>JAHLJS010000006.1:78255312-79464940 GCA_038502445.1 Eremochloa ophiuroides
AGGTCTACAGCAACGCTTGGAACATCGAACACCTACGTCGCTTCTATCCTTAAGATTCCAAGCATTGTACTATTTTGAAAATCTAGAAATCGATGAAAAGACCCGACTTCTACTCTTTTTACATGATTTTAGATTTTCAATCCGAGCCTACACTCGGGAGTGAAATGACCCTTTATTTCACCGCACAGTAAAAGCGAGGCTCGGCCTAACCTACGGAAAGGCTGACCCTCTCTCGGGGGCTAGGATGGGGGGAACCCCCGGACTTTCCCGAGATTCAACAATTTTGGAAAAGCAAAAATTTCAAAAATTGTCGAATTCGTTTCTCCCTAAAACACGCTTCCTTCCGGAAATCAAGCATGAACTTATAGAATTCGGAAGAATGAGGGAAGCCCCAGAGAACAGAGCCGGCCGAGTCGGAAACCGCTTACGCTCCAGGGCCACAGCATCTCCCCTCGCCACTCCGTGATCGAAGGCTAACCCGCACTCGGAAGAAAACCTATAAGATCTACTCTCGGCCAAGGAAGGAAGCCCGGGAGGAAACACCTAAGCTTCTTTTCTAAGGATTCTTTCTGTCAAAGCTCCTAGGACATCGGCTGCGTCTATGCCACTAAAGCCACGACACCCGAAAAGCGTCCCCCGAGGCTCGATGGCCCAGGCACAGGATCGGCAAGAAAAAATGCCTATGGAAAAAAGCACGAAACAAAACGAAACAAACATTCAACAAATATTTACATAAATGTTAAGGCCACGAAGGGCCATATTGTTTGTTTCCTTTCAAACCACTCCCGAAAGGTTACTTTTTACAAGGGCACTATAGCCCGCTTCTTCTTCATGGCAGGTTCAGAGGAGGGAGCTCGACCTCGGCTTGGAAGAGACCTGCCAGCGCTTCTCCCGGCTCCTTCATCGAATCCTCCAGCACCAGGAGCTCGGCGTCGTCGGCTTCAAGGAAGCCCTCGCTGACAGGGCCGGCGTCAAAATTCCCGTAGTGGGACTTCACGACCGCCAGTGTCTTTTGGACACCCGTCAGAAGGGACTCCTTGACGCGGCCGCTCACGCTGCCGTGGAGTGCCTCCAGTCGGCTCCGGAGTGACATCCTAGAAGGTTCTCCACCGGTGCCGACAGAGTCACACAACGCCCGCGCGACCTTCTGCAGGTCCATGTGTTCGGCCACCTCGCCGTCGTAAGACCCCTGCAGAACTGAGGGAACAAAGCACGAAGATGAACAAAAATACAGTGAGTAACCGAGACGAGCAGAATGGAAAAAATACAACGCCGCGCTTACGGTTAGCCTCTTCCCGAGCCTTCCGTGCCTCCTTCCCGGCCAAGTCCACCGCGGCGAGCGCCAGGCGCAACGCGTCCCGAGTCTCATCCAGGTCGAGAGCCAAGGCCTCGACGGCCGAAACCCTCTCGGCAGTGAGCTCTCGGGCGGCGTCACGCTCCCTCGTCATCGCGGCCAGGGCGCTCTCCAACTCCTGCACTCGCGTCGCCGAGGCAGCAGCTCGGCCCTGCGCCTCTGCGACCTCCCCCTTCAGGATAGTGTTGCCGACACTAACTTCGGCAAGCTTGGAGGTCGCGGTGGCGAGCTCGCCCTGGGCGCGGGCAAGGGCTTTCCCCTTGAGGTCGAGCTGCTTCCAGAGCCCGAGCCCGCCACGGAGGAAGCGGGACTTGTCCCGGGAGGTGTGCATGAGGTCCTGGAAAAAAGGAAGAAGTAAAAACGGTAAGAACGATGTTCACATGCAGAAAAATTTTACAAGACGCAGGGATTTACCTAGAGCTGAGCCGGGAGGTCCTTCTCGAGGACGTCGGCGATCGCGTGGAGCCCCGCCGCCGAACTAAACCCGAGCTCCTGAACGGCGTCCCACTTAGGGGCCTCGAGGTCGTCTCGGAGCGAGAAGACGGGCGGCGCCTGAGGGTCCGCGCGATCTGCCCACTCGATCCGGGAGGCGGTCAGCTCCCGAGGCTGAGGTCCCCTCAAGGCCAGCGCCCAGGGGCCTTTCTCACGGGCGGGGGGAGCTCCGGCGCTGACATCCGCGGCCGATGACCCCGTGGCGGTGGGCTCCGTGGGGGCGGCATCGGCTGGCGCTCCCAAGGCGTCCCCGGAACCGACGGTCGAGGCTTCAGAAGCCCGCGCTGGCTCCGCCTCCAGGTCAATCACGGGCACGACGACTGCGGCCGCCGCCGAGATAGCCTCCCTCGAGGGAGGAACCTCGAACGCCACGAGCGGACCCGCGGGTGCAGGAACTTCCTCGCCTGCCGACCGAGCACTCCCCCCGGCCGCGTCATGGCCCCGCACCTTCAAGACCTTCAGGTGCGACACCTGGAGGTCCGCCCCCGAGCGTTTCCTGAACCAAAGAAGGAAGAAAGGAGCGCTCGTGAAAGGATCCCACCAGAAGGAATTACAGGTAAAAATACTTACCTCGTTTTCAGAACCACCCTCCTCTTCTTCGCAGCGCCCATGCTCGGCGAGACGATGGATGGTGTGGGCTGCGCCGGCGGCGGAGGAGTGGGCACCAACCTGGCATCCGGGCCAGCGCCGCCCAGTGACCAGGACTCCACCTGGGCACCGGGGTCGTCCCGACGTCATCACCCCTCGGCGGGGAAGCTCAAGCCTGGGAGGGACCCAGCTCAAGCGCCGATGTCTTGGCGTCGGTGGGCTCCGGCTCTGGCGGCGTCTTCCCAGCACTCCCCCCGCCTTTGGTCGCCGCGCTGACCAACGACGCGTCGGCAGGGAGGGTCCGCCGAAACAGGGGACTCTCGGCCCCCCTGCTGGAACCTCGGGGCATCTCGGGCGCCGGGCCTGAGCTCGTCCCCGGCCCCTCCGGCCGAACCATGCTGCTGACGGTGGGCGGAGCCCCGCCTCCTGATGTCGCCACGCCGGGAGCCGCGTCCTAGCACGCGGTCTCCGGCAGGTTTGCCCGAGGGTTCGGATCATGAACCCCGGCACTTCCGCCGGCGGACGCTGACAGCAGAGCCTTTCCAGGCTTGTCAGCGCCCACCGCGGGCTGTGTGGCCGCAAGCGGCCAGTAAGACTCCATTAGATCAAAAAACAGAAAAATCATCTTCTTCTTCCACGTCGTCGTCGGTGTCATCATCGGTGGGGGTATCCACCTCAGGTTCCCCGGCCTCCCTCAGGCGACGGCGGCGCTGGGAGGACTCTTCCACCTTACGCGCCCTCTTCTGCTTCCGGGCGGTCACCTTGTCCTTCCTCGCCTTCTCCTCCGTGGCCTGGAGGCGGTTCTGGGTTCGCCGCTCTTTATCCTCCGGGACAGGCGGAAGGGAAGCCTTCCCGGTCCTCGAGAGGCCCTACGAAGAACAAAGAAAGGTCATAAGAAAGACGGGGAAGCCAGCGACCCGATCGAATGAACAAGGCTTACCAACACCGGGAAGCCCGCACAGGGACGCATTGGCACCCGGTTCACCTCCTCCCAGGTGGGATAACCCCCCACCATATAGCTGACCCGGCGCATGACCTCCGCATCGCCAAGGTCACGGGGCAGCATCGCGGTACCTTCCCACCGTGACCCGGTCACCATCTGATGAAGCGCCAGGCGGCGCTCCATCAGAGGTAACACCGTCCGCATATGGAAGTTCCCCGCCACGCCGGCCCCAGTAAGGCCCCTCCTGTTCAACTCCTTGAGCGCGCCGAAGTACGCGTCCAGGTGCTTCGATTCGTTCGCCGGGCACCCCCACTCCCATTGGGGAAGGGGGGCTATGAGTGCCCTTCCCGTGAACTTGGGGAAGAGACCCCCGTCATTGCGGGGGTAGAACCAGCCGTTGTGCCAGCCCTTGTTGGAGGAGGGGGCCTTGCAGGAGATGTACAACGAAGAGCGGATCACGAGGCCGCATCCCCCCGCGCACTGGATCTCCCGCGGCTTCCTTGCACCGACCCACTTGGTGTACCAGTCGATGCGGGAAATGCGGTGCCACAGTTTCCAGTGCGGGGGCACCACGAGGTATCCTTCACACAGGGCGGCGAAAATCGACGCCTGCGTAATGGAATTCGGGGTGAGGTTGTGGAGCTCCATGCCCGTTCTCGAAGAGGATGGTCCGGCAGAAGTGGCTCGGCGGCGAGCCGAGCCCCGCGCTCGTGGTAAGCAACGAAGCTCACCACGTACCCTTCGCCGGGTGTTTCGGCTCCTCGTGGTCGCGCGGGTGCACAACCCACTCCGGGTGCTGCGCGTCGGTACGAGGACGCAGCAGCCCCAGGTGGACGAGGCGCTCCAGCTGCGCCTCCGTCACAGTGCTCCTTGGCCACGGCTATAGCCTGAGGACGCCGGCGGCGGCCGCGGCCACTTCGGTGGCGACGGCGTCGGTCGCAGGCCCGCTTCGGTCGCGGCGGCTTCGGTGGCAGCGACATCGGCGGCGGCGTCGACAGCGGCGGAGGAGGAATCCATGGCAAGAGAAGAGGGAAAGGGTTGCGGGAGGAACGACGACCGCGGCAACGATCTCTCGAAAAACAGGCGACGAAGGTAAGAAAGCAGACGGTCGAGCGAGGGAATGGCTAGGGTAGAAAGAAAAAACCGTAAGCTTTTCTTATAAACTCCGCCGGCGGATTGTGGGTAGGTGCGGAGGATCCGCCGCATTAACTACGCGGGGCCCGCCATGATCCCCACGCCGCCGCCATCACCGCACGCAAACCGCCTCGACTGAGCCGAACCGTCGCTTCCGTCAGGCTTCGCGCCTCAAAAGGTGAGCCGAATCATTACAACCGCGCGCCTCGATTCCACCTACATTTTCTCCTTCCCAACGAAGGAACCCCGGGCTCGGGCGCCCGTTACGTTCCCAGGGGATCGAAGACTGGCCCTCCGAGGCTCGAACAGTCGCCCTAGGGAAATCGAGTTAGGGACAGCTAGTGGATGGGTCACGAAAACGGCCAGTATCCCGACGCCCGGAACGTCACAAGGGACATCCCATGCTGTGTTCAAGTCCCAATAGCGAGTCGGTTACGTGGAATCCCTCTGTGTGAGGCATCATGCCCTCGGGACCCATCGAGAGGACCCGACATCCACTAACTGACCCTCGGGAAATAATTGGAGTGTGCTCAGACCACTAGCCGACCCTTAACGAACGGGGCACGGATCTCCACTTGGACCAACCAGTTTGTAGCTCACCGAAAATGCCGTCTCGTGCCCCAGCCGGGAAGTCAAGCAGGACCAAACCTTCCTCTTCCCGAAAAAAGAGCGTGAAGGTCGAATTAAAAAAGACAGGGAAGAACCCTACCGATCTCCGATACGAAAACGGAGGCTCGGGATCTTGCCCTGCACCTTGGAAAGACCACCGAACGATCTCCCAACACGGTGGGAGGTTCGGGGGCTCCGCTTCCAAGGAAACAACCCACCTAAATAAATCGAAAAACACCCGAGGACTAACGAACACGATTCTAAGCCTTTGAAGGGATATATCATCCCTCCAAAGCCTCAGGGGCTACACCCGCCGGAAAAAACAACCCACACTTTATCTTTTTTGACAGGAAGAACCAGTGTAACGGAACCGCCTTAATCACGTGGCCCACGGGTCCCTGTCATCGTCGCTAACGACCTCTGACAGCCGGGCCCGTGTCCCAGGCGACTAAGGCCGGCCCTGCCGGGGCTAAATCCGTGCCCCTATTCCGACAGGATCACCATTGCGAAGCCATTACAGAGTTACAACATTTCATAACAAAATACATCAGAGTAAAAGTGCAGAAGATTTACATAGTACATAGATTACAAACCATTATTCAATTAGGGTTTCACTGTAGCATTAGGGTAGCTGTACAACATAATAGTACGACCCTGCCCCCGGGTCTGGCTCCACTCGATCACGCTTCCTTCTTCCTGCTGTGTTCCTGCAACGGGGTTATAACAAACCCTGAGTACGGGGGTACTCCGCAAGACTTACCCGACTAAAGAAAAATATTTGACTCTGGGAATGCACGGTTGTAGGTAAGGCTAGCAGGAGATAAGAAGTTTTGCAGAAAAGCAATCTAATCAGTTTCATCATCTTCTCTCAATATTAGGTTAATCATATCAGTAGTCTCATAGTCAAATCTCATTCATCACCATTCTTTCATTTCATTCATTACTTTCCATGACAACCTAGTTCCGAACCACTTTTCGGGGTAGGTAAGTGGATTGAGTCTCCATTAACCGAGGAGCACGTCGATTCGAATCCAGAAAGTACCCAGCTGGGGATTCTATCCACACTGCATATGTAGCACTTAAGCTTGCATATACCAACCCGTCGTCACGGCTTTGCTATCCCGGAACCGGTCCTGCGCCACCCGAGAGCACAGTAACTCCACTCATTCCAGGCACGCCGGCCACGTGGGTACATGCTACTCTAGCCATCTCTCCACTCCCAGTGCGTGGTTGTCGGTTCCAGCAATAGCGCCACCGAACTCTAGGCTTTCCGTAATGGTATGTGGCTAGGCTGATCATCTCGATCCAACACGCCTACAACGAACGGTCCCTACACCTTCCCGCCGGTAATCTTGCATTGGGACTCTAACCCAAGTGCAAGATTCCCCGACGGTTTTTAATAATTCGTGCCTGCCGGCGACAAGTCATGGGAAACGCCGTCCCAAGAGCACATCAACCGAGCGAAACACCTTTACATATATTTCCGATTTTCCGTTGGCGGTAATGCATTGGGACTCTAACCCAAGTACACGACCAACCACTCGGCTTCCAATCCGTCGGCGGCCGTACATTGGGACTCAAACCCAAGTGTAAAGTCATCCGCACGAGTTGCAAGTAAATGTTCATCAAGCATATATCAAAAAATAGCATTTTATGCAAATCTAGTAATTAAGCAGGTCTAAGCATTTTTCAAACCATTTTATTTTAAAACAGGTTTCAGGGTAATATAAGTGGGGCAATGCATCAGGAATAGGTATCAAGCAACTCCTATCAACCTAATGCAGTGATTAAACTCGAGTTATAAAAATTTTATAAACAGAGGGGCTGAATGCACCGGGGCTTGCCTTTGTTGCAGGTCTGACACTCTTGCCAGAAAACCAAGGAAAACCTCTTGACTTCACTTGACGAATATTCCCTCCGTCGAGATCAATCAATCAACTTCTCCGAACACCGGATCACTACACGTATGCAATGATGCATGTTCAATGCACAAGAAATGACAATGCAATAAATCAACATTTAATCAAAACCCTAACTTGAGCACAATTAAGTCTATGAGCTATTCAATCATTAGCAGACAACAGTTGTCCCTAGGCCATAGTGGGTTTGACCTAGTGACCACAAACAACCCAAAAGCACACAAAACCTAAATCCATTTGCTAATAAACTATTTTATTTAATACTTTAATTAGGCCTATAATTAACAAATAATTAAACTAATTCATATTGGCACCAAAATTTACCAATAGTTAGATCTTGACTTAAAACTATACCAAAATAAATTTCATGATTTTTGAATTAACCTAGATTTAATTAAAAATCCTCAAACTTTCATTTATCATTTATTTGGCACATTTTTAAAGCATATAGAAAATTCTTAAAATCGCAACATAATATTTTTATAAAATTCGAGACATCAATTAGGGCGCTCACAAAAATTTTCATCACTTTAGGTGTGGCAGAATTATTCATACAAAAAAGATGAAACACCAGCACTATACATACAAAAATAAAATGGAAAAAAGGCTTTGAAAATCGGAAAGAAAGAACAAAACCATTTCGGCCCAAACCGGCCCACGGCCAACAGGCCGGCCAAGCTCGGCCCGCGCGGTTCTCCCCGCGCCTTCCTCTCACACGGGGTCACTGACGGGTGAGCCCCACCCGTCAGGCCCTTCTCCCTCCTCCAGGCCGCGCTCCTCACGCTACGTGCGCGCACGCCGCCGCGGCGACGGCGCGTTCCCGGCGACCCGGGCCTCCCCAACCCTGACCGAGACTACCTACGCGAAGAGGAAGCTTACCTAGGTGCGAGGCTCGCACGAGAAGGAGACGAGGATGGCTCGGAGCCAGCGCTCGGCGGCCGAGGCGGACACGACCGAACCCGCCGGCGGCGAGACCCTGCCACCCGGCGATGGCACGCCACCGGACCGCGCCCAAATGGAGCGCAAGGAGGCCAATCAGGAGACTGAGAGATGGAGGTGGAGCGGTGGCGGTGAAATCAACCGAATCGCGAGCTCGAGCTCTACGGCGGCACTCCGCCAGCCGCGAGGAAGACGGACTCGCCTGGACGCTGCGGTCGACGGCACGAGGCAACGAGTGTCCCAATCGACACGCAAGGAAGTCGCGAACACAGCTCTAGGATGGAGAGGGTGGTGATGCAGCACACCCGACGAATTTTGGCCTTGACCGAGGAGCTCGGTCGCGGCGGCGATGGCGACGGGAAGGCGAAAATGGAGCGGCTCGGGGCTTAAATAGGCAAAGGAGGGTAGACAAGAGGTCGTGGGGACATTACGGCCACGGTGCGCGCGACAACGGCCCGGGAACCACGCGGGATGGCCACGGCGTGGCGCCGACCGCGCCGGCGGCGCGCCGCCCACTGTAGCAGAGCTAGGCTAAGGTGGCTACAGTGTTTTGTACCCTCACACTTGACTGGAATTTTGCAAAAAGCTCCCCAAAGTTGAATAGAACTTGAAAATATCCCAAGATAGGAGTTGTAGAGCAAGAAAAGTTGAACACTTTTGGTTTTTGGATCATTTTCAAATTTTGCATAATTTTGAAACTACAGCAAAGGGGGTAAAAGAGGTTTTTAAAAATTCAAACTGTATTTTCAAAATTACTTTTTATTTTCATCAAGAACTTGAAAAATGTCCAAAATAAAAGTTTCTCTACTCACTGAGATTTACAACTTCTATTAAGGAAGTTCTGCCAAATTCTTGATATTTTTGAAAATGAAGTTTTAAATTTGAATTTAAACATAGTAATTTGAGTTTAATTCAAATTTTTATTAAAGAACATCAAAATCTCCCAAAATAAAAGTTGTCCCATTTTAAAAGATCTAAAACTTTTATTAAGGAACTTTTATCAAAATCTAATTATTTTTTGAATTAGGGTTTTGGGCCTATTAGGGGCCTATTTCAAAATATCTCTTTTATTTTTAGTTAGAGAATCCAAAAATGGATTTAATTACACAATTACAACTCAATCGATCAAATCACTCTAAAGCCCTAAGCACAAGCATTAATGAAACAAGTCATTCTAAATCACTTATGCACAACCATATGCAAGATTTTGATTAATGCATATTAATAAGGTTTTAATGCGGGATGATTTCATGTAATCATGATGACATGGCAGGTTTTATTAGTCCGTAATACCGGAGGTATTACAGTCTTTCCCCCTAAAAAAAATCTCGCCCCGAGATTTCAAGTATAGCTAAAGCCTTAGGTTTATCAACGGAAAAGAAAAGGGTCAAGTACTTAGTTTTAGAACTTGATTAATAAACAAGCAGAGGTTTTCATTTTATGGAACTTCATAGGGGAGAATTATGTTTAAGGGTAGCAAAAATTTAGAAAGTTTCCGGATGGACATTTCTCCGAATTCCAGGATTACTCCTTCTGACGGCTGATTCCAATATACTTGTATCTTCTTGTTCCAGTCTTTTGAGTCACATAATTCCTTCATGTTCTAGTTCTCATGCTGGATACCCGGAGTGTGTCAGTTCTGATTCAATTCACTCTTATCAAGTCAACATCTTGATTAGACTCTTGTTGGCACTTCCCAAGGGGTGACTTATGAAACACACTATGCACAACTCATGAGGGTTCACACACTGGAGTCAACATGCTACTAGCTCACACTTAGCTTCCCATTTATAATGAAGATCTTTATTTAACCTAATCAGTTGTCTCTCAACACTATAACCTTAAACCTTAATTTTCCAAAATAGAACACCTATGAGGAAAGCTATCTGAGTGTGATCTCATAATGAGTTAAGGTTAAGAGTGACGATACCAGCGTGGACCAAGTAGCTACTCCTGTATAAAACAGGAGAAACTCTCGGTTGCGTCGCGGCACCATCAATCGATGACCCTAACACCATTATCAAATACACTCAAATAATTCACCACTAGGTGATTTTTGTACTTCAATTTAATTTTTCACTATAACAAGCACTCATGTTATTACTTAAGTTAAAACGGGTTTTCAAAAGTGGTACTAGAAGTACACAGAGTTTACACAAGTCAATAGTGATCCTCAAAAGAAATCTTAAGGAGGGTTATGAACTGATGACACATTAACTGCGAGCTACAATGGTTCAGGAGTGCCGACTACGATACCAGTGATACCCTAATGAACTCTTAGGTGGCTGCAGTCCACAGAAGATCCCAAGTTTAGCACGGCACCATAGTCACGGATCGAGTTACCATTATAGAACACAATTAAAGTGACCATAGCAAGGAGAAAGTAAGGTGATTACGGATATGATGAAATATGACCGCCTATATTGACACGAGCATATACCTTCAAAATCTCAGGTAGTGGAGTTACGAGAGACTTTAGGTTGCTATAGTGTATCTCAATCGTAGGTCATATTTCACCAAACCAAATCGAATAGAGCTTTATTCGTTGTGAAACTATAGTAGATCAGAACCTTCGTCCTTGATACCTGCACGTGCCTAGCAGAACCTCGTGTGACCATGACACACAAGAGACCCTAGGTTTCGACGCGGCACCATGGTCTTAGGTCATGGCACTACTATAGGACACAAACCATAAAGACTCTGATAACAAGTCGAATTCCAAAGGGGTGGTACGTGCCAAATCAGGGCATGGCACATACATAGGTGGAAGAAAAATTTTCGATCAAGTTTTAGACTAGACAGTGGGATGAATGCGAGTAAATTTTTGAGGAAATAGATTTTTCATAGATTTCAAGATAATCAGGAATTCATAAAACAACAGGAAATCCTCAGCAGATCGTAGATACCATTTCCAAATGAATGGATTTCAGGTACCATTTCCAAATCGGTTCCCGATGTTTTATCAATTCAGATTAAGATAATTGCAACGGTCAGAAATTTGGTGAATGCTGAGGGGTTAAACATGTATCTCAAAATAGGTTTTTAAAGGATAGCATTGAATATAGCTTTGGTGGAAAAGACTGGAAAGAGAGTGAAAGCGCATTAACTGCCAGCTAGGATCATAATCAATTACCCTGAAAACAGTGAGCGTCCGGCAGTAACTTCTTATGGTTGCGACCCATAAGAGACCCCAGATTTCGACGCTGTGTCAAGGTCATGGATTACGACATCGCATAGACTGCAATTACAATAGCCTTCAACCAACACCAAACATGTTGGTTACAAACTTCGAGGAATTTAGTATGCGTCGTGAGAGTAGGAAGTAAGGCTGACACACAGATGAGTCAAGGAGTTGGTCATTCCTTGCATTAAATTGAATTCCTCTAGAAGTTGTCAAAGGATTGACAAATCTATGGATCAAGGAGTATTGGTAGAAGAGAGCACATCGATTATGACCTTCATAGTGAGCAGCACTAACTATGATATTAGTATGTGCCCTGAGAAAGCTTGTGTGATTGTACGTCACCCAAAATTCTCAGTTTGCAAGGCACCATAGTAGCGAATAATCACCGTTATCAGGTCATATATAAAGTAGCTTCAGTAAACAGGAGTTATCGAACTGAAGATATAACGGGTAAAAGTATGATGGATAATGACTATGGACCTCGATGTAAGCAAATACCTCAAAAAAATTTCTTGCGGTAGCAAACCACAAAAGATTTCAAGTTTCGACATTACATGATACCCGTAGACCATAATTCATCATAGTGAGCTGGTTTCGTTTCCACAAAAGTGCAAACGAAGAAGAATTGTGAAGCTATGGTAGACAACAACCATAAACCCCAATGCCTGCGCGCACCTAGCAGAATCTCGCATGATTCAGGCATGCAATTGACACTAGGTTCCATCACGTCATTGCGGTTACTGGTGATAATACCACCATAGGACACAATTACGATAGTTTTAGAAGTACATGAGAATATCTCGAAAGGAGGAGATAGAATTTACACATGAATAGCTTTCCCGAAATCGAGAACTAGCTAAGGTTTTATATTGGGTTGGCAGAGTGAAAGAGTGCTTCCAGAAGCTCCCCAAGGACCAAGAACTCACGAAGGGATGATTATTTATGATTGACGGAAACTTGACATAGAACACGACTCCTTGATTTAATTGATCTTGACATATTTTTGGAGAAGATTTTTAGCAGAGTCTAACTTGAAATTCAGTGGTGCTTAGTACCATTAGAAGGCGGTCACGATCATACCACGATACCTGCATACTCTCGGCAGTAAGCCATGTGGATGCATCACACATGGGGCTCCAAGCTTTACAGCGGTATCACAGGTCGAGAACGACTTACCCCATAGGCACTTGCATCAACCTGGCCTTCCAAGCAAGAGGAGGACAAAGAAGCTTTTGAAAAAAATCCTTTCTAAATGATGCGGAATATTGTTCTCCCTTCAAAGTCTATGACATTGGTGTCCTTTCGGAAGAATAGAACTTATAAATGAAGCTGATTCATAAGCTTTTAACAATGGACTTTTGATCAAATGGGTTTTCAAAAGGGTACCATTCGGAGTTAGAATTATTTGGAAGGAAACGTACATTTACCAAAAGCCTTTCAGGATGATGGAATTATGGAATTCAAATAATGTTTGGGGTTGAAGAGTATTTTGTGGTTTTTAAACTCTAGGTTTGAAATTAGTTTTGAAACCAAAATGAGTTTTTGGAAAACAAAATCTTTTGAATGTCTTGTTTTCATTTCTTCTCCTTTTTTTTACAAAATTTTGAATGTATTAATTCCAATTTTCAAAACTTGGTTCGAATGATTCAGTTTTCAAATCAAGGCCGTTTGTTGACTATAATCAAAATTAGGAGGACTTTTGCACTCAACTTGTTTTCAAAACCTGCCCTTGACTTGAGTTCTCAGAAAGCTTCACAAGATTCTTTCAACAAACATAAGGAAAGATGTAAGAATAAAACCTTTTGAAATAAGTTTTGTTTTTGGAATACCAATATACTTTATTATGGGGAAGTATTAATTGTTGTAATGCATGATATCATGATGCATGAACGTTCTTACGAGTTTTAAAGCATGCAAAAGAAATAAATAACTATATAACTTTAACATAGGGCTTAATATATATGCTACCCACTTGCTACGCTCACTTATCCTATGGATTAAGGTGAAAATATAGAATAAGGTAATAATAGATGGATAAGGTGAGATATAAGAAGTTCGGACTAAAATACTAGTTTAAGTTTTTATGATCCAAAACGCTTTGAAGTTTTTTTTTAAAAGTAAAACTGTAATGGTTTGGCAACGGATCGCTCTGATACCACCTGTAACGGAACCGCCTTAATCACGTGGCCCACGGGTCCCTGTCATCGTCGCTAACGACCTCTGACAGCCGGGCCCGTGTCCCAGGCGACTAAGGCCGGCCCTGCCGGGGCTAAATCCGTGCCCCTATTCCGACAGGATCACCATTGCGAAGCCATTACAGAGTTACAACATTTCATAACAAAATACATCAGAGTAAAAGTGCAGAAGATTTACATAGTACATAGATTACAAACCATTATTCAATTAGGGTTTCACTGTAGCATTAGGGTAGCTGTACAACATAATAGTACGACCCTGCCCCCGGGTCTGGCTCCACTCGATCACGCTTCCTTCTTCCTGCTGTGTTCCTGCAACGGGGTTATAACAAACCCTGAGTACGGGGGTACTCCGCAAGACTTACCCGACTAAAGAAAAATATTTGACTCTGGGAATGCACGGTTGTAGGTAAGGCTAGCAGGAGATAAGAAGTTTTGCAGAAAAGCAATCTAATCAGTTTCATCATCTTCTCTCAATATTAGGTTAATCATATCAGTAGTCTCATAGTCAAATCTCATTCATCACCATTCTTTCATTTCATTCATTACTTTCCATGACAACCTAGTTCCGAACCACTTTTCGGGGTAGGTAAGTGGATTGAGTCTCCATTAACCGAGGAGCACGTCGATTCGAATCCAGAAAGTACCCAGCTGGGGATTCTATCCACACTGCATATGTAGCACTTAAGCTTGCATATACCAACCCGTCGTCACGGCATTGCTATCCCGGAACCGGTCCTGCGCCACCCGAGAGCACAGTAACTCCACTCATTCCAGGCACGCCGGCCACGTGGGTACACGCTACTCTCGCCATCTCTCCACTCCCAGTGCGTGGTTGTCGGTTCCAGCAATAGCGCCACCGAACTCTAGGCTTTCCGTAATGGTATGTGGCTAGGCTGATCATCTCGATCCAACACGCCTACAACGAACGGTCCCTACACCTTCCCGCCGGTAATCTTGCATTGGGACTCTAACCCAAGTGCAAGATTCCCCGACGGTTTTTAATAATTCGTGCCTGCCGGCGACAAGTCATGGGAAACGCCGTCCCAAGAGCACATCAACCGAGCGAAACACCTTTACATATATTTCCGATTTTCCGTTGGCGGTAATGCATTGGGACTCTAACCCAAGTACACGACCAACCACTCGGCTTCCAATCCGTCGGCGGCCGTACATTGGGACTCAAACCCAAGTGTAAAGTCATCCGCACGAGTTGCAAGTAAATGTTCATCAAGCATATATCAAAAAATAGCATTTTATGCAAATCTAGTAATTAAGCAGGTCTAAGCATTTTTCAAACCATTTTATTTTAAAACAGGTTTCAGGGTAATATAAGTGGGGCAATGCATCAGGAATAGGTATCAAGCAACTCCTATCAACCTAATGCAGTGATTAAACTCGAGTTATAAAAATTTTATAAACAGAGGGGCTGAATGCACCGGGGCTTGCCTTTGTTGCAGGTCTGACACTCTTGCCAGAAAACCAAGGAAAACCTCTTGACTTCACTTGACGAATATTCCCTCCGTCGAGATCAATCAATCAACTTCTCCGAACACCGGATCACTACACGTATGCAATGATGCATGTTCAATGCACAAGAAATGACAATGCAATAAATCAACATTTAATCAAAACCCTAACTTGAGCACAATTAAGTCTATGAGCTATTCAATCATTAGCAGACAACAGTTGTCCCTAGGCCATAGTGGGTTTGACCTAGTGACCACAAACAACCCAAAAGCACACAAAACCTAAATCCATTTGCTAATAAACTATTTTATTTAATACTTTAATTAGGCCTATAATTAACAAATAATTAAACTAATTCATATTGGCACCAAAATTTACCAATAGTTAGATCTTGACTTAAAACTATACCAAAATAAATTTCATGATTTTTGGATTAACCTAGATTTAATTAAAAATCCTCAAACTTTCATTTATGATTTATTTGGCACATTTTTAAAGCATATAGAAAATTCTTAAAATCGCAACATAATATTTTTATAAAATTCGAGACATCAATTAGGGCGCTCACAAAAATTTTCATCACTTTAGGTGTGGCAGAATTATTCATACAAAAAAGATGAAACACCAGCACTATACATACAAAAATAAAATGGAAAAAAGGCTTTGAAAATCGGAAAGAAAGAACAAAACCATTTCGGCCCAAACCGGCCCACGGCCAACAGGCCGGCCCAGCTCGGCCCGCGCGGTTCTCCCCGCGCCTTCCTCTCACACGGGGTCACTGACGGGTGAGCCCCACCCGTCAGGCCCTTCTCCCTCCTCCAGGCCGCGCTCCTCGCGCTACGTGCGCGCACGCCGCCGCGGCGACGGCGCGTTCCCGGCGACCCGGGCCTCCCCAACCCTGACCGAGACTACCTACGCGAAGAGGAAGCTTACCTAGGTGCGAGGCTCGCACGAGAAGGAGACGAGGATGGCTCGGAGCCAGCGCTCGGCGGCCGAGGCGGACACGACCGAACCCGCCGGCGGCGAGACCCTGCCACCCGGCGATGGCACGCCACCGGACCGCGCCCAAATGGAGCGCAAGGAGGCCAATCAGGAGACTGAGAGATGGAGGTGGAGCGGTGGCGGTGAAATCAACCGAATCGCGAGCTCGAGCTCTACGGCGGCACTCCGCCAGCCGCGAGGAAGACGGACTCGCCTGGACGCTGCGGTCGACGGCACGAGGCAACGAGTGTCCCAATCGACACGCAAGGAAGTCGCGAACACAGCTCTAGGATGGAGAGGGTGGTGATGCAGCACACCCGACGAATTTTGGCCTTGACCGAGGAGCTCGGTCGCGGCGGCGATGGCGACGGGAAGGCGAAAATGGAGCGGCTCGGGGCTTAAATAGGCAAAGGAGGGTAGACAAGAGGTCGTGGGGACATTACGGCCACGGTGCGCGCGACAACGGCCCGGGAACCACGCGGGATGGCCACGGCGTGGCGCCGACCGCGCCGGCGGCGCGCCGCCCACTGTAGCAGAGCTAGGCTAAGGTGGCTACAGTGTTTTGTACCCTCACACTTGACTGGAATTTTGCAAAAAGCTCCCCAAAGTTGAATAGAACTTGAAAATATCCCAAGATAGGAGTTGTAGAGCAAGAAAAGTTGAACACTTTTGGTTTTTGGATCATTTTCAAATTTTGCATAATTTTGAAACTACAGCAAAGGGGGTAAAAGAGGTTTTTAAAAATTCAAACTGTATTTTCAAAATTACTTTTTATTTTCATCAAGAACTTGAAAAATGTCCAAAATAAAAGTTGCTCTACTCACTGAGCTTTACAACTTCTATTAAGGAAGTTCTGCCAAATTCTTGATATTTTTGAAAATGAAGTTTTAAATTTGAATTTAAACATAGTAATTTGAGTTTAATTCAAATTTTTATTAAAGAACATCAAAATCTCCCAAAATAAAAGTTGTCCCATTTTAAAATATCTAAAACTTTTATTAAGGAACTTTTATCAAAATCTAATTAGTTTTTGAATTAGAGTTTTGGGCCTATTAGGGGCCTATTTCAAAATATCTCTTTTATTTTTAGTTAGAGAATCCAAAAATGGATTTAATTACACAATTACAACTCAATCGATCAAATCACTCTAAAGCCCTAAGCACAAGCATTAATGAAACAAGTCATTCTAAATCACTTATGCACAACCATATGCAAGATTTTGATTAATGCATATTAATAAGGTTTTAATGCGGGATGATTTCATGTAATCATGATGACATCGCAGGTTTTATTAGTCCGTAATACCGGAGGTATTACAACCAGCGTGAACCTGTGGAGGAGTGCCTTCACTCCGCCACAGGCTCGGGGGCTACTGTCGGGTACCAAAGTTAGGGGTACCCAACTTCGATGCAAAAACGCTCATTCCCAACAGGGCCTGGCCCAAGAAAGGCCAGTGGAAGCCCACGAAGGCCGCGCCCGAAGCCCACGAAGGTCGCGTCTACAGAGGCCCACGACGTCATTGCACTAATGACAGCCAACCCTCGGGAGAGCAGCACCCTCAGCGCCAATTCCCCGATTTGCCCGAGCCTCCCCAGGAGAGCTCGGGAGAGCGGCACCCTCGGCGCCCAAATCTCCGATTCGCCCGAGCCTCCCCGGTAGAGCTCGGGAGAGCGGCGCCCTCGGTGCCCAAATCTCTGATTCGCCCGAGCCTCCCCGGGAGAGCTCGGGAAAGCGGCACCCTCGGTGCTCAAAATCTCCGATTCGCCCGAGCCTCCCCGGGAGAGCTCGGGAGAGCAGCACCCTCGGCACCCCAAATCTCTGATTCGCCCGAGCTTCCCCATCCCCCTCGAACGCGATCTCACAAAGGCATCCAAGGCACCGGTGATGTCAGCAGAGCAATCTTGGACCACAAGAGACCTCCCTGACCACTTTACAGGCACCATCCCGTCAGACGAGATTCTCGACGCAAGTGTGCCTCGCACGCCCCTGATGGCCATACCATCTCTCAGGATTTCCCTGGCAGAGGACTTGATAGGCCCACTACGGCCGTCCTCTCCATGGCATGGTCTACGGTGCGCCGCCCCGTTTTCCGCCGGGATCTATCAACTCCGACTGCGACAGTCCAAGCGCCTGACGACGGGCTACGCAAGAACGGGAAAGGCGCCTACTGCACTGTCCACTCGAAAGGACGAGCACGCCTTCCATCCGGGCCCGCCTGACCCTCAGGAAGTGCTGTTCAAAGGCCAGAAATATGACCAGGGGAGATATCCCCCGCTCCATCCCATCACGCCTTCAGGAGTCCCGAGCCTCGGGAGACAACGCCCTGAGGTGACTCACTCTCTCATCACATCGTACGGAAGGATAGCCGGTAGGTGTGACCCTATGGCACGTCGTAATCCGACGACTGCTGCCGCCTTGGAACTCACCAAGGTCGTGCGAACCACGACGGCCATATCCTGGAGACCCAAAGAGAAGACCGTAGCTGACGACATGACGTAGTCAGACGACTGTTCCCACCTTGGAACTCACCAAGATCGTGCGAACCACGACAGCCATACCCCGGAGACGCGGAGAAAAGACAGTAGCTGACCATAGTCAAACGGGGAACAGCAACTCCTCACTGTGAAATACGTAGCATTGTAAGCGCTACCCTTGCCCCTCCCTTGCGACTATAAAAGGGAGAGCAGAGGCCAGCTTTAGAGAGACGAGGGAGAAGTTGTAAGTTCTCACCCACACATACACACCCACAGCAAGCGACTTGTAAACACTTAGACACCTACAAGAGACCTTGGAGTACTTCCCTCTCTCGCCTAGCTTGTAACCCCCTACTACAAGCACCCCGGTGCAAGGCAACACGACTCTCCTCTCCACTGGACGTAGGGCTTGGTTGGCCTGAACCAGTATAATCCCTGTGTTCCCCCTTGCACACCATCCGTAGCCTCAACCGCAAGACACATATTTACTAGCTGGTGTTAGTCCCGCTAAAACTAGCACCGACAACTACTAAAAAAAATTAACCGTGGCGGTTAAAAAGGCTTAACCGTAGCGGTTATCTCAACCGCCTCCGACCTAAGGTCACGGTTAATCGTGGCCTTAACCGAGGCGGTTGTTTTAAGATAACCGCCACGGATAATCAAATTAACCGAGGCGGTTATCTTAACACAACCGCCACTTTTAATGGATTAACAGTGGCGGTTATCTTAATACAACCGCCGCCGTTATTATTTTCCAGGAATAAAAAAATGTTTTTGTGATATTTAAATTTGGATTTGAAACCGAAATTTCTAATATTCACATGCATTCAAAGTAGAAAAATGCACGTACAGAGTATAAACACGTAAATCATATTTAGTCTTATGTCATCCGTATATACATCCTCCGTATGTCACCGTCAATGTTACAAAACGTTTACTTCTAAACAAGGACATGACATTATAGTTTCAGCACGGCATAATTAAGCTAATCGAAGATGTCCGGCAATTTGTAGTCATCCATGTTTAGACCACTGGTTCTCCAGTTGCGCAGCTTCTCGTACTTCTCCGCTGTCGCGAGCTCGCTTGTAGGATCAAAGAACTTACCCCCCACATGACAACAATCGTCCATGACGCATTTGCAAATGTCAGCTATTGTTTACTTGATGTTTCTATCATCCAGTTTTTCCTTTTTCCACCTTTTTATTGATTTCCTAAGCTGACGCCAACCCTGGTGGTAACTTCCGCAAGCCCTGAGGAACTCGCAAACATAGTATCCACACAGGACTGAGCCAAGTGGTTGGTTGGCACACTGCATGGAAAATAGAAGTAATGTAAGATACAGTATATTATCCGTGGCGGGTAGCAGTGCATGGTAAGTACTCGCACCGGGAATTCTCTCCTCACGGCCAAGTGTGTGCCAAACTTATTCGTCTGTCTCTCGGACCTCCGATCATAGGTGGTGGGGTCTTCCACGCACATCATATATGCGCTATATATATGGCAAAACGCTGGTGTTAACTTATTGTTAACACCAAATTTTGAGCTGGGAGCCGATAGCCGATACCAGAGGAAGATAGCCGATCTCGGAAGCAGATTCCGTCCAGCGGAAGGTAGGAAATAGCAGATTGCACGGTGAATCGGTTATCGGACCAAGGTGACAGGAGGCGCGTAGCGTCAGTATTGATGACGTAATCCAGAGTCCGCGCCGCCAGGATGCGATCACGATCGGAGTCCGTTATGGAAAGGGAAGGTGGGACTCCAAGTTACCTTAGATATAGGATAGTTTGTTAGTTTCCTTATCTATTGATGAGTTGTAATTCGACTAGGACTCTATCTACGCTCAGGGTATAAATATAAGCCCTCAGCTATTGATATTAAAAAACAACAACATCAATACAACACAACTTTCGGCTCCGGCCAACAAACCCTAGAGTCAGTCGAGTCCGGCGAGTTACTTCATCCAGGCTGGGTGTCATCCGGTGGACGCAGGCTTGCTTGTAAGTATCGTCAACCCCCTGTTAAACTATGTCTTTTTAGCGTCATCCGGTGGACGTGGAAGCATGGCAGACCAGGGTCCGTGCAAAGCTCTATTTCTTTGGCGTCATCCGGTGGACGCGGGAAGCATAGTGAGTCAAGGATGATTCACGCTGGTTTACCCGATCAATCTGCGTTAACCGTCATCCGGTGACGAGATGCAGATTAGGACGGTTTTCACGCGCGGATTAGTTATCGACTCGTGTTTGTTTGTTTGATTAATCTATTAGTTAATGTCATCCGGTAGACAGACTATAGATTGAGATAGTTCGCATGCATGGATTAGTTATCGGCTCTAGCTAAATATGGCAATTTAGTTAGATTCATTAAGTTATCAAGATGTTATTTGTTGTTTATTGTTTATTTATCAATATAACATCTCTCTGCCCGATCAAGATTGACAGATTTGGCCTTAGATTCACTTGAATCTGATCGTCGTTTATGCTTTTTATGTTTATATTACCATGATGATCGGCTCCATGGTTACATCGGCTAATTCCCTATCAATCTTGTTCGTTACATGTTGTGCGTTCGGTTCTAGTTGAGACATAAGTGGTTCTGAGGTTATCGTAAGTCTTATTTTCGCGTCCTTGCTTAAGTTAAACTGAGTGTCATCCGGTGGAACAGGTTTAACCTAAACAAGTTTCGCTAGATTAGACTTCCTTTAATTTGAGGTCTATTTATGACTACGCTAGCATTCGTTCGTGCTTCATGGACCCTGCATCGGCTAAAGAGCCGATTCAGTTATGTTTTCACGAATAGATTGTGCATATAGACTTATTTGGATATCAAATGATCTAGCTTTGTTTGCTGGGTTTGTTGAAGCCCGCCGGCCGTTAGACCAGGTGAACGCAGGCTTGGTGAATTTAGCGAAGAGGATTTACCAAAGCCGCCGGCCTTCTAGACCACCTTTAATAGATCTCTGCTTGTTTGATGTACAGATCAGATCTGTACACGTGATCTATTCTCTTTTATACACATTAACCGAATTATATCGGCTAGCACGTTATTATCTTTATATGAATATCCTGATAGCCGTTTTACTTCATTATTATATTATCGGTTCATAACATGACGGAATCGGCTTTCTAGTCGATCTCCGATTATACTGGCTCTTTGAGCCGCACAGTTGGAACTATCTGGACTCACCAGTTAGTTTCGCCTTGAGTTACTGATTATTATCTGTTTCCTTGTTAATTGCAGGTCAAATTGACTGGCACGCTTGGGTGTTACCGACACTCTCAGACCGGGTTCGAAGCTAGCTGGATCTGTGAGAGCTCTACTGCTTTCAAGGGTCGTTTCTGGCTTCGCTGGTGTGTTGGGCTTAGGGAACTACTTTTTGCGCCAACACTTACATGACAAACACTAGTCATGCAAGCATGTGTTGTTGTCACTTACTATCGCAGACAGTGCTCAAAATCCTTATACCCTTCTTTGTCGCTCGGGTTCCGCAAGGAATCAAATATGACGGCATTTCCATCCTGAGGATAGATGAAAAATAAAATCCAGTGGCCGCTGACTCCCAAGCTACACAATTGAATCAATGTGGAAAGATACACCCATAAGTTATAGTACTTTTGACCCATAAGTTATTGTACGTATCATTTTGACATACTCGAACTGGTGGGCGGCAAAGATACACCCATTCTCTGTGACCTTCTTCATGACATGTAAGAGGTACTGTCCCTTTCTGTACTTGATCTCTCCTATCAATCTCGCACGGACTTCCGCTTTCTGTAACCCTTCCAAATTCACGAGTTCAGGATGCGTGTCCGGTATTCCATGGCCAATTATTGCCCTCTGGCTAATATTCATAGGAGATAGGTATAAAATAGATTTGCCTAGTTCCTTGCATACATATGCTTGCATCCTAAAGACATAAGTTGTCGTCATAACATTGTTAGTTTGATCGTCTTCAATTAACATACCTATAGCGATTCAAAGATACAATATAACTTACATGGCAAAAAGAGTCACTTGGACGACGTCGAGATCCTTGCGCCGCAGCAGCCTATGCATGTCGTGGAATTCAACAGGCATGTAACTTTCATCATCCTCCAAGTGGAAGTACTCCTGCGGGACATTCACAACGAACTCCTTCATGCCCAGCTTTGCAGCATGCATATACCAGATTTGGAACCTTCAAACCTCCCACGGCTGCACCAAAAGATCGCCCAAGGTCAATATGAATTTGCCATTCTCGAAGTTATCTGGGCAATCTGAACTTTGGGGCCAAAATTTAGGTGGGGTTCGCTCCCTGTAGGGGCACCATGAAAAAAGAATGTTACGTGCATCTACGCGCACTTAAGCTGTTGAAAATGTTTAGTTGCCATAAGCATACATACCTTTCGAACGCCGTAGAGTACTTGAACTCTTCGGCTAAGTTGGACGCCGCCCATTGCTCCGTGGTGAGGTGGGGAGGTCTGTTCGTGGTGAGGTCGGCAGGTTTGTCCCCAGCTTCATCATCCGGTTTCTTCGGTGCGGAAGGACATTTCCCACTGCCCTGGGTTGGGGGCGGTGTCTCGTTGCCCGATGGACCCCCTGTACCTCCTTGAGGGTTGCTCTTGTCGGGACGCGGTAGAGGACTGTTGTCTAGGCCTGTAGCGTCGTACTTGTCATCGTTGTCGTCGTCAGAGTCGTCGCCGCCATTGTTGTCGCCACCATCCGGTGGAGACAAGTGTGGCGCCGCGGGATGCGATGGCGGAGACGACGGGAATTCCAAGACGATGTCTTCCTTGTTCCACAGAACAAACGACGCGATAGTATAGCCGAGGTACCTGACCCCTTCTTCAGTTGGGTAGTCGAGTTCTTCTTCATCGTAATCTTTGTGGGTCCAAAGGATCTCTACCTTGGCATAGTCATGCGGGATCGGCCTGTTGTTGTATGTGGCACCGCTTTTCGTGGGGTACACTAGTCCATTAGCAACAGTCTTCTTATTCGCCATCTTGCGTCCGATTGGAATATACAGCGTGCATTCCCTCGTCTCCACGATGTCATCGACCGGGTACCTGCGGATTCCTCCGGCCGTCGACGAGCCTGGAACTATTTGCTGACTCGCTGTTAGTTGTACACCAGCCTGCACAAACATCTGTGCCCGCAACTCCACCATCTTGGGGTCGGTGCTAGTGAAAGCCTCCTGTATTGACTTGCTGATCATCTCTTGCATTGCTTCATCACGGCCTTTTTGGATGAGCCCTTCCTTGTATGCCTGCCTCGTGTGCTGTGTCCCGGCGTCAGACTGCCAGGACTTCACGTTCTTCCAGCTCTGCCTTGAGGACACGCCCCGGACGCGGCCCCGGTGCTCAGGGTTGCCCAGTGCCTCGGTCAGTACATCGTGATCCCTACGAGGTTTGAACTCGCCGGTCTAAGCAGCCTTAGTGATCTTGAGTACAGCTTTCTCTGCTTCCTCGGCCTTTTCCTCATTGTATTGAATCTTGCCCTCCTTCAGCTTCTTCGGCCTACGGGCATATAAGTAGTCGCGTGACCTCTCATCGATGCCTTGTAACGGGTAGCTCTGCCCGATTGCTTCTGCGTCCCTTTCTTCCTGGCGCCACTTGGGCCTCTTACCGGCATACCTGGTCATGCCTAGGTGGTGGATGAGCTCATTCTTCTTTGCGAGCTCCGAGAACTTCTCGCCTTTGCGCTTTGCTTCATCGGTGGTCATCTTCTCGACAAACTCATCCCAGATATGCCGCTTGATGAAGTTGTAGTCTTCATATGGTGTCTTCCCTTTCTTCACATACTGGGTGTTGAGTTTGGACCGGAAGCTGCGAAGAGCTTTGCCTTCCAGGAACAACGCATGGCCCCTGCACACGGCTTTATCGTATTGTTCGGGTGGATACTGGAAACGTCTCTTCACGTCAACCCACACTTTGTCTTTCAGAGTCTGCGGCACTTTCCTCCAATCTGAATAAGTGATAGGCACATGTTCCCTTACTATGCAAGAGCATTGGTTGCTGAAGGTGCCGATAACTGTTTATGGCTCCAAGGGCTCTCCCTGCGGCCCTATCTTGGTTATGACATGCACCCTCTTTGAAACCTGGTGCCTTCCGTGCTGGCCCCTCTTCAATTCTGACTTTCCACTCTTGGAGGTTGTCTTTTCTGATGAAGCGCCCGGGGACGGACCGGATTCATGCCCCTCATCACCAAACTCCAAACGCAAAGGCGGCACCGGAATCTGTATACATGACAGGAGCTCACATTAGCTGTATACATAGTACATGCGAGCCCGTCGACGGAGTGTTAGTTGGACACTTACGTGGCCCTCTTCATCTTCTGGTCCGCCACCTGGGGTGCAAGATCCTTGAGTTGACGGCCCTATTCTTTGTCCCTTTTCCGGTGTATAGGTCGGATCTTCTTCTTCCTCCTTACGTGCTTTCTTCTCTGGCCTAGGTGTTAGGACCTCCTCCTCGTACTCGCTGCTCTCATCTAATGATGATGAGGAGCTTCCCTTATCACTCAGGCCCGGGCTTGGCTAACGCCATTGTCCTTCAGGCGATCCCGCCATTGGAAGCTATGAATAAGATAGAGTTATACGGACATCTCACAAGTGCGAGTATGGCATACAAAGTTGACAAGAAAAGTACAAAAGAAAAGAATAATACATCCTTTTTCATTGCAATCAGAGATTACATCATTTTTCATTTACACTATGAGTAGGTGTACAAAGTAATTGAGAAAAGTACAAAAGAGTAGGAAAATTACAAAAGAGTATAAGAAAAGTACATATTTGGCTCAGATTTGCCCTATTGTAATAACATCGCTTCTAAACCGGTTGCTTGTATATGATATACATGCCATCCTAGTTTAGAGGCTCACAAGCAATATGGGGACTTTCCATCATCATAGCTGCTGCCTCAACATACAAAGTTTCACATCATTGCAAATGCCACTGCCTGAGGACATTACTAGAATCAAAACCAATTCATCATCGAAAAAGCTATACAATAGGGTTTCAATTAAAGTAGTAGAGTTAGAGTAGTAGTAGACAAGTAGTAATAGGATTAGAAGTTAGAGTAGTTGTAGGAGTACAAGTTGTAGAGTAGTAGTCGTATAGCTAAGAGTAGTAGTTGAGTAGACAAGTAGTAGTAGAGTAGTAGTACACAAGTAGTGGTAGAGTATATGCCAAACAATTCATCATTGCATTTACAAATAAATTAAGAAAGTACAAAAGAGTATAACAAGAGTACAAAAGAGTATAAGAAAAGTATATATTTGGCTCAGATTTGCCCCATTATAATAACATCGCTTCTAAACTGGTTGCTTGTATATGGTATACAAGCCATCCTAGTTTAGAGGCTCACAAGCAATATGGGGACTTTTAATCATCATAGCCGCTGCCTCAGCATACAATTTAAGTTTCACATCATTGCAAATGCCACTGCCTGAGCACATTACTAGAATCAAAACCAATTCATCATCGAAAATGCAATACACAATAGTAGTAGAGTAGTAAGTAGGAGCACTAGTAGAGACAAGTAGTAGTAGAGAAGTAGTAATAGGAGTTAGAGTAGTAGAGTAGTAGTAGTAGAGTAATAGAGACTAGTAGTAGAGTAGTAAGTAGGAGTAGGAGTAGAGTAGTAAGTAGGAGTAGGAGTAGAGTACGTAGTAAGTAGGAGCAGTAGAGATAAGACTAGAAGTATGAATAGGAGTAGTAGTAGAGTAGTAAGTAGGAGTAGTAGAGCTAAGATTAGAAGTATGAATAGGAGTAGTAGTAGAGTAGTAAGTAGGAGTAGTAGAGCTAAGACTAGAAATATGAATAGGAGCAGTACTAGTAAGTAGGAGTAGAGTAGTAAGTAGGAGTAGGAGTAGAGTACAAGTAGCCAGGTAGTTTTAGAGTAGAAGTAGACAAGTAGTGGTACAGTAGTAGGAATAGTAGACAAGTAGGAGTAGAGTCATAGAGTAGAAGTAGACAAGTAGTAGTAGAGTAGTAGTACACAAGTAGTGGTAGAGTATATGCCAAACAATTCATCATTGCATTTACAAATAAATTAATAAGAAAAATATAAAAGAGTATAACAAGAGTACAAAAGAGTATAAGAAAAGGACATATTTGGCTCAGATTTGCCCCATTGTAATAACATCGCTTCTAAACTGGTTGCTCGTATATGATATACATGCCATCCTAGTTTAGAGGCTCACAAGCAATATGGGGACTTTTTATCATCATAGCCGTTGCCTCAGCATATAAAGTTTCACATCATTGCAAATGCCACTTCCTGAGCACATTACTAGAATCAAAACCAATTCATCATCGAAAATGCCATACAATAGAGTATCAAAGTAGTAGAGTTTATCAAAGCCAAGTGGTTCCAAGGTAATAACTGTCCGGCCGAGAAACAAACCTAACGATGATTTAGTTAAGTGAAAAATAGTGATTAGAGAGTAGGGTAGTAAGAGTAGAGTACTAGAGAGTAGAGTTAGTTAAGTCAAAAATAGTAATTAGGCGTTAGAGTAGTAGTAGGAGTACAAGTAGTAGAGTAGTAGTAGTAAAGCTAAGAGTAGTAGTTGAGTAGAGAAATAGAGTAGTAGTAGTAGAGTAGTACAAAAGTAGGAGGTAGCTAGAGTAGTAGTAGAGTAGTAAGCGTAGGACAGCTAAGAGTAGAGTTAAGTTTCCCCAAGTGCCTCACAAAAGTAGTAGATTAAAATTCAGTAGTAGTATAGAAGTAGAGCCAAGAGTAGTAGTATAGTAGGATTAAGAGTAGACAAGTAGTAGTAGGACTAAAATTCAGTTAAAATTCAAGTAAAATTCAATTAGAGTAGGGTAGTACAGCTAGTATAGAAGTAGAGCTAAGATTAGTAGTACAGTAGGATTAGGAGTAGACAAGTAACTCTGAAAATCATCTCAAAATTCATCTCGGTTCATCTCAGTTCATCTCAAAATCGATCTTCACAAAAATTCATCTCAGTTCATCTCAAAACCATGCAAAATTCAACTAAAATTCATCTCAAATGAGTGGCAAATGCTTAGTTATTCTAAGTCATCATAGGTAGTGGCATTTGCAAATATCATCTACATCTCCATTTCATCTCAAACGCATCATAGGCAGCATCAATCTCAAAATTTGAAGGGCACACAAGATGTTGGGTTGTGGTATCCTAAGGGGTCCAACTTTGAGCTTATTGGATATTCGGACTCTGACTATGCCGGTTGCAAGGTGGATAGAAAGAGCACTAGTGGAACTTGTCAATTGTTTGGAAGGTCACTTGTATCATGGTCTTCAAAGAAGCAAAATAGTGTTGCTCTCTCAACGGCCGAAGCGGAGTACATTAGTGCCGGAAGTTGTTGTGCACAATTGCTTTGGATGAAGGCAACCTTGAGTGATTTTGGATTGAAATACAAGAAAGTGCCTTTGCTATGTGACAATGAGAGTGCTATCAAGCTAACCAACAACCCCGTGCAACATTCAAAAACAAAGCACATTGACATAAGGCATCACTTCATTAGAGATCACCAAATCAAAGGGGACATTGCAATTAAAAGTATTGGCACCGAAGATCAATTAGCGGATATCTTTACCAAGCCACTTGATGAGTCAAGATTTTGCAAGTTGAGAAATGAGCTAAACATACTAGACTACTCCAACATGAAGTGAAAAGTATTCCACACTATATGACATGCCTCTTCTTCGATTAAAGCAAGGTAAAATTGGTTGACATGGCATTCATACTTTGATAAGGATTTGTCTAGTTCATGTAGACATGAAATGCATCTTATAGGCTCATTCATGAAAAATCAAATGCTTTCATGTATATATGGTACCACTTTTGTCCTTTAAGCTTGTATGATCAAGTGGTAGCATATGACATATTGATGGGCTTGCAAAGCTAGTGTTGAATCTAGAACATGAGCTCATGATGTGTAACTTAACATGGTCAAGATAGCCCTACTAGTGAGGTGTGAAGAAACTTGTCCTTGGCTCAAACTTAGTTACATATTCTAGACAAGTGATCTAGATTGAACCAATGTGAACATGAACTAAACCCCATTTATTGACTTGATACTCCCATAATTTGCACCATTTTTGGTGATTGTTGACAAAGGGGGAGAAGAAAGTCACAAAGATAAGAAAGGAAAGGGGTCAATTAAAAATTTGAAAGCACACAAGTAGGAGGAGCAAGCTCATGAATAAGTTGTTGTATTTGTGTATGCATTAACATATGATTTGTTGCATTGTCAAAACTTCAATTCCTATACTTGTTTGAATTGAAGAAATGCTTAGAAATAGGATTTGAATGGTGATTTGACAAACTAACATTCATAGGACTTACATGTCATATAAAGTACCTCTTTTACTTAAATGTTGATCTCACGAGGTATTTTGAGTTTGTGATGCATGACTAGTAAACAATGGTGTTAAGGATGGTATATTTCCGCAACCCCGATGGTATCGCGCTTCAAAGGTCCATTCTATATACCTTAGCATCATTTGATAGTAGTAGCTCACCCAAACTTTCAAATTCATGCATATGTGAAAAATTGAACCAAACATAAGGAATCACATATGTAGGGGGAGCTAATACTACCAAAGTGCAAACTTGGTTCTCATTTCATATCTTTGTGAATGTTGTCATCAATTACCAAAAAGGGAGAGATTGAAAGCCCATGTTTGGTTTTGGGTAATTGATGAAACCTAGTTTGCTAACGATTGCTCTAAGTGTTTCATGAGAATTGATTAGCAAATGGCAAGATGGAGCAAAGGACCGGGTCGGTGGAGGCCACAAGTGAAGGACAATGACGGCGTCCATGAAAATGGTGTAAGCCCATCAATAAAGGAGAAAGCCCTATTGACGGCATCCATGCAAATGGAATAAGTCCATCATCAAAAGGAGTCCACAAGCTTCATCAAGAGATGGTGAAAAAGCTAGGAGCTCAAGGCAAAGGTATAATCCATAGGAGCTCTTTTGCTTTTGGTGATCAAGACTCCATAGAGGGAGTGATCACATTTAGGATAGATAGCCGTACTATCAAGAGGGGCGAAATCGTTGATAAAATATGGTTATCAAGTGCCACTAGGTGTTCATGACCATTGCATTGCATATAGATGCTAGTGCCACTAACAATCCCTTGAAAAACTCTTTTGAAAAAGCTAACACACGTGCACAAGGTGTAGAACACTTGGTGTTAGCACATCGGAACAAAGGGTGAAAGGTCTGAGTGAAAATCCTAAGAAAATAGAGCGTCGGACCATTAGCCTCGGTCCGACGGCTTACCCTGCGGAGGAGCGTCGGACGCTCAGTTTCGGAGCGTCGGAATATTGTCCGAAGCGTCCGACGGTGGTGAACGGTTGAGAGCTGACACGTGGAGAGCAGAGGAGCATCGGACCGTTCTGATTAGTCCGACGGCGAGCGTCAGACTATCGTCCGACGGTTTTCAGGGCTCGGGGAGCTCTCTGGAAACGTCGGACTGTGGTTTCGTTTGATCCGACGCGCCGTGAAGACTCAGTCCGACGGTGCTGTTGCTGTGGGTGTCGGACTGTGGGTGTTGGTCCGACGGTTGGTTTAGCGCGGGAAGTTAGCCGTTGTGATGCAACGTTCGACTTCAAACGGCTAGTGACACGTGGCGTTCATCCGGGGCGTCGGACCGTGCGGTATAGTCTGACTGTGTGGACGTCGGACAGTCCGACGGTACGCAGTGAAATCTAAAACGGCTATTTCTTTGTGTGTGTGTCTTATAAATAATCACTTGGCTGGTTTGGGGAGAATATCTTGACACTCCTGAACATCATAGCATACTTGTGAGCCTTCCCACTCCACTCTCACTCATCCTACTTGATTGTGATCATCATTTGGTGAGTTTGGAGAGCATCAAGTGCATTGCATTGATAGAGATCATCTAGAGGCACTTGGTAGCGGTGATTCGCAGCGGTTTCTCTCATTACTCTTGGAGTTTGCCGACTCCTAGATGGCTTGGAGCTGCGAGGATCGTTGAGGGGAGTTGGTGATTGTCTCCGCCTCCGATCAAGGTATTGTGAGGGGTTCTTGAGCCTATCCCCGCGGGAGATCGCGAAAGGCATCTTTAGTGGATTGCTCATAGCTTGGTGGATCCCCGTCTTGTGTTGGTTGTGCGGCACCCTTGAGAAGGGTTTGGCGTGTGATGCCAATTAGCGCGTGAACCTCCAAGTGGGTGTATCGCTACAACGAGGACTAGCTTGCCGGCAAGCAAGTGAACCTCGGTAAAAAATCTTGTGTCATCTCTCTACCGAGGATTTCTCTTGTATTTGATTGATTGGTTATATTGGACTTCATATCTTCTCTACACCGAGGGTATTGAAATCACCTTTACTCTTTACATTTGTGTACTTACTCTCTTGTGTAGTTTGTTAGTTAGTTGCTCACTTAGGAGTAGTGTATAGTAGTGACATAGCCTTTGAGTGTGAACTAGTGATCATAGTGTAGTATACTTGTCTAGGTGGCTTGCATAGTGTAGTTTAGAGCTAGTGCTTTACAAAGCTTGCTATTGTTACTAATCGGCTTGTTAAGTGTTGTTTGTAGATTTTTATAGGCTATTCACCCCCCTCTAGCCATTTAGGACCTTTCAACCTCCCGGCGGCGGTGGGTTCCCGGAGGCAGAAGCGAAGCTGGGTGCCGAGGAGAAGTAGCGGCCTGGAGACGACCACCATGGGTGGCGCGGGCAGCGGCTAGATGGACGGGCCGGCGGCATCGGACCACCGGAGGAAAGAGCACTCGGCCGATGGACAGGCGGCGGTGGACCACCGGAGGAGGGTGGCGCTAGGGTTCTGCGGGGAACGCAGACACGAAGGCACAGGGGGGACAGAGGAAGGACAGAGGAGGAGCGCGGGCGTCGATGGCGGTGGCGGCACGTGGCGGCGGCGAAAACCGGCATCCCTTCGGGGTCGATTTGAGCGGCGCGAAGAAGATGAAAATTTGGGAGGGCAGCGTGGGTATATATATACAAGCATTAACTGTGGCGGTTACCATAATAAAACCACCACGGTTAATATTATCCGAGGCGGTTGTCTTATGATTACCGCCACGGTTAATGTCATTTACCATGGCGGTTTTCTAAAGGCAACCGCCACGATTAATGTTTTTTTATTTTTGAGTAGTATAAGAGTAGTGTGAGTAGTGCTAGGAGTAGTAGTGAGAGAAGTGTTGGCCAGGATTAGTAGTGCGAGTAGAAGTACGAGTAGTAGCGTAGTAAGAGGAGTAGTAGTAGAGTAGTAAGCGTAGTAGTAGAGTAGTAGTAAACGTAGTATTACAAGTAGTAGTATAGTAGTAAGAGGAGGAGGAGTAGAGTAGTAAGCGTAGTGTGAGTAGTGCTAGGAGTAGTAGTGAGAGAAGTGTAGGCCAGGATTAGTAGTGCAAGTAGAAGTACGAGTAGTAGCGTAGTAAGAGGAGGAGTAGTAGAGTAGTAAGTGTCGTAGTAGAGTAGTAGTAAACGTAGTATTACAAGTAGTAGTATAGTAGTAAGAGGAGCAGTAGTAGAGTAGTGAGTGTAGTAGTAGGAGTAGTAGTTGAGTATAAATGTGTGGCATACATGAAAAGTTCTCGTTAATCATTAGGTGAGTACATTGTTACATAAATGTGTGGCGTACATATCACTTTGGTGGGAGTGATCCTATGATGGACTTCTTCTCACCGTCGGGGCGGAACCAAGGCTTTATTTTGTTCCTGCTCATGTGGTTCTCAACGATCTTGATCTTGCGTGGATGATCGGTAAATAGAGAGAACTCTGCGTAGTTGTTGTATTCTTCGAGACTCTGGACTCCATTGGCTCCCACGATCCTTTGCTTTCCTGAGACAACCACATGCTTGTTTGTCTCTTTGGGCATCGGATAGTAGGCTACCTGCGCGACGCGGTTTGCGAGTACCCACTCATCATCTCTGTAGGCGACGCTTTGGAGATCAACGGTTGTTAGCCCATACTCATCCACGACCACGGACTTCGGCTTGACCCACTGGCACTGGAAGATGGGTATCTGTAGGTCATCGCCGTAGTCAAGTTTCCCATATCTCTTCGATCTGCCCGTAGTATGACTTGATGTCCCCTGTCGCGTCATCGATGCCCTCATATCGAACACCGCAGTTTTGTGTCACACTTTTCTTGTCATTCTCTTTTATGTGGAACCTGTATCCATTGATGTCGTACCCTTGCCACGTGGTGACTTGGCTAGAAGGGCCGGATGCTAGATTCGATTCTTCAATGCAATCGTTCGATATGTCCTGATTTTTTATCCATGTCGTGAAATGCATCTTGTGCTGCTTCTGTACCCACGCCTCCGTGCGTCCATCACTAGCGCGGTGCATCTCCTTCAGGTGCTGCTCAACCCACTTGTCCATTGACACTAACTGATTGAGGGCAGCGTGCTGTGCATCTTGCACGATATCACCGTCTATATCAGTTCGTACTTTCCTCCCGGTGCACCCCATCCCTGTTGTTCTACCTTCATGCGGGTGGACGGGCATCCCAACAGCATTTCCATCCCGGACGTATCTCGTGCAGCAGTTAACGACCTCCTCTGTTGTGTACGCCTCAATCATTGAGCCTTCTGGGTAAGCACGGTTATGGACGTATCGGTTGACGGTGGACATGAACCGCTCATACGTCCACATCTGATGCAAGTATACAGGCCCCAATTCCTGTATTTGATCGACCATGTGCATCATCAGGTGTGGCATAATATCGAAGAAAGAGGGCGGGAAGCACATCTCAAACTGGCAAAGAGTCTCTGCGATAAACTCTTTTAGGGCAGGCAGCTCAGCTTCATCGATGACCTTCTGTGTGATGCGGTTAAAGAAGTAGGACAAGCGTGTGATGACCATCTTCACGTACTCTGGACTGATAATCCTGATCACAATTGGAAGGAACACCGTTAGCATCACATGGCAGTCATGAGAGTTGAAGTGGGTCATTGTGAGGTCTTTTATCGAGACCAGGCTCTTGATGTTCGAAGAGAAACCGGTCGGCACCTTCATAGCCCGAAGCCATCAGAGGAAACCCGTGCTCTCATCTTTTCTTAGGTTATAGCTCGCGCCCAGAAGGTCCACTTTATTTCTGGCTTGTGACGCCGTCGGGTGGATTTCGTGCCTGATGTCATGGTTCACAAGATCCAGACGTGACTTGAGACCATCTTTCGTCTTAGTCTTGATGTCAAGCACGACCCCGATCGTGCTCTCGAAGACATTCTTCTCCAGGTGCATGCAGTCAATTGCATGGGGTGTATCTAGCTCCTTCCAGTATGATAGGTACTTGAAGAAACATGACTGCTTCCTGAATGGAACAGGGGCCGGGGCAGGCTCTGCCTCTTCCTCTTCTGCATCCCGCTTCCTCTTCTTCCTCCGCTTCTTCGGCCCATCTTCCTCCTCTTTCTTCTTCTTCCCAAACTCGACATTGATCCCCTACACCATGTCAAACACCTTTTGCCCGTACCCTGACCTATCCAGCGTGTCAATTTCAAGCTCGTCACTGTTGTCGAAGTACATATTCATCGACGGATTCCTGTACCCGTGCTTCTTGGGAAGGAATCGCATATACCTCATATACACCATCTTCTTCGATGCACTAAGGTAAGTGTAGCAGGTGCCATCAATGCAAACTACGCAACCGCTCTTCCCTTTAATCTGCCCGATAGTGAAAAAAGACCAGGGTAATCGGTGATGGTGACAAAGATGATGGCATATAGAGTGAACTCCTTCTTATCGGACGCATCCATCATGTCGATTCCCTTTCTCCCATAGTGTCTGCATGTCCTTCATCAAGGGCTCCAAGAACACGTCTATATCTTTGTCGGGCTGCTTCGGGCCTGAAATAAGCATGGTGAGTAGAAGGTACCTGCGCTTCTGACATAGGTGCGGAGGTAGGTTGTAGATGGTGAGGGTGACCGGCCACGTGCTGTGTGTGCTACTGAGGTCGCCAAAGGGATTCATCCCGTCGGTACTCAGCGCGAACCTGACGTTCCTAGGCTTGTCCCCAAACTTTGTGAACTTGGTGTCAAAATACTTCCACTGCTTGCCATCGGACGGATGCCGCAGCTTGCCATCACCCTTCACACGTTCAGAGATGCATGCCAGGACATAAGTTTGGCATCCTCTGGATTCCCGAATAGTGCACGCAACTGATCGATGACGGGCAGGTACCACACCGACAGGGCAGGACTTTTTCTGAGTGTGTAACCCTCTTCTTCGTCGTCCTCAGGAGGCGGCTGTTTGTTGGCCTTCGCCTTCTTCTTCTTCGGCCCTCTCGAGGGTACCTCCTCATCACCCGTGTGACAACCAGCATTTTTCTTGCAACGACTCGCGCCACAGCGCAGACAACTCTCCAACTTTGCAAAGTCGTCTCCCCGAAATAGAATACAATGGTTAGGACATGCATGAAACTTTCTAAGCTTCATTGCCACTGGCCGGATCAACTTTTTCGCCCGATAGGTATTGGCGGGCATATTGTTACCCTCTGGGTAACTGTCACCAAGAATACGTAACAGGTCGTTGAAGTAAGTGTCGGTCATCCCATGGCGAGCCTTCAACATAAGCAACTGAAGATTGAAACGGAGCACAGTCCAATGCTGTGGGCATTTCCCCCCATCCTTGTACAGGGGATCAATTGCCGCCTGCTTCATCACTCTGAAATTCTTGAGCCATTTTGGATCCCCAAACAAAATATCATCGTGATCCTGACAGTTAGCAACCTGCTCAATGAACTCTGCATCCTCCGGCAGCAACGTGTCAATGACAGGGTCACCATCCCAATCACAAGCGTCGACGTCGTCGTCTGCTATGTCCTGGAGCAGATCACTGATCGTGATGTACTCATATCTCGCATTGTCGTCATCGCCGGCGGCAGATGATGTCTGTTGTTGTTGTCTTCCGTCATTCACCGACGAGGAGCTTTCTTCTTGTGCATTTGCGACACTCGGATCTTTTTCGCCGTGATACTTCCACACAGTGTACTTTGGGTCCTTGATGAACCCATACCATACCAAGTGTGATTGCACAACGTTGTCTTCCTGGGCAAGCCGATTCTTGCAGTTATTGCACGGACAAATCATGCAATCTCGGGCCAAACTTAGACAATGCTTCTGCGCAAAAGGAATGAACTTCTTCCTCACATTGTCTAGAAAAGACAGATCCAGCCTTGATATGTTGTACATCCAATTCTCCCTGCTCTCCATGATCTTCATCTTATATACAAGCACAGCAAATTGAAATGAAGTCGTATTAGACGAGCGGTAAATCCAACTCTACAACTAATTCAAAGTATCGAAAAAGCATCTAAATACTCCCAAGTGCCACCCTTCACAAAATCCAACTCTAGATTCACTTGCTCTCTCTCATCTTTTTAGATCTAGATCTAAACCGGCAACATTTCGAAAAAATTCCTATAAATCATGGAAAAGAGAGGACAAGCAGATTTGGAGGGTAAGAATCAACCTTTAACGGTGCCACCCTTCACTAAATCTAAGGATAAATTCCTTATTCCCTCTCATCCATTTAGATTTAGATCTAAACCATTTAGAAAAACACCTAAATAATGAAAAAGAGAGAAAAACAAGATTTGAAGGGTAAGAATCAACCTCTTACGGTGCCACCCTTCACCAAATCCAAGGGCAAAACCTCCCCCCTTGAAATGGCTATTTTTAGGGTTTTGAGCTCAAAACACCCAAAAATGGAGGAGAGGTCGCGGGGAGGAAGAAGGGGAGGGTTGTTGTTTTATAGGCTCAGAGTTAATGGAGGCGGTTATCTTAAATAAACCGCTACGGTTAATCAGCAATTAACAGAGGCGGTTGAGTTACAACAACCGCCTCGGGTAATGTCTTTTCCGAGGCGGTTATCATAAGTCAACCGCCACGGTTAATGCCTACTAACCGTGGCGGTTTTGTTAAGATAACCGCCTCGGAAAAGGCATTAACCGAGGCGGTTGGGGACGGCCAGCCCGTCTTAACCGAGGCGGTTTGCTAGGCTGACCGCCACGGTTAAAATTTTAGATGTGCCTTCCAAAAGATTTTCTATAGTAGTGGATGCTGCTGTCGACCTGTACCACACTCCGCACAGGATTGGAATATGTTAATGGAACAAGTGCAGTGCATGATTTTAGAACTGTTACAATACGTGCCATTTGCACACATTTGATTTGGATCATTTGATGACCGTTGACAGGACTAATGGCCAAGGCCTATGCTCTGTAGTATACTCCCTCCGTCTCATTGAGATTGTCCCTTTAAATTCCATGCCATTTTGTTTGATCATTCGTCTTATTCAAAATTTTTGTACAAATATTATTTATTTTTTATGGTCTATTTAATCGTTAGAGATATTTTAATAATAACTTAATCATTTTATTATTCATCTAAAAATTTCAAATAAAATAAGTGGTCAAACAAGAAGTTCAAAAGTTAAAAACGATGGTTCCAATGGGACGAAGGGAGTAGTCCAGTAACACTAGGACTAGGGTGGTGGTGATGTGGTTTGGTACAGCCAGCAGGCACCATATCCACTAGCACTCTGCAATTGGCAATGACTCTGTGAAATCTGCTGTTTGCCGCGTGCTGTACCGGAGGTGTGGGGGACTCGTTTTGGACCTGAAAGTCTGAAACGATGTGTACTAAAACGTCTAAACCCTGTTTTTCCAATGCATATATATATATATATTTTTCTTAGATCGGAGAGTTTTCTCTTCATTTTCATGCACTTCACAGAAATACGGTGGGCACGGGCTTCGAACCTGGGTGGCCGAGCATATATGACTATATAAGCCGAGTACTATTCAATTCCCACGGTTTCCTGAGCTGTCCCATCCGTCCGGATTTCGCTATTTTTTTTCAGCAAAAAGTCCACGTTACTCCCGTCCTTCCGATCGTCCACTGAGCAATCAAAAGACGGACGTGCTGACGGCCGGCTGTAATAGAGTCTTTTATGTAGTTTTATTTATTTTTCTCTCCCTTGGCATGCGCGACTACAAAAGAAATGAAAGCGAAATGAAATTGGTTGGCCCAGGACATTGGGGTAATTCAGGTCTGGCCCAACTATTCTGATCTAACGCAGCGTCGAAACAGGTTCGGTTATACGTGCAGCCCAGCCCACCACCCCACATCCTATTAAGCCCAGTGACGGGCTGAACTGTTAAGCGTTTTTTTTTAAAAGGAATTATTGGTACCGTAGAAATTGGAACTGCCATCATAACAACTCTAGAAGCCACTCGCCCAAAACCCTATTCCTCCCGCTCCGCTCCCATCCCCCCTTCGCCGTGGTGCATACCAACACCTCCCCGCCGCCACCGGCGCCGCCGCCGAGATCTCCGGGGCAAGCGAGGCAAGGCAGCAGCCATGTCGCTCCGCGTGCTGAACCCTAACGCCGAGGTGCTCAACAAGTCAGCGGCGCTGCACATGAACATCAACGCCGCCAAGGGCCTCCAGGACGTGCTCAAGACCAACCTCGGCCCCAAGGGCACCATCAAGATGTAACCTTTCCGGTCCCTCCTCTCCCCTCTCCTGCCGCCGCCGCAGCTCGCTTGGTCTTTTGGGCGCGTTATCGCTGGATCACCCTCTGGTAGATTCGCTGGGCCGTAGGGTTTCTTCTATGATCCTTTGTTTTTAGTGCGACAGTATGGGTTTAGGTTTCGTGGTGTAGCTGTTCAATTGTAGATTTGAGATGCATAGCCTCTCCTTTGTTTTGTGCTTCTCGTCCGGTTGGCTCCTCGTGATCTAACTCATGTATGAAATTGCGCGTGGCGATTTCTGCTTGGATCTCCATTGGACCATTGGGCAGTGCATTTGCTTATTTGTGGCAAAATGTTGCTGGTTTTATTTGTTCAGATTTATAGCGCAAAGGTAATCTGATTTTGGCACTGCCTTGGGTTTTCTGATTTGATTTCGTACTTTTGCTAATTACCTAATTGATTACAGAAGTTGCAAAATTTCTTGTGGGCTGCAACGGTTACATAATTTATTGGTGCTTGGTTTGTGCTGCTCAGGCTTGTGGGTGGAGCTGGTGATCTGAAGCTGACTAAGGATGGGAACACCCTCTTGAAGGAAATGGTACGGTTTGACCTTTCACAAAAAACATTCTATTGACATTCTGGTGATAATACTATGTACTTGGTGGTGTTTTTCTTTGATGTTTTGTGTCATTTGTTTGCAGCAAATTCAGAACCCAACTGCAATCATGATTGCGAGGACGGCTGTGGCGCAGGATGACACAAGTGGTGATGGCACAACATCCACTGTACTTTTTATTGGGGAGCTAATGAAGCAGTCTGAGCGGTGCATAGATGAAGGTATTGTTAATTTGTTGTAGGAACATCTTATTTTCTCTGGGTTGGTGTATTGATTTAATTTTGTGTTTTTCTGAAACCTCTTTACTGTATTTGAGATATCATATATGGCATTTTAGGTGGTTAGTGTACAACGGTATTTATACCTATAAGGTGATTTTTTTTAGTTACACTATACAGTTATGTCAGAGGTTCCTTCCATTTGGCAGTAAGAATTTGGATTTGATGTTAATATTCCTTGATAACATGTTACTGTGGATTGTGGTTTGGAAGTTCCTGAATTGACGCATCATTTCATTGAATTAAGGCTAAGAATGGCTATGCAGCATGAGTCTTTATCTCATCAGATATAAAAGAAATCACCTTTCCGGGTGAAGCGCTGCTAATGGTTAGGGATATCACATGATTCTTGTATCGCATGTGATGATTCATGACATCCCACTAATAATATTTTGATCTTGTTTGAACTCAAATAGCAGTCAGTATACATGTTTAAAGGTGGAGAACAACTCAAACACAGTCTTGATTAATAATTCTCTCTTTCTTGTAAGCCTGAAGTCAGCTCATTGTGCTTAAGAAACATTAATAGTATGTTTACCAGGCTTGCATTGATGTCGTTACATAAGTTAACAAAAAATAATATTAAAAAAAAAATCCAAGGTTCTACAATCTTGCAGTAGGAGAGCTGTCCTTTTGGATGAAGCTTTTTTTTTTTGGTAATAATTATATTGTAACCAATTGTTATTCTTGTAGGTACTCATCCGAGATTCTTGGTTGATGGTTTTGATGTTGCTAAGAGAGCATGTCTTGATTTTCTTGATAAGTTCAAGACGCCAGTTGTTACTGGTGATGAACCTGACAGAGATACCTTGAAGATGATAGCAAGAACAACTCTTAGGACAAAGGTATTAGTCTCGCATTTGCCATGTCATAAGAAATTAACTTGTGCCACTCGAGTTTTACATGGACTTACTATATTGCAGTTGTATGAAGGATTGGCTGATCAGTTGACAGATATTGTTGTGAATGCAGTACGTTTGATTTCTCCTGTATTTTTTCTCCGAAAACTTTCTATACCTGTTTTTTTCAAAGCATATTTGAATATTCTGTGTAAAACTGTTATAGGTTCTGTGCATCTGCAAACCAGATGAACCAATTGATCTTTTTATGGTGGAAATAATGCACATGCGCCACAAATTCGATGTTGATACCCGTCTGGTACATATTAATTTTTTTTCCATTCTAATATGTGGCATTATGCTGAATTAACATGGCAGTTTAACTTGACAATGGTATCTGGAGGGATGTCAAAACTCTTACAAATGTGCCTTGATATTTTTGTAGGTTGAGGGTCTGGTCCTGGACCACGGTTCTCGTCACCCTGACATGAAGCGTAGGGCAGAGAACTGTTATATCTTGACCTGCAATGTCTCATTAGAATATGAGAAAAGGTACATACCAATACATCAGTGTGTTATTTTTATGTTTTGGTTTTAGTATGCCTTTTTTTTTTTTTGAAGCTTGGTGCACCAAATATTTGAAAAGGTGTTTGGGGTCATTTTTGTGTGTGATTCGTGGAGGAGCTATCCATATTGAGTATCATGATCACTGCCAGCCATGTTTTTGTTGATTGGACTGTTAAACTCAAGTGTCCATGCTCCCTTTTATTATTGGTTATGTAAACCTCTATTGTTATACTTCAACTTCAGCTCTCAATTTCTTTTCTGCTGTGAGCAACAAATGCAATCAATAATTTGGGTCCAAGATGCCTATAATTATTTTCTATTTTTCATGTATGTAGTATTGAGGACAACTGTTTTACTGACAATCTGACATGTAAACTTTACAGTGAAATCAATGCAGGATTTTTTTACTCAAACGCAGAACAAAGAGAGAAGATGGTCGCTGCAGAGAGACGCCAAGTCGATGAACGTGTCAAACGGATTATTGAGTTGAAAAATAAGGTAATTTGTTTTGTGCTTTGTGCCAAGAGAGTCTAATTTTAACATATGCTGCATTATAGAGGGTAAAGCTGTTCTTATGTTTCCTTGCATGCAGGTTTGTGCCGGAGGAGATAAAAACTTTGTAGTGATCAATCAGAAGGGCATTGACCCTCCATCTCTGGATCTCCTTGCTAGAGCAGGGGTAATCTACTCTGATTTTTGATTGGTGGTTCCATTATCCAAATTGTTTTTCAACCTTGAATGGATTTAGGTTTTCATTTTAGAAACGTGGATCTCATGAAGTTAACGACTGAAATAGGCATTGACTGATTAAATCATGCTCATAGATGACCATTTATGGTGAAAACTGAAAATCAATAAAAGAAATCCATGTATCAATGTGGCTTTAGTGATCCTTCCTGTGGGAAAATGCTGAAAGCTGTGCATGTAAGGTGTTTGCTTAATAGTGATCTTGACAATTACTCCAGGTCTCCAGCTATAAACAAGTCATGTTTTAGATTGCATGCAACCAATCCAGATCGAATTTTTATTCCAAATCCCATATATTGAGGGGTATGGTAATATAAAAAAGTTCTGGCTATTCATCTTATTAGAGCTTTCAGTACTTCTTAAATATACTACAAGATATTAGTCGTTAAAACATTTTGGAGGCTGGCAATGTCCAAAAATATACTCCCTCTGTGCCCTCCGTGCAAAAAGAATGGAAATCTCACTTTGCGAGAAGTCAAATAATCTTAATTTTGACTAGGTTTATAGTAAACGTTATCTTCATTTGGACCTTCAATCAGGTTTATTACGGAAATATATTCCATGATTAAACTAGTGATACTTGCACATCATAAACATCAATACTGTTATATATATGTTTGGTCAAAATTTAGATTCTTTGACTCCTTGGGAAGCGAGACTTCCATTCTTTTTGAGGGAGTATTTCTTAGTGGAGAGTAAGCTCTTTGCATGGAAGCTTATTAGTGGCATGGTCTGTGTTGTTAAATCCATTTTACTATTTGGGGCATACGGCCTGAAATGATTTACAGATTATTGCTCTTCGAAGAGCAAAGAGGAGAAATATGGAGAGGCTTGTGCTAGCATGTGGTGGTGAAGCTGTCAATTCAGTTGATGACTTGACTGAAGATTGCCTTGGCTGGGCTGGACTTGTATATGAGCATGTTCTTGGAGAAGAGAAGTACACATTTGTGGAGAATGTGAAAAATCCTCGCTCTTGTACTATACTGATTAAAGGTTGTTTATTCTTAAGAAACAGCATCGTCTTTTCTGATTCCCTAATTGTGCTGTTAATTCAATATCGTTTGACATATTCAGGACCTAATGACCATACCATCGCACAAATCAAGGATGCTGTCCGTGATGGTTTAAGATCTGTTAAGAACACACTTGAGGATGGAGCAGTTGTGCTGGTATGATTTGTAATTTGTCTCTGTTGTGAAAGTCAGGAATTAGGAAGAACATTTTGTGGGTTTTGCCTTTTGTACTCACCATTGCTGACTCTGACAAAAGTTGCTAGTCTGGTTGGTGCTATTGGTAACTTAGTCAACCTTGTGTCCACAATATGTTTGATCTTTCTGTTGTACCTACTGACCTTGATCTGAATCATCCTGTTTAATATCATGGCTCAACTTGTGTTTTGCTTGAAGCTCTTTAGTTTTGCTTGGTTTCTCAGTTGAGCAGTCAGACATTGACTGCCGTAGGAAAAAAAAAATGTTCATCTTACCTTTCCATCTCATTTGGCAAGTGTAGGGTGCTGGTGCTTTTGAGGTTGCTGCAAAGAAGCATCTTATTGACAATGTGAAGAAAACCGTCAAAGGAGTAAGTGCACCAAAACATTGATAATGCTTTACATCTACTGCTGCAATATCAACCTGCTGCTAACACTGTAAACTTGGCAACAGCGGGCACAACTTGGGGTGGAGGCGTTTGCTGAAGCTCTTCTTGTTATACCCAAGACTTTAGCTGAAAACTCTGGTTTAGATACCCAAGATGTGATTGTTTCTCTCCAGGTATGCTAAGATATTTTTCTCCTTATGGGTGTTTTACTCGTTTGAAGTTTAGAAGCAAGTGCTTGACTCTTCCTTTTGTTTTATTAAGAATGAGCATGACCGTGGATTAGTTGTGGGATTGAACCATCACTCTGGGGAACCGATTGATCCTCAGATGGAAGGCATCTTTGACAATTACTCTGTGAAGCGCCAGATCATCAACTCTGGGTATGTGATGCTGCTGTGTCAGCTTTCGTGGAAATGATCTTATTATTGCTATGCTTTCTGAAACGTCCTTAATGTGCTAGCTAACGATTTTTTTTCTTCGCTGTAGGCCCATCATCGCATCCCAATTGCTGCTTGTGGATGAAGTGATCAGGGCAGGCCGCAACATGAGGAAACCGACTTAGATATGTTGCCACCTAGCGGGGCCTAATTTGTTTTACCTCCTGATATGTTGTACCTTTAGTTTCTGTCTTGTGCTTATTAGTAGTGATCTGGATGATACATTTTTGCATCCATACCCCTTTTTTATTGAAATTGTGTTTATTGTGAATTTGCCTGTGTTTTTGAAACGAAGGATCACTTTGCCCCTATTCCGTTATTTTTCTCTAACTTTGTTAACTTTTGTACAAAAGGACAAATATGGCCATGTGATATTGCCCTTGTTTTTTAGGGTTATTTCAGATCTGTGATTTTACCCTTAATTTGAAATAAGACATTTATATGATATTTTGACAAAATTGGTTAAATGGGCTCAAATATAGCGGCGGGCTAATTTTCGGACGTTGCTGATTAGTTGTTTTGAGAACGATAAGCTTAAGCGAACAGATTATTACCTTGTAGACGTTTTTGTTTGGACGTAAAATTATTAAAGGGACCATGCCGGCGCCGTGATCACGAGAGGCCCAAGAACTATTAGAAGTACTATGTACATGCACAGAAAGTACTGTGCATGTGCACATCAAACTAGACAGATATTCCATAGGTTGCTGGAGGTTGTGACTTAGAATTAAACAAGACTATTTATATCCTCGCTAATATAAAATAATACTATTTATATATATTTATAATAAAATTATCAAAAGTGAATAGTAGCTGCCATTCCATCTAGCTAATTTGGGCCCCGTTTAGTTCACAAATTTTCCTTCTCTCTCCCCATCACATCGATTGTACTTTCCGTCTGTATGAACCACCAAATGAAGTAGCAGCTGTTGCATGTTTGTACTTTTTACCTGACTAGGTCGAGATGAATCTTTTAAGTTTACTTGGGCCATGATTGGACAAAAGTTATCAAATACAAACGAGAGTGCTACAGTGCACTTTTTCCCCAACTTTTTCTTAACTAAACGGAGCCTTGGTTTCATGGAAGTTGTGGCGCTGCACAACAGCAAAAAAAAAAAAAAAAAAGTCATTGCCATGAACGTTCCTGCATACTATTATTTATAGATTCTGGCTTTCATGATACTGATTTTGATATGAAACTTCGTTTCATGCAAAATGTGTTGTTAGGACTCAGGCAGGAGCTTGGAATGTTTCGACGAAGTCACGGAGGTTTCTCTCCAGAGACCCGCCTGTACTTGCTGCTGCTCGCGCTCTTTCTTTCAACCCCTCCATCCTCTCCCTTATCGCCACTGCCTTCGCGCCATCACCCATGACCAACTCGATGCATCTTGCCAGCTCTGTCCCCGTTAGCACACCATCGCCGTTTCGCTCTCCTCTGACGCCAATCTCCCACTCTTGCTCCACCAGGTACGCGTTCGTCGGCTGGTCGAACGAGTTGGGCACGCCGACGATCGGCACGCCGGCCGCCACGGCCTCCGCCGTCGAGTTCCAGCCGCAGTGCGAGACGAAGCACCCAACCGCCGGGTGCGACAGGACCTCCAGCTGGTCGCACCACTCCACAACCATCCCCTGCTGCTGGGTGTCCTCGAACTCGAAGCAGCCTCCGCCATGGCTGCTGCTGCTGCTGCTGCTTCTGCCATGGTCATCGTCTTCCTCGAGTCCGTCCTTGCGCACGACCAGCAAGTATGGCCGCCTACACAGCCGCAACCCTCCAGCCACCTCGTCCATCTGCTGCCTGCTGGTCTTCGTCACGCTCCCGAACGACACGTACACCACCGACCTGTCCTGGTGGGCACGAAGCCACTCCATGTACCTCTCCTTCTCCTTGTCGTCGTGCTTGAACAGATGGATCCGTGCGTCGTCCGTCGACGACGACGACGACGACCCCACGAGCATGAGGCCGACGGCGACCACGTCCAGGTGGCGGCGCTTCATCTCCGCGAGCGCGTCCGCCTCCAGCGCCTCGAGTGTGTTCACGAGCACCTTGGGCCTCCATTGGTCCAAGCTCTCGAACAGGTCTCGGAACATTTCCGTGAGGACGCTGGCCATGCCTGCCGTGTCGTCGTCGAGCAGGAAGGACGGGAAGTCCCGGACCGGGAGAGGATGGCTCAGCCCCGGCAGGCTCACCGCGGGGTCGCCGGCGGCGGCGGCGGCGTGGCGGGCGAGGATGAGATCGCGGTAGCCGTGGAAGTAGTGGTACTCGGCGGCGAGGACGGTGGCCGGCTGGATCCAGTACACGGCGAAGGGGATGCCGTGGCTCCTCGCCACGTCCACCACCGCGGGTGCCACCATCGTGAACACGATGCACGTCACCGGCTTGCCGCGGGCGGCGAAGCGGGCGACCATGGCGGAGAGGCTCTCGCCGGCCACTCGGCGCCGGCGGGCCCAGTCCTCGGCCGTCTTGGGCACGGTGGCGCCGTCGTCGAAGCCGTCCGAGTGGGGAACGTAGGAGATGACGCCGTCGCTGCCGCAGGTCTCGGCGGGATCCTCGTCGCCGCCGCCGCTGTCCGGAGATGGGAACAGGCGGCGTTGGGCGGCAACCGGCACGGAGAGCGTGGCGAGGATAGAGCGGCGGCCGTCGACGTCGCTGAGCCGTGCGAGACGGTGAGCCAGGGCGCGGCCTGGGTTCACGTGGCTCTGCATGCCGTAGGCCACCACCAGGAAATGGAGGCCATTGGGACTCCTCTGCTGCTGCTGCTGGTGTTCTTGCTTGTCGCCGGCCATGGAGACTTGGACGGAGTGATGGGATCGGGATCACTGGGAAAAGTGTGCTTTGTTACCTCCGACTCCGAACACTGGGTGGTGTGGCTGACATCAGGATTCTGGATGCCCATGTGAAGCTTATCCAACCAAGCAGGATATCCAACCAAGCAGGAGGTGTACCTCTGAAATCATATCTGAACTTGTGGCGCGGAACAAGACGTGTGACGTTGTTGACATCACTTGCATTACTCCCTCCAGATCTATGATGCATTCAAATCGAAATTGGATGGACAAAAGACTATCTGCATTCTGCAGTGATGGACCTTTATTTCTATCCGGTGCTTTGGCTTAGCAATGACAGAATGAAGGTAACAATAGTGGCTGCTAAGTTGCTGACTGTAAGAGGGAAGAAGTGAGCGAGATCGGCATGCATGGCGAACGGGTTGGTGGCCGTCGACGAGGAGGAACTAGTGGGGCTCGCCATGGCTAGGAGCAGCGGAAGGGGTCTCTGGATCAAGAGTATACTGATATCATGTAAGAGGGAAGAAGTGGAGAGAATGCTAGACAATTTCCAATGACAGTATGCAAGTACAAATACAGGTGCCGGAGCACTACTGGCCGTAAGCCTCTTCCTGTTACCCTGAAAACAGGATCAGCTGAAGACCCCTTACTACTGGCCGTGCTGTGTTTTTGTCCAACGCGAAACGTACTTGGACATTTACTAATGAATTGAGGCCCTGTTTAAATTCTAAATTTCTCGTCACATCAATGTTTGGACACATGCATGGAGCATTAATATAGACGAATATTTTGCATGTTTGTACAGTTTAAGTGTAAATCAGAAGACGAATCTTTTGAGCCTACTTAAGCCATAATTAGATAATTATTAGAAAAAATTCCACGCGTGCTACAATGAAAATTTTTGCGAAGTTTCTAGAACTAAACACCCCCTGAATGTCCTAACGAAGGTAGCTTATGTTGTCATTAACAAAGAAAAAACAAAGCAAAGTTTCAACTAAAAGTTCAAGATGTTTGTTTTGGTTTTGTTTTATCATCTTCTTTGGTGATACCAAAGTTCTTCCGAAGGTTATGTTGCTGAGCCTGTGCTTTTGTTTCTTCTCCATAAGGATGGCCAACGAGCGGGCAACTATTTGTTTAAGCTCATTAACACTTATTTTCAGCTCTACAACAATAGTTTTTCTCAGAACAAATTAGTATCATTCAAAATCAATATTTATTTTTTGCCATTTGCTACCTCCTGATCTGTTTTCTCGAATGCAAGCCGAGGAGGATCCAATCCCGTGGGCCTTAGCTGGGCCCCACGAGGCAGTACGGAGCTCGCTCCGTACACGCGGCGTGGGCGAATAGAAAAGCACGCCTTGCGCGCGGGCCCTACTTCCTGAGGAAAAACCGCGCCCCACCTCCCAGCGATCAGCTGCGGGGCCCGCGACTCGGGGAGCAGTTGCTGCCGTCCCGCAGACGGACCTTACCGCGTCGGTGCACCGGGTCTAGTGGAGACCTGTCGGTCCGCTCCCATTTGACCCCACCAGTCAGTGGCAGGAAGCGCCCGGACCACCCCGCACCTGCATCACCCGGCTCTCACTTTCAACTGCTCCGTCCGTTTCTTTCTTCCCCTCGCTCTGGTCGCTGCCGCCTCCCCCTCCCCCTCCCCCTCGTGTTCACACTTCACACACCCCTCTAGGCGCCTCACTGTCTTCGTCCTCGCCTCCGCGTCTCGTCTCACCAGCCCTCGCGAGCCGCGTGGAGCTCACGGCGGCGATCGCCATTGGAGTTCCCGGAGGTACGAAATCCGCCTCTCCCTCTCTTCGCCTCGAACGTCTAGCTTTCATCTTCGCTCGCTCCTGACGTTTTCCCGGTCCCAGTGTATCGTAAATTCGTAACCATAATCATGCCCGTTTGATTGCTTTGGGCTTTGGCATCGCCCCGTGCAGTTCCAGCTGCATTTCTGATTAGGTGGCTGTTAGAGTGCTACGATTAGAGGGGATCAGAGCTTGTTTGGTGCGTAAACCTGCTCGCATACACGTGCCCGCGCGCTCTGAGAGGCTGGGATCGGGATTAGAAGCCGGTTTTTGAGGTGATCCTGCGTTTCGACTCGGCTAGAGGTCCTGTCATTACGACAGATTTAGGGCCGGGGGTGAATGGGGATTTAATGAGCTTATTATGGGCCGTATAGTTCTCTTTCGACTATGGAGTTTCTGATGGTCAGCTTTTGCATAGGTTTAGTATGATAATTCGTTGTTCTCATGCCTCAATTTCCTCATTTCAAGAGATAGGAATGAACGTACTCTGTATGTACTGGTGATCACTCTATGAGATTTGCTTGCATGTGAGATTGTCTATGTTTCCTAAAGTGGTGTAAGACCCATAAATGACGGCTGAAATTACCAAGGTCTGTTGTACTGTGACAACTTTTGCTTCCTCTTAATGAAATATGTGCCCTGAGGGCATGCTCGATAAAAAAAAAATTCTTTAAGCTGTACCAGAACTGTTGAGTCCATCCTTTTTGTTTAGCTGAGCTCTGCAGCTAAGATAGACTTCATTTAAAATGCTCTTCATACAGGTCAATGGAGGAGACGGTACCAATGCCAATAATCAGCAGTATTTCAAACTTTTGTAAATTGTCTACCAGTACCGTGGTAGAAACTGAGCTAGTTAAGAGATACTGCCGGAAGATCGATGAAATCCTGGGTCTTCTGAAGCTGGTCTTCGATGAAGTTCTCCCCCACATTACTATAGATGGTAGAAAAATTCTGATGCTTGAGGAACTAGATGCTACCATCAATGATGCGATAAAGCTAGTTGGAAGCTGGGATTTGATGATGAGCAAAATTTATTTCGTAATTCCCTTATCCCTTCCATTTACTACTGTCATTCACGTGATACACAACTTACATTGATTTATTATTTAATACTTGCAAATTATTGTATGAAGGTTATGCAGGTGGAGTCCCTTATTACCAAGATGCAAAACTATGCTCTTGAAGCGTGCCAAATTGTTAATTCTGAAGTGACACCAGCAGAAATCAATTGTATTTCAGTGTACATGGAGGTAGTGAAAAAGCTTTATTGTCATATCAGTAGCATTCCTTTCAATTTTTTTCATCTTCCAATGACTTCGGTTCTTGCAAATTTCAGAATATAAAGCAATTTCAATGTGAGAAAATTATGGATATCATCAAGGAGGCATCCAGGGACATTGTTGGAAAAATTATGCCAAGGTCAGAGACATTGACAAATATCCAAGTCTCTTTGAGCTTATCCACAAATCAAGAGTTGCTGATGGAGGCTGTTGCCCTTGCCAAGATTAGAACAAGAGTTTCTGAGGATAGTTCAGAACCAGATGGTATCAACCATATCTCTGTATTAGTTAACCATATGCTTGAGAAACATGTGGAAGAAAAACAGATGCATAGTATTAATGGAGTGCCCATACCTGCTGATTTTTGTTGCCCCCTTTCCCTTGAACTGATGTCAGATCCAGTGATTGTGGCTTCTGGTCAAACATATGAACGGGTTTTCATCAGGAAATGGCTTGACTTGGGTTACAATGTCTGCCCCAAGACACGTCAAACTTTGGGACACAGTAATTTGATTCCTAACTACACTGTCAAACAGTTGATTGAAAATTGGTCTGAGATACATGGTGTAGTGCTACCAGACCCTGTGAAACTCTTGAGTTTGAGCTTTTCAGTTTCCCTCAAGCCAATTAATGGTAGAACAAGTGATAAATCTCCTTCCTCTGAAAACTCTCCAAGGACAAATAAGTTTGGCTCATCGGATCATATGATATCATCAGATGACAGTTGTCATCCTAATTTGCTGCATGAGAATTCTGATTCAGATTATCAAATCTCCAAGGCCTTGTCTTCTGAAGACACAGATGATTCGGAAATGGATTCTTCGAAGTTACTAATTGCAGCTACTGAAGCAAACAAATTGATATGCAATGCAACTATTGATGGTTCTGATGCCCTTAAGCAGTCGAGAAAGGACGGTTTACAGGCCTATGATTTTGAGCAGCGTCTCCAAAGCAATGGTATCAATAGTGATATTGGCACAAGTGCTTCTTCCAGCAGCAACCATCTTGAAGTTGTTGAGAAGAATAAGAAGGAACAGGTCTCAAGTAACAGCATTGCATCAGAGACTACAAGAAATGGCCCAATGGCCACCTGCTCAAAACCAAATTGGCTGCCAAGGTTGGGTGGTGTTCGTTCTCGAAATCATTTAGTCTGGCAGCAACAATCTGATAAAGCTGTTCCAGTGGATTCAAGATCTGATTTTGCTAGTGCCGATAATAAAGTTCATAAACTTATTGAGGATCTGAAAAATGAGTGTACGGATGTCCAAAGGGCAGCAATAGGAGAGCTGCTGGTTCTTTCAAGGCGCAGCGTGGAGAGTAGAATTGCCATTGCTAACTATGGTGCGATACCCTTCTTGGTGAATCTTCTTTATTCTGTAGATCCCAGCATGCAAGAAAATGCTGTAACAGTACTCCTGAATTTGTCGCTAGATGACAGCAACAAGATCGCCATCGCAAGTGCGGATGCCATCAAGCCTCTCATCCACGTTCTTGAGAGGGGTAACCCTGAGGCAAGAGCAAACTCAGCGGCAACTCTTTTTAGCCTTTCAGTAAATGAAGATAACAAGGCCAAAATCGGGCGCTCTGGAGCGATCAAATCCCTGGTCGACCTTCTGCAAGATGGCAGTGCGCAGGGGAAGAAGGATGCAGCAACGGCTCTCTTCAACCTATCGATATTTCACGAGAACAAGGCCCGTATTGTTGAGGCCGGGGCTGTAAAGCACCTGGTGGAGCTGATGGACCCTGCAGCTGGGATGGTTGACAAGGCTGTCGCCGTTTTGGCAATCCTTGCCACGGTGCAGGAGGGAAGGAGTGGTATTGCTCAGGCAGGTGGCATCCCGGTGCTGGTTGAGGTTGTTGAGCTGGGCTCAGCACGGGCGAAGGAGCACGCTGCTGCTGCTTTGCTGCAGCTCTGCACGAACAACAGCAGGATCTGCAGCCTGGTGCTCCAGGAAGGCGCCATGCCTCCTTTGGTGGCGTTGTCGCAATCAGGCACCGCCCGTGCAAGAGAGAAGGTACAGCTGCACCTGCAGTCCTGTCCGTATCATATAGGCATAAGCATAAGCAGATACTTTCAGTTCTGTACTCATGTTTGAGAAGTGAAAACTTGCAAGCCAAACATTTCATGCCGTAGTAGCTTCAACAGCTTATCATTTTTGTTTTGCATGTGCAGGCACAGGTTCTTCTGAGCTATTTTCGCAACCAGCGTCAAGTTGGCAAGGTCATTAGGCGCTAAATTCAGACATTGTTGTGGTTGGGGTCGGGTGTAACTTAACTTCTGATGTAATTATGATTGCTTTTCCTTGCATTCTCGCGCAACCATGCTGGTTTAGCAAGTGGTGTACATCCCGTAGTGACCTTAGGGCTTAGGCTAGTAGTGATATTCTTTTTTTAAAAAAAGTAGTAGTGATATTCTTGGGTAGCGAGTGGTTGAAGAGTAAGACGTCTCCATGGTACATTACTTACTATTTTTCAACCGTAATCATTTTTTCTTCTTTGACCATTGTTGGAGGCGATGTGATTATTGTTTACCATATCGGGTGCATTTAGTTCGCGAAAAGTGTGGTGAAAAGTCACTGTAGCACATGAAGGATCTTCTTCAATAAATGTCCAATTATAGTCCAAGTAGACTCAAAAGATTCATATCGAGAAAAACAGGGTAAACTGTGCAAACATGTAACAGCTGCTACTACATTTAATGCGCCATGCATGGGTCCAAAAATTCGATGTGATGGAAAATCTGAAATTTTTTTGGAACTAAACAGGGCCATAGTTTGGAACTTTTATATCATTCCCAAATGGCGTCTCATCGTGTTCAGTATTTATTAGTATTATTTAGTATTTAGTATTTAGTATTTGTATTTCTCTAGTATCTAATCTTATTGGCTTTAGTAGTAGAGTGCTAAAAGTATTACTGATAGTGAACAGTGCTGACATATTTCCTGCTGTCCTTAGGGCGTGTTTAGAACCGTTATGCTCCATTTTTTACAGCTCCACTCTTAAATTATCCTGCTATAAACATGTTCAGCTCTAGAAACTTCACTGTATGAAAAAAAAATCTATGTTTTATATATCTTCTCGTAGATGAGGATAATTATCCACCACTGCCACCAGCATAACGTTTCCATCTATTTTTCTCTTTTCTCACCCGACGTCCAGCTAGCTCTAGAGACTTCACTCTAAAAAAATCCATATTTTATATCTTCTCGTGAACAAGAAGTAATTATCCACCACTGCCACCAGCGTAACGTTTCCATCTATTCTTCTCTTCTCACCCGACGTCCAGCTCTAGAGACTTCACCCGACCCTTCTATTCCGTCCCGAGTCAGTGGCGGTGGGTTTGGGAACGACGGACTCACGGGGAAGAGTCACTGCCTCACTGGTACCGAAAACAGAAAGAGATGAAAATAATAACGCTACCGTACGTCCAACCCAGCCTGAACAAGTGAATATTTATATATATGAGCAAAAAAAGTGAATATTTATACACCTCCGTTCAAAAAAAAAAAATCACTTCTCAAGAAGCCAAAAACAATTTTAACTTTGATCACCTTTCTATGAAAAAGTATTAACATCTTTTATACCAAAAATAAGTATCGTTGGATTGATACATTTTCTATAAAATAGGTCAAATTTAAGAAAGTCTGACTAGTTTCAAATCTAACATTGTTTTTTTTTTAACAGAGGGAGTACATCCACACTACTCGAGCCTAGAGGTGACCAGAGGTGTTCTATGTCCATGAGGTCCAAACCGGAAAGGAAACGAGATCCAAAAAGCATCGACGACGACAGCAGGCTACAGATGCAACAAGAAGGCATCTCTAAGAAGGATAGCCTGCTCATAAGTCTGCCCCGTCCTCCACACTCGGAAGCCCTCGTCGAAGAAGCCCAACTGTTTCCAATGCGATAGCTGCACCATCGAGAATGGCCCTCGGGTGTCTCCTTGAGGGTCTATGTAGTGCCACAGGAGCGTCGAAGGTGACACGCCGTTCACGACTGCGTGTGCTGGCTTGTGCTGCTCTGGGCGCAAACCTCCATTCATGGCTGCATGAGCTGGCTGTTGCTGCTCCGGCTGAAGAACCCCATTCATGGCCCTTGGAGTTGGAGCATGCATCGCCTGACCTTCTAGCTTATGTTGCACTGTGTGAGGATCCTCATCGTCATCACTGATTAGATCGATGACTTCTTCATTAATCTTTGTCATGGCAGCTTGCCGGGAGTGGTCACTTTCATCTTGGTCAATGTTCATAGCTTGAGTTGGGCGATCATCTGCATTAACTTTAAAAGTTAAATGTTATTGCAGAAAAGAGGAAACTGTTAGAAAGTTAACGACAGGATTGAGCATAGCATGTCACTGTGCAATGTATTCATAGCAAAGAGCAAATGCACAACTATTTCTGCAGCAGGATATGATAAACGCCAACACAATCAGAATAGCAATCCATCTGTTTGAAATATCGAATGGGGAAAATTAAACAAATGCCCAGTCATCTAAATTCTACTTGGCCCTAAACCTATATGACCAAACTTGGAAATAAAGAAATGTGAGCCAAACATGCAAATAAAAGAAACCTCTAGAAGCCCTTGCAAGGATCCATCGCATTACGAAAGGTGTTGAGTAGCAAACCTTGAGTATTGTCCATTTGATAATGTAGTGCAGGATCAGGAGTAACACCACTGAGGCAGGCTTCATGAGCTACATGGACAAAATGAATACATAAGATCCAAAACTAGCAGCATTAATTGCAGGTTGCAGAGGATCAATATATCAGAAGAAATGGATTTATGATCAAGCAGTTCATAACTGACATGATCATTGGTCATAAGAAGAGACAATATATTCTATTTTCTATCAACATTATGCCACATGCTAACAAATGAATTTAGCGTGGAGGCAGTACTATTAGCATCTAGCGCAACCCACACGACTAAGTGATCCTATGGTTTTGGTGTTTGATTGGTTTCAGAATTCCAGTTACTCGATATAACTAAGTCTCCTAAAACATTAAAGCATTCCGTCATTTATTATCTTTAGTTTCAATCAAGTTCTAAATAAAATTCGTATGCACATAAAATATATCACGGACTGGTTCCATTGTTTTTGGGAACATCAAAAGTTGATGAACATACAAATCAAATTGGTTGTCTGATAAGTGTTAGCACTAGACAAGAATAACAGTACAGAACCTTCAGAAGGATCTTCACGAGTAGCATCGCCTTGCTTAGATGCAACTGATGGCAGACGAAATCACCAAAACAGCCCATAGATAACGATTAGTTATGTAAGGAAAGTTATAAGGTAAACAAAGGGAAACAGGTAGAGTAATTTCAAAACATCATAACTGAAACAAACCTTCTGATGATTCTTTGTTAAGAACATTCAAACAATCATGTATTTGCTCCGTAACACCTGGAACAAGCAAGTTGCGGCTTTAGTATTAGATAAAGAGCAAGCAATATGAGCAGTTTTTAACCTTTCATGGCATTATAATGGATTTCCAAAACCACTAATTTATTTATTACTTTGGATATAGTAATTAGCTGATAGCATCTTTTGTGGAGCTTCAACAGTATAACATCTAACTACAGTTTGTCATGATTTCCCCAACTAAGCACATTCAACAGCACAACATAGCAACCGCAGCCTAGCCCTTAGCAAGTAGAAAGAGATCAACCAAACTTGACATTAGTTCCATCTAGCAGTAAAAGTTCAGAATAGAAATTACTTAAAAGGAAAAGGTGGAAAACAGAGAATTGTAACCGAACCTTCGGTCCTCCCATTAAGAACGTTCAAAGAATCAACTACTTGATGAGTGGCACCTGAAACAAAGCAAGACAAGCAAGTCTTAATGTCAGAGAGTGATAAGGAAAACTACAATTAGTTTCACTTTTGTCTACACTCAGTTTAAAATAACTCGTAGGGAAGGGGGAAAAAGGCTAGAGATGCAGAATGCGAAATTGCTTCTTTTCGCTCAAATGTGCAGGATCATTGTCTTAAAAGAAGAGAATAGGAAGTCCTTAAATACAACCAAACTTTAAGTGCAAAGCATGGCCAAAGCAAATACTTTAATCACACTGATACAGACCACAATATGAAGGATAACTAAGAAGGAAAACTAAAAATTTTAGATGAGCCCTACTCCGTGGGATGTTGCAGGATTATGAGCCTGTTTGGTACAACTTATAAGCTTCTTATGGCTAATTAATATAAAATATTTTTTATTACTCATAGGTATTAAACAGTAACATCTAATGCTTATATCTCCAAAGATTCTAGTCTGTGCAGGAGCATAGGCTGCTGGAGTAGCATGTATAAAATCTAAATGAACAGAACTCACAGCACGCTAAACTGAAGTTTCAGTAATATTTCTGAAAATGGCTTTGCATTCACCATTCAGAACGTACTTTCATACCAAATATCACTTCTAATATTTCAAAATAGATAATACATGGCTTGCTGTGTCGTCACCAAATCAACACATGTGAATACTTCCATTCTAAATATAGCTAATGAACAATTGCAAACTTGTAGGAACGGAATTTCATTTAGTAATAGGTAGTCAACTTTTGCAAGGGCAAATATATATCCATACTTCAACTGTAACAGAAACTATGGTGTTAATTCACAACAAAATGATGCATTGACAAAATAATTAGCTCCATTTTGTATAAATTAACTGTGCTTACTTTTCCACTGCGATTTTTTTAAGGGTCAGAAGGGGAGGCCCCTACTTAATTTTTTTTGAATTATATGACAAACTGTACAAGTTACAAGGTTTAAAAAGTGCGATTTGGATCGAGCATGTAACATCTTAGGCATTAGGGACCATTATGAATGTGAAACAGATGCAAAGGAAGGAAAAAGTGTTTTAAGACGTGTTTGTGGTTTGTTAAAGGCGCGTATGTTCGCATAGAAACCAAGTGTACCCGGGTGTGTGTTGTAAGGGTTCTTCCCCCTATTTTCTTCTTAACATAATGATGCGCAGCTCTCCTACGTGTTCGAGAGGGAAAAAAAAAGTGCTTTAAGAAACAAAAATATCAAGTGTTGGCACCTCCACTCTCTTGAGAAGAGTTGCTTGCTGCAACTTGGAGTTCAGTTTCCTTTTCTCTGTATTCTGTATCAGGAATAATTTCTGGAACCTCTTCAAGAAGACGCTGTCTTTCAGCTGGCGTGTTTAAAAGTTTTTCTTGGTCCAGTAGTTCCACCAGTGTAAGAAAAGAATGGGTCAAGGAAGAAACTAACAGTGAACAATGAAAGGAAGATGATACTAACAAATGAAACACTATACTAATACAAGACGATCACAGTCAGTCTAGAAAGGATATTCTACGTGTAACCCTTTCATCTGCGCAATGGTGATCTTTCTTTCTATTCTCACAAGTTCTCTTTCAATCCACTGGAAAATGCCAATTTTCATCGATAAGATTAGATGCACAAATAAAAAACACATAGAAATAAAAGATATATCACTACAACAGTAGGACCAATGAAGAGTTGAATCTGGCATGAGAATTTAAAATTTTGCTTTCAGACATCAATGTTGTCTGATAGATGCAAAAGATTAGTATGTGATGCAGGTAGTATTGCCATTCAGACCTACAGGACTTCCAAAAACAAATAGCCTTATCAATTAGGGTATGGTGGAAAAATAATTCAAGTTTCAAGGCAACAGAGGAGAACAGCAATAAAATATGTGTGCTCAAGTTTCAAAGAAAATAAATGCTGAAATTGATACTCTGTCATGTCCACGAAAAGCACTATGTCCTCAGTACAAGTACTTTCCAGTTGATACAGATAACCAGTTACTTGTTAAACTTCTAATCTATATCTATCTGCATACGTTTCCCTTCCAACATACACAAGCATGAAAGTAGCAAACCAACGGCATGGCATTCACTAAACTGCCAGGTGAACTTACATGATTAACTATGTCTGTATGTACAGTTGCCACCTTTTCCTCCATTTCAGCCTGCCAAAAAGAGCGAACTCAGAAAACTAACGAAGGAGCTTAGCATATGCATATTAGAAGCTCAAGTGCAATAGGAGACAGACTATCTTTAAGTATTTCCAGCTGACAGATATTTTTTTCTCGAATATGCAGGAGGACTGCATATCATTGCATTAAGATAAAAGAAAGACAAAGGCTAAAATAGCCATACAAAGACAACACAAACACAACAAAACAAACACACACACACACGCACCCTCCTGCTCACACCAGAAACCGAGCAAGACTCAAACAAAGGAAAATAAAGAGACCACAGGGTAAACTCCTAAATACTTGAGGGGGTTTTGTTGGCGACCACGGCGCCCAGCCCCTTCGCACCTGCTAGCATCCAGAGTTCAGACTCTCTCTGCGCCTGAAGCAAAGTTCCACTCACTCTACGGGGAATCCCATTGAACACCACATCATTCCTTGTTTTCCAAATAGACCAAGCCCCTAGAACACAGCTGACAGATATTAATAGGTACAAACTTAGGTAAACGAGCTGGCCTTTTTTTTAAAAAGAACTCGACCTGTGGGGGGTAAGACAGCCTCGAAGACCTTCTCACATAGATCGAGATTTTTTCAAGAAAACCTCTGAACCCTGCCCCACTCATACATAGCGGCATTGTAGCCCATGTGAGAACAACCATGACCAGGGCCGGACCTTAGACTTATGCTTTGGTGTAGGACAGACAAGGGGATCTTGAAAGAGATTATGGCTCGGGAAAAAATAGTAGCTTATGGAGGTACAAAGGGTGTACAATATATAGGCAAGGACTGTCTAGGGTTTATAGAAATACACCCAATCCAGCGATCATCTACCATAACCCCTAACGGGATGCCGTGCAGCCTAAGGCTGAGGCGCCCAGCCCATATAAGCCCATATAGTCTATAATATTACAATCTAACACGCCCCCGCAGTCTGATCGTCGCAACTCTGCACCTTCAGGCTGGACCTAAACTCGGTGAAGACCGAAGCTAGAAGACCTTTGGTGAAGATGTCTGCGTACTGGGATGACGTCGGCACATGCAGGACGCGAACCTGACCAGCAGCCACCTTGTCCCGAACGAAGTGAAGGTCGATCTCAATGTGCTTGGTGCGCTGATGCTGAACCGGGTTGGAAGACATGTAGACTGCACTGACATTGTCACAATAGACCAAGATGGTACGTCAAAGTGGGGCATGGAGCTCAAGCAAAAGCTGACGAAGCCAAGAAGCTTCGGCAACACCGTTGGCAACTGCGCGGTATTCAGCTTCAGCACTGGATCTGGAGACTGTATTCTGACGCTTGGAGGACCAGGAGACGAGATTATCACCGAGGAACACAGCATAGCCTGAGGTGGACTTGCGAGTGTCAGGGCAACCAGCCCAATCAGCATCAGTGTAGACCACAAGATCGGTGGCGGAAGAAGGCCGCAGCAGGAGACCCAGTGAAGGGTGCCAGGAACATAGCACAGAAATACGCTTGAGAGCTGCCAAGTGAGGTTCCCGGGGGTCATGCATATGGAGGCAGACTTGTTGGACAGCATAAGCGATATCTGGTCTTGTGAAGGTCAGGTACTGCAGAGCTCCAGCGAGGCTTCGATAGTCTGTCGCATCAGTCACAGGAGGGCCATCGGCAGTAGCAACCTTGGGGTTAGTGTCGACCGGAGTGGAGCACGGTTTGCACTTAGCCATCCCAGCACGGTCCAAGATATCCAGCATGTACTGTCGCTGCGAGAGGAAGAGACCAGCACCACATGGCTGAACATGCATTCCCAGAAAATGATGCAGCTTGCCAAGGTCCTTCATGGCAAACTCCTGTTGAAGAGCCAAGATGATCCGCCGAAGGAGACCCAGAGAGGATGCAGTGAGGACGATATCATCCACATACAGGAGGAGATAAGCAGTATCTGAGCCGCACCTGTAGACGAAGAGGGAGGTATCCGACTTGGCTTCAACAAAACCGAGAGACAACAGGAAGGCAGCGAACCGGCTGTACCAAGCGCGAGGGGCCCACTTCAACCCATACAGGGACTTGTTGAGCTGACAGACGAAGTCCGGGTGGGCGGGATCCTCAAAACCAGACGGCTGTGCACAATATACGGTCTCAGGACAGGGTGCCGTGGCCGTGCAGGAAGGCATTCTTCACGTCGAGCTGATGCACGGGCCACTTGTGAGACAGGGCCAGTGAAAGGACGGTGCGAACTGTAGCTGACTTGACGACCGGACTGAAGGTCTCTGAAAAATCTATGCCAGGGCGCTGGGTGAAGCCGCGAAGGACCCAGCGTGCCTTGTACCTCTCAAGTGACCCGTCGGCATTGAACTTATGCTTGAAGATCCACTTCCCGGTGACCACATTAGCCCGAGGGGGGCGAGGAACAAGATTCCAGGTGTGGTTTTGGAGAAGAGCAGCATGTTCTTCCTCCATAGTGGCCCGCCAATTAGGGTCGGCGAGGGCGCTGCGGAAGGTCTTGGGCATCGGAGATAGTAGCGTAGCATGGTAGAGAGCAGGAATCTGGAAGCCAGTCTTCGCGCGTGTGACCATAGGGTGCTGGTTGACCACTGGAGGGACAGGTGCAGCACCTTTAGGCAGGGACGCAGGGCCAGCAGGCTGCTGGACAGCAGGCGGCTGGGCAGGAGCTGAAGGTTCCTGACGTGTGTAGACATGACGGACTGCAGGCACCGGGTAGATGGGCGATGGTGCAGCAGGCTGCTGGACAGCGGCTGCAGAAGGCTGCTGGACAGCGGCTGCAGCAGGCTGCTGGACAGCTGCTGGATGCGCCCGCCGTGTGTAAACATGGCAGACTGCAGGCACCGGGTAAGCGGGCAGCGGTGGGAAGCCAGGCGGAGGACCGCGAGGTGCATCCACCGCTGCAGACCGTGCCGGCGATGGGGAGGACGAGGCCGCACGTGGCTGTGCGGGCGAGGGCGAAGCCGGAGCTGCCCGTGGCAGGGTGGGTGCTGATGGAGACGGAGCCGCACGTGGCTGTGCGGTTGTAGGTGGAGCAGGGACAGCCGGAGAGAACCCAGCTGGGAGCGCACCAGGTGCTGCAGGACCAGCGGGGTCATCATCAGAAACATCCACACCCGAGGGTGGGTGTGTCGTGGTCGAGGAACCGAAACCTGCAGGAAGAAGCTGAAGTGCGGGTCCAATGGGAGCCGGCACATAGTCAGTGCTATCCAAAAAGTCAAGTGCCGCCGGAGACATGGTGGGAACCTGCTCAGCATAAGGAAAAGCTGACTCGTCAAAGATGACGTGACGAGAGATGATGAGTTTGTTGGAAGTGAGGTCAAGGCAGCAGTATCCTTTATGATGAGCGGAGTATCCTAGGAAGACACACCGGGTGGAGCGGGGGGAAAGTTTATGGGGAGTTGTGGCAGACAGTTCGGGTAACAGGTGCATCCAAAGACACGGAGGTGATCATATGAGGGCGCTTTGCCAAACAGGGCAAGGTGCGGGGTGGAGGAGCTCAGTGTTTTGGTGGGTAGGATGTTGAGAAGATAAGTGGTTGTCTGCATAGCTTCGACCCAGAAGGATGGTAGCAGAGAGGCTTGGAATAGTAAGGAGTGAACCATATTGTTGATGGTACGGATGATGCGCTCGGCCTTACCATTCTGAGGGGAAGTGTAGGGACACGACATGCGAAGGCGAACACCATGGGTAAGGAAGAACGTGCGGGAGCTGGAGTTTTCGAACTCGCGCCCGTTGTCGCACTGAACTGCCTTGATGGTGGTGCCAAACTGGGTGGTCACAAAAGCAAAGAAGTGAGTAAGCGTCGGGAAGGCGTAAGATTTCAACTTCAAGGGAAACATCCATAAGTAATGTGAACAATCATCCAGAATAACTAAATAATATTTATAGCCCGAGACACTGAGTACAGGAGATGTCCACATATCACAATGGACAAGATCAAAATTATTGGACGCTCGAGAAGTTGACACAGGAAAAGGAAGACGCACATGGCGACCTAACTGACATGCATGACAAATGCTAGAAGTATCATGACGACAACTAGGGAGAATCGACGCAAGCTTGGAGAGGTCCTCGTGACCAGGATGACCGAGGCGACGATGCCAAAGTGAAGACTCAGTGGTGGCGACTAGGGAGTGAGCAGCCGGCTGGCGGAGAGGGTACAGAGGTCCGGAGCTATTGCACCTGATGATCACGTTCCGAGACTGAAGATCCTTCACAGAACAACCAGTGGGGTCAAATTCAACAGAGCAATTGTTATCGATAGTAAACTGGCGAACAGAAATCAGATTCTTAATAAGGTGGGATGAAACCAACACATTATTAAGGCGTAATGAGGAAGGAACAACTGTAGAGCCTGTGGAAGTAACAGGAAGCAGGGAACCGTTACCGACAACAATAGATGATGGAGATGAATACCGCACAGAGGAAGGACGTGAAAGGGAATCGGAAGTGGAGGTCATGTGTGAAGTTGCACTTGAATCGAAGTACCACTCGTTGGACGGTGGTTGCTGTAGTGTCATGGTGTTGAAGGTGGACGCCAGGGACTGCTGATCCCAAGTGGGAAGACCAGCGGGGGGAGGATAGTAGCCGGGGGGCGGTGCAGTCCAGGATCCGGCGTGCTCCATCGCCGGAGAGAACCCAGCAGGGTGCTGGAAAGCATGCTGGGCCAGCAGTGCGTGCTGAGGCGTGCCCGGCAGTGGTGCAAGGGGAGGCCGCGCGCCAAGGCTGAGCGCCCGACCACACCTGGAAGGCCCCAGCCCATGGACGGAAGAAGGGAGACCACGTCCCGCCCCCCGTGCTGGATCCGCCGGTCTTAGGCTGGCTCCCAGTTGGCGTGCTGGACTGGGCGCCAGGCTGCGTCGAGGTGGGCGCCTGTTGACCATCATTGCCGCCACGTCGACCGCCGCGTTTGCCACGGCGGTTTTTGGATGAACCGGAGCCACCCCCGAAGCCTGTGGCGGGGGCAGCCGGTTGCTGGACTGGGCGAGGCGGGGCAGACGTGGTGGTGGAAGCCGTGAGCTCCGTCGACTGGGACAGCGAGTTGTCCAGCGTCATCTCCTCCAGGAGAAGGTCAGCCTTCACGTCCAGAAACGTGGGGAAGGGCCGCGCTCGCCGAAGGTGGGTGCCGACGTGCTTGAAGCGCTCGTTGAGGCCGCGGATGAGGTTGAGGACGAGGGTGCGATCGGTGACGACCTCGCCCAAATCACCAAGCATTTCCGCCATACGCTTGAGCTCCTTGCAGTAGTCGGTGATGGAGAGATCGCCTTGGACGAAGTTGCGGAGCTTGGCGTCGACGAGGAGAGCGCGTGTCTCGCGGTTGTTGAAGAACTGCGATTCCACGGTGCGCCAGATCATCGGAGATGGTGCAGAGGATCCAAGACTTGACAACGCAATCCATGCGCTGCCAGTCGGGGGAGCCGGGAGGTCCTGCAGGACATGATGATCGAGGGAGTACTTCCCAACGATGAGGAGGATCTGATCGCGCCACCGATTGAAGTTGCCGGCGTTGAGATCGAGGACGACGGTAACGAAGTTGCGGATGTTCTGGACAGCAACCACCTGGGAGTGAAGATGGGCGATCGTTGTCGTCGTGGTCGGAAGGAGGATCCTCATCTGATCCATCGACCTGAGCAACGGCGCGGGCCTGCTCGGCGCGAGCCAGGGCTTCACGGGCGCGGGCGGCGGCGGCCTGGGCTTCCTGGTCGGCTGCAGCAGCGCGTGCAAGGGCGGCGTCGCGCCGCGGCTTCCGGTCGGCCGCGCGCTAGGCAGCGGCGGCGGCGGCGGCGGCCTGGGCCTGGGCGTCGGAGTCCAAGGCGGACTGATCAACACCCGTGCCAGACTTGGAGGCGGCGGCGGCGGCGGCCGTGGTGAGGGAGAGAGGTTCCCTAGCCATCGCGGCGCGGCAGGGATGGCCGGCGCAGGTGGGCGTGGGGAGCGCAGCCGGTAGGGCACGCTAGGGCAGCGGAACGTGAATCGGTTCGAAGAACCGGACTCGTGATACCATGAAAGAGATTATGGCTCGGGAAAAAATAGTAGCTTATGGAGGTACAAAGGGTGTACAATATATAGGCAAGGACCGTCTAGGGTTTATAGAAATACACCCAATCAACGGTGATCCTTGCCTAATCCAGCGATCATCTACCATAACCCCTAACGGGCTGCCGTGCAGCCTAAGGCTGAGGCGCCCAGCCCATATAGTCTATAATATTACAATCTAACAGATCTTTTAACCCCAGCCTGGAAATTCGCTCACACAGGGAATCGAACTCAAGACGAGTGCTACTCAAGCTACCTAACCAACTCAGCTAGAGGCCTTTTCGCAAAAGGCTAGCTTTTATAGCTGCAAGATATTTTTTTCCTTGTTCGTAGTGTCTCCGTGAGAAATGATGGTAATTGGTATATGTCAAACATTTTGAAGTTTATATTGCCAATATGCTATCCTTGCTGTATTCAAAATGGTATTTGTAGATTTGTCTTATAAACTTTCTTAAACTTCAGTTTTATAAGGTTATGCAATAGTGGCCTATGTTGCATTTTACAAGACTGCTACCGTCCAAAGCTATTTTTTAATACCTGAAGGGGGTAGTGGAAAACTGGAAACAAATTGATCCTCAACTATCAACATGTACAGAGTACCGTCCATGACATGACCTGGCACAAAGTAACACTTATGCAATACCCTAAACATTTCCCATTAGGCCATTATTCTAGCTAGCTAGCACAAAACATATAGAAACTGGCACTATGGTCCATCTCTATGGACTAGTAAATTTCCTTTCTATTAACAAAACAATCTGGTTTGATCGCGTTCATAACTCATCAGTATTTGCTAGTGTTCTAAACATCCAATGGGAAGAGCAACCAAGAAAAATTTAGTTTATGTACAAGATTGTGGCTTAACTGCTGACCACAAAGATTCCCCCTCACAAAGCACACTCCCAGGGAACATCCCAAAAATAAAGGTCTCACTGGACAAGGCCAGTCTACCCCTGCAAATCAAGCGCCCTTCTGTATATTGTACTAAGCGTTCTTTAGAGCATAAGGAGCATAGATTCCCCTGATGAATTTGTATATGAACTATATTACTTTAGAACTGGAATATGCTAGAGGAATCGGTGATTTGTTTGACATGAGATACAGCCACAGATTTGGATTAGTTATTAGTCATGTGAAGTGAATATGTTAGAATGAGAGCCATAACATTGATTCACAATAAATGTACACATACATACAACACATGCAGATACAAAATATTCTCATTACTAGAGCAATGAGTGTGAAAGGTGAGAGAAAGAAATAATTTATTCAACAGCATGGTAAGTATGCTCCATCCAGTGCTACATATTCAAATGGTTAGGCACTGGCACTGCATTTCAAAGAAGAATTCAGAATATGATCTTACAATAGTAGCCCGTTTCAGTAGTCCTTTCTCAGCCAAAGAAATAAGATCACCGCACTCATCCTGTTACCAAGGGAAAAGGCATATTATTCCACCACATCTTTTATTCAGGCAAAAAAAAAAGCTACATATCGAATTAGCGAGCCCGTGTTGCACAAACTACTTAGTAATGACAAACTCCTTTAGAACAAATTTAGCACTAGATTTAGTTTCCCATCAGAAACAGCAAACATAATAGCATTAAAATGCTACTGGATATAAAAATAGTACCTCTTCTAAGTCCTCATCTGAGAACATTGATATACTTACATCATCCAACAAACCAGTAACACATAAGAGAATATTTGTACTTATGCATGTATCTTTTATCTTTATCTTATATTCTTCTTTAGACTTCTTGATGCCTGTTAAAGATTTATAGAACAGCAGGTAAGAAAGTTGTTTCCTTTCTTCACAAATGAACTAGACCATCAAATCTAAGAAAGAATGATTGCAAGTGATCTATACCTGTTACTTGTCCAAGCAGGTATGGTTTTTTAGGTCTTTCATAGCTGTTTTGCATCTTGCCACACCTGACTTTGACAAAACAGCCAACAACTTTCTGTTCAAATTTGTCTGGCTGATTCAAAAGACTAACAATTAAAGTTCTTCTCAGGTAGATTAGGTTGATATTGCTCAGAGTAAGGGAGACAAAATGTCTCTTGCTTCTTTCTGAGACCCTCTTAGCAATATTTGACTCCAGACTATTCCGAGGTCTCTTTTTAATAACTGGGGCGTCATCATCATCTTCATCATGGCTACAAAATCTTTCATCCTCTGAAACAGCATTTGAAGCTAGATGAACTGCCAAGAACCTACGGATCATTTTGCATCTCACTTTTCTTCTCGTAAAGAGGGGCTGCAGTTTATCATCACACAAGAAACGAAGTTTCTTATCGCCCTGGTACAGTTTCTTCTGTTTGATGTACCCCTTGACAACTCCAATAATTTCGAGTTCATCAAGAGGTTTTGACGTATCCTTTCCCAGACTTGACAAGAATCCAATTAGCTCTTTGGAAGCCCACCCAACATAGGTTCTCTTATTTGACTTGTTCTTCTGTGATGTGTTCGCAATCTGTTTGCCCTTAGAATCAAAAGTAATTCTTTGATCATTGGCGCCATTATCAGGAGATGTATTTTCATCTGACTTGTGATCATCAGCTGGAAATCTCTCTAAATTCGCTCCTTCTTTACAGCTAAGCTTTCTATTGAGAATATCACTAGCTTCTTCCAGGTCAACCAATGTCAAATGTTCATCATCTTTAATTCTTTCCCAGTAGTCTTTAAACAAAATTTCGTATTTATCTGTTTTTGCCTGGAGAAGCACATGAAAATTTGTCAGAGACAGAAGGAAAAAAACATGTTGGAGAGGTCAAATTGTTTTTTTATTAGTCTAAATTTTTTTATTAGTCTAAACTACTATGGCACTCTTTCCACAAAGAAATCCAACAAAATTATGGAGGGGAAGAACTAAAAGTGAACTTTATAGCAAGCGAAAAACTAAGACTCAATACTTGAGGAATCTGGGTTGTTTACATAGACTGTGGCATTCTTGTTCTAGGAGTGTTGTATGTGTGTGATCAGTAGCGGGACGTAAACTAAAGTCAAGAGGGGCCAATTCCATATGCTCATGCTACACCTAGCTAGCTGTTACTACCTTACAGGTTGCGCTTTGTCCATGAGCAAGAGAAGCTAACAAGTAAGATGAAAAATGAGATGACGTAAAGCTCTATTGATGACATTGTGTATGAGCTCCTACGTCATTCAGTACAATTCCCATCAATGCTTTAAGAATAGAGAAATGCTTGAGAGCCATAATGAACAGCAAATGCAGGAGAGCAATGGGTGTCAGACATATATTGTCTTACCTAGCAATTGTTGTACGCAGCAGCACATAACTGCCATGGGGAGCTAAAAAATATATGGTGACTTAAAACACTAACATCTGGATCATCAGAAAACTCCCTTATAGGGGCTGCAGCTCCCTATGGCCCTACATGGTTCCGCCCATGTGTGTGATGGGTGGGTTTGGATGCACGTGTGGAGTCTGGCTGTGTGGATTGTACATGGATATTTTTTTCTTCTTTTAATGAAATGGCATGCAGCCTCCAGTGCATTTGAGAACAGTATCATGATTCAGAAAAATATTTGGGTATATGCATGCCATTACCACATGAGGCTCATTCTTCTCAATCGCGATAGCCAAGTTCAAGCAGGTGCTGCAGAATCCCTTATTTTGCTTTCTCAGTTGCACAAATTCTAGTTTTTCAAGGCAGGTACAGCAAACCGAGTAAAGTGGACAGCACAGGCAGTGATAATCAGAACGTCCTCTGCACCGGAAACAGATGTGCAAATCTGTACAAAGTCAAAATTAGGCCTACGAAAGAATTACAATAGATTTCAAGAGTACAGAAGCTAAAACAGCCATTTCATATGCCATGTTTTCAAAAAAATTCATAAAAGAGGGTAAAACAGACATTCCACATTTCATGATCATATATGTCAGGTGCAAAATGCTTATTATGTGCAACTATTTAAAGTCCTGGTTAGCTTGATGTGTCGTCAGACTCCAATGCTTACAAGTTTTAATTGGAGGGACTGAAATGGTAGTTGTATTTCTGTTCCATGTTGCATAATGCTGGAACAGGTAGCTCCGTAAAATAGAAAACAGTTGAAAGTAAGTGTCCAGCAGCATAACATTGAAAAAAAAAATGTCCAGAAAATAACAGGGATAATTTCATAAGGTAGCTTGTACTTCAGGATAGGTGGCCATAACCAGGGAACAAACAAGTGAGCATGAGTGACAACCAATTTTTGGACAACCTTCCAGTCAAACTTTCTAAAGCTATGGCTATCAAGCTATACATATTACAAACATGAAAAAGCATATTTGCGGTGTTTTTTTTTTGGCAAAACACTTCCACAATACAGATTTTACGGATTCTGCAAATTTACTGCAATATAAAATACAGGTGGAAAGTACATCTTCTCAAGACTAGGATGTTGTACAAGTACAAGTATTGGTGATTAAGGTGGTACGGTACTACTTTTTATTGCAACAGATCATACCAGCTCTCAACACATTAATAATATCTGCAGAAATATTAGAGGACATTTATATAGCAGTCATTGATGATGGTGCATTGACAAAACCCTGTAAATGTTAGGTATACTACTGCCAAAAAATTAACAATTAACCAAAAACACTTTTCCCTGTATGGGATCATTAAAGATTCATAAAACCAGGCTCACATTTAGGTGCATGACCATGCTCACCGAATGGGTAGTTCATCATGATCGTGCAGTACACATGTGAGATGCAAAACGCCAATCAAAACTATCCTTTGACATTAACATAGCCTCCACACATTCAGGATAGGAATGGTAAAATCGACAGTGTATAAGTTCTCACCGCATATGAACCCCTCGTCTTTTTTTTGGACACAGCCTGGATGGTAAACCTTGAGGCAGTCCCTGGAAAGGATCAGGACGCAACATTTAGCAGGCAAAGCTGCTGGCAAACAATCGGACTGAAAAATGAAATGAACCAGGCGACGTTTTCCCCAAGGCAGCAGAGACATGAGCAGGTGGATTCACCACGCAGAATCGCTGCTCCAACATCTAACCCAGCGGCATTGCGCACGGCCATCCAAACACGACGGAACAAGACGGCAGCACGAATTCAGGCAACCGATTAAAGAGCAATCGCGATGAATTCCTAGTCTTTTGGCACCAAAAGGGCCAACCGATCGACCGGCACACAAAAGACAAGACCCCCCCACCCCGCATGTTCAGCCATCGGGGCGGCGGAATCAAACACACACGTAAACAACGACGAAGGTTTACCTAGAGTCACATACGCGGAGGTCGTGGCCGCTGTCCTTGCAGACGAAGCAGTATTCCTCGGCAATCTCGTCCTTACCCTGACTCTGCCTCTTCCAGTTCATCCTTCCTCTTCCTCCCCTCGACGCGCGAACGGAGCAACCCAGACTTAAACCCCCCAAAACCCTCCGCAAAACCCCGTGGTCACCCTCTCCTCGGCGATCCTTGCCCGGATGACGGCGGTCGGCGCAAATGGCGGCTGCGGAGGGCGGGCGGTCTGGGTGAGCGAGGGTTTTTTGGTGGGTCCGAACTCGTGAGATCAGAGGAGCGGGCGTCGGGCGAGTGGCGTGCGAGTGAAGCCAGCCGGTGCCGTGGGCGTTGGGGGGAGAAATGGAAGGACACGAGTCGCGCGCGCGGGGGTGACCGGCCGGAGGGAGCGCCGACCACGCCGTCGGGGCGGGCGGTCGGAGGTCTACTACCGCGCGCCGCGCGTGACGCGTGGCTCTGGCTCCTTGTTTGGTTGGCTCGCTTCTTTTCTCGCCCTCCTTGTCTCGTGGAACGGGAAGGGCGAGAGGTGCTGACGTTTCTGAGAATTACCATTCTGATGACTGGGATGCAACTACAGAATGTGGTCGACTGTGATAGTACAACTTGGGCCAAGAAATAGATGCCAGGCCTATAATTATTAGGCTTAATAATTTTATAATAAGGAGAAAACGATAATATAATTTGATTTTACATATAAATAGTTTCTTTATTATTACATTGGTGTATGATATTTATTTGTCAATTCTCGATTTTGTACGTATAAGTTATTTTGATGTGGTTCTTCAAGAAAGGGGTTATTATCCTTACAAAGATAAGCTCAAAGAAATTACCATGGGAGTTCGTTGTTTCCGTAGTAATCACTAAACCATCTAATATCTATTTTGGTGTGTTGAGTTGCTAAAATTCTCTGGTCTGTGCATCTTTTGTTAGGAACTTCACCATATGGGGGTGCAAGGCCTTTTTTAGCAGGGTTTGGGCTTCTCCAAAAATTGAAGAAGCCACAGAAAGCCACGTTTGGGTGGTTTCACGGTTTCGGCCTCACCATTTTTGGCTTGGTTTTGACTTTAGAAGTTTTTCACATTTGTGCTTATTTAGTTAGGGCTTTTAATTAAGCTGGTGGACAAGCCTCCATAAAAGATCTACCAAAGAGAACCTAAATAATATGTTCAACCAGTAGTCTAATCAAGTGGATAGAAATTATAAACACTATTTATTGACGAAGTGCAACATCATTTTGCCGGGTAATTTGGTTGGCAAGAAATGTGGTTATTTTTGACAAGTGCAAATACAAATACTTTTGCAGATCTTGTTCACCGGATACTCTGCCTTCGGTTCTAGCCTTCTAGGCACAATTGCAAGGATATAAATAACCAAAAGGAGCTAATTAACTAAGTTTGATGCTCTTAGGAAATTGGCGACAATGCTATTTTTAACATTCTATGGATGGTAGTTTATTTTTAAACTTGAATTTTAATATGGAACTTTTTTATAAGCTTTGGTTGTGTTTATCATAACCTGTAATAATCTGAACTGATTCCTCTTCTTGAAAGGGGATTGCCGCCTGACATATTCTTCTATTATCTTAAAAGTATAATATTGGTATGTACACAAAGATCACACACGAACGGACCTGCCCGTGTGCTCCTCAGTCATAACCCTACTCCATTGTTAGAATTACCATAGCAGAAAAAATAGTTAAAGCCAAGAATTAAAAAGTGAAGCTCTACAAACAAATCCAGGATGAACTGCATCAGCATCACCAGCGATCAAACATGAACAGTGTGAGACAGGGAGAAAAAAGAAAAATATAGCATGGAAGAAAAAAAAAGAAGATGATGAAACGATAAAAGAATAAACATGGTACTCCCTTGTCAGAATTACTCGAGTAGGAAAAATAGCTAAAGCTACGAATTAAAGAGTAAAGCCCTACAAACAAAGCCTAAAAGGATGAACTACCTCGGCTAAGAATCAAACATGAACAGTGTGGGAAAAAACGAAAATGGGAATATAGTAGGGAACAAACAAATGTGGAAACGACAAAAGAATGGAAATAAAAAAGCGTGGTCGGCAGGATTCGAACCTGCGCGGGCAAAGCCCACATGATTTCTAGTCATGCCCGATAACCACTCCGGCACGACCACCTTGATGCATGAGCTCATCTAACACCATATAGATTACAATGTATACCAGGATATTTCCCTAGTATCATACAGATAGTGCTATGGCATGGATGAACTCGAAAACTAGACGGCAAGACATAGCCCCATTCTCAGATCCAAAGCTTAGTAGCCGAGAGTTTTGTAGGAACCGGTGGCATTTCAACATATAAATCTATCCATTGCGCTTTGTGTTTCCCACTTTTCAGGCCGTGGCCGTCCAAACATAGGCAAAGTATATCAGTAAGGTTACTCCACACACTTTTTTTTTTCCCTAAAGATATACTGCAAAAATGTAGATGTATTGACTAAAAACTAGATCAAAGGTGATGAAATGATGCCCACCACATAATCTAACTTCCACTTGTGTATTGATTTATGGGTAATAGTCATATACACCACACTACCATATTACCATGCGTACTCAGTACTCAATCATTTACATCTCCAGCACAGAAGATCGATGGTATAAGGATTCAGAAAATAAAAATATAAACATGGGTATACACAAAAGAAACATAAACTAGATCAGGCCTAAATATCATTCCGCGTTACGGGAAACTTACAAGGTCTTCCACAAGTGTGTAGTTCCAAATTACAAGCAGCTAGTACATCTGCTGCTGGGCATTGCATAATAACACGCCGTCCTCTGGCAAGGTGAGCCTCTGCATGGCTGGGGCAGTTGTATTATTAGCTCTATCACGTCACTGATCCACATCTCACAGGTGCCCCAGCACAGGCCATGGAGTCACTCCATTGGCAGGAAGCATAGGTTTTATGATAGGAGTTCGCCGCACCATCGTCATGGATTCATTCAGACGTGATGATTGGCCCTTGAATTGGGAGACCTTCTGCAGAGACGTGTAAGCCCAGGAAAAAACTCAGTCAAGTCTAAAAGAACAAGCATCGCAAAGTGCAAACAGAGGTGAGCAATAAAGGATGGGAAATTGGGAAACATGAATAAGGATAAATTGGAGCATCTAATCCCAAAATTCCAGCCAATGATTTGTTGAATCGTCGATCTAGGAACACTCTGATATTACATCTGCTCTGCTCTTCATAATCCGTTCACGTTCTATAACAAAGTCCTATAAGTTGAAGCAACCACAAATGCAGTTGTGGGAGTAGGAAGGCAGGCTTTTATATCGATTATATTTTGTTTCTTTTCTGTGATTTGGCTTCAGCATAAACAGCACAAGGGCATCTCCAAAGACAGTCAGCTACCGAAAGGCAGCACATCGTCTATTCAGTGAAAGAAAAATACATACAGCGAGCAGCTAAGCTTGCAAATAAGCTAGTTACTGCTAAGCTCAGTATGTATCAGTTTCTGCAAGCCACTCAGGAAAAAGCAGCGTGTGAAGAAGGCGAAATCCACAAGCCAGAGGCAAGACGCTTGCAGGGAAGGGAAGAGGATGGAAAGGAGTCACCTTTTCGTCGAGGACGAGGCGGACGCGCGCGACGGCCTTGCTCTGGCGGCGCATCCGGTAGAGCCGGCGTCCGAGCACGGCGAATCCGAGCAGCGCGACAGCGAACGGCACCGACCAGGCGCTCCTCGCCGCGCGCAGCGCCCAGACCCGCAGCGCGTCCAGCGGCAGTTTCCACCACCGGACCGGTCCTCCTCCCTTCGCCACGGCCCCCTCGCCCCCATCAGCCGCGGCCGTCGTGACCCCCGCCTCCTCCCTGGCCCGCTCCACCGGATCGGCGGCCTCGGCCTCGGCCTCGACCTCGGGCCTCTCCCCGTCGGAGGACGAGTCCGACCAGAGCGCCGCGCGGTCGCGGCCGGGGAAGAGAAGGTCGTCAGGGTCCGGCTCCACCCAGCTCGCGTTGTCGGGGAGAAGCCCCTCCTCCACACCCTCCTCCTCGTCGTCCTCCTCCTCGTTCCCCTTCGACAGCGACGCCCTCCGGGGGTACTTGGCGTCGGAGCCGAGGTCGAAGTAGTCGTGCTTGATGGCTCCGGCGTCGTCCTCCCCGCCTCCGCCGCCGGCGTACGGCTCGGCTGCCGCCACCGCTGCCTTGGGGGACGCGAGGAGGAGCTCCCAGTCCTCGTCCATCTCGCCGAGGCCGGCTAGGGTTCGCGGGCTTGATTCGGAGGGCAAAGAGGTGCGGAGCGGAGGGGAAGGAAGGGGGAGAGAGTGCGGTGTGCCGTGTCGGGTGGGGAAGGGGGCCGAAGATTCGCGGGGCTGCAAGGAAACGGCCGTTATTTTGCAGTTGCTTGGAGTTCAGCGTTTGGGGGGGAGAAGGGCCAGGAATTCGATTCCTTGTTGTTTGTGCGATGCCACGAGTCATCATCTGTGATGCAGCATCGGCGATTCCGGCGATTCAGTGGTCGTCAGTAAACCGGTCAATTTTTACATATAGATCCGTGGGCAATCGATTTCCACCACATGGGTTTACTCCAGCAGAAAGACCCATGCTAATTTGATTTCTCCGTTAAGTCCAGTAGCCCACACAGTTGAACTTCACTAGGACAGCTGCAGGTTGTATACTTGATTCTTGATGCTAACTTTTTTTATTGAGAATTTTCTGCATTTAGGTTGGCTGTACTATCTCTGATAGCGGTTGCTATCGTTGAATGACTCGAATCTGCTGTCATAGTCTGATAGCGTACTCGTGCACAGGAATATAAAGGTGAAATGTGAAATGAACCCACCAGATTTTTTGGAGGCCTACATACAGAAACAGAACGTGTGCTTGGTAGCGATGGCCAGATTAAGGGCTTTGGATCTTTAGCAGCTAAAATTAGTAATAATAAATCCAAACAGATCTGCTAATAAATATACTAATTTTTAGTTAATTGGCTGCTAGCTATTAGTTCTATTAGTTGGTTTGAGATTGCTAATAGGTGATAATAATTCGTATTCAGCTTTAACTCATTATCTAATCACCTATTAGTAGGCGGATCTAAACAGCCTCTTACTAAAAAAAATTAGCTAGCTAAAATAATAACTATTAGCTATAGCTAATTTTTAATACTCATGAATCAAACAATTATTCTTGTAAAGTATTTTGGAGGCGACCCACTTCGTTTGTTCGCCGGGTCGTAAAAAAAAATCAGCTTCAGATTTATTTTTTTTTATTCGCGGTGCACAGCCCCCTCATCTCGAGGAGTAGAGCCGTCTAGTGAGAGCGAGATTTTAGAGCGAGCCAGTCCATGTCGACAGTTCAGTTCTTTCCTGTCACCCAATAATATATACGAGAGTGGGGAATGATGATGTCCAAAAAAAGAGGCACGTCGATTCTCGTAGTCAAATTGATGGTAAATAATGATGAATCCGATTCAAGGGCATTTTCCCCTGACTTTTTTCTGTAGTACTTGTACTGCTGTACAAGTTTTTTTTTTAAAGGGAGGAAACAAATGATAAATATAGAGGCCTGGTTGTCGTCTTCCTAGTCTATCTCTGGCGTTTGTCTGCTCGAGTTAGCGGAGAAAATCATACTGCACAACTCGTCAGCGGTAGATCGGTTTGTCGGCAAGAGTCTGAGTTAGGCCGCCGCCGGCAGGAAAACAAACGCGGGGCGTGCCGCCGCACGGCGAAGTCGTTGCTGTTTTCTTTTCCCGCCCACACGTTACTCCTACTTGATGTTGACCCTCAGCTCTTCCTGCGGCTACAGCCAGCAGTTTGTTGCACCATGGTACTCCTGTTGCACGAACAGAACGGCCGATGGATCATCATGGATGGGTTTGCACAAGTCGCGCCGCCATGGACCTGCACGCCAAGAATGTGCTGCGAGCCTGCGACTAGCTAGGACGAGTACGAACTACGAACCATGCGAGTTTGAAGCGCCATCGCCATACTCGACGCGCGTTTTCCATTCTGCTGGTGCGTAGTTGTAGTAACTGACGGCGTGTGCGGATCCCACGGCGGCCCGCCGAGTTGAATGGCGTTGCCGGCGGGCACGGGGGTGGTGGCCTACAACGCGGCCATCTCCCGATGCGCCCGCGCGGGGCTGTACGCGCGTGCGCTGGCGCTGTTCCGCGAGATGCGGTGGCGGGGTCTTCGCGCCGACGAGTACACCCTCCCGCCGCTCCTCAACTCCGCGGCGCTCAAGCGGGGCGGCCCGCCCGCGGCGGTGGCCGCGCTGCACGCGCTCCTCCTCCGCGCGGGCCTTCGCACGCCACCTCCACGTCGCCAACGCCCTCGTCGACGCCTACGCCAGGTTGCCTGGGGGAGCCGGCGGCACCGCCGCCGCAGCGCGGGCTGTGTTCGACGAAATGCCGCGCCGGGACGTCGTCACCTGGACCTCGCTCCTCACGGGGCTCGCGCGCGCCGGCGCCCATGGCGCGGCAGTCCGGGCGTACCACGGGATGGTCGCCGCCGGGGTCCAGCCCGACGAGTTCGCCGTGGCGGCGGCCCTCAGCTCGTGCGCGGGCTCCACCGCGCTCGACCTGGGCCGGTCGGTGCACGCCGCCGCGGTGCGCCTCGGGCTCCTCCACCCGTTCCGCTCGGTCGGGAACTCGCTCGTGTCCATGTACGCCAAGACCGGCGCGCTGCGCGACGCGCGCGCGGTGTTCGACGCGATGCCGGCGCGGTGCACCGTCACGTGGACGGCCCTCATCGTCGGGTACGCGCAGAACGGCCGTGGCAGGCAGTCGCTCGAGGTCTACGACGACATGGTCCGGTCCGGGTGCAGGCCGGACTACGTGACCTTCATCGGCCTGCTCTTCGCGTGCAGCCACGCCGGCCTCGTCGACGCCGGCCGGTCGCACTTCCGGTCCATGGCGTCCGACTACGGCATCGCCCCCGGACCGGATCACTACGCGTGCATGGTGGACTTGCTAGGCCGGGCGGGGAGGCTGGACGAGGCCATGGACCTGCTGGACCGGAGCTCCACGGAGCTGGACACCACGGTGTGGAAGTCGCTGCTGGGCGCGTGCCGGGTGCACGGGAACGCGGAGCTCGCCGAGCGCGCGGCGGAGATGGTGTGGAGGCTGGACCCGGCGGACGCCGTGCCGTACGTCATGCTGTCCAACCTCTACTCCCGGGCGAGGAGGTGGGGCGACGTCGCGAGGATCCGCAAGCTGATGAAGGCGAGAGGGGTCAGCAAGGAGCCCGGGCGCAGCTGGGTGGGCGTGAACGGCGTCACGCACCTGTTCCACGTCGAGGACCGGGGGCACCCGCGGGCCGCCGAGATCTACCGCAAGGTGGAGGAGATGACCGAGAGGATCCGGGAAGAGGGGTACGTGCCGGACACGGACTGGGCGCTGCAGGACGAGGCGCCGGAGGGGAGGCAGAGGGGGCTGGCGTACCACAGCGAGAGGCTCGCTGTCGCCTTCGGCCTGCTCGCCGTGCCACCAGCCGCACCCATCCGCGTGTTCAAGAACCTCCGGGTGTGTGGCGACTGCCACACTGCCATCAAGATGGTTGCCAAGGTCTACGGCAGGGAGATTATTTTGAGGGACGCCAACTGCTTCCACCACATGAAAGGTGGAGAGTGTTCTTGTGGTGATTACTGGTAGCTAGCTAGGCGAAGTCAGCTCTCTTTGGTTTTGGTAGATTCTTAGCTGGTATGTGCAGCGTAGAGCGAGTTAGTGGTATCGAGAAATAGGAATTTCATTTCAAAGACAATCGACACCACATCAAGAAGAGATCAAAATTCCCTCAGAAAATTGCTCTGAATTTCTATTAGATTTGATTGCACCAAAGGCGCCAGTCATGTACAATGTGCTAGTATACTATCCAGACTCGCGAGGGCCTTCCTACTAGAGAATCCTAACATTCTAGTCGTCGATCTCCTTTACAGCATCCTGAAAAAGGCAGCGCAAGAGAGCAGTCAGTATATTGACTAAACCCTGAAGCAATTTGCAAGACTAAAGAAGTAAACGCGTGCAAATAATCCCCGAGTATTCACAAAGATTTGTTCTTGGGCAATGCCAGAAACATGTTATATTATGCCTTTTTCCAGGAATCCTCTTGAATTGCCACTTATCTTATAAGGTATGTGGTACATGAATAAAATAGGTCCTCACCTTTGCAAGCCTTGTTACATAAGCGGCAGCAAGGGCTGTAAACAATAACCCAACGCCCAGCGTCCATAGCTGTCCATTTCCTCCCAAACCAATTTCCGACTCATCTTGCTGTCAAAACAAGAAAGGAATTTCATTATTCGATTCGAGCCAGTCAATACTTTTTTTATTTATTTTTTCCAAAAGTCTAACAGAAGCTTTGCTGCTATGCAAATAGCAAAACCAATAGATATTACTTTGTCAGTTCCAGTTGCATTTTCTTATCAGTCCTCACACATAACAAGATGACATTATAATAAGAGTCAAGAGAGCTATGTGGATATTTCATTATCAACACCAGATTATGACATTCTCATGAAATGTACTTAACTGCTATGCTAAAGATGGAAACAGTAATAGGAACAGGAAGTAAATTGCAAGGCATTCTCATGACGGGGGCTTAGATGTCTGGATTGGCATATGTGTAATGTCTCAAGTATTATTGCTGGATACATTTATAGAAAGTAAAGACCATCAGCATAACGAGAAACTCCGAGTACATGGGAAAGAAACAGTTTAACTTTTAGCAAGCCCTATATAGGAGAGCAGGAGCTAGTGAGCTACCCATATGGTAAGGAATTGCACTGCCTAGCAGCTATTAGAAGCTGAAAACCTTGATGGCACCAAAAAAATGGCTATTACACTTCAGATCCTCTGACATTTTGGCGGTGGATTTTCTTCTCACTGAAGACGGACTTAAAATACCAGCAGTTAAGAACTCACAATTATAGCTCGCCCGAATGCACCAGCACTAACGTAAGCCCATGAACCAGGAAGCATTCCCAACCAACTGCATGGGAATAACACAAAAGTGGATATCAGAGTAAACAAGGCTTTTGAAGAAAACCCTATAGTGTTGGCATCATCCCTCACAAAATTGAAGTTCCAAGATGGTTAACAAGAAAGTGGAACTGTCATAAGTCATAATTGTTATTCCTTTAGTCAGTTAAATTACAAACATTCCAGAAAAGCATTAACATACTGCATCACATGAAACATGCAGAGTAGAAACTAACCTGCCCAAGACATATGGCAAGAACTTCACTGAAGTTAGGCCATATAGATAGTTCCCAAGGGAGAAAGGTAACAGGGGACTCAAACGAAGCAAAGTAACCACCTTAAATCCATTTTCACCTATTGCCTTATCAATTGCCAGAAACTTTTTATTTCCTTCAACCAATTTAAGGATTCTATCTCTGGCAAAGTATCTAGCAATAAGGAAGGCCACTGCTGCAGCTAGCTACAAAACCAGTAAATTTAGTAACTAAATGCAAGTTTGGGCAGAATTACCAAGACAAGTGCTGCTGATGCGAAGTACTTACTGTTCCACTGATTGAAACAATAATTGTTCCAGTCACACTACCAAATAATAGACCAGCTGACATGGTTAAAGGTATTGCAGGAATTGCGAGAACCTGAAATGAAAGGAAAAATAATAATAATAATATCATAAGCTAAAAATCCAACCCAGATATGCATGTGGCAAAAACTTTTCAACTTTATATCATTATCTGTAGTTGACTAGCTATTGCCATGAAAATGACAAAGGCCATTATAACAAACACCATCAAGAATGAGGGCGGCTAAGGGCCTGTTTGGACCCCATCCTCTAAACTTTAGCTCACTTTTTGAGGTCTAAAGCTCTAATGTGAGGTGGGCTAAAGTTTAGAGCTGATTTTAGACCACTTGTTTGGAGCTTTAGCTCTAAAGTTTAGAGCTCCTAAAGTTTACAGGAGAGGATCCAAACAGGCCCTAAATTGAGGACATACCTCCAACCCTGCATATACAAGTATGAACAGAGCATATCCGGCTGGACCATAGCCTGCCCATGTAAGACAACACAACAAATTAGCTAAAAAATCCAAATAAGGGACATGTACAGCAGTTCCATGACAATCAAACAAGGAGCAGTGAAGACATGCAACTGTTCACTTCAGCAGTCCATATTTTATTTTTCCACATGTAACAGTGTAATACAGTTAGAGCGTAGTTCACAGTGCACAAGATATCTGAAATGAGAAGGGGAGGGGGGTGGCAACGGCTTTATAGTAGGATGCTGATGCTATCAACTATCATTGTCACAGTAATTCACGGTCCAGCTAATTAACAGTGTTTGGTTCGCATCATGGAAGCAACACGTGCTGTAAGACTTTGCATTTATTTGAAATTGACACTAAAAACATGCTGTCGTCGTATCACATCACCAAGCAAGCCTGGCTTTGATCCAAGTCTAAACCACTGGTATACATCATCTGGGAAGCTCAAATAAGCACAAGTAGATAACAAAATACGAGCTGAAGATCAAAGCACAAGTAGTCCATTACCGTCAATGAACCCTGAGAACTGCGTGAGGAAGGTGTTGATCTGGTCCTTGTACAAGTATCCGGCCGCCCCAAACCCTCCTACGAAACCAATCAGTAGCGCTCCTGCGACCAGCGTCCCTGAGAGTGCCCCGACGCCGCCATCGCCCTCGGCCTCCTCCTCCTCCTTGTCGTCGACGACGGGGCGGCGGTCCTTGGGGCTGCCGTTCCCGCCGCCGCCGCCGCCGCCGCCGCCGAGGCGGAAGGGGACGTTGGACGAGGCCTTGCTGAGCGTGGTCTTGTTGGGCTCCCGTAGCGAGGAGAGCGGCGGTTGGAAGGCCCGCCCCCGGTGCAGCCGCCGCCGCCAGGGCGAGGCCCCCGTCGTCGCCGGCGGCGAGAAGTGGGAGGAGAGGAGCGGGGAGGGGGAGGGGTGCGGCGAGAGGTGCGGCTGCCTCATGGAAGAAGGGGCCGTGGGAGGGCGTCAGCTGTCAGGGAGTGGGCCTGTGGCTTCGTTTACTGCGTGGCGGGTTGTGAGGCCATTAGAGCGCGGAGGCGATAAGAGGGGGAGCAGGAAATGGGGGAACGGGAAGACGCTGGAGAAGAGAGAAGAGGAAGGAGAGAGAGGAGCACGTGGCTCCATCTGCGGCAGTGGAGGCGCGGACGGAACAAATGGAAACGGGAGTGTGGGCCCTCCGTGTCTGTCTCTTCTAGGGGCATCAGATTAGAGAAGCTCCTGGTGCGATTCCAAGTTCGTGGCCTGCAAATATCTTTGTTTGGTTTTAAACTTCCAATAGACAAAAAAAAAAAAAATCGATTTACCTCCCTCGGACCGCGTTTTCTTTTGTAAACTATTAAATTACAAAACAGTAGTAGTATTTTTATGTCTCTCAAGTGTTCAAACTGTTTATTTTCATCTTGGGTGGTTTTCCTGATGACGTCACATCAAAGAGGATAAACTGGATTAACTGAAAGTTGAGAATGACTAGAAATATTTCTTTGAAAAATACAAAAATAAATAAATATGATTGTAAAAATTTATCTGAATATTTTATATAGAAAAATAATATAATTGAAAATCCTAAATTTGCTACCTCCTCCTCATGAATCATGATCGACAGTCAACTCCATCGAAATCCTCGAACAGAGCGCGGCATCCTCCAATGGAGTCTCCTACATCCTCTGGCTAGTGGGGCCCACACGACAATGTTTCTTTGTTCCTGTATTTCCCTCTTTTCCCATCTGAATTTAACCCTAAAAATGTTACCAGGACAGACATCCAATCTAGCAAAAATTGACCCTAACAATGAACACTGCTGCGTGGTCCTGCTGATCAGAGCTCCGGCACTGTGGATGGCGGCGAACCTAGCTTGACAAGCATGGTCGGTGTTTGCTTGAACTGGTTTCAATTTATTTTCATGCATAGAACGGTATTTTTCTCTTACAACAATTCAGCCCCAGCCAAAATCAACCTATTTTTCACTTACCAAACCATGTCACAATATACATTGTCTTCTATCACAGTTCGTCTTAAAATTAAGTGCCCATTTAGGAGAAGAGAACTGCTCTAAGAAATTTTACGTTTTAGTAATCATAAGAAAAAGCAGATAGCTTTTCAGAGACAGCAAATAAGAAACAAACAAAACACATAATAATTAAAGGTATCTTAACCTTCCCAGACGTGTGTTTGAATGCTCATCAGATCAAAAGTACTATGGTGGTGTCACATTTCAACCACTAATCAACAGCTCTTCGGGGTTGTTTTTCCCCCAACAATAGACAAAACCGTTACAGAACTACCTGGTGTTCTTAACTTTGTTCGAACCTGTCAAATTTAAGTAAATTTGTGTCATTATTTTAACTGCAAAAAGAATTGCTGCTCTTCATCTTTAGAGCCACAGCAGCGCCCTCATCAGGCAGTGGCATTCTTCAGGTATGCAATGAGATCAGCACGTTCCTGCGGCTTTTTCAGTCCAGGGAATACCATCTTGGTTCCTGGAATGTACTGCATAGGGAAAACTCAATAGTTTTAGTATTCCTGAAGGTTCTCATTTTAAGGAACTGACCCTAAATCACAATGGCAGTCCACAAGTCAAGTGAGATCAAATATGACAAACAGTAAGCAAAACTATATGGATCACGTTTGGTAGTTCATGCTTTCACAGCTAGCATTGGTAGAACTAGACAAACATTCTACATTAATGAATATCCACAGAGAACACCAGTGTAGGGAAACAATGGGAACAAAAAGAACCACTGAACCAGTGACCAAAATTAAAATGGGATGGAAGTATTAGTAAGTTTGTTCTCCAGATTATTAGAGTAGCAAATATCACTGATCCATGTGTAGGACATTGTAGATTGAAAGACAGAAGTATTATATGCAACCCCAAGAGCAAAGCTTGCTACCAATTCAACTGAGCACAAAGCTTGCGACCCATTACATACTTGGAAATGTACTCTACAGCAGGTAATGGAATAGAACGCATTAAACGAAGACAGCAAGTGCCCACATCTTTTATTGTGAATACATGGCAGAGCCCCATATTCAACATACAAAGCAGATGCGTGGATGCAACATATGCTGGTAACACATAGTGAACGAAATTATCACAGTTTAGGGAGAGTGAAGTCTAGACGTACCTTCTTAGGATTAAGCAGGTAGTCATACAAAGTGTTCTCCTCCCAAATCACAGCCATGCTCTTGTTAGCTGAGGAGTAAGAGTAACCAGCTGTCGTACCAGACTGCCTCCCAAACAGACCATTCAAATTAGGACCTGAAAAGTATCAACACGGTTATCATTGCTAGCTTCAGAATTCATATGATTTGAATACTAAGCCAAGTCTAATCTATATAATTAGCTAATACACTACAATAATATTAAAACCAGCGCATGTGCACTTGACACTGCAGTATCCTGAACAGCTGAAGAGTCCATAGATTACAAGGGCAGGCAATATGACTGTTCAAAATCTTGAGGCATATACAAGTAGGAATGCTCGATATAAGATTTATTGGCTAATTGGTGTGGACATTGGACAACACCACACAATGTCACAATCCATACAACGTTTTTTTTTTTTTTAGTTCTATAATGCAGGAGCCTAACAAATTAGAGACCACAAGGAAGCGATTGGAACTAGGTCGGATCGGATTGGCAACCAGAGTAATGTGCATCTGGGATGCAAATGCGTGTGATCTGACGTGTTATAACTACAACTAAGAAAAAGAAATTGAAAGACCGTCAGACTGCCACCCAGAACGAGCCTCGACTACAACCCCCGAAGCAACAAAATTCCCTATAGGCATCGCCCCTTGAAATCAAGCGATCGATCTACAAAGGCATCAGGTACAGAGAACTACTCTCAGAGCCAGGGATTGGGCCCAGTGCTCACCTTGCTTGTGGCCCGCGCCCTTGTCGACGGTGTGGCACTGCGCGCACTTGGTCTTGAAGATCTTCTCGCCGGCAGTTGGGTTCCCGGGGGGTGCCTCAGAGAATGATGCCATCGCTGCCGAACACGAAGCAGGGGAGGGAGGGGGCGGGGGGCTATGGTTAGGGCTCCGATCGCAGTTTGGGGCGGCGGCGGCGGCGGAGACGGACGGCCCTGTTGCGGTGTTGCGTTCTGTCGTTTAAACCGGGGCGCCCTTTAAACCGAGACGAGGAGGCAGCAGCAGGCAAACCCACACAGGCCGCGTAGGAGAAACGCGACCGGTACTTGAAGTTACCTGTAATGCCCTTCCGTTCGCGAATATACGGCGGAGGCTCGACTGGAGTAGAGCGGGCTGTATTCGGAATGGATGATACCGGGGCTGGGCTCGCGCGTTGTGGCCCGCCGGGCGCTGCGTGTGGGCCTAAATCCATGACGAAGCTCATCAGCGCAAGAAGCCCAGCTTGAAATACTGCGAGGCGAGCCGCTCACGTGATCCTGAGGTCTGAGCGCACCACACCGCCGTCCGTCCGCGCAACAACCGCGCAAGCAACGGCGACGCCGCTGCACGGGCAGGCAAGCCAGCCACTCGAGAATGTCGTCGACAAGCTGGCACTGGGCACGTGAGTTGCCCCACTGGTGCTAGTGCAAAAAAAATGTGCAAGCACGCTGCACGCTGGCCGCTCCCTCGATTCCGCAAGGGAGAGAAAGATGCGCGTCCAACTAGGACGATTCCGCCAGGACCCGCGCGATCCACCTGGGATTAGGAGCCCGGGAGCCGGGACCACGCGATGGATCATCGTCGTCATAACAAAGGGGGTGAAAAAAAAAACTCGCCGTTTCTTTACGACACACTTAGGACAGTTTGGAGTGCTCGATGATTAAACAAACGACACCGGGTGAGTGATTGGTTTGTCGCCAAACACATACGTACACGCACCACGCAGTGCTAGTAGTACTAGTTGGCTAGTGGCGTGCCAAGGGGAAACGCTGTGATGCTCCCTATGCACATGCAGCCTGTACCCACGCGTTTGAAACTTGCAAGAGCCCTGGCTTGGCTTCATGTGCCCAGGCAATACAGCCAGCGGCCAGCCCACATGAAATGATGATTTTATTTGGTTTAACATGGTTTAAGCAAAGACTGCCCAGTTGAGAGCGTCAGCTGGTGCACAGCCGCTGCCGGTGGACAGCTTCCCTCCAGACTCCACAGGCCAGCCGCTCGTCCATCACGAACTCCTGAAAGATTCAACGACCCAGAAACAAGAGAGAAAGATGGGAAGAAACAGGCAGCTTGAACTTATAAGCAACTTATTCGAACTTCTTTTCACCCCTAAAACAGTATTTTTCCTCTAAAAAAAAATCAGGTTTCAGCTTTTGGCCTTCCGCTTTCATCAAACATAGCCTTAGTAACTAACATTCACTTTGCTTCGCTCCTGTCTGAGAGAGAAGTGATTCCAAAGAGTAATAATCGAAACACACGGACACAGCGCAGCCCCACAGACTGATCATACCTACCCGACCATCAAACAGCCTGTTCTTTTGACCAATCAGCGCTATTTTCAGCCACGAAATAGTATTTTTCTCTCACAACAAATCAGCACGAGCCGAAATCAGCGTTTATTTTTCAGCCAAAAGAACAGGGTGAAAAAATATACATCACGTGCACTTCAGCAGTAGTACTACTACTTAAAAACAGAGAAGGCACGGCCGGTTAAAAAAGAAATCAAGAACAGATCAGGACAGGCATAGTATGGCCAACGGCTTCAGGCATCCGATGATGTACTGAAAGCAGGAACAGCAGTAGAAAATTTGTGGCAGGACACAAGCCAACGGCAAAAATAACACGGCCTGCTGCCTGCACTTGTCCAGTTGACTAATTCCAGCGATGAGGGCTTTGGATTCCAGGCAATGGGCATCTAGATCACGCATAAACATTTTACACTAGAAACATCCGCAGACCTATGCATAGTCAACAGGCATAAAGACAGGAGCGGTGAACCACGACGGACGCCAAGCCAGCTCACGACAAAATCCTCGCAAAGACAAGCTGTCTGTCAGCTAGGAGCATTGCAGGTGTTGGGCCCTTCGGCCATCCACATGTAGTGATATCAAATTCATTGAACATACAGGTGAAAATGATACACCAAACCAGGGGAAAAAAAACAATTTGACGTGAACTTCAATTACTATTTGACTTGATTTGGTCAAACATTTGTTGTTACCTTGATATCTTCACCGTTAAACTGTTTTGAACAAATATTGGAAGGCCTTGGTGGTGGTCCTTGACCCGTCCTTACCCAGCAGCATATACTACTAACATCTCCCAACCCATTTATATCCGGTAGCTCCCGCTTTAATTCTAGGCCAACAAGCAAATATATATAATGTACTCAGCCGCACAGCTGTCACAGAGAGAAACAGCTAAGCTAAGGAATAGGCGACACAGCAGAGGCCCCATTCCAGCCTAGTCCATGGTGTAACTTATTGGGTAAGATATCATGAGTTGTGGAGCAGCAAAACCAACCAAAAGTGAATCCCAACTCAGCCACTTCCAGCCAATGCCAGAGCACAGCTCATCAGCCATTGCAAGATCTAGCTACTTGCTACTTTGATAAATGGAATTAGAGTACTGGGCTAATGATGAGTTAAGCTACTTGGGAAAACTTTACAAAAACCTTTTGATTGCCACAAAACTGTTATCATTAAGGTAGTAAGAGGAAAGAGAAGGGAAAAAAGGGGGAGAACATAATAGAGGGGCAAAAGGCACAGGTGAATACTTCTTAGTATCTAGGGATTTCCTTGAGAGGGAGCATCGGCATTGCTGCGCTTGGCGAAGAGCCTGAGGGTGATCCAATATGGACACCACTGCGAGAAGAGAAGCCAATGTCATCCGTACCATCCTGCTGAAGCTGGTCTTCCCTGATCATTGTGCGGAAGGATATGGATCCCCGTTTCGTTGAAGTGTCAGAATTCCGCTCAATTTCTCGAAAACTCTGGTTGGCCACAAGTGATGCACCTTCATAGTAGTAATCATCATAAGGCACCATTTCTGTTATGTCCCTCGGGCCTATATCTCGGAGGGCTAATGAATCAGCTACAGGGTAGTAAACCAGCAGAAGTATCCCAACAGTTGTGCAGGACAGCATCATCAAGAATGACAGGAAGATAACACCCTCAAAGGCAACATCTCCTGGCTTGGGCAGCACTGAAAACCCGAGGAGAAGCACCCTGATAGGAAGGAAGCAGAGCACAGACAGCATCAGTAGATAAACCCTCCTTCGCAGTGACTTGTTAATAACCAAGGACAGCGCCCGTGATCCAACATATGATACATAGCTCATCAGGAAAGCATCTACAAGTCCGAGAAAAATGGTGCCAAACAATGGGTAAGTGCAAACACTGGTATCTCCAACCTGCGTGTACTGTCCGTATGAAGTATTTAGCAATTTTCCTTCTCCCAGGAATCATGGTTCTCCTCTCTAACAAACTTCGGTCCAACAAACACTAGGATTGCCTGCACCGAGAACACTGGAATGCAGAAAAGTAACAAGTAGGCCATGGTCTTCCAATTCCATCTTTGGCTTAAAGTGCCCAGCTCCCTCTTTTGTAATGAGCCATGGAGCAGAAAAGCAAATGCAAATAAGATCCCTGGCTCTGCAAACCCTAGATTGGAAAGTATGTACACATCACAAATGTTCCTCTGCCATATTAAGCTGGAGAACAACTTTTTCTTCAAGAAGCTCAATCTCACTATCTCACCTACTCCCCACCAAATTGTGATCAGAATCAGAGCAATGCGAGTCACCCATGGGCCGTTAAAGTAACCAAGCGGAAGGAAGGAGGGTCCTCTCCGAATCTGACACCTGAAGTAGACTGACTGGAAAATGCAGAAGAGGCCCAGAGCAGCAAACAGCGCAAACAGTGCTATTGTCAACACACCGAATGCATCGGCAGCTACTCTGGTCAGGGGCATCACCCGAAGCACAGTTGCCACGCATGCTCTCCGCTTGCATGGACAGCACAATGGCCCACAAATACCATATACACCAGCTGCCTTCTAAGTCTCAAGGATGGCCAGCGTCTAGAGGACTGCATTCAACAAGTAATGTATAAGATTAATGCCAACACCAGAGCATATTTACCAAGTCTTAAATATTACCCAAAAAAAGCTATTTTGTATTCTCCCTACACACACCTCAATCGCAAATTTCATTTGATTTGAGCTGGTTATATCCTAAACCTCCGATGCTCATACCAGGACACATCCATTAATGATTACCTGTGCAGTTAATATCGTACTGAAGTGCGTAATTTGATCAGCTAAACTATTAGGCACTTAATCTAGCGCATTTAAGCTGGCAAATTACTTGAATCAGACAATCAGCTAACTAAAAGTTTACCATTCCTGTACTAAAACACAGAAACTTTTTAACCCTAAACATTTCAGAAATACTAGCAAGAGTAGCACTCGTTAACTCTTAAATACTCCAATAGGCAACCTATTTGCTCTAAAAAGGCTCAAACCAGACCGTTAACCACCGGAGTAAGCACTTAGATCACCAAAAGAGGTTGCCTAAAAAGCTTAGGAAAAACTGCTCAAGCTCCAAGCAAATCACCTCAGCGAAGGCCGGAGGGCGGCGGGGAGCGCCGCCAGGGGGCCTCCCGTCGGCCGAAGCTGAGGCAACCGAAACACCACCGAATCCGGTGATTCTGATATTGAGGCTGCGGCAGAGGCGATGCAGAGGCGAGATCCGGCGGAGGCGGAGGTGCAGGGGAATGGAGCCCTAGCGACGGAGGTGGAGAGGCGAGGGGAGTGGGGAATGAGGGACGGAGAGGGGGAGGGGAGGAGGAGAGAGAAAGGGTAGAACGGGGCCGGGAGGAGAGAGAGCGGAGACACAGCGAAGAAGAGGAGGGGGTGCGAGACAGGCTGTCTCCAGCTGTCCTGCGGCTCGGTACGCGCCGAACCCATCCAGCTAAAATGGCAACGGGGCGGGTGGAGCGCTCGCGGACCCGTCCTCTGAAGTCCGTTAAGAAAACCTGTTCCGAACCCTGAACCCTGACACTCGAGTTTCAGCATCACTCACCCTGGTTTTGGATCCGTGACCGTTAGCCTTCGACACTCGGCTAGCAGCTCGACAGACGGCGGATTGGGCGATCGGCGGACGGCAGCCGAAAGGGGCGACGACGGATCGGCGGAAGGCGGCGCAGCACTCCAACAGGGCGAGGAGCCGAGGAGCCGGTAGCTCGGCGGACGGTGGCCGGAGGGGGCAACGTCGAGGAACCGAGGAGCGCGGCCCGCGGACCCTCGATGCGCCCAAGGGCGGAACTGGGCCTGGGGCCGCTAGGGCCATGGCCCTAGGCGTGGGCCAAATTTTCCATTAGGGTATAGGTATTTTTTTCAGCCTGGCCCTAGTCGATGGGCCACATTCTCTATACCTTTGGCCCAAGAAAACCAGGTGAGTGCTCGGCCACTCACGAACGCTGGACTGAGCGAGGCGCTCAGCGGGACGGCGGCCAAATTTCCCACCAATCCACGATGTCTCGCTGTTGAACTGACGAGTGACGATTGGAATTCTGAATTCGAAGTATCGAACCCTAGGCCCTAGCGAGTTGCGAGTACAGGTGGGTTGCCGTTGCCGCGTTGCCGTTCGACTCCGACTTGCCGTTGCCGCGTTGCGGCCTCGCGGGCGCGCGGCGTTGCCGTCGCGGCGTCGCCTATCGGCAAAGGCCCAAGTCGCGGACTCGCTGCATCGTGCTCTCGCTGCTTCACTCCACCGGGCACGGCCGCACGGCACTGGGTGCCGCCGCCGTTCTCCGCTTCTCAGTTGATCACCGCTAGTGCTGCAGGTTGCATCGGCAGCAAGCAGCATCGCCATCAGACATTCAGTTCAGGCAGGCTGCAGGTAGCATCGGTAATTATTCCCAATTCTGAAATCAATTTTTCCGTGAACCATGATGACATTTTATATCATTTTCAAGAACTCAAGACTCGATTGAGAAAGTTACCTCCATTGCCTCGAACTAGAGAAAGTGGTACGTTGCTTTCTTATATTACTATAATTTTTGTCGAGTGATCAATTATATTTATGGACTGCATTGCTAATGTTCTTAAACACCAAATCCATGTGTAGGTTCTGGTTCATATGAAGCTCTTGATGTAGATAGGAGAGGCGAGGGTGAACCAAACCATAATTAGTTAGGTATTTTTTAAACCACTTTTATGTTCCGTCACGAATTTAAATATGAAATCGAGATACTCATGCATCGATAAGTTTTGTTTTGTTATTTATCGGTATTAGCCTGATATGGGCGGATATTTTAACCCAGTGCGAGTGGTGTATATATATATATATATATATATATATATATATATATATATATATATATATATATATATATATATATATATATATATGCTTTTGTAGTCTGTGACGGAGCTCGTCAATTCATAGCGGTCCTAGGCGTCAAAATTGACGGGCTTCGCCAGTGGGTGCGCCCGTGCCTGACCACGGACCGGCGGACGGTGGCCGGAGGGGGCAAAGTCGAGGAACCGAGGAGCCGCGGCCCGCGGACCCACGGTGCGCCCGTGCCAGACGACGGATCGGCGGACGGCGGCGCAGTCGTGCGCTCGCGGAGCCTCGGGGGGGTGAGGGGAGGCCGGGAGGGCGATGGGTACGAGGCGGCCGGCCGGCGTGCGGCTGCTGGCCTGCTGGGCTGGGACGCAGGAGGCTGCGTCTGCCTCGCGCTGGGCGGCTGGCGGCGGGCCGGTGGGCGGCCGGCTGGGAGAGTAGGATGAGGGGAGGGCGACTGGGGAGCGGGCGAGCGGCGACGTGCGGTGCTTGCTGGGGCGTAAACCTTCGCGTCCGACCAGTCGGACTCAAGACTCCTGCCGACTCAGTCCCCCATTCGCACGCATGTAATTTGAGGTTTATGGGCTTTTTCTCTGACTTTTTATTTCTAGGCCCAATAATAACGACGAGCACGTATGCACCGGTGACAAGCGGAGCCAGCGGCGCGCATGTAGGTATAGAACAGGTACTCTTCTCCTTTTCTTTTCTTTCCTTTTTTCTTATATTTTTTTCCTTGTTTTCTCATAGTTTCTTTTAACCTTTCTTTTATTTATTTTTTATTTTACTCTAATGTTTTTTATTTATAATCTTTTTTTGCGTTCACTTTCTTACATTCTCTTTTGACCGTTCGTCTTATTTATTTTTTATTCAAATAATAAAATTATTAAATCATTATGAAAATATCTCCAACGATAAACTAAGTCGTAACAAAATAAATAACATTTATTAAATTTTTTAAATGAGACGGACGGTCAAAGAAGAATGGTAAAAGTCAAAGATTTATAATTATTCGTGGGACGGAAGGAGTATATGTTTATCTTCTTATTTCTTTTCTTCCTTGTATTTCTTTTTCATTTTTGTTTTCTACTTTCATTCTCGTGTGGTTGTTTTTCTCTTTTCAATTTATTTTTTCAATATGTATGTTTACTCAATTTTTCTTCATTTTATGTCTTACTTGCTCGTTGATGTGTTGCTATAATATATTGTTAGCACATGGTGCGTCTAGAGACAGAGCTCCCAGCCCAAAAATTAGGTTGCTCAGATAGTATAAATGGGATGTTCTACAACATGTGTTACATTCTATAATATACGTTAGCTTGTTCAAACATTATCATGTGATGTTGGTTTTAATGTTAATTCTTCTTTATTATTTTTTTAGTTAAGTAGTTTATTTGTATTTCCATTTTCTACTTTTTAACGTTCCTATATCTCGTGAGGTATATATCATATATGCGATGTTCTCATAATATACATGTGATGTTCTAAATGCAGTTTAGTATGTTCAAGTATTATAAATATGATGTTCTACTGTTATATTTAGTATTTAAATTATACATGTAATATGTTTTGTAGTATATTTTAGGTTATTCAAATAGTACCCAAGATATTCTATAGTATATATATTTTAAATTATTCAATTAAAATTCATGCGATGTTCTTTTAATTTTAAGCTATTACTTGGTGTTTTACTGTTCCTTTTGTTTTTCATAGGTTTTGTCCTATACTTTATTATTGTTTGCTTGTATTATCTATTTCTATACATGTTATACCTCATGTTATTCCATTCCATCCTGGTCAGACCCTAGCGGTTCCTGTGCTGGGGAGCGAGCGGGCAACAGCCTAGGGTTAACACTTAGATGGGCTAGTTGGGCTTTTTTCACACAGTGATCCTTATTTGTCGGTCCCCCACTGACACCCACACGTGGATTTCAAATTCGTCCTCGCCCCGACCCGTTTCGAGTCCCTGAACCCGCAGACCTACGGGGGCAAAAATGTACCCGGTTTCGGGTCTAACCTGACCCGTTGCTATCCTTACCTCCAGCCTCGGTCATCCCCACCCGAGTCTGTGTGGCGCCGCAAAAATTGATGCGTGCACAGCAGATTCCACCGAGAAAATTGCAATTATAGGACATCAAAATCGCACTTCGTAATTATAGGATTCTAAACACCGACTTCGTTAAAATGGCTCTTCAAACGTTGGCTTCTTGTTTTTTTGACATTTGGTGTATTTTATATCAATTGTTAATTAAAATACATGTATTTGTGCCTAAAAACTGACCCTTTTGCCCTTATGCTGGTCGGTAGCCTTCAGGACGTTGGTTGGCTGTGATTGGCCGGCTGTTATAGGCGTGTATTTAAACTCAGTATTTCAGCCCTGCTACCGCTAGGCAGGCAGATATCATCGAGAAAACACTGCTTAACAAGAAGACCTCAGCAAGACAAGAACCCACACGAAAGAGAAGACTCTAGCATAACAATTACCAAATGGTGATGTATGTATTACGTAGAATAGACGTCATGCTAACTGTGAAGAACCTACATCCGGGAGCGTTAGTTTCGGCTATACAGCGCTGTTTCGGCTGCTGCTGCTGAAAAATAAAACCTACAGGAAACACAAAGACAAGTCTGCAGCAACAGCTGCAGCCACTGTACAAAACAGACAGGCGATCGGTGTAGAAATAACTTCTACTGTGACAGTTTGTAGTTGTATAGATGAACGTTCTGCTTGGCTTTAGCAGAAATCTTTGATTCCGCTGTGTTAATAAACGGGGGCAGGAGGATCGGATCGGATAGGACCAGGGCCAGGACCAGGATCAGCAGCATTCAGCCGTTCAACCGGCCTGCAGCCTGCAGGCGTACAAGTACCAAGCTGCGGTCTGGAGCGGTCTGCTCGCTCGATCAGTCGTAAGGTCGTCGAACGCACCGCTGCACGCACGGAGCCGAGGCACGTATATACCGCACGTCCCCTGGCCCGGACGGAGGTGGGGGGATTCGCCGGCAGTCAGGCAGGCAGGCAAGGGCGATCCATCCTCAAATCTTTCGCAGCCTTGAGAGCCACGATTAATCATGGGCGCTTTCACTTCGGCGAGAGAGGGAGGAGATGGATGGATGGATCGCACTGTTGAGCACTTGAGCGGCGAGGCGGGCATCATAGGGATGGATGCCCTCCGCTCCGCCGTGCGGTGCGGTCCTGCGGAGACGACCGACCCCAACCTCGTACCACCGCCTGCGCTCAGATCCCGCATCTTTTCTGATCGGAAAACGCTCCTCGTTCTCCGCCCCTGCCCTGGCGCGCAATGCGCATCAGGTCGTGCCCTGTCGGCTGCGCCTGTGCTGTCTGTCTGGTTCTGGCAGTTTGCGACACAGCAATTTCGTAGCCTCAGCCACTGATCATTTGCAGCGTGTTTGCGGCCTTGGCCCAGCGGCCTGGCTGTGCTCCCAGCGGCCTGGAGGCTGTAGCCCTGTCGGCTGCGCCTGCGCTGCCTGGAGGCTGTAGCCCTGTCGGCTGCGCCTGTGCTGTCTGTCTGGTTCTGGCAGTTTGCGACACAGCAATTTCGTAGCCTCAGCCACTGATCATTTGCAGCGTGTTTGCGGCCTTGGCCCAGCGGCCCACTGCGCATGTTTGTGCACTTGGCCCGCGAGCGAGCCCGGCTACGGGGAGCCAAAAGGCACCCCTCGGCCTGGCCCCCGGGAAACGCCGCTAGGGTTCGTTTCCTGGGAGCCAGCCTCGGCGCGGCGCAGCGGGGCGATTTCGGCGGCTCCCGCGGGGCGGCGCGCGGGCTCGCGCGGGAAGGTGAAACTTCCTCGCGCGCTTGCTCGCCGCGCGGGAAGGCGAATTCATGGCGAATCCTTGAGCCTTTATAAGCCTCTGCTGCCGCTCCCTCTTCTCCCTTCTACTCTCTGGTCTGCCCTCTTCCACCCACCGCGTGAGAGAACAGCGGCGAGCAGCAGTTCGTGGCGGCGGCGCACTCCTCCGGTGGCCTTCTTCCCCATCGCTGGTGGTCGCGTAGGTTGGTCAGCTGCGGTGCTGCTCCGGCCGTTCCCGGGACTCCGTGTTGGTCGGCATCCTCTCCGTCTCCGTCCCCGATCTGCTTCCTCTACCTCTCCGTCTTCCGGCCGATCTGCTTCCTCTACTCCCAGATCTGCCTCCTCTCCGTCGCTAGGACCCCGAGCGCAAGGTGAAATCGACCCCCTTCCCCCCTTCCCCCATCCCCCTAAATCTGTGTATTTTGTGCTGGTTGTTTTTATATTTTCTTAGTGTTAGTAGTTGTTCATCATGCTCTGTTAGGCTATTTTTGTACATGAAGTTCTTGATCTGCTTTTCTCTGGTAATACCATGTTGCTGTTAATTTATTATCGTCCTTTCTTGAGTTCAGTTTGTTTGTTTTTCATTGGTCTGTGATGTAGTCCTTCGTCTGCACTGGGAGGCATCTTTTTATGGATGTAGCCGTGCAACTTTTATGCACTGTGACACAATCATGTTGATGCCTAGCAGGGTATTATGAACTGAAATAATGTTTCATGTGTATATGCTTGTAGATGGATCCCTCAATGAGCCGTGATGTTCTGTGTAGGCAGGCAGCTGTTCTAACTGTTGTAATGGTTTCCTCTGTTAGCACTAGGCTCAAAAGAAAACACCCTGAGCCACAATCACATGAGCCTGATCCTCTAGCCCTTGCACTTAAAGATGAAAATGAGCAGCACAGGATGAGAACTTTGAACAAAATTTACAACTCCACAGGTTCTGAGTGCATTGCCATGATTAGGATGAAGAGAGCTCCATTTTATGGCCTATGCCAAACATTTAGACAGAGAAACCTTGTAACTGATAGGGATGGGGTTTCAGTAGAGGAGCAGGTTGCCATGTTCTTGCATGTTGTAGGCCACAACCAGAGGTTCAGAGTTGTACACCAGTCATTTAGGAGGTCCATCCAAACTGTGCACAAGCACTTCCACCAGGTTTTGTATGCAGTGGGTGAGCTTAGGAATGAATTGATGAAGCCACCCAATGGTGCCACTGATCCTAAGATCCTTGAAAGCCATAGATGGAATCCATATTTAAAGGTAATTGTTTACCTTGGGTACATTGCACTGTTTAGGTTATCTTTGTTATTTGTCTTACCAGCATGGGTTGTTAGGACTGTGTGGGTGCCATTGATGGCACCCATATGCTGGTGAGGGTCCCTAGAAGGATACAACAGGCCTTCAGGGGTAGGAAAAAGGAGCCCACTCAGAATGTGATGGTGGTTGTGGGATTTGATCTCAAATTCTAATATGTTCTAGCTGGTTGGGAGGGGTCTGCACATGATGCTACTGTCCTGGCAGATGCCATTGAGAGGGATGATGGGTTTACTGTCCCACAAGGTAATTTGCACATACATAAATCAATGCAATATGTTTTTTAGATTATTAGCCAAGTCTCACAGTAGATGTCACATTGTAGGTAAACACTACTTGGTAGATGCTGGTTATGCATGCCGCCCTGGGTTTTTACCCCCTACAGGGGGGTAAGGTACCATCTGTCTGAGTTTGGGAGCAGGAATAGGCCAACCAATGCCAGGGAATTGTATAACTTGAGGCACTCATCACTCAGGGTGACTGTGGAGAGGGCTATAGGTGCACTGAAGGGCAGGTTTAGGATCCTGGACAACAAGCCATTTCACAAGTACAAAACACAAGTCAAGCTTGTTCTGGCTTATTCCATCCTGCACAATTGGATCTTAGGGTATGGCACTGATGAAGTAGTCCCTGTTGAGCAGGGTTTCACTGGCACTGCACCTGATGATGAAGATGACCCACTGCCCCCACACTTGGCAGAAGATAACATTGACATGGTTGCAAAGAGGGATTTCATCTGCAATGCTATGTGGGAAGGGAGGGGAATCTCAAGGGTTTGAATTGCCATGTAATTCATTTTAGTTTGTGTGCCCTGCTATGGAACTCATGGTTATGTCATTGTGATGTAATAATTTGGTGGACAAGGTTGAGACCTGATATTTGTTTGCTTCTCATATATTTGCTGCTACTGGTGGTTTCTCATGTATTTACTATTGCTTACACTTGGTTGTTGATCACTAATGAAACATACTTAGCAGTGCTAGGATGGCTTCAGCTGGTGGTCAGGGTGGGTTTGTTGCAACTACTGATGTGTTGAATGAGCTCATTGCTGGTGGGACAGCTACTGGTGTTGAAGCTGCTGCTGGTACTGGTGGTGCTCCACCAGTAGCTCTTCCTGCTGCAAATCCTGAAGCACCTGCAGCTGCACCTCCTGCTGGGGGTCCTAGGGCCATGAGGTGGACCAACAACACCAGTGGCTTTGTTCTTAGGAGGATGGCTGCACTAGTCAATGATGGCAGCAGACCTGACAAGGTTTTCAAGGACAAGGATGTGAACTCTGTTGCCAAAGCCCTAAAAGAGTACTGTGGGGAGATAGTGAGCCCAACTCAGGTGTATAATCACCTAAGGAAGTGGAGGACCAAGTGGGCAAAGGTATCCAAGCTCAAAGAGCTTAGTGCAGCTCTGTGGGATAGTGACACCAATGCTATCATGCTGGACCATGAGCACTTTCTTGGTCACTGCAAGGTAGCATCAACCTATGCCTACATATCCCTTCTTACATACTTGACTGTTTATGAACCCACTTGTGTGTAACCAACTGCAGGACCATCCCAAAGATGCAGAGTTCTTGAACTGCCCTATTAGGTTCTACACTGAGATGGAAGCAATCTTCAGCCATTCCCAGGCTACTGGGAAGTGGGCACTTGGGTCTGGTGAAGCCTTAGGGCAGAACCAAGCTGACAGTGCCCCTCCTAAGCAGGAAGTGCCTGCTGTCACCCAGCCCTCTTCTGCCAGGTGCCACTTTGATGTTGGTGAGGGTAGCAAAGCCACTGATGTGCCTTCCACTGCTGTGGGTGGCAAGAGGAAGAGAGGGAACTTTAGTGAGGAAGAGGTCATAATGTTGACCAACATGAGTGATGCTGTGAACAATGTTGCCAATGCTCTTAGGGAGACTGGCCCTGCTCATGTTGATGCTAACCTATACCTTGCAGTGATGGAAGCTCCTGGCTTTACTGAGGAGGCCCTCATTGTGGCCTACACCTACCTCCTGGACAATAAGGCCCAAGGCAGGGGCTTCGTGAACATGACTGATGCCCATAGGGGCCTTTGGCTTAGGACCTACCTAGCCAAGAACTACTACATGTAGTTCTCCTGCCTTGGGGTTCTCCTGCCTTGGGGCTGGATGCACAGGAGGGGGTTGAATGTTGAGAAGTATAGTTCCTCCTCCCTCCTCACCCACCTTCTTCTCTTTTGACTACAGCTGTGGTTGGTTTGCTGTAGAACTTTTGTGCAGGCATTGGCTGATGTGCTGACATCCTGACCTTTTGATTTTCATTGCCTTGTAAGGTGGCTAACTATAGGCAGCACTTTGGGGAAGAAACACCATTTGAGCCCTAGTCTGTTGGGCTGGACATGTTTATGTAAGAACTTATTATAGCCTCTGTTGGGTACTTATGTTATGACTTGTTATAACATTTAAGTTATGACTTGTCATATTCTGCTTTTGCTGTGTTCTTATTGTTTTCACAAGCTTGGCTGTGCCCCTGTGTTCACAAGCACTACTTTACAACAACATCCATGATTACTTTGCTTTCACATGTGCCTATGATGCAACTGCTTGAATGAGGTAGCTGGCACTTTGTTTTTAATCTGCATCTTTTCCTCTGTCCTTCTATTGAGTTTTCCTAGCCTGCCATGGAACCTGTGGTCACAACCACAACTTAGCAACAACATCTATGATGGCTGATGGCAGTAAGTGCTAGTGATAACAAGGATTTATGGCAGGCTAGAATTGGTATTTGAATCTTCTTGCTGTTTCTTGTTCATGGCAGCTACCTGTGACTTCACAAAACAAATTAATCCATCACAATCAACAGCTGAGGCCAATTATTTTTCTTCAAGCCAATGATGTCAGAACAGCTGCTTGTTCAGAAAACAAGCAGTCGACTGAGGCATTTGCATGAGTCAAGACCTCTTACATCTCTGCACACTTATTATTTTCAGACAATGGCTCCTTGGTATGTGGTGTTCGAAGGGAAAAAGCCAGGCATTTATAAAACCTGGCATGCATGTGCTAAGCTTGTTCTTAATGTCGAGGGGGCTATTTACCAAAAATACAACAGCTATGATGAGGCTCTTAGAGAGTACAATGCACATGTAGCTGAGGTCGAAGCACCACCAGTGCTGTTACAAGGTGAGGGATCAAGTGGAGGTGGAGCACAAGCACCCTCCCTGGTACCATATGAGCCTCTTCCTGGTAACCATGGTAATTGGAAGAATCTGTTTATATTTGTCTTGTTGGTGTTATTTTTGTTCCTTGCATGGAGGCTGTCCAAGTGTCAGAAATGTGATCATTAGGCCGATGATGACTAAATGGATCTGTGCTGTTAGCTGCCTACTTATCTGTCTCATTTGTGTAACTCTATTTCTATTATCTGAACTTGTTCTCTAATTCCGATGTGTTTGCTAAAAAACCTGTTCTTTTCGGTTACTTCTTTGGTTCAACTGTGTAGTCAGCAATGATATTGAGTATGACATGGTTTGGTCTGAGGCCTGAATTATTTTCATTCACATTTGCATTGATTCCATTCCAAATAGTTGCTGTCATTTGCATCTTCATTGCATCTACTACTTGATTTCAGTGTGTGCCTATGGGCCAGGCCGACGAGGGCCATGACACAAACATGATCTCGGCCTGGCAGTTGGTGGCAGTTGATGGTTCGGCCCGTCTGCAAGTTGGGTCGCAAACACGTTCTCGCTCTGGCCTGGCTCATTTGAGCTATGCACACAAACACCTGGGGTTGGCCCGCGTGGGGCTGATCAGCCATGGCCTGGGCCGATCGGGCAGGCCAGGCTCCGACAGTCCAGGGTTGCAAACACGCCCTTGGGATTCCAAACAGCCTCTCCTCTGGCCACTGAGCTTCAGCTGCCCGCCTGGGGGTGCCTCCTTTCATTCCATCATACAGCAAAACTTATATTTCCCTCAAAAAAAGAGCAAAATTTACATCCTTTCGACGGCCAAACCAACCGATGAAAACAGGAAAGTTCAGGTTCATCGAAGAACCAAAGTTGCCAATAACCCTTTTCAGAAAAAGAATGCCAATAATGACAAGCTTAAAAAGGAGGGCTTCCATTGCTAATGACATGCGTGGATGTTCACGAATTTTGGGCTGAACTTACTTTAGCTAAACCGCAAATTTATTTCCAGGTATTTACACTGTTCTAAGTTCCCTGAGGACGACGAAACTAGGGTACCGATGGATATGAATATATGATACGCGCGACTACATACACTAGAACTACAATTGGGAGCTGCTCTGCAAAGGGAGAGAAGGGCCAACGGAGGTACTGAGATTTACACAGATACTGAGATACACCATACAAAGGAAGGCCCGTGATGACGTCGCTCAGATCCATCATGTTCTCCAGGCCACTAGTAGACTGAAACGCTTTTCTGCTCTCCACTGCATCAGTGCCATTGTGGTGTTGAAGCCCTGCATTGGATGGATGAGGTGGCCTCGGTAAGAATGCACGGATGTGAAAAAGCGTGTATTTGAGAGATTGCAGTGAGGGCTAGTAAGATGGCTTTTTGGGTGTTCATGATGAGTGGCATACTTTGGCTTTCTTCCACCAGTCGATGAGGCACTGACAGTTGGTTTGCTCATCGTTCGTGATGGCCGACGTGGCAGAGGTGGCGGTGCTGGTGGCTGCAAAAGTGAGTATGGCAAAAGGTCAAATCTGATGCGAAAACATCCTCACCAACAATTGTAGATAAAGGAAGCTTTATTTCAAGATGAAATATTGCTCTGGTCTCTGTATCTTATAGAGTGGAATTCCAAGTCATGATGAGAGTACTGTGATGTGTAGAATTTCATACATTTGGAGCCCTGGCCATTAAGTTTCCTTTCTGCAAAGGGGTTGTTCTCTTTGAAGCGGATGCTCGAGATTGCACTGTCGCCTGGACGCCCTACACAAAAGATACCAGCAGCGGTTAGCGAGTACGATTTTACTGTTGAAGCGAGATTTACACTACTTCCACTACCTCAATTCAGTTATAACTGTTTCCAGAAAGATGGTTTGCTAAGATTTGCTGGGATGTGGTAACCTATGACATGATGAAGGATTCTTAGAACCTTTTGTCCTGGAACCCTAAACTGTGCAAAACCCAGACATTCAGCGACACTGTTGGGCACATCAATATAGCCAAATGATCAGGCTTGCTCACACCATTCCAAACTATAAGCCGTTTTGGGTTTTCTAGATACATAACCTTTGTTATGCACTTAGATATACACTATGTCTAGATACATAGTGAAAACAATGTATCTAATTCTTATTCAAAAAAAGAATATATCTAGAAAGTCAAAATGTCTTATAATGTGGAACAAAGGGAGTACGTGTTTGTTATGGCTACTGCAAATGAACATACAGTTGACAGGATTTACCAGCATTCGACAGACAACAGAAATTAGCCTCTGGGTTGAAATGTGGTGTTCCTTTTTTTTAAGGAATGGATTCAGATTTAGTATATTAGTCCATCAACCCATGCGAGAGCACGGGTTAGAATTTTTTAAGACATATATTGCGTATGTAATACATCTAGTTAATAAACTTATGAAGTCATGAACTTATGAAGTCATGAATATCAATTTATTTTTTTGTCTTCGTTTATTACTAGACATCCAATTCTTATGAAGTCATGAATCTCAATTTATTTTTTCAAATTTTATTCTTTGTTGGCTACTATAGTTTTTTCCATCAAACTGAAACTTTTTGTGATATTATTGTATTTTTTAGCAACTCTACCTTTTATTTGTTAACAATAAAGATTTTTGGTCTTACAGTATGTTCTTAAATACTACAATAGCAAAAGCAATCATTTAAAACATACACCATGTTATTTAAGATAAGTGATAGAGCTTGAAGTGAGATCTCCGAAGGGCTAGTAGTGCTAAGATAAAGAGAATTTTAATGCTTATAATGGTCGAGTTTAATCTTAAAGGGTTGAAAAAATATAGCCACCAATGGACTCTCATACTTCATGTCAAATATTTAGTTTTTTCTCTACATATTATTTTAAAATTTTTAATGAAAGATATTTATAATTTTAGACGTAGGTTTTAGAGGATATTTATTTTTAAGATAAAAAAATAAAGATTGGGTTAATAAATTATCTTGATATTTATTTTTAAGATAAAAAGATAAAGATTAGGTTAATAAATTATCTTTCACAATAAGAGTATATAGTTAAATAGATCCAAATATAGATATACTTTAGATCGTGTTTCTTAATGGCATATATGGGTAGTTTGAATGAGTCATGTGTTGCCTTATGTTGTTTGATGCAATAGCAGAGCTACTTAATTATTTCTAGAATGGATCTAATAAGTATTATTATCAATTGTAATTAGACTATACCAAATTTATAGTCAAATGTTTTCGATTTTTGTGTGAATTTCTAGGATCTATCGATTTTCCTATCATGTCTCGTGAGGATTAACATGTCCCATGAGGATTAACATGGATGGTCCATTATTAATATTTGGATATATCAACTCTAGTTTGACATTTTTCTATGACTTCATAAATCATAGTTTTGCTTTTGACTTTCAATTAAGTTGTGCATTTTTTCACATGTTAGGTATTCAAAAAATATTTTTTTGTTAGAAGAGTTTAAGTCCTAGTAGCATTATTCCTCCAAATGTTAATTAAGTTAAAATTCAGACTGTACCTTAGCACCGAAATTGTTCAATTTGCTATATCACATACCTATATGTGTCTACTATTGTTTTATATATCATAGAGTACACAAAATTTAATTTCCAATGCTAATATTACATAATATTTTGATTAATATATTTAAACTTATTTAGAATAGTAACTTATCAATTTCATATGTACTCGAACTTTATAAATATCGATATATTTTTTTAGAAGCACACAATACTATTTACAGGTATATTTAAGATTTTTTTATTTTCAATAATAACCGAGGCAGATACAAATATAAAGCTAATACTTTATATTCTTTCGTAACAACATATATATGTAGGTTGAATGTAAAAATAACTATTATTTATTTTAAATTATCTTTCATCATGATAGATGTGGATAATTTAGATACAAATTATTCAGTTATATTTTAAGTTATCTCTTATAATTATATTCGTGGGTAACCTAGATACAAATATATTTCAAATAATCTTTTATAATGATAGATGTGAGTAATTTACAAAATTGGTGGGTTATATTTTAAGTTATCTCTCGTAATGACAGATGTGGGTAATATAGAGACAAAGTTAAATGGTTAAGGGTGTTATTTTAAATTATGTTTTATAATCACAGATGTGGCAAATTTATATATAAGCATAGGGGGTTATAATGAATTATCTTTTATAATGCCAAAGGTGGGTAATTTATTTGCAAAATTAGGGGGTTACTTTATGTATTTTTCATAATAGCAGAGGTAGGTAATTTTTTATTCAAACAACAATAGATCCAATGGTTGTTATTGATGATGATGATTAGAGTCTACCAAATAAAAGGATAGATGTTTCTGATTACTGTTTGAATTTTTAGGATTTATCTTTTTTCTTAGCGCGTCTGGTGAGAATTAACGTGGTGCCTCCATTGAAGCCTCTAATTAGTAATAGTAAGATTACCACACACTAGTTATTCAAAGTAATAGCAAATGATATAACTACTAATATGAACAGGGTAAACTCTTATTTGAAAGTATCAATTTTGAGCAAAACACGTGCATAATAAAGAGGCAAGAATCATAAGTACCTCTTTCTTTTTTGACCTAGAAATGGTTTCAACTGTTGGTTCTCCGACAGTAGAACTGAAAATTTTCCTTGGAGGAAGGTTAACAGAACTACAAAACCAGAAGTTATAATCAGGAAATATGGCAAATACAACTTTTACGATCATATTTTATAAGCGTCATAAGATATCCAAACATTAATGCTGATTAGCACCTCGATTTCTGCTTTCCCGACACTTGCAAGTCCATTCTTTTTGACCTAGTAGAGTGGCTCTCCAATGCTGAAGTTCCCTTCAGTCTGTTGTTATTGCTGTTCAATGAAGCAGGGAAGAAACAATGCAATCAAAATCCGACACATAAAACTAGCACTTTCAAGAATCTATCAATTCGTGTGTAGGAGTGACCTTTTTGTTTCCATCTTGCTACTTCTAGCAGCATTTGGCGTGACAGCCTTTTTCGTATTGCCCTGCATGAACAAGTAAAATGTTAAGTTTGCAGCATTTGAGATTTCACATGATAACCGAGCATGTGAGTAAGCATCGGTCCAAATGAAGATTCTATGAACTAGTGATTGCTTCAAAGAAAATATGCTTCAAACTACAGATGCCACATTAGGTGCTTCAGTTACTGTTATGCTGAAAATGTCGATATGATAACAAAGATCTGGAGCATACCACTGTAGTTGTTTCACCCTTCGGATGAGTCACAGTTGTTCTTGCCTTACTAGGCGTCTTCACATCCGTTCTCAGAACACTATCTCTAGTAATAGCGCGCCTCTCTCCTGTAGAGGGTCGACGTACAGCGGAAATATCATTATGCTTTGCTGCACTCTCTCTTTTGGCGGGGAGTCTTTCAGAAGTAGAAGGCCGGCGTGGTGTGGTGACATTGGCTTGCTTCTGTGCACGATCTCGGGTGACTGGGCGTCTCTCAGCAGTGGAAGGTCGTCGCGGGGTGGAAACAACCGCGGGCAATTGTGAACTCTTCCTGGCAATGGCTTGTCGATCTCCATTAGAGGGCCGTTGCGCACCTGCTGAGGAGGGTCTTCTGAGACCGGTAAGCTTGCTCCCTTCTGTAGGGCCAAACATCTTCTGGGCTGCTGCATTTGGCCTTTGCACTAGCTTAGACTTCTGGTTCATACTTGTATTGGGCTTCACTGAACCAGGCCTCTGAAATTATTCATGTAAAATGTGTAATGAATAATGACTTAATAAACAATTCATATTGGTGGGCATACAAGACAAAACATGCACTAGAATACACATTGGCAAGCAGAGAAACAGAAAAGTTGAGAGCGGAATAAAATAAACACCAATTCACTTGTACTGCTAGTATGTATGTCTACTCAGAGGGTTATAATACTGTGTGGAAGTAGAAAGCAGGAAATTTTTCTATACAAGCTAAACAAATGCAGAAACAAAATTCATGGTATTACCTCACTAGCAAATGTGTAGTCCATAACACTTTTTGAAAGGGTTTTGATGGATTTCGGTACTATCATGGGACTGTGTCTGAGCCTGGAGTCTTTCTCCATAATTCTTCTAGGAGTCCTTGCAGCTTCATATGTTGTTCTAGTATCACCATGAACAGAACTGGTATTCTGCTTCACTGCATCCATTTTACTGGTAGAATTGTTACCACGAACAGGTCCTATAACATCATGGCCAGTTTGCTGCAGAACATCTGATGAAGAAAGATTAGATGAGGAAAGTTCTGTATCGAAGTTTCCGTTTCCTTGGTCATTATAGCACTGCAGTCCGTGCTCCGAAGTAGTTTCATGCGGAGCTTCTTCCACATAAGCATCCACAGCAGCTCCAGATCCAGTGGGAGTTTCAAGATCAACACCCTGCTCATCTTCTGCTGTCTGGCTAGAGTCGCTTCCATCGCCACTGTATTCCAGAATAAGTTCAGTTTGCTGGTTTTGCTGTTGTGAAGCCTTTAGTTCCCTGATTTTCTTGTAATACTCTTCAAAATAAGCCTTTTTCTGAGCGACTAAACCATTGAATTTTCCAAATTCTTCATTGCGTCTGTCATTAGTAAAAACGGACCACTTCTCCCAGGATAGTGACTCCAACTCGAATCTTCCGAAGGAAATGGAACCATGATCAAGTGTCTGAGATACAGATACTCCCTAGCAAAAGTGAAGAAGTGCAGCAGAAAAGGGTGGTGAGACTACTAGCAGTAATGGTTGCTGAGAATAAGATTATACTTGAGCATAATTTCACATAGCATAAAAAAAAAAATTGAACAAAGCTAGCTGAGTAATGGATCATAAGAACTTACTTGAGGACCATCCCGTTCAGTTGACTCTCCTTGTGACCATGAAAAATAAGTTTGCTTGACTTCCGTCGCCATTATGTACTGGGCGCCTAATTCATTATAGTTGGGTGGACTCCACTAGCAAACCCTGAAAACGTTTGACGGAGCATTTAAAATCCAGGCATAAAAGCAAAGCTGAAATTTGATCTAATGGAATGAGAAAAGCCGAAAAGGAAGTTCAAAAGCACTGTTTGGTGCGTCTTAAGATTTAGGAATACATCAGTAAGTCTACAATAATAGCCACGACAAAGGAACACAAGGTTCTCAAATTTTTTCCACGACACCACATCTGAGAACTGAGAAGAGGTAAAGAGAGTACGGTTCCAGAACAGTAACATTAAAGAATTTTCAATCACTGGAAGTTGACACCTAATAACATGGTGAATTTCATCAAGTCAATTCTATTTTTTGAAACTTAAGCCCTCGATCTCAGCATCTATCCTTTCCTTTTGGGTCAAGGTTTCAGACACAAAATTCCAACCTTCCAAGCTGCAGGTGGACCCCTAAGCACGAAACCAGATACAGGCATCAGCCGGGAATAGCAGTCTTCTTCTCAACTAACATGTACAGCCAAGTGAAACAGAAAACAGACTAGTAAAGTGCAACACAAGAAAGAAAAGAAAGCTCCTGTGGCCCAAAGAATCAGCTCGAGCACCGAAACCGAAGTTTCTATTATTTTCTATTGCTGAAACTGAGAGGTTCTCAAGAATTTAACACAGAACTGTATATGCAGAACCAAGCAACTTTCGGCCCTACCAGAACAAAACATGAACACAATTAGCGATCTGTTTGGAGCAAGGGAAAAGAAGAAGAAACTTGAAGCTGAATTCAGGACATTTTCTACCAAGCTCCGCTGCATCAGTGACAGTGAACGGAGCACAATAGGGAAGGCAAGGAAAAAAAAAAATAGTAGGAATGAGAAGCGAAAAAAGGCGAAACTGTCGGTAATCACCACAAGCCGTCAGATCCGTTAAAAAATGCCATCAAAGCGGGAATTTAAACTTGCCACAGAAAAGAAAGGGAGAGGCAAGAAAAGAGAGGCCAAGGAGCAGTTACAGACCCAAGAAAAAGCTGAAACTGAGAAAAGTTGAGCACTTTTGAAGAGCTGCGGCGCTCTAAACAAAATTTTATGTCAGACAAAAGCTGAATCGAAGGTCCAGCATCGACAGTGCATAATTCCAACTTCTTCTACGGAACAGCAACAGTCAGGCGAACGAGTTATGAAATCCGAAACTTTAGAACAAAGAGAAGATCAAGAACCAGACACCGGCGCAGAAGAAGCGGAGAAAATTGCGCGTCGCTGGTCCAAAGCTTAAGGAAGTATTTGGACGAGGTGTATTCCGAGGCGAAGTTTAGGGCCTGTTCGAATTTGAACTGGATCTCCAAAGTTTCCAACTGAGCACCTCCAATCAAAAGATGGAGAACTGCTCACTTTTGAGCACCAGAACCCGACGAAACTGCTCCCGCATTGCAGAATTCCGCAGCAGCTAACAAACACACCCGTTCCTCATCATCACACAGGCAGCCGCGAAAGTCCTCCAACTCCAAGCACCGCGCCGTTCCACGCCTCCCCCCACCCAGCGCGCCGAGAACCAGAAACCGGAGAGAACGACAGGGGCGGAATCCTCCATTACCTGACACCGAGGCCGCCGCATGCGGGATCCCTCGCGCCGCTGCGCTGCCGCTCCCGGCTCCGGAGTCCGGACAAGACAAGGCCGCGGGAAGCGCAGTCGCCCGGTCGCCGCTGTTCACCTCTTCCGCTGCCGCGGCCGCCGCCGCTGCGGTGCGGCCACAGCCCACAGGGGTGCGAAGAGAAGAAGGCAACAACGCACGCAGGTAGGTAGGCAGGTGCGTGAGCCGAGCCCGAGCGAGGCCAAGGCGGGGCCTCTTAAATTCTGGGCGTGATTAGCGCCTTCTAATGGCCGCCGTGGCCGAGCAATTACCACGGGCGATTCGTAGCGTGCTCGCGGGAGGGAAAGGGCTTTTAACTCCTGCCTTCACTAGCGAGAGTGGAGAGCGTACCAGTAAAGCGAGCCTCTGCAGGTGGGACCCACGACCTCGTGGGCGAGCCACTTTCGGAAAAAGATAAAACGTTGTTAAATGATATAGCCATGTATAGGCCCTGTGTAGATACACTTCAAAATTCTAAAATTCTCATCACAGGAAGAATTTAATCTTTGTCTATAGCATCTTTGAAATGCGAAAGCTTCGGTTTTAAATGTGTACCACCATTGAGGTTTGCTCAAGTTTTTCTTCCAACAAAATTTGTTCACTCACCTAGTAATTAGAATGGAAAACAGTATTAAAAAAAGGATATGAAGTGTGGCTGTACTTGGCTAAGTGACAGGTAGAACTCCGAGTCTCTCTGTTTTTTTTTTCTTTTACTCCTATACACGAATGATCGATGCCTAGCAAAATTGACCAAGACATGCTAAAGGCTACGACTAGCATTTGGTTAAGGTAGGTTGGTCGAGGATAAGACTGAGAAGATGCACAGGGATACACATGCAGCAAGCATCGACCCAATTATTGGATCTTAGGGTGAAGAGAGAGAGAGAGAGAGAGAGACAGCGACAAATAGAAAAACTCCTTGAGAGACCTCCTTGTTCAGCATTTCCATTCCCTGCCATGCCATGCCCTACCTAAGCCCCTAATTTTTCATCATCAGCTTGTCCATTTCTTCCGTGGGGGCACTAGCTGCTGGCCCGGCCAGCAGTTCCCTTGTCCCTTTCCGTGCTTGCTTGGCCAGGGTAAATGGAAGGTGTGGTTATGCCCTGGATGCTCCATCATCATCGTCAGTTTCTTCTCAAATGCAAACATGTCAGAATTCACGTCAGGTGGGGCCTTTTTAGTTAGACACTGAAAAATTTGCACTCCCGTAACATCGAATGTTTTATGAAACATTAAATATAGATAAAAATAAAAGTAATTACATACCTTGTATGTAAATCGTGAGATGGATTTTTTGAATCTAATTAGACCATAATTAGACATTTATTTATAAAATTAGCACATGTACTATAGTACTAACAACTTTACATCAAACACCCCTCTAAGATTTTTAACGTCCAAGGTAAGGGTGTATCATGCAGGCAGTCCGGGCCTAGGTTGACACGGCGGCGGGCAGAGCCTTTTCGTGCGTCGTAGCGCTGCAATGCAAGTCATGTCTAGCATCACGGCAAGCACTAATCTGTCACATGAGATGGGTTGGCTTTCACGCTCGCCGATCGGGCGATTATCTACTTATCTGTGGGAAAAGCACGCGCATGGGCGGGTTTGGTTTTGGTCTGGTCTGGATCGGATCGATTTCGGGCGGGAGCAAGAGCAAGAAAGGGACGGGAAAAAGGCAGCTACCGGAAGCACGTCGCCGGGCGGAGGCTCCACATGCAGCTCCGATCCGTGGAGCGTGGATGGATCACCGATCACGAGGCGCTGTCGCCCGCCGCCCATGTTACCCCTCCGACTCCGAGCTCCGAGCTCCTCATCATCTTGCTTGTCCCGTAGTATGCACCAGCGGCGTGCAGGCACGCTCGCCGTCGCGCGGCGCCGTGCTCCTGCGATGGTCTCGCAGAGGACGAGTCCAATCATGGAGGCGGAGCTGCAGCCGCGCGTGGTACTGTAGTCTGGTACAGTGAGCGCGACGTCACATGGCCCGGCCACCCCAAGACTCCGCGCCCAGAACGTGGCGTGTCGCCCATTGGCTCGCCTCTTCGGGTTCAGTAGCATGCCCTTCTCGTCCTCTCTGCTTGCTTGTCGTGGACAGCATGCCTGCTGCTGCCACGAACTCTACTACGACTAGTACTCCGAGTCTCCGACTATTATTAAGGGTGTGTTTAGTTCACAATAAATTTTTTTCTTTCCTCATCACATCGATTGTATTTTCCGTCTGTATGACACACTAAATGAAATAGTAGCTATTGCATATTTGTATCTTTTGTCTGGTTAGTTCGAGATAAATTTTTTGAGTACTTGGACCATGATTGGACAAAAGTTATAAAATAAAAAAAAAGTGCTACAGTGCAATTTTTTTTCCTAACTTTTTTCGGTCTAAACCCAGCCTAAGAGCCAGGGAGGGATGTTCTGCCGACATGCGATGCAATACAACCTGGCAGGGCCTCATTGTTCTTCCGTCAGTAGTAAAACTACCTGCCGACGACTTGCATCGCATGCCCGAGCAGTAGTAGCCAGCTAGTATAATGTTGGACCAGTCAGATCTGACGTGTGAGAAGCATCGCTGACTCACCCACCGGATGCGAGCGCAACATGTCGGGCCCGGTCCCACCTGCAAGTTGCGAGCCGGGGCGCATGCAGGAGCAGGAGGACGTGAGCTCGGCGGGGGAGAAGGAGAACCGCTGGAGAACCGGAGAAGCGTCCAAGGGCAAGCAGCCCTGCACACATGAAGACCACATGGGCTTGCATTGCAGCCAAGAAATGCCACATGGGAACCTTCCCTGATGAAGTACATGTCTGATGGTCGATCGATCCGCCAGGGATGAGAATGATCGAATAAAACACATGGCATGGACCGAGAGCGCACAAGGGTATATTTGCCTTGTAGTACGACCATCAACTAACCAAGCAAAAATAATGGCCTTCTGCACCGAGTCACCATGACCAGTGAAGGTCACCATGAGGACCATTAGTAAAAGTCAAACCTTGTCGTCAGAATCAGAATTTACGGTGCGTTCAAGATCAACCACCGATTAGACTGTCTCCAACAGTCCTCACGCAAATAGAAGATGCATTCTTCAGTTTAGGTCACACAGGGCAAAAGGGTCACGAACCCAAACCTCTCGTTTTCCAATAGGCAACCCAAAAAGGAGAGAGCGCTGGCCCGATTCCGTCTCCATCAGGCAAAGCCGCCTTCCCTCTAGCGCCGCTCGCTTCCTTCCACGCCGCGCACTGCCACCTCCCCATCTTCCTCTCCCCTCCCTTCCCCTTCCCCCTTCCACCACCTCGCAAGGAGCCGCCGAGGCGAGGAGCCGCTCCACCCCAAAACCGCGGCCTCGCCCTCTGCGCCAACGAGCTCTTCGTCGGCGGGGTACTCCTCCCGGTCCCTTCCACCGAAGCCAGCGTCCAGGGCAGCAGAAGGTGTCCCTTCTTGCGGAGCCGCTCGGTCGACGGTGGGCCTGGATCCGGCTCGTCCAAGCGGCCGTGCTCCCTTCTTCGGATCCGGCGGCCGTGCTCCCTCTCCGGTCGATTGGGCATGGCGGCGCTCCTCTCTCGCCCCTAGTCGGCTTGACCAAGCACCGGTGCTCCCTCTCCGGTCGATTGGCCCCAAGGCGGCATGTATCTTGGGTGGGTGGCCTTCTCCTTCCACAGCGTCGGAGATTTGGGTCGAGGAGAGATGATACGCATATTTGCGTTCTCTCAAAATTCCTATTCTGTTTGCATCGACTGTTGGAGAAGGTTTTTTTCACTGTGCATCCCCTATTTTGGGTATGGATAGCCTAATAGGTATGTTGTTGGAGATAGTCTTAGTGCTCCAGCCTGCTAGACGACTGATGCCATGCCTGATGTCACTTCCTGACACAAGATAGAAGAGGCACCGTGTTTTTCCTTCCATAAATCTAAAGTGCCGGCGAAAGTACTGTTTCATCACTACTAATAAAATCAGCAAAAGCTCCTAGCTTCAACTCACACAGCACAGGCCACCGCTGCCCGCCCAACCGCTCGTGCCTCGTGCTAGTGTAGCTAGGCCGTGCCAACCAAACCAAATCATGCCACCTGGCTATGTTGCCACGAGACATGACCCAGCTGCCAGGAAAGCTGAAACCCGAATGCCCAACCCCGGTCAGCCGTCGGTGAGGAGAACGAGCGGACGGACGGATGGGATTGCACCTTGCGGCGCTTTTGGAAAAGGACGAGGTGTGGTGTGAGGCTGCCATTCTCATCTCCATCTGCCATCGTCCTCTCCTTTGCGCTGCACAAGCGGCTAGCTGTGCCTGATGCCCTGATCATTGATCACTGCCGCTTTTCCGATCGGTTGCTCCTTGTCCTTGCACAGGACTACAGGAGGCCAACTGCAATCCCGCATGATGCAATTGCAAGGGGAGCCCGTGACAGGGCCAAGGCACCCTCCAACCGTGGGAATCTGACCTATTGGCTATTTCGCTTGTTGCCTGCTACCATCACTGGGCCTCCCCCATCCTCCTTTTCGAGCTAGCCCCGCCTACGACTGCAACGAATTTGCTAGAAAATTGGGTATTGAAATTAAAAAAAAACAGTAACGTTCACAAGCAATCCATGGTAGTTTCTTCTGAGATTCCCAACTCTTGAATTTTTGATATTTGAGTCCGTATATAAAAACATATACCGCGGTGGCGCGGTGTCACTCTCATCTCCGACTCTCGAATGCGAGCGTGTGCAGTGCAGCATGGATGGGGATAGGTTGTTGGGCCTTGCTTTTCCACCGGGCAACAATGAGGGGTCCATATGTTTGCGTACTTAAAATTGTGTTCTACTACTCGCTCTCCCATTGTCTATCTATATATCTAACTCCCCTCAGTACGGCTCGAGATATATCTTAAGATGAAACAGGAAAAAGATACGTTTTGCCCTATGGATTAAGTGAGCACCATCATTCCTCACACATGCGAGGACGATCACACCATATCTCTCTCAAAGGTCCCATTTGAAACGTCAGATCAAGTCGTCTATCTACTGTTGCAGAGCTACCATGGACAGTCTTAACTATAATCCACATTAAGATGTAGAGAGGCAGCCATGAACGGTCTGAATACAGGATGACACAGGAGCAGAACACAAGAATTAAACGGCGTGCCGCGTCCCAGTACTTTAGGTGCAGAAATAGAGCCTCAATGCCTGTCAGAAATCCCAGCTCCAAGTAGGATTAGGCAGCATAAACTAGTATGTTTCAGTGAATAGAAACTTGCAGCGGCATTTTTTGGTTTCTGAAGTGGACAATTAGCTAACTTCTTCCTTTGCAGTTAGTGGTAGTTGGGATGGGAAGAGATTAGAAGAAAGCACAGTATACATTCAGTGTGGAAGTTTGAAGAAGATAGTGCAAAGCCCTGTACAGAACTGCATGTACAGAACTGCAATGGATGCGGGAAGCTTCATAGCTTATGTAACGACCTACCATTTTAGCTCATAGCTAATCATAGCTCAGTGCTTCAATAAAGGAAAAATTAATTACAGCAAGGTAGACAATTTAGTACACTTTGACATTAAAATGCATAAATCAATTTTTATTTTCTTGATGGTGTTTAGGTACATGTGTAGACCAAGTTAACTGATTTCAGGCCACCCTTCTTTTGCATATTTTAGCACACTAGTACACACAACATTATGGCTGCAGTTTCTACCACCTAGTAGCACGCCTGAGGTGTAGCCATGCACTTCTAAATGTAAGATAGAAAGGTTAGATGCATGTGTATTTACCTTACCATATTGTGCCAAAGCCAAGAGATCTAGATTGTCTATGTATAGAAATAGATCATCTATGTATAGAAGGTTTTATGTTTAGAAAAGATCTCTTGACTTAGCCCTCAAGTTGTAACGCCTCTATGTAACTGCCCAATGCGGGGCTATTCTGCATCTAATCAACCGCAATCACTGCTACGACCCAGATAGGGCGTCGGTGTTCTCCTCGCTCCTCTGAACTTTCACATGGTATTCAGAGCCATCGCTTTTAGCTCAGATTGCATTCTCCTCTCCGCAACTACAATGGCTGTCATCATCTGCTTCCTCCAATCCTCTCCTCGCCCAGCCCATCACGGAAAAGCTTAGCACGAACAATCACGCCCTGTTGGAAGGCACAGGTGCGTGCTGCGATCCGTGGGTGCTAGTCTTTAGGGGTACCTCACGGGTGCCACCCCTATACCTGTGGCGGAGCTTGTGCAGAAGGGCGCTGATGGGAAGGAAGTGAGGGTTCCCAATCCGGCGCGCGAAGACTGGGAGGCCACGGACCAACAGGTCCTTAGCTACCTCCTCGCGTCGGTCACCAAGGATGTCCTCACGCAGGTGGCCACCAGCGCCACCGCGGCGGACGCCTGGAAGATCATTGAAGACATGTTCGCGTCACAGACGCGAGCGCGATCCGTCAACATGCGGATTGCTCTGGCAACGACCAAGAAGGAGAATTCGTCCGTTGCCGAGTACTTTGCCAAGATGAAGGCTCTTGGCGACGACATGGCGGCTGCAGGACGGCCCCTAGAAGATGAAGAACTGGTGGAGTACATCATCACCGGCTTGGGCGAAGATTTCTCGCCCATCGTCTCTGCTCTATGCGCTAGAGTGGAACCCATCTCCGTTGGTGAGCTTTATTCACAACTTCTCAATTTTGAAACTAGAATGGACTTGATCTATGGAGGCAGCCCTGGGTCTGGATCGGCAAACTCGGCATCTCGTGGTCGTGGCTCGTGGCGCGGGAAGAATCAGGCGCGTGGGAGAGGCCCCTCGCGTGGGAGCGCGCAGTCTGGCCGCGGCGGGTCCAGTCGCGGGCCTCCTGCAGGAGGTCGTGGCTCCAACAACAACAACAACAACAACTCCCGCGGCTTCTACAACAACAATAGTCGTGGGACATCCGGTGGTGTGCCCGATTCAGATGACAACAGGTGCCAGGTGTGCTTCAAGAAGAATCACTCAGCCGCTGAATGCTGGCACAGGTTCGATGAGAACTTTGTGCCAGATCAGCGTCTTGTTGCAGCAGCAGTCTGGAAACACCGTCATCTTGTTTCTTGCCCACACGCTCATCAGCAAAATGGGTCAGCTGAGAGAAAACACCGTCACATAGTTGAAGTCGGTCTCTCTCTCTTATCTCATGCGGCTATGCCCCTAAAATTTTGGGATGAAGCCTTCCAAACAGCAGTTTATCTCATCAATCGTGTACCCAGCAAAACGATTGGTCATGCTACGCCTCTAGAGCGTCTCTTTAATCAAAAACCAGATTACTCCTCGATGAGAGTTTTTGGATGTGCTTGTTGGCCTCATCTTCGCCCCTATAATAAGCACAAACTAGAATTTCGATCCAAAAGATGTGTCTTTCTTGGTTATAGCACCTTGCACAAAGGCTACAAGTGCCTTGATGTCTCCACTGGCCGTGTTTACATCTCCAGGGATGTGATCTTTGATGAAAATATTTTTCCCTTCACCGAGCTGCATCCCAATGCCGGTGCCCGTCTTCGCTCCGAGATCTTATGTCTTCCTTCTGATCTTGTTTATCCGTATGTAGGGGGCGAACATGCAGTAGATCAATGTGCTAATGGTTCATCTAATTCTTCTAATGTTTCCTCTGAGTTGCATGATGAGAATCAGGGAGACGCCGGTGACAATTCGGAAGGAACCGGTGTACACGGAGCAAACCAGACAGGCGCAAACTCCGGAGGCGATTCGCATGCGGGCTCGGGATCGGAGTCTGGTTCGGGCGCGTCCATTGGCCAACCGCCGGACGCCACGCTATCTCCGGTTTCCCCTCTCGCGACGGCGCCCGATCCGGACAACGCGCCGCACCAGCCAGGCGTGGCCACGTCTTTTTCCCCGCACGCGGGAGATTCGCTAGGCCAGGCGGGCCAGACTGCTGCTGCGCAAATAGATCTGCATGCGAGATCTGCGGCACCTCCAGCTGCAACCCGACCTGTAACCAGACTTCAAAGTGGCATACGCAAGGAGAAAATATACACAGATGGTACTGTCAGGTATGGATTTTTGACAACTACAGGGGAACCTAGTAGTACTGATGAGGCTCTAGCTGATAGTAATTGGAAAAATGCAATGGACCTTGAGTACAATGCCTTAATGAAGAATAAAACTTGGCACCTCGTTCCACCTCAAAAGGGTAGAAATATTATTGGTTGCAAATGGGTATACAGAATAAAGAGAAAATCTGATGGTAGCTTGGATAGATATAAAGCTCGATTGGTAGCAAAGGGTTTTAAGCAGAGATATGGAATAGATTATGAGGAAACTTTCAGTCCTGTTGTTAAAGCTGCTACTATTCGTATTATTCTGTCTCTTGCTGTTTCTCGAGGATGGACTCTCAGACAACTTGATGTACAAAATGCTTTTCTCCATGGCAATCTTGAAGAAGAGGTATATATGCAACAGCCACCTGGTTTTGAAGATCCTTCAAGACCAAACTTTGTTTGTCGCCTAGATAAAGCCTTATATGGTCTGAAACAGGCGCCCAGAGCATGGTACTCTAGACTAAGTGCTAAATTGATATCACTCGGTTTTCAATCTTCAAAGGCTGATACCTCTTTGTTCTTTTATCGCAAGAATGATGTTAGCATGTATCTCCTTGTTTATGTTGATGATATTATTATAGCCAGCTCTACACCACATGCTACCACAGTGTTACTTCAAGATTTGCAGGGGGAATTTGCTCTAAAGGATCTGGGAGATCTGCATTATTTTCTCGGTATAGAAGTTGCCAAGGTGCGAGATGGCATTGTTCTCACTCAAAGCAAATATGCTTCTGATCTTCTAAAAAGAGTTGGTATGTCAGATTGCAAGCCTGTTAATACTCCATTATCCACTAGTGAAAAATTATCATTACATGAAGGATCATTGTTGGGACCGGATGATACATCACGGTATAGAAGCATTGTTGGTGCTCTTCAATATCTAACCCTCACTAGACCTGATATAGCTTTTTCTGTTAATAAAGTCTGTCAATTTCTTCATGCACCTACCACAGTACATTGGGCAGCAGTTAAAAGAATATTACGGTACTTGAAGCAATGCACAGAATTGGGCTTGAAAATACAGAAGTCTCCTTCGACTTTGGTGAGTGCATTTTCAGATGCAGACTGGGCTGGCAGTGTTGATGACAGAAGGTCTACAGGAGGGTTTGCTGTGTACTTGGGTTCTAATCTTGTATCATGGAGTGCAAGAAAACAGGCTAGGGTCTCAAGATCTAGTACAGAATCAGAATATAAAGCAATTGCTAATGCTACTGCAGAAGTTATGTGGATACAAACTTTACTGCGTGAATTGGGTATTCCTAGTCCAAAGGCAGCAAGACTTTGGTGTGATAATATTGGTGCAAAGTACTTGTCTGCTAATCCTGTTTTCCATGCCAGAACAAAACATATTGAAGTTGACTATCATTTTGTCAGAGAAAGAGTTGCTCGAAAATTACTAGAGATTGAATTTGTTTCATCAGGAGATCAAATTGCAGATGGCTTTACAAAGGCCTTGTCTGTTCGGCTGTTAGAAAATTTCAAAGTCAATCTGAACCTAGAGCGGTTAAGATTGAGGGAGGCTATAAGATAGAAAGGTTAGATGCATGTGTATTTACCTTACCATATTGTGCCAAAGCCAAGAGATCTAGATTGTCTATGTATAGGAATAGATCATCTATGTATAAGAAGTTTTAGTTTAAAAGATCTCTTGGCTTAGCCTCAAGTTGTAACGCCTATATGTAACTGCCACATGGCGGGGCTATTCTACATCAATACACGCAATCATTGCACGACCCAGATAGGGCGTCGGTGTTCTCCTCCGCTCCTCTGAACTTTCACACTAAATAAGGTGATCCAATCTAGTAGCAACAGCTGGACATCATATAGTGAAGTGTCTCACCAGGCGGTGACTTCCCTATCTCTACCAGGCTGTCTGCAACGACAGGAGACTCATTGGCACCCAAACAAAAAATGAGTCTTCTATTGAAAACCCATAACCTTTAACAGAGTACTTATATAAAAGACTCATTTTACGCGTCAGGAGAAACATAATCTAAATGAAGATGTTGACAATTTTTTTTATGGCGGGATCGGCGAACTGGTCGTGTGAGAAGTTATGAAGCTTATAGCGTGGAACTATTGGGGTTAGGAAACGGCCCAACAGATCGGGGCTCCTGTGGTGCCAAAAGGCTGAGGAAGCCGATGTTCTTTTCTTGTCTGAAACCAAACTGGACAAGGGAAGATTGATGTCTTTTAAGCAAAAGCTAGGAATGGGAAACATGGTGGTGGTGGATTGTGAAGGTGGGGAGAGGGGGGGGGGTGTCTTTGAGAGTGGGGGTGTTAAGTGGCGGTTCATAGCGGTTTATGGTGAACCTGAGCTGAAACTCAAGGCTTGGGAGATGATGGAGTGACTAAAACATGACGATGATGAAAACCTTCCATGGTTTTGTGTGGGTGACTTCAATGAAATCCTCTTCCAGCATGAGAAAGAGGGAGGAAACCTAAAACCACATGTGTGCATGGACCCTTTCATTGGCGCACTGGAGGTTTGTTAGCCAGAGGATTTGGGGTTCACAGGTGATACTTTTAATTGCCGAGGAATTCTTATATTCGGGAAAGCCGAGACCGTGCCATGGCGAATGCGAGATGGACAATGAATGTCCCTCTGTTGAATGTTAAGAATGATGATCACTACCACTCGGATCACTAACTGATGGTAGCTGTGATCTAAGTCATACCTTCTAGAACTGAAAATAAGCACGGATGTTAATAAAGGGCGCGTTTATATTGTTGGAAATTGGAAGTTTGAAGGACTGTAGCAGTGGAGAATCTTTTGCAATAAGTGTTTAATCATAGTCTAAGTATGTTTAAAAGATTCATCTCGTGATGTACATACAAATTGTGTAAACATATAAAAATTTCATATACATTTAATATTCTATGTATGTGCCTTAAACTTGACGTGGCCATTTGAAATTGGAAATTGGAAGGATTTAAACAAGGCCAAAGTAGTTTTTTCTAAAGAAGCTACAGCCACACGCGAGACACGACTGGCGGGTCCCAGCCCGCCCGCCCAGGCGCCCACCGACCACACACACCGCCGCCACGCGGACCTTTCCCGCATCCGACCCCACCTGTCATCTACTCCGTGTACTGCCGGGCCCTGCTCGCCAGCCTCTAGTGCTTTGGGTTCTCCGCCTCCACCTTTTTTCCGCCCGCCTCCTCGTCCTCGCCACAGAACGAACCCAAAAAGACCGACCATTTCTTTATTGCAAGGAAAACAAGCACCAATTTGGCTCGTCTCGGCCCCCACTCGCTCGCCCCCCGTTGCTGACCCCGCTCCCCGGTGATCTGATGTCGGCGGCGGCGCACGCGCCACCGCCGCTGCGCGCTCTCTCCGCGCGGCCGACGAGAAGAGCTCCGCTCGGCGCCGTGAGCCTCTCAGCGCCGCGACCCGGGGCTAGGGTTCGCGCGCCGCGGTCTCGCGAGGTACTGCTCTGCGCTCGCTCCGGGTGCCCAGAATCATGCTGCGTTCCGTTTAGTCGTCGTGGTCGTTGATGTGGCATAGTTGGTGGGGTTATGAGTGCTACCCGCCTCGCGTTGCTGGATTTCGAGCTAAACGCAAGGCTTTGGTGCAATTTCGAGGGTGTGAGGTGGCGGGTGGTGGATTTGGTGATCGGCCTAATGCAGATGCAATCGGGTCACTTCACCGTAGAATTCCATCGCTAGTCAAGCATACAAACTGTTTGTTGATGTGTTTCTGACATTTTGGAAGCTGGGTCTTTTTCTTAAAAAAAATCATAGCATGGATTGCCTTGATTTCATTTGTCGTATGACTGTCCTCAAATCATATTTGTCACCTGGTAGAATGAAGGAAATTTTAGGGGTAATTGAACTGATGGTCACTCACAAGTCATTAACACTGCTTTATGGTTGTTGTAGTAGTAGTGACTAGTCATTAGTTTCTTCTGTGGCAATTTTATTTGTTCGCTGTAGTAACCGCTGTGGATTATTTTGTTTTAAGGAGGGCTCCAAACAGAAAATCATTTCTTACTTTGACCATAACTAAATATTTCAGATCCCACATTTATTCATATTTACTAGTTCTGCTATTATTCTGTCTTGCTACTTTTTTTTTTTGAACTCTCAGAGGGGTGGGGGGGGGGGGGGGGGGGGGGGGGGGGCGAGGAATCCCCACCTGAATAGTCTTGCTACTTTTAGTAAAATAGAGAGAACAAAAACAAACACATGATGCTATAGGAGGGAGATCTGCAACTTAAATTAGGGTTCTGATGAAGAGATTACATCATTGAAGATCACATTAAATGAAAATTAGCTTGCTTTCTTGATGGCATCCGCTAATGCAGCTATCCAATTTTTTTTGTTTTAAGTATCATCAGGAGAAATCTCAAAGTCTTGCTCTGATTGTGCCTTTTGGTTTCAGGAGAATTTTCATAATAACTGCCTGTTGACATCGTCTAGTCTGCATTCAAGTCCTTTGCTATGCCCTCCATGCAATTGTGCTCAGATGGCTTTGGCTGACACAAGAATTGCTTACCAGCCAGAAGTTGACAAGCATGCTGGTGTTCTGGTATGGAAGCTTTGAGAGTATTTTTGTATGGGATGAGTCCTCCTCCATTGCCCTGACAAATGTTTTGTGTTCATCTGCAGTCCTATGAACTGGTTCAAGGGAACCTTGTAAGTTTTGCATTCATGCAAATTATCTTTCATTAGTTGTAGCACTAGCTTGATGTTGAAATTTTTTGTGCAATCAACATAAATCAAATTCAACACTTCAACTTCAGGTGCAGTGGAATTCATTTATGGACAAATCAATACCTGATCCACCAACAGCTGTTCTTCTTCATGGCATCCTTGGGAGCAAGAAAAACTGGGGTAAATGAGGGGTCCTCAATATGTGTTTGTAATTTGTCTTATATTGTATTGGCACATTTCGTATCGATACGTTCTGGTTGTGAATCATGTGACTAACATACCATTTGTCTGTGAAGGATCTTTTGCGAAGAGATTGGCTCAGGAATTCCCAATGTGGCAGGTCACTATACCTATCAATCTGATGCTGGTCTGAATTGCTCTACAGTGCATAAATGAAAATGAAAAATGATTGATATTTGTTCTCTTTATACAGTTCCTCTTGGTTGATTTGCGCTGCCATGGTGACTCAGCATCAATTAAGAAGCGTGGGCCACACACTGTTGCCTCAACTGCTCTTGATGTTCTAAAGCTGGTTTGTAGCTTCTTGCATCAGCTATTTATGTCTTTTCCCATTGGCTTATCATGTTTTCAATCTTCAAATTTTACCAATAGAATGTGTAGTTTTTTTTAAAAAATAAACTGCATGTGTGTGTCCAATGTGCTTGCGCAATATCTGCATATTCATCTTATTGCAAATATAGCTTATTGGAGATAGGCCTAACTCTTCATGTTATGTTACATGCATCAGCGTCATATGACAAAATGCAGATTTGAGGTTCCTGTAATTTAATAGTCATCACTATGAAGTAAATAACAAATTGATTTGCTGGCCTGGCACTACACCTGTTTTAAAACTTCCATGTTACATTTGCTTCTATTTATTATTTCTCGGTTGTTCACTCCTTTTTTTAGCTCACTTGTCTTTTGCTTCGTCCAAATCCAACAGCTAGTGCAGCTCAGGCTAACCCCTCGGGTTTTGGTTGGTCACAGCTTTGGCGGAAAAGGTTTTATTAATATGTGTCTTTACCTTTTAGAAATGTCATGCTTTACAGCGAAGGTAATTAAAATGTATCATGGTACTCATTATGAGGTTTGCAGTGGCCTTGAGTATGGTAGAACAAGCTGCAAAACCACTTGCTCGTCCTGTTAGAGTGAGTTCTACTTGTTTTGAATGTTATTGATGTAATTGAAATGAGATTGTAGAAAATATTTCTTCTCTTTTAAGCTTACTTTCTCGATATTCTGTTCCTTAAAAGGTATGGGTCCTTGATGCTTCTCCTGGCAAAGTTCGTGCCGGGGGAGATGGTGAAGATCACCCTGCTGAACTTATTGAGTTTCTCAGAAGAATGCCTGAGCAGGTTGGACTTTAAGAAGTATATTAAAAACTTGTGCTGTGTAATAGCATTTTGGTGCTCTGTGGCAGCTTTATGATTCATTTTTCTTTTGCATTTTCATGTGGAAATTCAGGTTTCTTCAAAGCAGGAGGTTGTTGATACTCTTACTAAAGGACAATTTTCTGTGGATGTTGCACGGGTATGATTAACAGCTTATTAAGATGCCCTTCCAGGCTACTCTATCTTGTTGTCTCCAATGAAACAACAGTTAACATGCATCCCCCCCCCCCCCCCCCCCCCCCCCCCTCTGTTTCAGTGGGTGGCGACAAATCTACGGCGAACCAGTCCATTAGGTCAGCGATCATCCTCAAGCTTCTCATGGACTTTTGACCTAAATGGCATCTCTGAGATGTACAGGTCTTACGAGGATACTAACTTATGGTAAATCTTCAGGACTGCCAGTTGAGATCATCTAAAGAATGTATGTTATAGTGACTGAATGAATGCTGCTCCATTCAGGAGGATTGTAGAGAATGTACCGAGGGGAGTTCATATTAACTTTTTAAAAGCTGAACGAAGTTTGCATAGATGGGCTCTTGAAGACCTCCGAAGAATACATAATGCTGAGGAATTAGCTGCAGATGAGGGTGGAGGAGTTGAAATGCACGTGCTTGAAGATGCTGGACACTGGGTATTTTGGCATCCGCCTTTCCTTTTCTTTTTTTCCTTTTTTTTTTTTACTAAAGCTGCAAACCAAAAGATACGATTATTTCACGTTTCCTTCCAGGTTCATGCAGATAACCCAGATGGTCTCTTTAGAATTCTTTCGTCAACCTTCCGAATTGAAACTACTATAAGAGGAATGCAAGACTAAGGATCAAACCTTAGTTGATCCAGTGACAACATGAGGGGAGGCACTGACATTACTAGAAGACTTGTACATTAGAAGCAGGGAGGAGGGATCAATTTTTTTCGGAATGATAGGCGTCTTTTTCGTTTGAAAGTATAAGAAATGTTTTGCGTCTTTGTTCATTTGTTCATTTTTGTTTTTGTTTTTTGGGCATGTAATATGATAATCATACACTATGCTGTCCCTTCGAGAAACAACCTGTAATTTAATCTGTCATACTTGATGAATGACTAATGAGAACCGTTTCCGTAATTGTTTTATCCTGAACATGGGATTATTAAAATCTGAATTATACGTAGGGTTATTATACTCTGGATTATGAAATATAATAATCATTCTATTTGTAAGACTATGCTCGAACAAGTCACATTCTATTTGTTTATTGTCCCGTCCGTGACCTAATTCACGCCTCTTATACCGAGATAAAATTGTTTGTTTTTTCTTTCCAAATTACGTGGTACACTCACCCCTATAGATATAGACATGTAAATTCTACTCTCATAAGCACTCTCCGTAAGATTGTGTCAACAGATCACGAGATTAGCGAAAGTTCATCACACACGTCTTATTGTCGACGAGAGCGTCGCCTACCACTTAAAACACGGAGGACATAAGCGATAGAGTGTGCCTGGTGAGTCACTCCAGCTCTCAGCTGCTTGTGTCAGCGAATAGGTATAGGGGCGTTGCCTATCACTTAAAACACGAAGAACCTAGGCGATAGAGTGTGCCTGGTGAGTCACTCCAGCTCTCAGCTGCTTATGCCGGCGAGCAAGTACGGAGTCAAGGAGAACCGTGTCTACTTCAATTATTAGGAGAGGGACGGTGGGCAACTATACATTTACGACCTGGATGAGCAGAGCTTGGAGGCTGTGCGGCCATGGCAAGAGATGCCAGAGCTTCTTCGTGATCTTTTCTGGGTACTGCCTACCCATCAAGATATGTAGCACCAGCGAATATTAGCCAGCCAGCCAAGGAGCAACAACTCTATGGAATAGTAATAAGACAATCACCAACAAGTAGCTTTCTCTGTTACGTACGTACTTCTTAAATTAAGTTTTGTTATATTGTTTGATCAATTGGGTGAGATGAGTAGTAACGTGATCCAAGCGTCTCTGTTCCTGCTTCATGGTAGTACTACACAATAACGAAAGAAAAAAAATTAAGTATTACCCATTCTCTCTATAAATCATAGTTTGTGTCAGGCGTCTGGACATGCAGCCCGTTCGCTTCTTCAATCAACCGCTTATTTCCAGCCACGGAACAGTATTTTTCTCTCACAATAAATTCAGCACAAGCCAAAATCAACGTTTATTTCTCAGCACAAGCGAACAGGCTGATGGGTGATATTTGGGTAGCAACCCAACAAGATTCAGTGTCCAACTGCAAGTTTTGTGTAATGTATTCATCCTGATCTGTGAGTTTTGCGCGTTACGTTTGGTTCTTTCGTCGTTCGTGTAATATAAGGTAACCTAGCTGAGCAATTGAACAGTCAGGTTATGGAGCTCAGACTTCACTCTGCAGGGCAGGGGAAGCGAGAGGAAGGAACCATGCTATACGCAGCACGTACATACCGTTTGATCTCAGCAAGGGCCGTGATAGATGCTCCAGGTAGTTGTGGTCATAGGAATCAGTTTCAATCTCAGATGGTTCATCAAAGTTAGGTAGTTGTAAAACAATAGTAGTGGTCATAGGTTATTTTGAAGACTTTAGAAGTTACTTGTGCTGATTCAGTCCACTTAAACTGATTTTGTTGCAAAACAGTACTAACGTCATATCTTATTTCAAAACTTCAAAACTTGTGTTGCGTGCTGATCCAAACCACTAAAATTGAATCTGTAAAGACCTTTATCTTTGGTTAAGATCACTGTTGATCTACATCACCATGCAAGACTCTATAATAAAGACCTTTATTTTTGGTTAAGATCACTGTTTTGATCTACAGTATTCACTACCATGCAAGACAGATCTACAGTGACCCAATTCTGGCCGTTCAGCCCTTCTCTCTACGCACAGATTCATCCGATGTCAGCCACGCCGTAGTTTTGATCACTGTTTTAATCTACAGTATTCACCACCATACAAGACTCAGATCACTATAGATCTACAGTGACCCAATTCTGGCCGTTCTGCCCTTCTCTCTACGCACAGATTCATCCGATGCCAGCCACGCCGTAGTTTTCTCTGAAGCACCCATGCTGCATCGCGGCGTCGGCATCATCCATCCGCCTCTCCCCCCTGCAACAGTACAGCAGAATCGAAAGACGGAAAAAAATCCCCACCTCGCCTGCTCCGCCGAATCGGCCCTCCTCGCCGTCGCCGCACGGGCCTGGCACGACATCTTCGACCCCGGCTGCGGCCGTCTCCCCCTCCCCCGGTACCTCGCCCTGCCGCAGCCCGGAGGCAGGGGAGCGCAGCCTCACCTCCGTTTCCACGTCCCCCCGCCACATCGCCACCACTGATCGCAGCTCCGACCCCGACCCTGCCTCCGGCTTCCCCTCCTCGATCCACGTCGCCGCGGGGCGACGTAGCCACCGAGCGCCGCCCTGGAACCCCGCCTCCGGCGAAGGCCGGGCCGCGCTGACGCCGCCGAGGGGTGCCACATCGGCTCCGGACCCATGCTGCGACGTCTCTCCTCCTTGGCTCCTCTTCCATGGTACCTCTCAGCGCTGCTCTCCCCTCCCCTCTGCTCTTATGGATGGGATTCGTCTCAGTTGCGCGCCTCACAACGATAAGCACCACAATCACGGCCTGGGGCCGACCACGGGGCGGCGGCCCTCTAGGCCACGGCCGCGCACGTCGCTGCCTATGGCATGTGTGCCGCGCTCTCCTTATCTAGGTCTGTCCTCTCCAAGTCTCTTTTCACTGATTTGGTTTTCATTCAAGATTCATCTTCAGTACCCATTGTTCAGGTGGGATTTACCTACTTCGTCACCGATTTATTCTTCAAGTACCTCATGTGGTACTGAGGCGTGTTCCTCCATCTCGAAGAGATTATATGCCTGCCTCTGCTAGGGTTATCATTCTGATTGCCAACCCCTATCACCATGTTGCCTGCCATTGCCAGCCATCCCGTGCTTTAGAACGGTCTGAGGTGATGCTTACACGTGTAAGTCAATCTCTTTGTTGTTGGTTTCATCCAAGATTTGTTCAACAAAGACAAGAATTAGTGTCCTAACTTTCCTGCAACATTTAGTCCCAAAATTATCTGCTCCCCTGTATTCTTGGTTCCAGCAATTTGATGTGTCATCCAGGCATCTAGAACTGAAAAAAAAGAATATTAGTGTATATCACTGAAAATATAGATGTTAGCTATCCATTACCAATAACTTACGTTTTCTTTTCAGTTACCTGTCGTATCCATTGGTTCTGTTCATTACTGCAGGATAATCTGTAAGGCAAGCTTTCTTCACCGAACGAGAAACACGTTTTGTTCAGTTGCTGAACTTTCTTTGAAAATTCTATTTTCTCTACACAAAGAAGCAGCCCCGGCCCTGAGTTTTTTGAGGCCCGGGGCGAAACTAAAATCCGGGGCCCTTTAAATAGATAACTAGGGCTTGTTTACTTTCTCTTCAAAGTTGTAACTTTTTCATTACATCGTATCATATCAAATGTTTAGACACATACATATAGCATTAAATGTTGGTAAAAAAAGAAACTAATTACACAGTTTGCATATAAAATCGTGAGACGAATTTTTTGAGCCTACTTAGACCATGATTGGACACGTATTGCAAAAGTTAGCACGCCAAATGTTTGGATCTAAACAGGTCCTTAGTTCAAAAAAATTAACACACAAATTTTAGATCAAGCTAGCACCTAGCACTCTAGCAGGGAACACATAAGTTTAATCTAATTAAATCGCCAGGCACTAGTATTGGAGTGCTGAGTGAGTACGTGTACCTGGAGGCTAGACGCTAGATGGCTGGATCATAGGATACGCTCATATATGCCCAAATTACCAGATGAACGAGTCGTGGATATCCGCCTCGCAGCGCCGTCCGCCCGCTGGTCCGCCTCCCTATCGGTGAGACGGAGCGGATCAGCGGACGAGTCGTGTGTGCCGGTATGCGTGTGGCTTCTCGCGGACGCTTCTTTTTTTTTTTAATGCAGACTTGATCCTTCTCTCGGACGCCAGTAATCCAGCCAGGACTTGCAACTTGCAGACCGGCAACGATTCACTATTGGCCCAAATACTTAATATATCTGGTCATTGCATACCTGGGGTGGGGCCTACCTAATTGGGGGCCCGGGGCGGCCGCCCCGCGTGCCCGCACCCAGGGCCGGGCCTGCAAAGAAGGTGCCACCATCCTTCCCATACAATGCATACCTTTGCTTCTTTGCTACATGGCGCTGTTCTCCAGACAATATGACCGTACAAGTCATGCTGGGCATGAGATCACAACAGTAACCTGTTGTCCCTCATTACAATTAGGTTTCATGCTTACTAAAAAATGATTCCTTTTTTCCCCAGGTGTTGACTTTGTACATTTGAGTGTCAGCTCATTACCTACTTTATTGTTTCAGGTTTAGCCTACTAAATTACCTACACTGATGTAAGAATTGCACAACCCCTGGGCCATCTCCGTACCAACCCTTTTGCTATGACCCTTACTGACAAAAGGCTCCCAGATTATAAAGTAACATTTTCCTGTGCCCATCTTTCAGGAGCAACTATTGCCTCCAATTATTTGCATTCAGAAAATATTGCTCCTTTATGTTCCGTGAAGCCTATTCAAATACTGGACAAAGCCTAAGAAATACACATGTGGCATTTTCAGTTTACTGCCCAATCAGACAATGTTTTGCATCTAGAGTTACTTTCTCACCCTCACAGTATTTTCAGTACTATCCTATACTACCACTATTGCCATTCATTAGTTGTCCAATTCATGGTCAAAATATTTGTTATACATGCCACATATGTGTATCGCACTTTTCTACTGATAGATTCCAACCTGTAACAGGAAAGCAATTTACCCATCTCCAAGCACATTTGCGTTCCACATGATTTAATTTATGGTGCTTTACTGAAAGTTAGTTATATGATGCAAATACAACTATAATATTTCTTTTATAGGCCAATTTTTGAGTTCATCTCTTTGTCATGTTTATGGTTAACTGATACTGACAAATCCATCTTTAATCTTCATCTAATGTGTACAACCTAACTTTCTTGCTCAGGATTTCCATCGCGTCACTGTTTCCTAGTCTATATATTTAATTTTAAATCAAACTAGAACAGATGACACATATGTACATGTACCATGCTACCTGCTGATGGCATCATGCTTCATAGGAAAGCCTGATCTCTTTGGAACGTGATTTGTTCTGCCCAGGCTATCTATATAAATCTACACTTGCTTACAGAATGTTCAAACCATGATTAAAAATCCCTGCACACCTTTACAGGATGCATATAAGTATACTTAAATTGTTCCTCTCCTTTGAAAAAAAAACAGGTCGTCCTGAATGTTAGCCTCACCGGGTATCAAATTTCCTTTTGACTACACAAAACCCAGATTTGGGCTGATTGTATAGCTTATCAGTGTCGACATGTTGCGTGCGTTACAATAATTATATAGCTTATCAGTGTCGACATGTTGTGTGCGTCACAATTATTATATAGCTCAAGGAAATGATCATTTCAAAACTGAATGTGCAGCTTCAATTGGAGTTCCTATGGTGCATCTTGCTGTACATGATCCACTTTCAATTTCATGGATATGCCCAATTTGTTTTTTCAGTAACTACATCTCATATCAGTGCTAAACTAAACTTAAACGTGCCTCACGATTGACAGACTTCACCATTGACAGATCGTTGACAAGAAGAGTGCCAATAGGGCAATATCAGTGCCTCCACATCCTATACCCAACCTCAAGGCAGTATAATCTTTTGGTCTGGGTGTACTACAAACGAAAGGTCCACATATATTGCTTTTGGAGATTCATGTTACCTGTTGTTTTGTTGTTTCTCATCTTCAGTGTAAACTTTCACCAGCAAATAGTTTTTGGGGGTATTCAGTACAACAAACTTTTGGTTCTGGATCCAGTAGGAGCGCGGGGGTTCCTGCTAGTTTGTAATAACATAGTCAATGGTTCTGCTGTGATTCCCGAATTTCTTACAGACTCCTTATAGTATCCGGTAAGGCCAAGAAAACCCCCAAGTCACTTTGGCCTTGTTTAGATTCACCACAAAATGCAAAAAGTTCTGTCATATCAATTTTTAACACATGCAAAGAACATTAAATATTGATGAAAATTAAAACTAATTTGACAGCTTCGTAAAATATTATATCACCAATCTTCTAAGTCTACTTAAGCTATGATTAGACATTTATTGCAAAAGGTGATACATTGATACAATAGCCATTTTGCAAATTCCGGCCTGTTCAGAGAGGAACGTCGTCTGACACGGCTGGTAACCACTACGGGATAAAGTAATTTGCATCTCGGTTTGACTGTTGGCCGGTACCGGAATGGAATTGGTAACTACACGTATTGAACGTGCTTGGAAACCAGACTCATGTACCGTGCTCATAAAACTCGTGTTTAGGGTAAGTATATTGCTACACGTCAGCAGTCTTATAGCTCGTCCTTATACAATAGCACATAGGAGTTTTATTACTTATATGTGGAGGAAAGAGAGGTTAGAGAGAATGAAGTCGTCGTTGTCTCGCGAAATAATCACCTCATGTGCCATTGTATGAGTTATTGTCGCCATGCAATTTATAATTCTACATTTATTCTCTATATGTATAAATTAACAAATTTTAAGTTATTATGAGACAATTTAAATAATAATCATTGTATATATTGTCTGATAAGTCGTTTTAAAATAACGTGGTATTACATAATAAGACCATAACATTAATGTAATGATAAACTGCAAGCCACGTATGAATCTAGAGTCCGGGTGCAGTGTACGGACGTGCACAGAGTTGTACCCTCGGCATGCAGAGAGGACGGTAGAGTTGTATCTTTTCTTTGGTGATATTTTGGAGAGGCACCTGTTTGAGTTCGGGTCGGTCGTTCGGAGCAGGGTTTAGCACGCACATATATGATATATAATATAACAATAGTGTCGGATACCAAGGCATGGGGTACCTAACTTCGATGAAAAAAGACACATTCCTAACACGGCCCGGTCCAGGTAAGGCCAGCGGAGACCTACGAAGGCCGCGCCTACGGAGGCCCATGGCGATGCTGCATCAACGCCAACCTACCCTCAGGAAAGCGGTACCCTCGGGCGCCAATTTTCCGATTTGCCCGAACCTTTCCAAGAGAGCTCGAGAAAGCGGTATCCCTCGGGCGCCAATTTTCCGATTCGCCCAAGCCTCCCCGAGAGAGCTCGGGAAAGCGGCACCCTCGGGCACCGATTTTACGATTCGCCCGAGCCTCCCTGAGAGAGCTCGAGAAAGCGGCACCCTCGGGCGCCGATTCTCCGATTCGCCCGAGCTTCCCCATTCCCCCCTCGAGCGCAACCTCTCAAAAGCATCCAATGCACAGTTGACGTCAGCGGAGCAATCTTGGACCACAAGAGACTTCTCTGACCACTTTACAAGCACTGTACCGTCAGACGAGATTCTCGATGTGACCGTGCTTCGCACGCGCACGACGGCCATACCACCTGTCAGGATTCCCCTAGCGACGGATTTGACGGACCTACTACGGCCATCCCCTCCCCGGTATGGTCTACGGTGCTCCGCCCCGTTTTTCGCCGGGATCTACCAACTACGACTACGACAGTCCAAGCGCCTGACGAACGGGCTACGCAAGAACGAGAAAGGCACCTACTGCATTGTCCACTTGAAAGGGCGAGCACGCCTTCCATCCGGGCCCACCGGACCCTCGGGAAATACTGTCCGAAAGCCGAAAATGCGCCCGAGGGAAGATATCGCCCTGCTCCGTTCCATCACACCTCCAGGAGTCCCGAGCCTCGGGAGACAACGCCCTGAGATAACTCACCCTCTTGTCACATCGCGCGGAAGGACAGCCATCAGGTGTGCCAGGTGTGACGCTACGCCATGCCGTAATCCCGACGACTATTGCCGCCTTGGAACTCACCAAGATCGTACGAACCACTACGGCCATACCCCTGGAACGCGGAGACAAGACCGTAGCTGACGACAGTCAAACAGAGACAACAACTCCCCATTGTAACATGCATGGCAATGTACGCGTTGCCCTTACCTCTCCCTTGTGACTATAAAAGGGAGAGCAGAAGCCAGCCTTAGACAGGTTCTCAAGCTCTTGCACACACACTCCACACCACACACAACAACGAGCAGCTTGTATACATTTCGACACTCACAAGAGACTTGCGAGCACTTCTCTCTCTCGTCTAGCTTGTAACCCCCTACTACAAGCACCCCGGCGCAAGGCAACGCGACTCTCCTCTCCACTGGACGTAGGGCCCTCTTGGCCTGAACCAGTATAAACCTGTGTTCCCCCTTGCACACCATCCGGAGCCTTAACCGCAAAACACAAATTCACTAGCCGGTGTTAGCACCCGCTAAAACTAGCACCGACAGTTGGCGCGTCAGGTAGGGGCCTTTTTGCGTGTTGACTCAGGTTACAGATGGCTGACATCTCCATGATGCTTCCTGCTGGCACGGTGCTCCGGTTCGGGAGTCTTGAGTTCGTGGCCACCGGCCAAGGACTCGAGATGAACCCGCGCCCGACCGAGCCCCACACCATCATCGTCCTGACTCCGGCCCATCAGGCGGCCGGGGAAGGGACCACGACGACGCTCCCGCCCGTCCCAGAGGACGGGGGGAACGCCGCACGCCGTGCTTCCCAGCGGACCAGGAGGAAGAGGCGCAACCGCGCCAACCTACCCCTGGTCGCGGAAGGCGCGGCCAACCAGGTGCCCCCAGCAGGGGACGCCGACTCGACACCGGCCGCCACCCCGACACCTCCGGCGCCGGCAGCCGCACACCCGCCAACCGCCCAAAGGCCGGGCGGGGGCGGGATCACGGCGTCGACGGGTCTCTCTCTCCGTCCTCATGGCGGGAGGGGGACGGCGCCGCCATCTCTCTTTGGGCTCCAAAGCGCTGTGGACGCCCACGTTCGCGCAGTCCGCGCTCTGTTGCACGACTTAGTAGAGACACCTGTCCATCGCTTCGAGCGTCTAGATGACCTTGTGGGCGACCACGTGGCCTCCCCACCGTCCTCTCCCGGGAGCAGTCCCAGGGCATATGGCGGGGGAGAGGACGGACTCCACTGACAGTCTCACTCCCCGAGAATATTCGGAGGAGTGGGATCGTCGCGGTTGGACCTCACCGTCACGGCGGGTTCTCAACAACGACGACGACGAGTTCCGGTCGAACGTGGACTTCACCGTCCACCCCGACGACTCGTGGGAGGATGCCCCGAGCGTCGTCACCGACTCCGACCAGTCCTACATCGACCCCGCTCAGGAATGCTACCACTTGGTGCACCCCGAAGACGGACGGGTGGAGGACGTCCATTCGGGGGACGACAACGACGTACCTTCCCCACTCCAGCCGCAACATACTCCACCTCCGGCAACTCCGCGGCCTGCGCGGTCAGCTCCGTCGCAGGACCCGAGGGCTAGGACGTCTCGCCCCGCGCACCAGTCTCTGGAGCAAGAGCAGCTCCGGGAACTTGAGGCGCGGATGGATGAGGACCGCCTACGCGTCACCCAGCTGCGAGCCGCGCTCGAGCGCGAGGAGCAGCAAGGCACCGGCGGAGCAGCTCGTCGTCGGGCCCGGGATGTTCAGGCTCGTATCATCGCCGACGATGGAGCCGAGACACTAGGAGCCGCGCCTCGGCCAAGCCGCAAGCTCACGGAGGCAGCAATGCTGCTCCGGAGCATGCTTGAGCCCTCCACCGAGGAGGCGCGGCAGCTCAGGAACCAGTTCAAGGATCTCCTTGAGGACGCAGCAGTCCTCCAAGCGGAGAGTTCAGCGTCATGCCATCGTGGCGCTGAAAGCAACCAACGTGGCGGTGCGGTGCGCCACGAGCGAGAGACCTCGGTGCATCCCGAGGTACCGAGGGCCCCGTCGGTTCACCAACGGCTTGGCAAGGACGTCGACGTCCGAGCCATCCTTCAAGCTCGCGGTCGGCGGAAGACCGACGGAGCCGCACGAGGCTACCATGTCCATCGGGGCGGGCGCTACGACTCGGACGAGGACCGCGAGCCCTCGGGTCCTCGCGTCTTTAGCGAGGCCATCCGAAGGGCCAGATTCCCGCCCCGGTTTCGAGAGCCGACCAACATGGCCAAGTATTTGGGGGAAACCAACCCTGAACTGTGGCTAGCGGATTATCGTCTTGCGTGCCAGCTTGGCGGCGCGCAGGATGATCTCATCATCATCCGCAACCTACCCTTGTTCCTCGTCGACTCTGCAAGAGTTTGGCTAGAACATCTCCCCCCACGGTTGATCTTTGACTGGAGCGATCTGGTCAGGATCTTCTTAGGGAACTTCCAGGGCACGTATGTGTGCCCTGGCAACTCGTGGGATCTCAGAAGCTGCAAGCAGAAGCCGGGCGAGTCCCTCAGGGACTACATTCGGTGGTTCTCCAAGCAGTACAATGAGCTGCCCCAGGTCGCTGACTCCGACGTCGTCGGAGCATTCGCTGCAGGAATTTCCTGCAAAGAGCTCGTACATGAGCTCGGACGTCGGACCCCCACCAGCGTCTTCGAGCTCATGAAAATTGCAACCAGCTTTGCCTCGGGGGACGAGGCGGTGGGAGCCCTCTTCTCCGACCCCAAGGGCAAACGGAAGGAGGAGGCCCCCGAGGGCACCTTTTCCTGAGGCCCAAACAGCAAGAAAAAGAAGGGGAAGGGAAAAGCCCCCCTCCGCAGCGACTCCCTCGTGGCAGCCACCGAGCCCAAGAGGGAACGGCCCCCTCGGGGTCGTTTTGACGAGATGCTCAATAAGCCGTGCCCTTATCACCAGGGTCCGGTGCATCACACGCTTGGGCAGTGTGTGATGCTCAAAAAGCACTACGGCCGGCAAGCGTTCAAGGACGACGTCGGCAAGAAGCCCGCCAGGGATCAGGAGGACAAGGATGGGAAGGATGACGAGTTCCTGCCCATCGACAAGTGCCTCATGATCTTCGGCGGGCCTGGGACCGCTCCAATGCTGCGACAGCGAAAGCGCGAGCGTAGGGAGGTCTACTCCGTCGGACCAGTGACACCGCGCTTTCTCGACTGGTCCCTCGACGCTATCACCCTCAGCCAGGACGATCACCCGGACTACGTCCCATCACCTGGGCGCTACCCGCTCGTTGTCGACCCCGTCATTGGCAACACGAGGCTCTCCAAAGTCCTCATGGACGGAGGCAGCGGCCTCAACATTCTCTACGCTGAGACCCTTGACTTGATGGGAATCAGCCGCTCGCTCCTCCGGGCCACAACATCCCCGTTCCACGGGATAGTGCCCGGGAAGAGCGTGCAACCCCTCGGGCAGATCGACCTGCCTGTCTACTTCGGGACTCCTGACAACTTCAGGAAGGAAGTCCTGACATTTGAGGTGGTAGGCTTCCACGGCAGCTACCACGCCATCCTCGGGAGGCCGTGCTACGCCAAATTCATGGCGGTCCCGAACTACACCTACCTCAAGCTCAAGGGTGATCACCATCGGCGCTTCCTACCAGCACGCGTACAAGTGTGACGTCGAGTGCTGCGAGTGCGCCGGCGTGCTGGTGGAGTCCGAGGCCCTCATTGCCAACCTCGAAAGGATGTGTTTACACCAAAATTTAGGCTGAGTATACATAGCCGATACCGAGAGCAGAGACAGTCGATTTTTGGGCAGCAGAACCTTCTATGCGAAGATTTGAGAATAGCCGATCGGGTCCTCGATCGATTGTTGAGCTGAAGAGAAGACGGCGCGGCTGAAGATAAGAGTCGATTGATGATGTCAGCGCGAATCTCTAGCGCTGAAGACCGGTCACGTTCGGAGTCCGTTTTTTAGAAAGGGAAGATTGGACTCCAAGTTACCTTTAGATTAGAAAAGTTTGTTAGTTTCCATATCTATTTCGAGTTGTAATTCGACTGGACTCTATTTTGTCGAGCCCAGGGTATAAATATAAACCCCCGGCCATTGTAACAAACACACATCAATACAACATATTTTTCGGCTCCGGCCAAACCTTAGGAGTAGGAGTAACGTAGATCTTGGCGAGTTCTTCAATCGGGCTGAGTGTCATCCGGTGGATGCAGGCTTGCTTGTAAGTACCGTCATGCCTCGCTAAGCTTTATCTCTTTAATGTCATCCGGTGGACATGGGAGCATCATAGATCGGGGTTGATTCTTGTTTGATTTGAGTTTAGCGTCATCCGGTGGACGTGGGTTTAGATCAAATAAGGGTTAGTTATCGATTCATGTTTGTTTTCTTATTTAATCTATGTTTAGCGTCATCCGGTGGACGAGGGCTTAGGTTAAGCTTGATTGTGTGCATGGATTAGTTATCGGCTCCAACTAATTTGGTATCTTAGTTAGATTCATTAAGTTATTAAGATGTTATTTGTCATTTATTGTTTATTTACCAATATAACATCTCTCTGCCCGATCAAGATTGCATAGTATTGGCCTTAGATATAAAAAAATGTTCTTTATATTTCGTTCATGTTTATGCTTTGTTATGATATCGCTTGATTCGGCCAGTACTATCGTAGTTTTGCTTGTACGTGCTGTGGATGCTTGGCAAGAGCCGATCTGAATGAACACAGAGCCGCCGGCCTTCTAGACCAGCTCTGTATTCCTTCTAGATTTGCTTGTGACTATTTTTGGGAATAAGTCTAAACTGATGCAAAGCCGCAGGCCTTCTAGACTAGCTTCGAATCAGTATCAGGTTTATACCTGGAACTAATCACCGCCAAGTTTCCTACTTCATGGACCCTGAATCGGCTAATTAGCCGATGCAGTTGTGCCTTCACGAGAAAAATCAGTTAAACGACCATGTTCTGCCAAATCGGCTAAATAGCCGATTTCTGTCTTTCTGACATTCACACAGTCTAAACTGAATGATTTGACCTATTTACAACAATCGATTATGTTTTAATCTGTTATAACTGTCTGCATAGACTTTTTCAATGTAGATCGTTCTATTTGATTACATATATTAATCGGTTATGTATCAGTTCAATAATTGTTTCCTGTGGCAAGACATGCATACATGCTGGAATCGACTCTTTAGTCAATTTCCAATTCAATCGGCTCTCAGAGCCACATAGTTGGAACTACCTGGATCCACTGGTTATTTCCGCCCTGTGATTACTGATTATTATCTTTCCTTGTCAATTGTAGGTCAAATTGACTGGCACGCCTGAGGGTTATCGGTACTCTCTGACCGGGTTTGAAGCTAACTGGATCTCGGAAGCTCCGACGCTCTTGAGATCGTATCCGGCTTCGCTGGTGTGTTGAAGCACAAGGAACCACATTTTGTGCCAACAGGATGGCAAAGGAGGTCCCCGACCCCAAGAAGGTCACGGGCACCTTTGAGCCCACTGAGGGGGTGAAGGAGGTGCCCCTCAACCCGAGCTCCCCCGATGACAAGGTGCTGAAGATCAGCACCACCCTCGACCCGAAATAGGAGGCCGTGCTTGTCGAGTTCCTCCGCAAGCACGCCGACGTGTTTGCATGGAGTCCCTCGGATATGCCAGGCATCCCGAGGGAGGTCGCCGAGCACTCCTTGGACATCCGGACCGGGTCCAAGCCGGTGAAGCATCGCCTGCACCGATTCGACGAGGAGAAGCGCCGGGCCATCGGGGAGGATGTGCAAAAGGTTTTGGTGGCCGGATTCATCAAGGAGGTATTCCATCCAGAGTGGTTAGCTAATCTTGTTTTGGTTAAGAAGAAAAATGAAAAATGAAGAATGTGTGTTGATTACACTAGTTTAAATAAAGCTTGTCCTAAGTATCCATTTCCATTACCTCGCATGGACCAAATAGTTGATTCCACCACTGGCTGTGAGCGACTTTGCTTTCTTGATGCATATTTCGGTTACCATCATATTCGCATGAAAGAGTCCGACGAATTAGCGACTTCTTTCATTAGTCCCTTTGGCACATATTGTTACGTAATCATGCCATTTGGCCTCAAAAACGCGGGCGTAACTTACCAGCGTTGCATGCTCAAAGTTTTTGGGGACCTCATCGGGCGAACCGTTGAGGCTTACGTAGACGATATAGTGATAAAATCTAGGAAGGTGAGCGACTTAGTAGCCGACCTAGAAGAGGCATTCGAGTGCCTCAAGATGCGAAACATAAAACTACACCCCGAGAAGTGTGTTTTCGGGGTCCCTCGTGGCATGCTCCTCGGGTTCATCATTTCCGAGCGTGGAATCGAAGTCAACCCAGAAAAGACATCGGCCATCACACAGATGGGTCTGATTCGGAACCTCAAGGTTGTGCAAAAGCTCATGGGATGTCTCGCGGCCTTGAGTCGATTCATCTCAAGGCTCGGCGAAAAGGGACTTCCCTTGTATCGGTTGCTAAAGAAAAATGAGCACTTTACCTGGACCACCGAGGCCCAGGAAGCACTCGAAAGGCTTAAGGCTCTGCTTTCGAAAGCACCGGTTCTCGTGCCTCCTATGAAAGAGGAGAATCTCTTGCTATATGTCGCTGCTACTAACCAAGTTGTGAGTGCAGCAATCGTCGTGGAACCGCAAGAAGAAGGGCACGCGTTGCCGGTGCAGCGGCCGGTCTACTTCATCAGCGAAGTCTTGACCGAGACCAAGACACGCTACCCTCAGATCCAGAAACTGGTGTACGCAATCATTCTTGCCCGGCGCAAGTTGCGGCACTACATCGAATCCCATCCCGTGACCGTGGTATCATCCTTCCCCCTCGGGGAGGTGATCCAGAATCGGGAGACGACTGGGAGGATCGCTAAATGGGCTATCGAGCTCATGGGTGATGGCATCACCTATGCGCCACGCAAAGCCATTAAGTCCCAGGTGCTAGTGGACTTCGTGGCAGAGTGGACCGAGACGCAGCTACCGCCACTCCCGACCCAAGAAGAGTATTGGGTCATGTACATCGACGGGTCGATGATGAAGACCGGTGCTGGCGCAGGCATCGTCTTCGTTTCACCCCTCGGGGTCTGGCTGAAGTACTTGCTGTGGCTGCACTTCACGGCTTCCAACAACGTGGCCGAATACGAGGCTCTGGTCAACGGTCTCCACATCACCATCGAGCTCGGGATCCGGCGCCTCGAGGTTCGAGGGGACTCCCAGCTCGTCGTGGACCAGGTCATGAAGGAGTCAACGTGCCAGAACCCCAAGATGGCCGCCTACTGCAAGCTGGTGCGGTTGCTCGAGGAGAAATTCGACGGCCTCGAGCTCAACCACATCATGCGTTGGTACAACGAAGAGGCTGACGAGTTGGCGAAAATCACGTCCGAAAGGGCTATGGTCCCGACGGGCGTATTTGCCAACGATCTCCACAAGCCCTTGGTCAGTGTTGATCCCTCGGGGGCCAAGGGGAAGAAGACCCCTGAGCCCTCGGGAGAACTCTGATTGTCTTCAAGCGACGCAAGCCCCTCGAGGGCTGCCGTCCCCTCCGACAAAGGGGAGCCACCCGAGACCCTGGCTCAAGACGGCGACGAAGCCGAGGTGATGGAGATTGAAGCCGACATGGACGACGACGAGCCGGACTGGTGCGAGCCTCTGGTCAGCTGGCTTGTCCGAGGAGTATTGCCTTCGGACAAAACCAGAGCACGACGGCTGGCACGTAAAGCTAAATCTTTCACGATGATCGACGGTGACCTCTATCGACAGAGTCCCTCGGGTGTCCTCCAGCGCTGCATTCCTTTCAGTCAAGGCAAACGCCTACTCGAAGAGATACATGCCGGAGCCTGCGGTCGTCACGCCGCACCAAGAACTCTTGTTGGTAACGCCTTTCGACAAGGCTTCTACTGGCCAACCGCTGTGGCTGACGCTACCGAGGTGGTATGCTCCTGTGAGGGATGCCAATACTACGCTCGGCAGACACATCTCCCAGCCTAACCTCTCCAGACGATTCCCCTCACTTGGCCATTCGCCGTATGGGGACTGGACCTTGTCGGGCCCCCCAAAAGGTGCCCGGTGTGACAGAACCGCCTTAATCATAGGGCCTATGTGCCCCATCATCGGCCCTAAGGACCTTTGACTAGTCTGCACGAGTTCCCTTTGACCTAGGTGGCCTGTCGGGTTTCCTAAGAAACCCTAATTTTCCCCGAGGATCTCATTGTAAAGACCTTGCAAGTATTACAACAGTTTACACAAATGATTTGAATCAGAGTAAAACTGCGAAAGTATTACAGAAAATAAATTTACAAATTTAGATTACATTATTCCCAAACCAGAGTTTTGTAGTGGAACAACAGTATACGACTAGACACTCTTCCCAAGAGTTATATCATACACACACCTTCATTCATGCATGATCCGTTGACCAGCACGTCCCACGCAGAATTTCATTCTTAGTTTACCTGCAACAGGGGTTAACAAACCCTGAGTACATGGGGTACTCCGCAAGACTTACCCGACTAAGAAAAAGAAATGAGACTCAGGAATGCAGGCTGAGGGGAGTCAATGTAAGGCTTAAGCAAGAATCAAAGTATTTTGCAGAAAAGCATCGCTATCCTATTTCATTATTTGATCTCAATATTATTTTATTCATATCCATAATTCCAATATCAATTCTCATATATCATGTACTTTCAATTTCCTTTTTATTCTCAAAACACCTAGTTCCGAACCACTCTTCGCTGTAAGTGTGAGGATCATGTCTCCATTAACCGAGGAGCAACGTCGATTCGAATCCAGAAGTACCCAGCTGGGGATTCCTATCCACACTACATATGTAGCACTTAAGCTTGCATATGCCAACCCCGCCTACCACGGCTTTTCATACCCCGGAACCGGTCCTGCGCCACCCGAGAGCACAGTACCCCTCTAGTCTCCAGGCACGCCAGCCACGAGGGTACACGCTACTCTCGCCATCTCTCCACTCCCAGTGCGTGGTTGTCGGTTCCAACAGTAGAGCCACCGGAGTCAGAGGCTTTCCGTAGTATGTGGCTAGTTGCAAAGTCATGATCATAGTAGGCCGACAACGAATGGTCCCTAATATTTTTCTGTTAGAAACCATGCATTGGGACTCTAACCCAAGTACACTGGTAACTACCCGGTTTTCACATCCCTTTTCCGATGGCGACGAAAGTTGGGACTCTAACCCAAACAGTTGGCCAACCAAACAGGAAAACCCATCCTCGTTGATGATAATGGACTGGCCAAGTACACCATCACCAAGCGAGGACAATACCAATCCCATAAAATGATTCATTTGTTTCATATCATCACAGTTTTCAAAATAGCATTTTTGCAACGCTATCATTAAGCGTGACTAAGCATTTTTCAATACTTTAAATAAATCAGGGTCTCAGGTATAATTTGTGGTCAAGGAAAGGTAATGCATCAATGGGTTATCACTCAACTCCTATTAACCTAATGCAGTAGATTAACTCAAGTGATAAATATTTTTAAATAACCAGGAGGGGCAAATGCACCGGGGCTTGCCTGTTGATTGAAGTAGATCGAACCCTGAAGTCAATCACCGAGAAGATCCACGTCCACCGAGAGAAGACCTTACTCGGGACTTGCTTCCAATAATAATTTCCGCGCGTCCACTACACGAAATAATAATGCTTAACATGATGATTTGTATGCCATGATGCATGAGATGAGATGCACCAAATTATGAATTAATAAAAGTAAACTTAATTAAAAGTTGAGTACGGCTTTCCGTCACGATAAAGTTGCAAGCCAACGAAACTAACATAGCGGGTACCGGCTTAGGGTTTTATGTTAACAGTGGTTGAAAACCCTGTTAGCTTATCTATAACATTACCACTAAGCAAGTTTTCAATCATTAGTGATATGTAGAGGTTACATGATTTTTAATAATGATTTCTAATTACAAGTTAATGATGGACTTGGAAAAACAAGTAAAGTACCGACTTAATAATGACCTTAAACAATAATTAAGGATGCCAAGGAACATTTCAAGCCAATAACCCATGGTCAGCAAGCAACTCAAAATTCGCACAAAACCCTAAGTCATTTAGTGTTTTCTACCCATTTTAACAATCATTTAATAGAGCATTAAATAATAGCCAAGTAACTACTTACATGAAATAGCATTTAAATTTTGAACTTAACAAGTTTAGCATAAGCTAAAATAAGTTAGCAAGCTACCAGGGGCCCAGCACATGACAATAACCCAAAGTTAACGCACCAATCCCAAAATTGATTAGAGTTTTCAATTTATTTCATTAATCGATAAATAGAGTATTAAATAGTAATTAAGTAAAATATTTCTATTTGAGCCCAAACTTTTCTATCAGATAGCCCTTATCCTAAAATAGCACCAAAATAATTTTCATGATTTTTGGATCATCATGTAGTTTATTAAAATTCATCAAGTTCGCTCTTATTAATTTAAAGACACATTTTTAGTTACTGTACAAAGTGCTCAAATTCATCATTTACTATTTTTCATGCATTCATTATATCACAGAGAGAACCCACAAAAATTTTCATGATTTCTACTGCAATATCTTTATTATTACAATAATAACAAATTTGATTACTATTTATAGTATCAGAAAATCAGAAATTCTATTTAGTCCACAGGGAAAAAGAAAAACTCAAATTCAGCCCGAACCGGCCCATGACGGAACATGCCGGCCCAACTCGACCCTGCGCTCCCTCTCCTCTCTCAACGCGCCCCAGCGCGGCTGGGCCAGCCCAGCAGGCCCAGCACGGCCTGGCCAGGCACTGGCCTGGCTTGGCCAGTTTGCGCCCCGCAGGGCCATGGCAGCGACCGGCCGGACCTGCGCCGACCCGTACCACCGGCAGACGACGGCGGCCGAGCGGTTCCAAGCAGGTCACCAGCTTCGCTGCGACAAGAACTACGCCCTAGTATAACCCTAGCAGCAAACCACGGGCTTAAGCGAGCACCACCGCAGCTATGGCGGCCATGGCGGGTTCGGTCGCGGCGGCGGCGCGTGTTCCGGCCGATACGAGGGGATAGGAACCAAACCAGAAACACAAGAGTGACCAGCAGCTCACCACGAAACTGATGCGCACCAGAAAGATGGCCAGTAGGGGGTGGAGCTCCAAACTCGACGGTGACGATGGACGTGGCGGCGCGGACACAACGGCGAGCTCACGTTCGGACGTGCCCCGAACGAGCTAGCTCTAGTCATGGGGCTCATGGTAAAGCTTCACCGGCCGCGAGGAAGAAAACCGGCTCCCGGCCGATTCCGACCGCGAGAGACGACACCGACGGGCTCAAACGACGCGCGATGATGAGGCGGATGGTGTGGCGCGAGGGATTGGATAGCGACTAACTAAGGAAGACGAATTCGACGGCGACAAGGAGTGCTCGCCGGCGGCGCTTTGGAAAACAGAGAAAAACGACGGCGACCGAGCTATTTATATGGGCAGAGGAGAGATGACCGACGTGGAGAGGACCCCCACGGGCCCGGCCTCGACGGCGACAGGTGGCCGGCCGGCCCCGGGCGTCACCGACGAGCGGCGCGGCACGCGCGGCAGGTCGGTCCCCCCCCACCCACGCGCGTGCAGGGCAGAGTACCCCCCTACTGTAGCTCAGCCTAACCCCTATCACCCCTTTTTTTTTAAATTACTCTCCATTTTCTGTAATAACATGAGAAATTACATTAATAAGAGTTATAGGAAAATTTATGTTGGACAACTTTTGTTCGTGGGCCAGTTTCAAAATTTGAATAGATTTGGAATAATTAAAAAAAAGGTGAAATGAAGATTTGAATTTTATTTCGAATTCAATTAAATTCTCAAAATTTTCCTCAATAACATGAAATTCTGCAAAAATAAAAGTTGTTCTACTTAGCAAGCCCTACAACTTTCATTAAGCAAGTTTTGTTAGATTCTTGATAGTTTTTTTGAAATAGCATTTCAAATTTGAATTTCAAAACACTGTTTTGGTTTAATTTGTAATTCCTCTTAATAACTTCAAAATCTCCCTTAATGAAAGTCGTTCCATTTTAAAAGGGTTAAAACTTTTATTAAGGAACTATCGTCATATTCCTACTAGTTTTTAAATTTAAATTTCAAATTTAAATCTTTAAACGTAGATTAAGGTTTTATTCAAAATTGTTTTTAATAACTTCAAAATTACCCAATATAAAAGTTGCTAAAATTTTAAATATGTACAGCTTTTATTTAAGGCCCAACATTTAATTCCTTGTAGTTTTTGAATTAGGGTTTTGGATCCGCTTTAGGGTTTATAATTGATTTTCTTTTTATTTCCTAATTTAATTTAGATAATAGCATACAAACACAAACATTTATATAACAAATCACTCTCAAGCACTTATGCACAATTTTGTTGAAAGAAAAATTATTTTTGTTAATGCATAGTAAAAATGAGTTTATGCAGGATGATTTACATGCAATGATGATGACATGGCATGTTTTAAACCGTAACACCAGAGGTGTTACAGCCTTCCCCTCTAAAAGAAATCTCGTTCCGAGATTTAAGAAGTGGCTAAAGCCTTAGGCTTAGTAATGGAAGAGAAAATATGTCAGGTAAATATTTTTCCGACTTGACTATAGAGAAAGTAGGGGTTTTATATTTTGTAAGACTTGAAAGGGATAAATTATTTTTAAAGGGTAGTAACGAATTTAGGAAAGTTTTTAGATGAGTAATTCTCTGATTTCTCAGGTTGCTTCTTCTCCTGAAGGCTGATTCCATTGTACTTTGTACCATCTTGTGGCGATTCTTCGAGTAACATGATCTTTCATTTCACCGCGCATTAAAAAAGAGAGGCTCGGTCTAACCTACGGAAAGGCCGACCCTCCTTCGGGGGCTAGGACGGGGGGAACCCCCGGACTTTCCCGAGCCTCAACGATTTTAAAAACGCAAAAAATTCAAAACCCGTTGAAATCGTTTCTCCCCAAAACATGCTTCTCTCCTAAAACTAAACGTGAACTTATAAGACTCGGAAGAGTAAGAGAAGTCACAGAGGACAGAGCCAGCCGAGTCGAGAAGACCGCTTACGCCCCTGGGCTACAGCATCTCCCCTCGCCACTCCGCGTTCGAAGGCTAACTCGCACTCGGAAGAAAACTTATAGGATCTATGCTCGGCAAAGGGAGGAGGCTCGGGAAGAAACAACTAAGCCTTTTTTTTCAAGGATTCTTTCTGCCAAAGTTCCTAGGACATCGGCTGCGTCTACGCCGCAAAAGCTACAACACCCGAAAAAAGTCCCCCGAAGCTCGATGGCCCGGGCACAGGATCGGCAAGAAAAAACGCCTAAGGAAAAAGCACGAAACGAATTGAAAACAAACATGCAGCAAGTATTTACATAAATATAAAGGCCACAAATGGCCACATGTTTGTTTCCTCCCAGCCACTCACGAAAAGTTATTCTTTACATGGGCACTACTGCCCGGCTGTTCTTCATGACAGGTCCAATGGAGGGAGTTCAACTTCGGCTTCGAAGAGGCTCGTCGGCGCTTCTCTGGGCTCCTTCATCGAGTCCTCCAGCGCTAGGAACTCGGCGTCGTCGGCCTCAAGGAAGCCTTCGCTGACAGGGCCGGCGTCAAAGTTCCCATAATGGGACTTCACGACCGCCAATGTCTTCTGGACGCCCGTCAGTAGGGCCTCCCTGACCCGGCCGCCGACGCTGCCGTAAAGTGCCTCCAGTCGGCTCCGGAGCGAGACCCCCGAGGGTTCCCCACAGGTGCCGATGGAGTCACACAGCGCGCGCGCTGCCTTCTGCAGTTCCAGGTGATCGGCCGCCTCGCCGTCATAAGCCGCCTGCAGAACTGCGGGGGCAAAACATGGAGGTGAACAAAGACGCAACAAACAACCAAGGCGAACAGAACGAAAAGCACGACACTGCACATATCGCCAGCCTCCTCCCGAGCCTTCTGCGCCTCCTCCCGGGCCGAGTCCGCCGTGCTAACCGCCGGACACAATGCCGCCTGAGTTTCACAGAGGTCAAGAGCTAAGACTTCAGCGGTAGAAGTCTTCTCGGCGGCATCGCGCTCCCTCGTCGCCTCGGCCAGGGCGTCCTCCAGCTCCTGCACCCGTGTCGCCGAGGCAGCGGCTCGACCCTTTGCCTCTGTGACCTCCTCCTTCAAGATAGTGTCATCAACACTCACTTCGGTGAGCTTGGAGGTCATGGCGGCGAGCTCGCTCTGGGCACGGGCAAGGGCTTTGCCCTTAAGGTCAAGCTGCTTCCGGAGCCCGAGCCCGCCGCCGAGGAAGTGAGACTTGTCCCGGGAGGTATGCATAAGGTCCTAGAAAAGAGAGAGGCGCGAAGACGGTAAAGACGACGCTCATACACAGGTAAAGTCACGAAACACAGAGGCTCACCTGAAGCTGGGCCGAGAGCTCCGTCTTGAGGACGTCGGCAATCGCGCGGAGACCCGCCGCCGAACTGAGCCCGAGCTCTTGTACGGTGACCCATTTGGGAGCCTCGAGGTCGTCCCGGAGCGAGAAGACGGGTGGCGCCTGAGGATCCGCTCGGTCCACCCACTCGATCCGGGAGGCGGTCAACTCCCGAGGCTGGGGCTGCCTCAGTGCCAACGCCCAGGGGCCTTCCTCATGAGCGGGGGGAGCTCCTGCGTCGACATCCACAACCGTCGAACCCGCGGCGGCAGGCTCCGTTGGGGCGGCATCGGCTGACGCTCCCGAGGCGCCTCCATAATTAACGACCGAGGCCTTAGGAGCCCGCGCTGGCACTGCCTCCATGTCGGCGACGGGCGCGACGACGGCGGCCACGGCCGGAACGACCCCTCCCGAAGGAGGAATCTCATACGCCACGACCGGACCCGTGGGGGGACGAATTTCCTCGTCCGTCGATCGGGCACTCCCCCCGGCCGTGTCGTGGCCCTGCACCTTCAGGACCTTTAGGTGCGACACCTGGAGGTCCGACCCCGAGCGCTTCCTGAAGCAGAGAAGGAAGAAAGGAACGTTCGTGACAAAATCTCCGACGAAAGAAATAACAGGTAAAGATACTTACCTCGTCTTAGGAACCACCCTCCTCCTCCTCGCCTTCCCCGTGCTCGGCGAGACGACAGACGACGTGGGCCGCGCCGGCGGCGGAGGAGTGGGCTCCACCTCGGTGTCTGGGCTAGCCCCGTGTAACAGAACTGCCTAAATCACGTGGCCCACAGGCACCTGTCAACGTCACTAATGACATCTGACAGCCGGACCCGTGTTCCATATGGCCTAAGCGGGCTCTGCCGGGCTACATAAGCACCCGTGATCTCCGACAGGATCCCATTGCGAAGTCATTACAGAGTTACAACATTTTATAACAAAATACATCAGAGTAGAATTTGCGGAAGAATAAATAGTACTTAATATTACAGACCAGTGTTCGAATAAAATTAAGTGCAGTTATTACAGACCATAAATTTAAAAGAGTAGCAGTAGCGTTTGGAACAACAATACGACAGATAGTTAAACATTTCACGAACCCTGCCCAAGGGTTTAACTTTAGTCTTCTTCACTCTCTTGGACGATAGTGACGCAGCACGGGGCGAGACAAACTTCGGTCTCCTGCTGCCCTCCTGCAACGGGGTTAACAAACCCTGAGTACATGGGGTACTCCGCAAGACTTACCCGACTAAAAGTGTAAGATTAGACTCAGGAATGCAGGCTAAGGGGAGTCAAGGTAAGGCTTAGCAAGAGTTCAAAAGTTTTGCGGAAAAGCACTACTAATCCTATCTCAATATTTTATTTCAATAACATTATCCATCATTATCCATTTCTCCAAGTTCTTTCTCATATATCAACATTCTTTTCTTTACTTAATCTATTTCAAAACAATCCTAGTTCCGAACCACTTTTCACTGTAGGTGTGAGGATCAAGTCTCCATATCCGAGGAGCAACGACGATTCGAATCGATTAATACCCAGCTGGGGATCCCTATCCACACTGCGTATGTAGCACTTAAGCTTGCATACGCCAACCCCGCCTACCACGGCTTTTCATACCCCGGAACCGGTCCTGCGCCACCCGAGAGCACAGTACTCCTCTCGTCTCCAGGCACGACGGCCACGAGGGTACACGCTACTCTCGCCATCTCTCCACTCCCAGTGCGTGGTTGTCGGTTCCAGCAGTAGAGCCACCGGAGTCAGAGGCTTTCCGTAGTATGTGGCTAGTTGCAAAGTCTTGATCACAGCAGGCCTGACAACGAACGGTCCCTAATATTTTTCCGTTAGAAACCATGCATTGGGACTCTAACCCAAGTACATTGGTAACTACCCGGTTTTCACATCCCTTTCCCGATGGCGACGAAAGTTGGGACTCTAACCCAAGCAGTTGGCCAACCAAGCGGGAAAAACCATCCCTGTTGATGACAATGAACTAGCTAGGAACACTGCCAACAACAAGGACATAACCAGTCCCATAAAGTGATTCATTGCATTTGTATCATCATAGTTTGAAATAGCATTTTTGCAAATCTAACCGTCAAGCATGACTAAGCATTTTTCAATACTTTTAATCAAATCAGGTTATCAGTTATTGGTAATTGGTCAAGGATGATCATGCATCAAGTGGTTGCCAATCAACTCCTAGTAACCTAATGCAATAGATTAACTCAAGTGATAAATATTTTTAAATAACAAGGAGGGGTTAAATGCACCGGGGCTTGCCTTGAATTGCGTAGAGTGTCGGATCCGGGTCAGTTCCACAAATGTCAAACCCTTGTATGACTTCCTGAGTAGTCTCCTCAGATGGACCCTCAGACTTAACCTCTGGATTCTCGGTCACTACACGTTTGCAATGAATGAATGTATGAATGTGATGCACATGAAATGACAGACGAAATTTAATAACCAATAAATAAACCACACAAGAGTACATGACCCTACCTTAGCTAGACATGAATAATCTAATCCATACTGCCCTAGGTCATATAGGTGATTGACCTAGAATTTCAATCAATCCAAAAATCCACATCAAACCCTAATCACCAAAATTTCCTATTTATTTTATTAATCAATTAACCAAGCATATAATTAACAATTAATTAAATTATTTCTATTTGACCTCAAACTTCACAAACAGATAGATCTTGACTTATAATAGTGGCACATAAAATTTCATGATTTTTGGAATTACAGGGAATTAATTAAAAATGCCTAAAGTTGCATTTTTTTATTTAATAGACTGATTTTTAACTACTACAGAAAGTGTTCAAAATCTATATTTAATATTTTTATAAAATACTACACACTATAGAGAGTACTCACAAAAATTTCCATAATTTTTGGGGCAGTATATTAATTCTCACAAAAAGATTAAAACACAGAACTATTCATTTCAATTATTAAAAGAAAACCCTTTGGAAATTCCCGAAAAAAAAGAAAAACCAAACTGGCCCGGGTCGGCCCAACAGCGCGCAGGCCGGCCCAGCGCGGCCTCTTTCTGCCCCGCGCCGCTGATGAACGGGCCCCGCCCGTCAGTCTCTTCTTCCCTCCCTCCTTCTTCTTCCTCTCGCCGCCTCCCTCGCACGCGCGCGCGGCGGCTCTGCGCCACCGGCGCGGCCGTGCCGGCGGAATCGCCACCGGAGACCGACACCCGACGAGTCCCTACAGACGACCGCACCCCAGCTACGGACTCCGCACCGTCCCCCGGCCTACCGAGCACGACCGAGAGCGGTCATGGCGGCTCACCGCGGCAGCGGCTCGGCTCCCGCGACCTACGGACCAACACAAGCTAAACCGACGACAACGAGGGTACCACAGAGCTCACCGGAGTCAAGAATCACAGGTGGTTGAGACGGAGAAGGCTCGGAACGACGAGCTTGACGGTGACGGTCGGAAACAGCAAGGCGGACTCGACGGCGATCTCCCGTTCCGGCGAACCCTGAGCTCCAAACAAGGAACCGTCGCGCACATGAGCACCACGGCGAGACACGGAACGTAGAACACACGCGTTAACGGAGAGAGGCTCACCGAGGCGAGCTGTCCGCGTCGCGAAGACCCACGGCGGCGCTCGGTCGGCGCGGAGGACGAAGCAGCAGCTGCGCGGGATTCCGGCAACGGAGAACCTCAACAAGGGGCTCAGGAGGTGCGCAAGGAAGTTGGCTAGCTGGCTGTGGAATTGAGAAGGTGGAGTTGGTCGGGACACGACCAATGCCCGCCGATCGGTAGTAACGGTCGCCGCCGATCGGTAGTACCGGTTGCCGGAGAACCGAGGAGAAGAAGGCGATGGACGAGCTCGTCGCCATTTAAAGCCACGGACGGGGAAGAGATAAGGGCGAGGCGGCCCGGGCCCCCCCCCCCTGCGGCGCACCACGCGGCGGTGCCCCGGCCCCGGCGGCCGGACGACGGCCGGCGCGGCATGCGCGTACGGCGCGCGCGTGAACAGGGGACCCCCCCTCTCGGCTACTGTAGCACAGGGAGAGGTCAAAAGCTATTTTCTCCAATTAAACCCTACCCAAGCTGAATCAGTGAGTGGTCCCAAAATAAAAGTTGTGGAGAATTTTGTGTAGAATACTTTTGCTTTTTGAAGTATGTTCAAATTCGGTCAAATTTTCAAACTACAGAAAAAGGGGTAAAAAGGGTTTTGAATTTCAAACTGAATTTTTAAAATTACTTTTGATTCTTCTCAACAACTTGAAAATTGGTAAACATGAAAGTTGTTCTTCTCAGAGAGATTGACAACTTCTATGAAGGAAGTTTTTGAAGATTCTTAATATTTTTGAAATTGAAGTTTCAAATATAAATTTCAATATAGTAATTTGAGTTAAATTTGAATTTTTATAATATAACTTCAAAATCTCCAAAAATAAAAGTTGTTCCATTTTTAAAACTCTACAACTTTTATTTATACACTTTTCCCATATTTCATATAGATTTTGAATTGGGTTTTTAGATCAACATTAGGGTTTAATTCAATTTCTATTTAATTTCATTTTTTATTCTTTTTTTTTATTAAGGGCTCAAGTACACAATCAATACTTAGCTGAAATCAAATCACTCTAGGCCCTAAGCTCAATCATATGCAGATGCTTAAATTTAAATATGATGACATGGCAGATTAATTGAATTCTAATACCAAAGGTATTACAGCCTTCCCCCCTAAAAGAAATCTCGTCCCGAGATTTAGTAGAAACAATAACTGAAACAAGGAATGGACAAGAATAGGTCTCAACCAACTAATTCTAAAATCTGCAAAAACAGAAGAACGCTTACATATGTCGAGACTAAAGTGTACATTCTACAAGGTAGCAAAGAACTCCGGGAAATTCTCTGCGAGGTAATCTTCTGACTCCCAAGTGGCTTCTTCCTTGGAATGTGCATGTAATACCTCGGGTATTACGGGTTAACTAAACTTGCCATATCATCATATTTAAATTAATTAATCTGCATATGATTGTGCTTAGGGCCCTAGAGTGGTTTGGATTGATGAATTGTTGATTTGGAAATTCAAAACCCTAATCGGATATTCGAATTAACCCTAATTTTGGCCCAAAACCCTAATTCAAAATCTATAAGGAATCTTGAGATGACCCCTAAATGAAAGTTGTAGATCTTTTAAAATGTGACAACTTTTATTTTTGGAGATTTTGAAGTTCTGTTATAAAAATTTGAATTTAGCTCAAAACAGTGAATTGAAAACCAAATTTGAAATGCCATTTCAAAAATTGTTGGGAATTTGACAAAACTCCCTTAATGAAGGTTGTTAGGCTCTCTGAGGGGAACAATTCTTATTTTGACCATTTTTCAAGTTGTTATGAAAAATCAAAAGTAATTTCAAAAATTCAATCTAGGTTTTAAAAACCCTATTCACCCCCTTTTGAATAATTTTCAAATTAGGCAGAATTTGAGGTTGGTCCAAACATGAAAAATGTTCAGCTTCTAGAGAGCTACACTTTTTCTGTTTGGCATTTTCCCATTTGAAATGTTTAAATTGGCGAATTTTACAAAAAATCAAAATAGGGATTAGGTAAGAGTTACTGTAGCTCCCCTGTTCTCCTACTGTGGCGGCATGGCCGCGGCTGTGGCCGACGTCGCCGGCCGTCCTCGCCGTCTCCGCACCCACGTCGCGCAATTACGAGCCCTGGCGTCGTCTTCTACCCCCCCAGCGCCTTTCCGCCCCTATAAAAGCGAGAAGCTCGCCGTTCCCTCCGTTCTCCGTTTCCGGCCATCTTCACCGCCGCTCGTCGCCGGCAAAATTCGCCGCCTCTCGACCACCGCCGTACTCTCCATCTTGCCACCAGCTCCGCCACATCCTAGTGCGCCCGTAGAGCCTCTCCCGAAGCCCTCTTGTCGCCTGTATCGCCCAGACGCCGTCTTCTTCTTCCTCGGCTCCGGCCGGAGCGCCGCCGCGGGCGGGTCGTCGTCCAGAAGCTTGTTGGGTGAGCTCTGGACCTTGGATCTGTGTGTTCTAGTCCCTCTTTGGCCCACTGTTCCTTATGCTCGCGATCGTTTCGCCGTCGGTGCTCTAGGTTCGCCGGAACGGAGGATCGTCCCCGGAAGTCGCCGCCGCGGGTACCATCGACGTCAAGCCATTGATTCGCCTCGCCTCTGCTTCACCCGACTGCTCGGCTAGGATCGCGGTAAGCCACTGGTTGTTTCCCCTGTCCCTTTTTCCTCTCTCCCGGTCCTTCGCGGCCGGCATAGGATGTGCCGGCGAGCGGGTCGCCGCCGGTCCGCCATGGGCGAGCTCGTGCTCGTCGGAGGCGCGTAGAGCCTTCGGCTATTAGCTAGGATGGTTCGCGGGGCTCGTTAGGTCGCGGTAGTAGGCTCGGCTCGGTCACGGGGATCGTCGCCGGTAGGTTTCCCGGCGAGCCGCTGCGTCCGCGGGCGCGCGCACGCGGGAGCGTGGAGCTCGGCCGGGCCGCGTCTGGCCGTGGGCCGGCTCGGCGCGTGTGAGAGAGAGGGAGAGAGGCGTGCGTGCGGGCCGTCTGCTGGGCCGTTGGGCCGGCCCAGCAGCGCGGCTGCGCGGGGCTGGCAGCAGGCGCGCGCGCGGGCCGCGCTCGGGTGCGTGGGCCGTGCGGGCTGAATTCGTTTTTCCAATTTCCAGAGGAATTTCAACTACCTTTTCTATTTTGATTTGTTTAAATAGTGCTGATGTTTGTTAATTTCATAGGAATTAATCTGTTAGCTGGAAAAATGTGAAAATATTTGTGTATGTTCTCTGTGATGCCTAGTATTTAGGAAAAATATAATATCTAGGTTTAGGATCTTTTCTGTTGGGAGTAAAAATCAACCAAATAAATGGATAATGCAACTTTGTTGATTTTTAATAAATTATAGGTAGCTCCAAAAATCATGAAATTAATTGTGGCACTGTTTAGGGATAAAACCTAACTGTTGATAAATTTTGGTTGCAATTAGAGTTAGTTTGATCAGTTAGTAAATATATATGAAATTAGGAAAATTAAATAAAATGAATAGAAGGAATGGATTTAGGGTTTGTGTGAATTTTTGGATTGATTGAAGCCCAAGGGTCTACCACCTTATGATCCTTGGCAATGTAAGATGTTAATGTAAATAGTAGCCTTGTAGTTGTGCAGTGGCTTTCCATGACTATTAAAATAGGTTTTAACATAAAATGTGAAACGCCTATTTACTTTTGAGATCTCGTTTACAACTTTTCCGTGAAGAAAAGTTGTACTCAAGATGTTAATCGTTGATTATCGCATTTCTATTTACATTGTTGCATCATGTTAAGCATGCATCATTGCACACGTGTAGTGACCGAGAGCGAAGGAGTGAAGGTTGAGGCCACTGCTGGGGAGCCGACTCCGGAGGTGATCCAGGGATTTGACATCTGTGGAACCGACCCTGATCCCACCCTCTTCTCAATCCAAGGCAAGCCCCGGTGCATTAACCCTCTATTGTGAAATCTTTTACAATTCGAGTTAATCTACTACATTAAGTTGATAGGAGTTGATTGTTACCTATCCAAATGCATTGTCCCATACAATCACCCTGAAACCTGATTTAAATAAATAGTTTGAAAAATGCTTAGGCATGCTTAATGAAATTAGAATTCCATAAAAGAAAAACTATTTTCTGTGCTATGCACATGTATATACTCTATGATTGGTGAAGAACTTGTTATCCGTTGGTCGAGGTGTATTCGGGTTGGAGTCCCGATGCATGGTCGCTTTCGGAATAGTTCGAAGCTGGTCGGTATCACTATAAGGTGTTTCGCTCGGCTGACGTGCTCATGGGACGGCGTTTCCCCTGACTTCTCACCGGCAGGCACAGTTTCCAAAATTTGTAGGGACCGTTCGTTGTAGGCGTGCTGGATCGAGATGAACAGCCTAGCCACATACCTTTGTGGGAAGCCTAGAGTCAGGTGGCTCTATTGCTGGAACCGACAACCACGCACTGGGAGTGGAGAGATGGCGGGAGTAGCGTGTACCCACGTGGCCGGCGTGCCTGGAGACGAGTGGAGTACTGTGCTCCCGGGTGGCGCAGGACCGGTTCCGGGATAGAAAGACCTAGATGACGGGTTGGTATATGTATGCCAGCGTGCTGCATATGCAGTGTGGTTAGAATCCCCAGCTGGGTATACTTCTGGATTCGAATCGACGTGCTCCTCGGTCAATGGAGACTCAATCCACTTCCCTACCCCGAAAAGTGGTTCTCAACTAGTTGTTTTCTGAATGAAGGAAGAAATTGGAGAAATGATGATCTATGTGTCTGAATATTGGAACTGTATATATATATAGTAATGTTAATGATGAATAAAGTGTTGAATAGGATAGTAATGCTTTCCTGCAAATCTTCTATCTCCTGCTAGCCTTACCTATGACCTGCACTCCTGTGTCTCATTTTACACCTTTAGTCGGGTAAGTCTTGCGGAGTACCCCAAGTACTCAGGGTTTGTTAACCCATGCTGCAGGTGAACCACCGTCCGATGTCTGTCTAGCCCCGTGCTGCATGACCATTATCCAGGAGGGCAGCGAGGAAGAGTAGAAGTGGAACCCGTGGGCAGGGTTCGAATTATCTTATGTAAATGTTGGATAATTATTCAACTGCTACTGCCACGATCTATGGTTTGTAATAACCGTACTTGAGTTTTATTTGGAACACTGGTTTGTAAAACTAAGTTATGTAATATTCCGCTTTCGTACTCTGATGTAATTTGTTATGGAATGTTGTAATCCTGTAATGCATTCGCAATGTGATCCTGCGGAGTTTGGGGCGCTGATGTAGCCCGACAGATCTGTCTAGATCATTTGGGACACGGGCCCGGTTGTCAGAAGTCATTAGTGACGATGACAGGTGCCTGTGGGCCAGGTGATTTAGCCGGTTCTGTTACAGTTGGTATCGGAGCATTACATTGCTAATCATTACGGATTACTTTTTGAAAACTTCAAAATGTTTTGGATCATAAAACTTAATATGCTATTTTGGGTCCAAATTGCTCCTATTCTTAACTTATTCCATAGTCTTAGTTTAATCTATATTTAATACTATGTGGCTATAGTAGCATGTGGAATAATATTATTATTATTATTAGTCCTATGTTAAAAGTATATTTACTTATGTATGTGTTCACTTGCATGATTTAAATTCGTAAGTACGTGCATGCATCATGTTAATCACATATTAAACAACTTCCTCCTTAAAAGCGGGTTATTGGGATAAGATACCAAACCTATTCTTGCTAACTTATATATCTTATATGATCCGCTTACCTTCTCCAGATGGCCCGTTGCAAGCTCACCGCACGCAAGATGACAGGACCGCGTGGTGTCCCGCACCACCAGCTGGCGCCGCGTACCGGGGAGGGCGAGGCTTCTGGGAGTCGCTCACCCCGTCGCAGCAGTGAGGAGTTGGAGGCTGAGGTCGGGAGACTGAGGGAGTTGGTCGGGCAGTGGGAGGAGGAGTACGAGGTTGCTCGCCGCAACCACTACCAGGACGTGAGGACCAACCGTGACCTGCGTCGGGAGGTCGACCGCCTGACGCAGCAGCGGGATGAGGCTTGGGAGCGCGAGGATGCGATCGTCGACAGGATGCTGAGGGCGGAGCAGCGTACCGCGCAGCTAGAGGCGGACAACATCGCCTTGCAGGAGGAGGTGCACCAGCTCAACGATCAGCTCTACCCTATTCCGGCACCTGAGGAGGAGGATCCGGAGCTTGGAGTTGTCCTTGGTGAGGATGAGGACATGGAGGACGTTGACGAGGAGGTTGAGCCTCTCGAGGTCGAGGAGGCAGACTCTGAGGAGGACTCCGAGGGCAGCGACGAGGACTCCGAGGAGAGCAACGAGGACTCCGAGGAGAGTGACGAGGACTTCGAGGAGGACAGTGACGCGTCTGCAATCGACGAGGACTAGGCTAGCGTAGGCCTAGGAATGTTAACTAGTATCCTTTCCTGGTTGTAAAATAGGTGCTTGTATTAAAAACCTTAGTTATGGGACGTGATTCTCGCATGGGCGCGAGTCGTGTAAGATAAATAATGTAATATTTGTAATATTTGTGTGTGCTACTACTATGTTCCACTTATGTAATATAAGTCCTAAGTGGTTTGCTTGTCAACAGATGGGAGACAATTCTGCTCATAGGACTGGAGTTCCCCCAGCACCCCCACTTCCAAATACTCTGGCAGAGGCCATCACCGCACTTACCAATGTCGCAACCATGCTAGCTCAGAGTCAGCAAGACCGTGGTGGGCGCCGTGGTCGCCGCGACAACGAAGAAACCACCTATGTTGACTTCACCGATACCCGTCCGCCTGTGTTCACCAAGGCAGATGAACCTCTGGAAGCAGACGATTGGCTCCGTACCATGGAGCAGAAGTTCAGCTTGATCCACTGCACAGAAATACAGAAACCTCTGTTCGCAGCACAACAACTCCGTGGCCCTGCCACCACTTGGTATGCCAACCTATTGGCCGCACAGGATCCGGGACATCAACTCACTTGGCAAGAGTTCCGTGATGCCTTCCGCGCCCATTACATCCCTGCGGGTGTGATGAGGATGAAGCTAGACCAATTCCTGGCGCTAAAGCAAAATGAGTCCACTGTCACACAATATCTGGGGCAGTTCAACCATCTGGCTCAGTATGCACCGGAGCACACCAACACTGATGAAAAGAAGAAGGCCTGTTTCATCAGGGGCCTGAACTTCAAGATTCAGCGCAGCTTGTCCAATAATCTCAAGTGCACCTTTCATGAAGCTGTTGATAGTGCCTTGGCGTTTGAGGAAAGCAACCGTCAGCTCCAGGAGGAGAAGAAGAAGAACAAGAGGCCTGCGTTCTCTGGCAGCCAGAAGCGCCAGAAAATCATCTATCACCCCACCCACCAAAACCGCCCATCCTATCCTCATCAGCAGGTGGTTGTGCGCACCGCCGCCACCTCCCACACTTCAAATCAGCAAAATGCCACTCAGCCGAATGCCCCTGGCGTTCGTATCACTACTCCTCAAACCACCTACAATCATCCTTGCTACAACTGTGGCAAGATGGGACACTGGTCACGCAATTGTCCTTTCCCCAAGCGGTACAATCAGAATGCACCAGGTGGTCAACAACAGCAACATCAGCAGCAGCAGCAGGGTCAGCATCGTGGTCATCAGCAGCATGCTCAGAGGGGCAAGATCGTCAAGAAAGCAGGTCAGGTCTATTATATACAAGTGGATGATATCCCTGCGGGAGAGCCCGTCATGATGGGTAGGTTCCCTGTTGCCAGTCACCCTGCACTTACGCTTTTCGATTCTGGTGCATCACATTCATTTATCAACCGTACATTTGTGGTTAAGCATGAAATACCCATTGGGAAGATAAAGGAAGATTTCCTTATACATTCGCCCGGGGGGCGTATGTCTACTAAAGAAGTAGTTCAGGGAGTGCCTATAGAGTTGGGAGGGCATAAGTTCCCTACTACTATGATAGTGCTAAAGAACCAGGATATTGATGTGATATTAGGTATGAATTGGATGTATCAGCACAATGCTCTTATTGATGTGCTGAATAGAACCATAAGAGTGAGCATACCTAATAGCCAAACTCAACTTCTTATCCAACTTCCACTACCTGTGAGAAAGGTGGAGAAATCCGTGCAAAGGTTATGTGCTACTTCAGTGGAAGAAGTGATGAAGATTCCAGTGGTCTGTGAATTTCCAGACGTGTTTCCTGATGAGTTGCCTGGTTTGCCACCGGATCGAGATGTTGAATTTGCCATTGAGCTTAAGCCTGGAACAGCCCCTATCTCTCGTAGAGCTTATAGGATGCCTCCCAAGGAATTAGCAGAGCTTAAAGTGCAGCTACAAGATTTGCTTGATAAGGGTTTCATCAGACCTAGCTCATCTCCTTGGGGTTGTCCTGCCATCTTTGTCAAAAAGAAGGACAAATCTCTCCGACTCTGTATTGATTATCGTCCACTCAACGAGGTGACCATCAAAAACAAGTATCCGCTACCTCGTATCGACCTACTCTTTGACCAACTGGCTGGGGCTAAGGTGTTTTCTAAGATTGACCTTAGATCCGGCTACCACCAAATCAAAATCCGTCCTGAAGACATTCCGAAAACAGCTTTCACCACCAGATATGGCCTATATGAATACCTAGTCATGTCTTTCGGCTTAACCAACGCGCCTGCCTACTTCATGTACCTCATGAACTCCGTCTTCATGCCCGAGCTCGACAAATTCGTTGTCGTGTTCATCGATGATATCCTTGTCTATTCCAAAACACCCGAAGAACATGCCAACCACCTTCGCATTGTCCTAGCTCGCTTGAGAGAGCATCAGCTGTATGCAAAGTTCAGCAAGTGTGAATTCTGGTTGAACAAAGTTCCTTTTCTCGGACATATCCTCTCAGCTGAGGGAGTATCTGTTGATCCAAGTAAGGTAGAGGAAATCCTAAATTGGAAGCCGCCAACCACTGTTCACCAAGTTCGCAGTTTCATGGGCATGGCGGGATATTACCGCCGTTTCATCCCTGACTTCTCGAGAATAGCCAAACCAATCACCAACTTGCTGAAGAATCAAGTCAAGTTCGTGTGGTCACCAGAGTGTGAAACAGCATTTCAAACCTTGAAGAAGTGTCTGACTACTGCACCAGTCCTAGCTCAACCAGACATTGAGAAGCCATTCGATGTGTATTGTGATGCATCCGGTACTGGCCTAGGCTGTGTTCTGATGCAGGAGGGTAGAGTTATCGCTTATGCTTCACGACAGCTCCGACCTCATGAAGAGAACTATCCTACTCATGACTTAGAATTAGCAGCTGTGGTTCATGCATTGAAGATCTGGCGTCATTACTTGCTAGGCAGTACATGCAATGTTTACACTGACCACAAAAGCTTGAAGTACATCTTCACCCAAGAAGAGCTGAATATGAGGCAGCGAAGATGGCTAGAATTGATCAAAGATTATGATATTGAAGTGCATTATCATCCTGGCAAGGCTAATGTAGTTGCTGACGCACTCAGTCGGAAAGCTCACTGCAACTGCTTGACTGTGAAGCCTTATAATCTGTCATTGTGCTATGAGTTGGAAAGGTTGGGAATAGAAATTGTTCCACAAGGCAGTCTGGCCAACATTAGTATTGAAACTTCCATCCGTGATGAGATCGTGGCCGCTCAAAAGGGAAGCAAGGGCATCAAGCATATCAAAGAAAAAGTCCAGGCAGGAAAAGCAGATTGTTTCAGAATTGATGACGAAGGCATCGTATGGTTCAAGGATCGTTTGGTAGTTCCAAAAATTCCAGAGCTACGTCGCAAGATTCTTGATGAAGCTCATCTCACAAGATACTCTATCCACCCAGGAAGCAACAAGATGTACCAGGATTTGAAACAGAAATTCTGGTGGACTAAGATGAAGATAGAAATTGCACAGTATGTGTCGAGGTGTGACACCTGCCAGAAGGTTAAAGCTGTACACATGAAGCCTGGGGGAGAGCTGCAACCATTGCCTGTTCCCGCGTGGAAATGGGAAGACATTAGTATGGATTTTGTTGTGGGGTTGCCCAGAACATCGAGGGGTTACGATTCCATTTGGGTAATCGTTGACCGTCTCACTAAGCAAGCTCACTTTTTGCCAGTCAAGTTCAAGTACACGGCAGCGACCTATGCAAATATATACATAGAGCATATGATGAGGCTCCATGGGGTGCCGAAAACTATTGTCTCTGATCGAGGTACTCAGTTCGTATCCAAATTTTGGAGGTCCTTCCATAAATCGTTGGGCACGAAACTTCTGCACAGCACGGCCTACCATCCTCAGACCGATGGTCAGACCGAAAGGGTGAATCAAATAGTGGAAGACATGTTGAGGGCCTGTGTATTGAATTACCCTGACAAGTGGGACGAGTGTTTGGCGTTAGCCGAATTCTCGTATAATAACAGTTACCAAGAAAGCATCAAGATGGCTCCGTTCGAGGCAGTGTACGGCCGCAGATGTCGTACTCCGTTGAATTGGTCCGAGCCCGGTGAGAGATGGTTTTACGGTGTTGACTTGGTCAAGGAGGCCGAAGAGAAAGTTCGAGTAATACAAGAGAATCTGAAAGTGGCTCAGTCTCGACAGAAAAGCTATGCCGACCAGCGGCGTAGGCCATTAGCATTCAAAGTTGGAGACTACGTGTACTTGAAGGTTTCACCTATGAAAGGAGTCAACCGCTTTGGAGTCAGAGGCAAGTTAGCCCCGCGCTACATTGGACCATTCTTAATCACCGAGCGTGTGGGAAAGGTTGCCTACCGGTTGCAATTGCCAGATCACCTGTCAGAAGTACACAATGTGTTTCACGTATCCCAACTGAAGAAGTGTCTGCGAGTTCCCGACCAAGTGACTGACGTAGAAGGTGTGGCACTTGAGCCCGAGTTGACGTATTCAGAACAGCCGGTTCGAGTTCTGGACATAAAGGACCGTGTTACCCGAAGGACTACCACCAGGTGGTACAAAATCCAGTGGAGTGATCACTCTGAAGACGAAGCTACCTGGGAATCGGAGGACTATCTTGCAGAGAACTTTCTGGAATTCTTTGCCACCTTGTAGATGTAATAGTCTAACTAGTGCTTTCTGTATTAAAAACCCTTCTACTTATTTTGTGAGCTCGTGTAAAATATTTTGTCCCATGTATTTTCTTTTCCATTACTTTGTTTCAGTTTCTAAAATAGCTAATCTCGGGACGAGATTTCTTTTAGGGGGGAAGGCTGTAATACCTCGGGTATTACGGGTTAACTAAACTTGCCATATCATCATATTTAAATTAATTAATCTGCATATGATTGTGCTTAGGGCCCTAGAGTGGTTTGGATTGATGAATTGTTGATTTGGAAATTCAAAACCCTAATCGGATATTCGAATTAACCCTAATTTTGGCCCAAAACCCTAATTCAAAATCTATAAGGAATCTTGAGATGACCCCTAAATGAAAATTGTAGATCTTTTAAAATGTGACAACTTTTATTTTTGGAGATTTTGAAGTTCTGTTATAAAAATTTGAATTTAGCTCAAAACAGTGAATTGAAAACCAAATTTGAAATGCCATTTCAAAAATTGTTGGGAATTTGACAAAACTCCCTTAATGAAGGTTGTTAGGCTCTCTGAGGGGAACAATTCTTATTTTGACCATTTTTCAAGTTGTTATGAAAAATCAAAAGTAATTTCAAAAATTCAATCTAGGTTTTAAAAACCCTATTCACCCCCTTTTGAATAATTTTCAAATTAGGCAGAATTTGAGGTTGGTCCAAACATGAAAAATGTTCAGCTTCTAGAGAGCTACACTTTTGCTGTTTGGCATTTTCCCATTTGAAATGTTTAAATTGGCGAATTTTACAAAAAATCAAAATAGGGATTAGGTAAGAGTTACTGTAGCTCCCCTGTTCTCCTACTGTGGCGGCATGGCCGCGGCTGTGGCCGACGTCGCCGGCCGTCCTCGCCGTCTCCGCACCCACGTCGCGCAATTACGAGCCCTGGCGTCGTCTTCTACCCCCCCAGCGCCTTTCCGCCCCTATAAAAGCGAGAAGCTCGCCGTTCCCTCCGTTCTCCGTTTCCGGCCATCTTCACCGCCGCTCGTCGCCGGCAAAATTCGCCGCCTCTCGACCACCGCCGTACTCTCCATCTTGCCACCAGCTCCGCCACATCCTAGTGCGCCCGTAGAGCCTCTCCCGAAGCCCTCTCGTCGCCTGTATCGCCCAGACGCCGTCTTCTTCTTCCTCGGCTCCGGCCGGAGCGCCGCCGCGGGCGGGTCGTCGTCCAGAAGCTTGTTGGGTGAGCTCTGGACCTTGGATCTGTGTGTTCTAGTCCCTCTTTGGCCCACTGTTCCTTATGCTCGCGATCGTTTCGCCGTCGGTGCTCTAGGTTCGCCGGAACGGAGGATCGTCCCCGGAAGTCGCCGCCGCGGGTACCATCGACGTCAAGCCATTGATTCGCCTCGCCTCTGCTTCACCCGACTGCTCGGCTAGGATCGCGGTAAGCCACTGGTTGTTTCCCCTGTCCCTTTTTCCTCTCTCCCGGTCCTTCGCGGCCGGCATAGGATGTGCCGGCGAGCGGGTCGCCGCCGGTCCGCCATGGGCGAGCTCGTGCTCGTCGGAGGCGCGTAGAGCCTTCGGCTATTAGCTAGGATGGTTCGCGGGGCTCGTTAGGTCGCGGTAGTAGGCTCGGCTCGGTCACGGGGATCGTCGCCGGTAGGTTTCCCGGCGAGCCGCTGCGTCCGCGGGCGCGCGCACGCGGGAGCGTGGAGCTCGGCCGGGCCGCGTCTGGCCGTGGGCCGGCTCGGCGCGTGTGAGAGAGAGGGAGAGAGGCGTGCGTGCGGGCCGTCTGCTGGGCCGTTGGGCCGGCCCAGCAGCGCGGCTGCGCGGGGCTGGCAGCAGGCGCGCGCGCGGGCCGCGCTCGGGTGCGTGGGCCGTGCGGGCTGAATTCGTTTTTCCAATTTCCAGAGGAATTTCAACTACCTTTTCTATTTTGATTTGTTTAAATAGTGCTGATGTTTGTTAATTTCATAGGAATTAATCTGTTAGCTGGAAAAATGTGAAAATATTTGTGTATGTTCTCTGTGATGCCTAGTATTTAGGAAAAATATAATATCTAGGTTTAGGATCTTTTCTGTTGGGAGTAAAAATCAACCAAATAAATGGATAATGCAACTTTGTTGATTTTTAATAAATTATAGGTAGCTCCAAAAATCATGAAATTAATTGTGGCACTGTTTAGGGATAAAACCTAACTGTTGATAAATTTTGGTTGCAATTAGAGTTAGTTTGATCAGTTAGTAAATATATATGAAATTAGGAAAATTAAATAAAATGAATAGAAGGAATGGATTTAGGGTTTGTGTGAATTTTTGGATTGATTGAAGCCCAAGGGTCTACCACCTTATGATCCTTGGCAATGTAAGATGTTAATGTAAATAGTAGCCTTGTAGTTGTGCAGTGGCTTTCCATGACTATTAAAATAGGTTTTAACATAAAATGTGAAACGCCTATTTACTTTTGAGATCTCGTTTACAACTTTTCCGTGAAGAAAAGTTGTACTCAAGATGTTAATCGTTGATTATCGCATTTCTATTTACATTGTTGCATCATGTTAAGCATGCATCATTGCACACGTGTAGTGACCGAGAGCGAAGGAGTGAAGGTTGAGGCCACTGCTGGGGAGCCGACTCCGGAGGTGATCCAGGGATTTGACATCTGTGGAACCGACCCTGATCCCACCCTCTTCTCAATCCAAGGCAAGCCCCGGTGCATTAACCCTCTATTGTGAAATCTTTTACAATTCGAGTTAATCTACTACATTAAGTTGATAGGAGTTGATTGTTACCTATCCAAATGCATTGTCCCATACAATCACCCTGAAACCTGATTTAAATAAATAGTTTGAAAAATGCTTAGGCATGCTTAATGAAATTAGAATTCCATAAAAGAAAAACTATTTTCTGTGCTATGCACATGTATATACTCTATGATTGGTGAAGAACTTGTTATCCGTTGGTCGAGGTGTATTCGGGTTGGAGTCCCGATGCATGGTCGCTTTCGGAATAGTTCGAAGCTGGTCGGTATCACTATAAGGTGTTTCGCTCGGCTGACGTGCTCATGGGACGGCGTTTCCCCTGACTTCTCACCGGCAGGCACAGTTTCCAAAATTTGTAGGGACCGTTCGTTGTAGGCGTGCTGGATCGAGATGAACAGCCTAGCCACATACCTTTGTGGGAAGCCTAGAGTCAGGTGGCTCTATTGCTGGAACCGACAACCACGCACTGGGAGTGGAGAGATGGCGGGAGTAGCGTGTACCCACGTGGCCGGCGTGCCTGGAGACGAGTGGAGTACTGTGCTCCCGGGTGGCGCAGGACCGGTTCCGGGATAGAAAGACCTAGATGACGGGTTGGTATATGTATGCCAGCGTGCTGCATATGCAGTGTGGTTAGAATCCCCAGCTGGGTATACTTCTGGATTCGAATCGACGTGCTCCTCGGTCAATGGAGACTCAATCCACTTCCCTACCCCGAAAAGTGGTTCTCAACTAGTTGTTTTCTGAATGAAGGAAGAAATTGGAGAAATGATGATCTATGTGTCTGAATATTGGAACTGTATATATATATAGTAATGTTAATGATGAATAAAGTGTTGAATAGGATAGTAATGCTTTCCTGCAAATCTTCTATCTCCTGCTAGCCTTACCTATGACCTGCACTCCTGTGTCTCATTTTACACCTTTAGTCGGGTAAGTCTTGCGGAGTACCCCAAGTACTCAGGGTTTGTTAACCCATGCTGCAGGTGAACCACCGTCCGATGTCTGTCTAGCCCCGTGCTGCATGACCATTATCCAGGAGGGCAGCGAGGAAGAGTAGAAGTGGAACCCGTGGGCAGGGTTCGAATTATCTTATGTAAATGTTGGATAATTATTCAACTGCTACTGCCACGATCTATGGTTTGTAATAACCGTACTTGAGTTTTATTTGGAACACTGGTTTGTAAAACTAAGTTATGTAATATTCCGCTTTCGTACTCTGATGTAATTTGTTATGGAATGTTGTAATCCTGTAATGCATTCGCAATGTGATCCTGCGGAGTTTGGGGCGCTGATGTAGCCCGACAGATCTGTCTAGATCATTTGGGACACGGGCCCGGTTGTCAGAAGTCATTAGTGACGATGACAGGTGCCTGTGGGCCAGGTGATTTAGCCGGTTCTGTTACAGTGCATTCCACTGGATCTTGTACCATCGTGTTGTATTCCTCCGAGTTACACGATCTTTTATGTCCAAGACTCGAATAGGATACTCCGAGTATGTCAGCTCAGGTTCAAGTTCCACTCCTTCCACTTCGATGACTTGATCAGGTACTCGAAGACATTTCTTGAGCTGTGACACATGGAATACATTGTGTACTTCCGAAAGATGCTCAGGCAACTGCAGCTTATAAGCAACTTTTCCCACGCGTTCTATGATTAGGAAAGGTCCAACATAACGCGGGGCCAATTTGCCTTTAACGCCAAATCGGCTGACTCCTTTCATTGGCGATACCTTCAAATACACATAGTCCCCTATCTTGAATGCCAGAGGTCGACGCCTTTTATCGGCATAACTTTTCTGCCGAGACTGTGCTACTTTCAAATTTTCTTGAATCTGCTTAACCTTTTCTTCGGCTTCGTTTACCAAATCCACACCATAAAACCATCTCTCTCCAGGTTCAGACCAATTTAATGAGGTTCGGCACCTTCGACCATAGACTGCCTCAAATGGGGCCATCTTGATGCTTTCTTGATAACTGTTATTGTACGAAAATTCTGCCAATGCCAGACAGTCATCCCACTTGTCAGGGTAATTGAGCGCACAAGCCCTCAACATATCCTCCAACACTTGATTGACTCTTTCCGTCTGCCCATCCGTCTGCGGATGGTAGGCAGTGCTATGCAAAAGCTTTGTACCTAAGGACTTGTGGAAAGCTCGCCAAAACTTAGAGACGAACTGGGTACCTCGATCGGAAACGATGGTCCTCGGTACACCATGCAACTTAACTAGGTTTTTAATATAAAGCTTCACGTATGTCGGTGCCCGGAAATCTTTCTTAACTGGTAGGAAATGAGCTTGCTTCGTTAGGCGATCTACGATAACCCAGATGGAATCAAAACCTCTAGTTGTCCTGGGTAATCCTACTATGAAATCCATGCTGATGTCTTCCCACTTCCATGCAGGAACAGGTAATGGCTGCAGCTCCCCTCCAGGCCTCATGTGAACAGCCTTCACTTTCTGACACGTGTCACATCTCGCGACATACCGGGCAATCTCTATCTTCATCTTTGTCCACCAGAATTTTTGTCTCAAATCTTGGTACATCTTGTTGCTGCCAGGATGGATGGAGAACCTCGTCAAGTGTGCTTCATCAAGGATCTTTTGTCGTAACTCCGGCACTTTCGGAACTACCAGACGATCTTTGAACCACACGACACCATCATCATCAATCCAGAAACAATCTGCCTTGCCAGCCTGAACCTTTTCCTTGATGTGCTTGATTCCATTACTTTCCCGCTGAGCGGCAATAATCTCATCCCGGATGGGTGTTTCAATACTAATATTGGTCAAACTGCCTTGTGGAATTATTTCTACCCCTAATTTTTCCAACTCATAGCACAAGGACATATCATACAGCTTGACTGTCAAACAATTGCAGTGCACTTTACGACTGAGTGCATCAGCGACCACATTCGCCTTGCCAGGGTGATAATGCACTTCAATATCATAATCCTTGATTAACTCGAGCCATCTTCGCTGTCTCATGTTCAGCTCTTCTTGAGTGAAAATGTATTTCAGACTCTTGTGATCTGTATATACATTACAGACACTGCCCAACAAGTAGTGACGCCATATCTTCAAGGCATGTACCACAGCTGCTAACTCTAGATCATGAGTGGGATAATTCTCCTCATGACGCTTGAGTTGCCGGGAGGCATAAGCAATGACCCTTCCTTCTTGCATCAAGACACAACCAAGTCCGGTACCAGAAGCATCACAGTACACATCAAAGGGCTTTTCTATATCTGGTTGGGCCAGTACTGGTGCAGTGGTCAACAACTTTTTCAAGGTTTGAAATGCCTTTTCACATTCTGGCGACCAGATGAACTTGACCTGATTCTTCTGCAGGTTGGTAATGGGCTTGGCTATTCTTGAGAAATCTGGAATAAACCGACGGTAATACCCTGCCATTCCCATAAAACTCCGGACTTGATGAACTGTGGTTGGTGGCTTCCAATTCAAGATTTCTTCCACCTTGCTGGGATCCACGGATACACCTTCAGCTGATAGAATGTGTCCGAGAAAAGGAACTCGATCTAGCCAAAACTCACATTTACTAAACTTGGCATATAGTTGGTGCTCTCTCAAACGGGTCAGGACAATACGGAGGTGGTTGGCATGTTCATCAGGGGTTTTGGAATAAACAAGGATGTCATCGATGAACACGACTACAAACTTGTCAAGCTCGGGCATGAAAACAGAGTTCATGAGATACATGAAATAGGCAGGTGCATTGGTTAGGCCAAAGGACATGACCAGATACTCATAAAGGCCGTATCTGGTGGTGAATGCCGTTTTCGGAATGTCCTCAGGACGGATCTTTATTTGGTGATAACCAGACCTAAGGTCAATTTTGGAAAAGACCTTGGCTCCAGCTAGTTGGTCAAAGAGTAGGTCAATGCGAGGCAAAGGATATTTATTTTTAATGGTGACCTCGTTGAGTGGGCGATAATCGACACAGAGTCTGAGTGACTTGTCCTTCTTTTTCACGAATATGGCAGGACAACCCCAAGGAGATGAACTTGGTCTGATGAAATCCTTATCAAGCAGATCTTGCAGTTGAATTTTTAGCTCAGCCAATTCCTTGGGAGGCATCCTATAGGCTCTGCGGGATATAGGTGCAGTTCCTGGCTTCAACTCAATAGCGAACTCTACATCACGGTCAGGTGGCAGACCGGGTAGGTCATCAGGGAATACATCCGGAAATTCACAAACTACCGGAATATTTTGGATTTCTTGAACTGAGGTGGCACACAGTCTCTGCACTGTCTTCTCAATCATTCTCACGGGTAGTGGCAGTTGGATAAGAAGTTGAGATTGACTACCAGGTATGCTGACCCTTATGGTCCTATTCAGCACATCTATCAGTGCCTTGTGCTGATACATCCAATTCATACCTAATATGACATCTATGTCCTGATCCTTGAGTACTATCATGGTGGTTGGGAATATATGCCCGCCCAATTCGATAGGTACTCGATGCACTACCTCCTTAGTATTTATACGCCCTCCGGGCGAATGTATAAGGAAGTTTTCCGTTATTTCCCCAATTGGGATCTCATGTTTTACCACAAATGTACGATTGACGAATGAATGTGATGCACCAGAATCAAAAAGTGTAATAGCGGGGTGACTGGCAACAGGAAACCTACCCATCATGACGGGCTCTCCTGCAGGGATGTCATCCACATGAGTATAATAAACGTGTCCAGCCTTCTTGACAAGCTTGACCTTCTGAACCTGGTGCTGCTGACCACGGTGCTGATTCTGATGCTGCTGTTGCTGCTGTCCAGGACTCTTCTGGGCATTTTGATTGTACTTCTTGGGATATGGACAGTCACGAGCCCAATGTCCCAATTTGCCACAGTTGTAGCAAGGATGATTATAGGTGGTCTGGGGTGTATTGATACGAACGCCTGGGGCATTCGGCTGAGTGGTGTTCTGTTGATTCGAGGAATGGGAGGTAGCCGCGGTGCGTACCACGACTTGCTGCTGAGGGTAAGCGGGGCGATTGTGGTGTGTAGGATGATAGATGATCTTCTGGCGTTTTTGACCGCCAGAAAAGCCTGACTTCTTTTTCTTCTTCTCATCCTGATGCTTACGATCACTTTCTTCGTAAGCAATGGCACTGTTTACAGCTTCATGATAAGAGCAGTTGAGGTTGTTAGCTAAACTACGCTGGATTTTGAAGTTTAGGCCCCTGACAAAGCAATCTTTCTTCTTTTGATCGGTATTGGTGTGTTCAGGAGCATACTGGGCTAGATGGTTGAATTGGTTCACATATTGCATCACAGAAGAATCTTTCTGTTGCAGAGCTAAGAACTGGTCCAGTTTCATCTTCATTACACCTGCTGGGATGTAATGTGCTCGGAAAGCTTCGCGGAATTCTGCCCAAGTAAGATGATGCCCCTCGGGCTGTGCAGACAACAGGTTGGCGTACCAGGCACTGGCAGGACCACGCAGCTGCTGAGCCGCGAAGAGTGGCTTTTGAATTTCCGTACAGCGGATCAAACTGAACTTCTGCTCCATAGTACGAAGCCAGTCATCGGCCTCCAAAGGTTCTTCAGCTTTTGTGAAAACTGGTGGACGGGTTTCAGTAAAGTCTACATAGGTGGTTTCCTCATCCTCGCGGCGGCCCCGACGCCCGCCACGGTTTTTCTCGGTTCTGAGCCATAGCGTTGGCTGCATGAGCTAGGGCTGCGATGGCATCTGCTAAGGTTGGTGGAATGGGTGGTGGATAGGGAGCAGCTCCTTCGTCAGAAGTACCAGCACCATTTGAGCGAGTGTTGACCATCTGTTTCAGGACAATCACTAAGGACTCACATTGTATAATTAAAACATAGTAGCATTACAACTTAGAACACCAAATTTAGCAAGGTTCAACACATAAACGGAACAAGACCCGCCTAGGCTATGGTTCTTGGCACTACGATTACAATACTCGGATACAGAAGACTAAACCCCACTAGTCCTAAGACTAGCTTAGTCGATAACAACAACCTCCTCCTCCTCGTCCTCCTCGACGACTACATCCTCCGCTGGGTCGGCTGCCTCAAGGTAACCATCCTCTGAAGTCTCGCTGTCATAATACTCATCATCTGGTCCTATGACCACACCCTCCTCAGGCTCTTCCTCGCGTGGAACCAGAATTGGGTTAAGCTGATCGTTCAGCCTATGCACTTCCTCGTGCAGCATCCCGTTGTTCCACTCAAGGTTCTCGATGTACCCCTCCAACTCCTCAACGCGCTCACGTGCCGCGCCAATTTGCTCCAAAGCTTCCTCCCTCTCTTGAGTTAGGCGGTCGATCTCCCGCCGTAGGTCCCTGTTGGTCCTCACATCCCGGTAATGATCAGCCCGGGCCACCTGGAAGTCCTCCCTCAAGAGACTCATCTCACGGTGCAGCTCCTTGATTTCTTTCTTTAATTCCTTGCGACTGCGGCGGGGCGGACGGCTGCCAGACGCCTCGTCACTGCCGCGGGGTGCCAACTGGTGACGTGGAACTCCACGAGGACCAGTCATCTTGCGCGCCGTTAACCTAGTCCGTGCCAGCTGGAAAGGTAAGTTTGAATTAATAAGGATATACAAGGCTAGCAAGAATAGGTGTGATAATTCCTAACCCATATACCCACTTTTAAGGAGGAAGTTATTAACATGGGTGATTATCATGATGCATGCACGTACTTACGAATTTTAAATCATGCAAAACAAATCAAAGCATAATTAGTTTAAACATAGGGCTAGTGTTAATAATGTTGTTCCACCTGCTACCATAACCATAATAAGATAAATTACAGAACAAGGTAAGAACTACTGAGTAAGGTAAGATTGTAAGCAGTTTGGACTCAAAATATCAGCTTAAGTTTTTTTTTATCCAAAACATTTTGAAATTTTCGAAAGGTAACCTGTAATGATTTAGCAATGGAATTCTCTGATACCAGCTGTAACAGAACTGCCTAAATCACGTGGCCCACAGGCACCTGTCAACGTCACTAATGACATCTGACAGCCGGACCCGTGTTCCATATGACCTAAGCGGGCTCTGCCGGGCTACATAAGCACCCGTGATCTCCGACAGGATCCCATTGCGAAGTCATTACAGAGTTACAACATTTTATAACAAAATACATCAGAGTAGAATTTGCGGAAGAATAAATAGTACTTAATATTACAGACCAGTGTTCGAATAAAATTAAGTGCAGTTATTACAGACCATAAATTTAAAAGAGTAGCAGTAGCGTTTGGAACAACAATACGACAGATAGTTAAACATTTCACGAACCCTGCCCAAGGGTTTAACTTTAGTCTTCTTCACTCTCTTGGACGATAGTGACGCAGCACGGGGCGAGACAAACTTCGGTCTCCTGCTGCCCTCCTGCAACGGGGTTAACAAACCCTGAGTACATGGGGTACTCCGCAAGACTTACCCGACTAAAAGTGTAAGATTAGACTCAGGAATGCAGGCTAAGGGGAGTCAAGGTAAGGCTTAGCAAGAGTTCAAAAGTTTTGCGGAAAAGCACTACTAATCCTATCTCAATATTTTATTTCAATAACATTATCCATCATTATCCATTTCTCCAAGTTCTTTCTCATATATCAACATTCTTTTCTTTACTTAATCTATTTCAAAACAATCCTAGTTCCGAACCACTTTTCACTGTAGGTGTGAGGATCAAGTCTCCATATCCGAGGAGCAACGACGATTCGAATCGATTAATACCCAGCTGGGGATCCCTATCCACACTGCGTATGTAGCACTTAAACTTGCATACGCCAACCCCGCCTACCACGGCTTTTCATACCCCGGAACCGGTCCTGCGCCACCCGAGAGCACAGTACTCCTCTCGTCTCCAGGCACGACGGCCACGAGGGTACACGCTACTCTCGCCATCTCTCCACTCCCAGTGCGTGGTTGTCGGTTCCAGCAGTAGAGCCACCGGAGTCAGAGGCTTTCCGTAGTATGTGGCTAGTTGCAAAGTCTTGATCACAGCAGGCCTGACAACGAACAGTCCCTAATATTTTTCCGTTAGAAACCATGCATTGGGACTCTAACCCAAGTACATTGGTAACTACCCGGTTTTCACATCCCTTTCCCGATGGCGACGAAAGTTGGGACTCTAACCCAAGCAGTTGGCCAACCAAGCGGGAAAAACCATCCCTGTTGATGACAATGAACTAGCTAGGAACACTGCCAACAACAAGGACATAACCAGTCCCATAAAGTGATTCATTGCATTTGTATCATCATAGTTTGAAATAGCATTTTTGCAAATCTAACCGTCAAGCATGACTAAGCATTTTTCAATACTTTTAATCAAATCAGGTTATCAGTTATTGGTAATTGGTCAAGGATGATCATGCATCAAGTGGTTGCCAATCAACTCCTAGTAACCTAATGCAATAGATTAACTCAAGTGATAAATATTTTTAAATAACAAGGAGGGGTTAAATGCACCGGGGGCTTGCCTTGAATTGCGTAGAGTGTCGGATCCGGGTCAGTTCCACAAATGTCAAACCCTTGTATGACTTCCTGAGTAGTCTCCTCAGATGGACCCTCAGACTTAACCTCTGGATTCTCGGTCACTACACGTTTGCAATGAATGAATGTATGAATGTGATGCACATGAAATGACAGACGAAATTTAATAACCAATAAATAAACCACACAAGAGTACATGACCCTACCTTAGCTAGACATGAATAATCTAATCCATACTGCCCTAGGTCATATAGGTGATTGACCTAGAATTTCAATCAATCCAAAAATCCACATCAAACCCTAATCACCAAAATTTCCTATTTATTTTATTAATCAATTAACCAAGCATATAATTAACAATTAATTAAATTATTTCTATTTGACCTCAAACTTCACAAACAGATAGATCTTGACTTATAATAGTGGCACATAAAATTTCATGATTTTTGGAATTACAGGGAATTAATTAAAAATGCCTAAAGTTGCATTTTTTTATTTAATAGACTGATTTTTAACTACTACAGAAAGTGTTCAAAATCTATATTTAATATTTTTATAAAATACTACACACTATAGAGAGTACTCACAAAAATTTCCATAATTTTTGGGGCAGTATATTAATTCTCACAAAAAGATTAAAACACAGAACTATTCATTTCAATTATTAAAAGAAAACCCTTTGGAAATTCCCGAAAAAAAAAGAAAAACCAAACTGGCCCGGGTCGGCCCAACAGCGCGCAGGCCGGCCCAGCGCGGCCTCTTTCTGCCCCGCGCCGCTGACGAACGGGCCCCGCCCGTCAGTCTCTTCTTCCCTCCCTCCTTCTTCTTCCTCTCGCCGCCTCCCTCGCACGCGCGCGCGGCGGCTCTGCGCCACCGGCGCGGCCGTGCCGGCGGAATCGCCACCGGAGACCGACACCCGACGAGTCCCTACAGACGACCGCACCCCAGCTACGGACTCCGCACCGTCCCCCGGCCTACCGAGCACGACCGAGAGGGGTCATGGCGGCTCACCGCGGCGGCGGCTCACCGCGGCAGCGGCTCGGCTCCCGCGACCTACGGACCAACACAAGCTAAACCGACGACAACGAGGGTACCACAGAGCTCACCGGAGTCAAGAATCACAGGTGGTTGAGACGGAGAAGGCTCGGAACGACGAGCTTGACGGTGACGGTCGGAAACAGCAAGGCGGACTCGACGGCGATCTCCCGTTCCGGCGAACCCTGAGCTCGAAACAAGGAACCGTCGCGCACATGAGCACCACGGCGAGACACGGAACGTAGAACACACGCGTTAACGGAGAGAGGCTCACCGAGGCGAGCTGTCCGCGTCACGAAGACCCACGGCGGCGCTCGGTCGGCGCGGAGGACGAAGCAGCAGCTGCGCGGGATTCCGGCAACGGAGAACCTCAACAAGGGGCTCAGGAGGTGCGCAAGGAAGTTGGCTAGCTGGCTGTGGAATTGAGAAGGTGGAGTTGGTCGGGACACGACCAATGCCCGCCGATCGGTAGTAACGGTCGCCGCCGATCGGTAGTACCGGTTGCCGGAGAACCGAGGAGAAGAAAGCGATGGACGAGCTCGTCGCCATTTAAAGCCGCGGACGGGGAAGAGATAAGGGCGAGGCAGCCCGGGGCCCCCCCCTGCGGCGCACCACGCGGCGGTGCCCCGGCCCCGGCGGCCGGACGACGGCCGGCGCGCGGCGCGGCAAGCGCGTACGGCGCGCGCGTGAACAGGGGACCCCCCCTCTGGGCTACTGTAGCACAGGGAGAGGTCAAAAGCTATTTTCTCCAATTAAACCCTACCCAAGCTGAATCAGTGAGTGGTCCCAAAATAAAAGTTGTGGAGAATTTTGTGTAGAATACTTTTGCTTTTTGAAGTATGTTCAAATTCGGTCAAATTTTCAAACTACAGAAAAAGGGGTAAAAAGGGTTTTGAATTTCAAACTGAATTTTTAAAATTACTTTTGATTCTTCTCAACAACTTGAAAATTGGTAAACATGAAAGTTGTTCTTCTCAGAGAGATTGACAACTTCTATGAAGGAAGTTTTTGAAGATTCTTAATATTTTTGAAATTGAAGTTTCAAATATAAATTTCAATATAGTAATTTGAGTTAAATTTGAATTTTTATAATATAACTTCAAAATCTCCAAAAATAAAAGTTGTTCCATTTTTAAAACTCTACAACTTTTATTTATACACTTTTCCAATATTTCATATAGATTTTGAATTGGGTTTTTAGATCAACATTAGGGTTTAATTCAATTTCTATTTAATTTCATTTTTTATTCTTTTTTTTTATTAAGGGCTCAAGTACACAATCAATACTTAGCTGAAATCAAATCACTCTAGGCCCTAAGCTCAATCATATGCAGATGCTTAAATTTAAATATGATGACATGGCAGATTAATTGAATTCTAATACCAAAGGTATTACACCCCGCCCCGAGGCAGGGGCTCTGTCTGGGCGCCAGGGGTCGCCTCGACGCCGCCGTCCCTCGGAGGGGAAGCTTCAGTCTGGGAGGACCCCAGCTTGGGTTCCGGCGTCTTGGCACTGGAAGGCTTCGGCTCCGACGGTGTCCGCCCACCGCTCCCCCCGCCTTTGGCCGTCGCGCCGATCAACGATGCGTCAGAGGGGAGGGTGCGCGGAAACAGGAACCCCCCGGTCCCGCCGGCATCAGCCAGGCTTGGCTCGGGCGCCGGGTCCGGGCCCGTTCCCGGCCTCTCCAGCGAGCCCTCGCGGCCGCTGGAAGGCGGGGCCATGGCTCCAAAAGTCAGGCTACCAGAGACCGCGCCTTCAGACACGGTCTCCGGCAGTTTTGCCTGGGGGCTCGGGTCACGAGCCCTGGCACTTCCGCCGGCGGACGTCAACATCGAAGCCTTCTCAGGCTCGTCGGAGCCCACCGCTGGCTTTGTGGCCACGAAGGGCCGTTCCAACACCATCAAATCATAAAAGTTTTCTTCTTCTTCGTCATCCTCCTCGTCATCTTCATCGGTGAGGGTGTCCTCCTCCGACTCCCCCGCCTCCTTACGGCGACGACGGCGCTGGGAGGTTTCCTCCGTCTTCCGAGCTCTCTTCTGCTTCAGCGTAGTCTTTCGGTCCTTCTCCGCCTTCGCCGCCTTGTCCCGAAGGCTGTTCTGGGTCCACTGAACCTTGTCCTCCGGGACAAGCGGAAGGGAAGGTTTTCCTGTCCTTGAAAGACCCTGCGACGAACGAAGAAGGAAATCAGGAAGAAGACGGAGGAACCGCAAACTCGACAGAGCAGATGACGCTCACCAGCGCGATGAAGCCCGTGCGGGGACGCATGGGTATCCGGTTCAGGTCGTCCCAGGTATGGTAACCGCCCCACCATGTACTTAACACGACACATGATCTCTTGCAGGCCAATGTCCTGGGGCAGCATCGCCGTGCCCTCCCGCGACGTCCCGATGAGCATCTGGTTTAGCGCCAGCCTGCGGTCTATCGACGGCAGCACTGTCCGCGCATGGAACTACGCCGCCACGGCGGCTCCCGTGAGACCCCGGTCGCGCAGCACCTGGAGCGCGCCGAAGTTGGCATCAAGATTCTTGGCCTCCTTAGCCGGCCACCCCCACTCCCACTGAGGAAGGGGAGCGATGAACGCCCTTCCCATGTACATAGGAAAGGCGTCCCCGTCATTGCGGAGGTAGAACCAGCCGTAGTGCCAGCCCTTGTTGGAGGAGGGGGCCTTGCAGGGGATATACAAGCCGGAGCGGATCACGAAACCGCAGCCCCCCGCGCGGGATCTCCCGCGGCTTCTTTGAGCCAGCTGCCTTGGTGTACCAATCGACGCGGGAGATGTGGCGCCATAGGTTCCAGTGCGGGGGTACCCCGAGGTAACCCTCGCACAGGGCGGCGAAAATCGACGCCTGCGTAATGGAGTTGGGGGTGAGGTTGTGGAGCTCCAGCCCGTTGTTGAAGAGGAGCGCCCGGCAGAAGCGGCTCGGCGGTGACCCGAGCCCGCGCTCGTGGTAAGCGATGAAGCTCACCACGTACCCCTCGTCGGGTTTTGGCTCGTCGTGGTCGCTCGACGGCACGACCCACTCCGGACGCTCTGCGTCGGTGTGGGGGCATAGGAGCCCTAGCTCCACGAGCTGCTCCAGATCCTCCTCCGCCACGGCGCTGCGCGGCCACGGCTCCAACCTGAGAATGCCGGCGGCGGCGGCGGCATCGGTGGGAACAGGGGAGGAAGCCATGGCGAACTGAGGAAGAAGAGCGGCGGAAAGGCACTGATGTCGGCCGCGGCGGTGCTTCTCACTCGAGCGAGCAACGAAGTCGAGAAGGTGGACGGCGGAAGCAAGAAGGCAAACAGCTGCGCGAGCGAATGGTTAGGGTAAAAAGAAAAAATCATGAGTTTTTTCTTACATACCCAGGCGGCGGATCGAGTGAGATGCGGAGAATCCACCGCATTAACTGCGCGGGGCCCGCCACGATCCCAGCATCGCCGCCGGCCTCGCGCACGCAAACCGCCTCGACTGCCCCGAACCGTTGCGTCCGTCAGGCTACGCGCCTCAAAAGGTGAGCCAATCATTACGCCCGTTCGTCTCGATCCCGCCGATACATTCTCCTTCTCGACGAAGGAACCTTGGGCTCGGACGCCCGTTACGTTCCCAGGGGATTGAAGACTGGCCCACAGTGGCTCGAACAATCACCCCAGGGAAACCGAGTTAGGGACAGCTAGCGGATGGGTCACGAAAACGGCCAGTATCCCGACGCCCGAGCGTCACAAGAGACATCCCGTGCTGTGTCCAAGTCCTAGTAGTGAGTCGATTACGTGGAATCCCTCCGTGGGAGGCATCAGGCCCTCGGGACCCATCGAAGGGACCCGACATCCACTAATTGACCCTCGGGAAACATTTGGAGTGTGCTCAGGCCACTAGCCGACCCCCAACGAACGGGGCACGGACCTCCACTTGGACCAACCCGTTTGTAGCACACCAGAAATGCCGACTCGCGCCCCAACGGGGAAGTCGAACAGGACCAACCTCTTCCCGAAAAAAGAGCGAGAAGGTCAAACTAAAAAGACAGGGAAGAACCCGATCGATCTCTGATACAAAAATGGAGGCTCAGAAACTTACCCTGCACATTGGAAAGACCACCGAACGACCTCCCTTACACGATAGGAGGCTCGGGGGCTCCGCTTCCAAGGGAACAACTCCCCTAAATAAATCAAAGAACACCCGAGGACTAATAATCACGATTTTAAGCCTTTGGAGGGATATAGCCTCGGGGGCTACACCCGGCGGGTGCGCTCGCGCGCACCTACCGGAAAAAACAACCTATACTTCATCTCCTCGACAGAAAGAGCCAGCAGTGAACCTGTGGAGGAGTGCCTTCACTCCGCCACAGGCTCGGGGGCTACTGTCGGGTACCAAGGTATGGGGTACCCAACTTCGATGCAAAAAACACACATTCCCAACACGGCCCAGCCCAAGTAAGGCCAGCGGAGGCCCACAAAGGCCGTGCCTACGGAGGCCCATGACGATGCTGCATCAACGCCAACCTACCCTCGGGAAAGCAGCACCCTCGGGCGCCAATTTTCCGATTCGCCCGAGCCTCCCCAGGAGAGCTCGAGAAAGCGGCACCCTCGGGCGCCAATTTTCTGATTCGCCCGAGCCTCTCCGAGAGAGCTCGGGAACACGGCACCCTCGGGCGCCGATTTTCCGATTCGCACGAGCCTCCCCGAGAGAGCTCGGGAAAGTGGCACCCTCGGACGCCGATTCTCCGATTCGCCCGAGCTTCCCCATCCCCCTCGAGCGCAACCTCTCAAAAGCATCCAATGCACAGTTGACGTCAGGGGAGCAATCTTGGACCATAAGAAAGCTCTCTGACCACTTTACAAGCACTGTCCCGTCAGGCGAGATTCTCGACGTGACCGTGCTTCGCACATGCACGACGGCCATACCACCTGTCAGGATTCCCCTGGCGACGGATTTGACGGACCCACTACGGCCATCCCCTCCCCGGTATGGTCTACGGTGCTCCGCCCCGTTTTCCGCCGGGATCTACCAACTACGACTACGACGGTCCCAGCGCCTGACGAACGGGCTATGCAAGAACGGGAAAGGCACCTACTGCACTGTCCACTCGAAAGGACGAGCACGCCTTCCATCCGGGCCCACCCGACCCTCGGGAAATACTGTCCGAAAGCCGGAAATGCGCCCGAGGGAAGATATCGCCCTGCTCCGTTCCATCACACCTCCAGAAATCCTGAGCCTCGGGAGACAACGCCCTGAGACGACTCACCCTCTTGTCACATCGTGCGGAAGGACAGCCATCAGGTGTGCCAGGTGTGACGCTACGCCATGCCGTAATCCCGACGACTATTGCCGTCTTAGAACTCACCAAGATCGTACGAACCACTATGGCCATACCCCTGGGACGCGAAGACAAGACCGTAGTTGACAACAGTCAAACAGAGACAACAACTCCCCATGGTAACATGCATGGCAATATACGCGCTGCCCTTACCTCTCCCTTGTGACTATAAAAGGGAAAATAGAGGCCAACCTTAGACAGGTTCTCAAGCTCTCGCACACACACTCCACACCACACACAACAACGAGCAGCTTGTATACACTTCGACACTCACAAGAGACTTGGGAGCACCTCTCTCTCTCGCCTAGCTTGTAACCCCCTACTACAAGCACCCCGGTGCAAGGCAACGCGACTCTCCTCTCCACTGGACGTAGGGCCCTCTTGGCCAGAACCAGTATAAACCCTGTGTTCCCCCTTGCATGCCATCCGGAGCCTCAACCGCAAAACATAAATTCACCAGCCGGTGTTAGCACCCGTTAAAACTAGCACCGACAAATAGAAGCAGATGTGCCGATCCTCCGGTACACCAAAACGCGATACCAATCCCTTCCAGTTGGAAAGAAAGAAACGGCGCCGGCAAATAAATCGACGACGATGGAGGGGAGCACCAACGACGCCGGTAGCTGGCCGCCGCTTGGCACCCTGCCTGTGCTCGTGTACGATCATGGGCATGGGCGGCAGACGGCGTTCGCCATTGGCGATCAGAGCCTCCACACAGGCATCGTGCCGGAGCTGGCGGACAACAATTACTACGTGACGCCGCACGGGTGGGTCCTCCTGGTGGCGTCCGGGTCCGGGCCGACGTCGGTGTGGCGCGCCCGCCTGTGGGACCCACGCACCGGCGAGAGCGTCTCTTTGCCTGCCATGGAGGGCGAGCTGCTACCGAGGTACGGCGGCAACTGGAAGTGCTCTCTCTCTCTCTCTCCGACGCGCCCACCGCTGCGTCGTGCCTCGTTCTCCTACTGGATGTTCGCAGGCCCAGCTTCCTGTACTGCCGTGTTGGCGACGCCGACGCCGCGTGGAAGTCGCACGACTACGACCTCACCGGCAACGTGATCCGGCCGCCGCCCGACGATGAAGCGCCGCCGGGGCCGTTGGTCATCCACGAGATGGCCGCCGTGGGTGGCAAGTTCTATTTCGAAGCAGCGGTCGGGCCGGTGGGGAAGCTGGGGGCCGTCGACTTGTCGTCGCAGGCGGCGACGCCGGAGCCGGAGCTGAGCTTCGTCGACTACCTGGAACCGGAGCACCCCGAGTTCCGGGGCGGATGCAGCTGGCGCATTAGGCACCTGGTGGCATCAGGTGGCGAGCTGTTGGGCGTCCACATATGGCACAAGGAATTCACCCCCGAGGTCCTGACGGTGCGTGTCTATAAGGTCGACCTGACAGGGGCTGGGGCCGCCACTCCGCGTGAGGTCAGGGACCTTTTTTTTTAAGACTCAAACTTTATTGCAAGTTGTAGAATCTGAACTTACATATTAAACTCACACCATACACACGCATATACACACGCACACCCCTAATATATAAGTTAGACCTACAACTAGAGTACAAGGTTTACATAAACGCAAAGACAACTTCGTGCGTGACGAAAAGCCACTAATCTTATCTAGAGTAACGTCCGGTACCTGAAATAGATAAAGAAAAAAAGGTTAAAAACCCCGTGAGACACGAGGGTCGAGCGAGGCTCAAACCCGTGTGGGCTGCCTGGACGCTGCCAGCGCTAGCCACCCGAACCGTGGTTCGGTTCTCCGTGAGGTCAGGGACCTGGGCGACAGGGTGTGCCTGCTCAGCCACTCCAGCTCTCAGCTGCTTGTGCCGGCGAGCAAGTATGGACTCAAGGGGAACCGCGTCTACTTCAATCACAATCTACTGGAGGAGAGGGACGGTGGGCGACTATACATCTACGACCTGGATGAGCAGAGCTTGGAGGCCGTGCGGCCGTGCCAAGGGATGCCTGAGATGCCGTAGCTTCTTCGTAATCCTTTCTGGGTACTGCCTACCCATCAAGATACTATGTGATATTAGCCAGCCAGCCAAAGCCAAGGAGCAACAACTCTATGTGGAATAGTAATAAGACAATCTCCTCCAACAAGTAGCTTTCTCTGTTACGTACGTACGTACTTCTTAAATTAAGTTTTGTTATTATATATATCGTTTGATCAATTGGGTGAGATGAGTAGTAACGTGATCCAAGCGCGCGTCTCTGTTCCTGCTTCATGGTATTCCGTACTACACAATGACGAAAGAAAAACATTAAGTATTACCCCTTCGTTATATAAATTATAGTTTGTGACTTGTGTCAGGCGTCCACACATGGGTGATATTGGATATTTTGGTAGAGTGAAATAGTCAAATTCGTCCTTGAACTATCGCCAAAAGTTCAGTTTAGTCCCTGAACTGTGAAGACAGCCGTTTTAATTCTCAAACTTTCACAGCCGGCTCAATTTCATTCCTAAACTATGAAAACGACCGTTCTCGTTCTCAAACTTTCGCAGCCGGCTCAATTTCGTCCTTAAACTATGAAAACGACCGTTCTCGTCCTCAAACTTTCGCAGCCGGCTCAATTTTGTCTCTGGTCCGATGTGGAGCGCCACGCTGGCTCGTCTCGTCATTGCCTAGTCAGTTAGAATCAGTTTTTGAAAGGCTGCAACTGATTTATTATTATTCTAACTGGTTGCAACTAGTTGTAACTCTTCAATACAACATTGATGAAGATGATTTTTAATTGTAGATCTCAATATAATCTACAAATTTTTAGTTTTAATTTTTTTATTTAAGGATGTTAAGATGCTCAAAAAGTTAATATAAAATTTTAGCACCATAATAGTTACCCTGCTGCTGCTTGTAATTAATATAAAAGTTAATATAAAATTTTAGCACCATAATATGAACTTTTTGAGTATCTTAATGTCCTCAAATAAAAAACATTAAAACTAAAAAGTTGTAGATCTTATCGAGATCTATAATTTTTATGAAAAAAATCATCTTCATCCCATTTTATATTGAAGAGTTACAACTAGTTGCGACAAGTTGGAATAAGAATAAATCAGTTACAGGCTTTTGAAAACTGATTCCAGCTGACTGGGTGATGACGAGACAAGCCAGCGTGGCGCTCCACATTGGACCAAAGACGAAATTGAGCCGGCTGCGAAAGTTTGAGGACGAGAACGGTCGTTTTCATAGTTTAAGGACGAAATTGACCCGGCTGCGAAAGTTTGAGGACGAGATCGGTCGTTTTCATAGTTTAGGGACGAAATTGAGCCGGCTGTGAAAGTTTGAGGACTAAAATGGCCGTTTTTATAGTTCAGGAACTAAACTGAGCTTTCGACGATAATTGAAGGACGAATTTGACTATTCCGCCTTTTGGTAGCGACCCAAGAAGATTTAGTGTCAAACTGCAAGTTTTGTGTAATGTGTTCATATTGATTATTGAGTTCTTCAGTTCCGTCGTTCCGTGTAATAAGGTAACCTAGCTGACCAATTGAACACAGTCAGGTTATGGAGCTCGGACTTCACTCTGCAGGGGAAGCGAGGAAGCATGCTATACGCTGCACGTACATACCGTGTGATCTCGGCAAGGGCGGTGATAGATGTACAATCTATCCAGGTTACTGTGGTCATAGGAATCAGTTTCAATCAGACGGTTCACGAAAGTTTGGAGTTTTTTTTTTTTTAAACGGTCGGCAGAAGCTCTGCCGATCTTGTATTGATAAAGAAGGAGAACAAATTAACTGTACAGACTAAGCTTTATAAGCAATGAGCCGATAGCCGAGGAAACTAAAAGCTAAGCCTCAACCATGAGAGGTAGGGATGATTTCACAAAGTTTTTTGGCTCCTGCTACACACCATAGTCTAGCCTCGTCCTTTATCTTGGCGATGAGTGCTTCCGATGTGCTATGACGGCGATCGAAGATTCTCGCATTTCTCTCTTTCCAAATCTCCCATGCTACTAAAATGGTTAAAGAACGCACCGCCTTTGCCGGCATTCCCAGTGATGTTGCAAAACAATAGTAGTGGTTATTGAAGACATGAAAAGTTCCTTGTGCTGATTTAGTCCACTTGAACTGATTTTGTTGCAAAACAGTAGTAACGGTCATATCTTATTTCAAAACTTCAAAAGTTGTGCTGATTCAAACCGCTAGACTTGAATTTGTTCTGATAACATAGTCAGTGGTTCTGCTATGATTCCCGAATTCCTTACAGACTCCCTATAGCATCCGGTAAGTCCAAGAAATCCCCTTAAGTCACTGAAGTTAGAATTAAATGAAGTAGCAGTTGTTACATATTTATATTTTTTGACTGACTCGAGATGAATCTTTTGAGTCTATTTGGGTTATGATTGAACACTTATTAGAGAAGATTCCCCACGTGCTATAGTGAACTTTTCACTTTTTTTTCCAACTAAACAGACTCTAAGGCTAGTCTTAATGGTATTTCATAGAAGTGTCCTACATATTTAATAGGGTAACACATAAAAAAAATCTTTGGATGAAATGAGAAAGAGAGAAGCCAAACGTTTCATCCCGGTGAAATGATTCAGCGCTGTTTCCAACATCTTGCAAACTGGGTGAAACGAGCGTCGAGGGGAAAGTTTCATCGTTTCCGATCCGGTGCGCCATCTTCCCGCGAGCTGTGCCTTCCGCCTCTGTTCGTCGTTCGCCGTTCCTCCCCGTCCGCCATCCCGCCTCGTCGCCGTCCGTAGTTCGTCGTCCATCATCCGGCCTCGTCCCGCCATCCCGCGCCGTCAGCCGGCCAGCTGCCATGGATCCGCCGCCACCGGCCGAGGATTCAGGCCGACGTGCATCCGGCAGAGGAGGGAAAGTGCGCAACCGGCTGGGAATGAAGAATGGATCCGTGCCTGCGCCATCACGGCCTCGAGGTTCGTCACTGGCGTCGCTGCCGGTTCGTCCGCCGCCGTCGATTTCTGCCCCGCCTGCTCCTCCTTCGACGCTCCCTGTGCTTCCTGCTGGTGCGCCAACTCCCACGCCTGGTCCTATCCCTGCTGCTCCCACTTGTGCCTCCACGGCCACAGCAAGGAACAGGATGGGGAGCGATGCCCCCAAATTTTCCATCCCAACATGGAAACCAGCAAGCCCCAAATCCATGGTATGTTCAAATTATGTTTAAGCACCTGTGTTATTGCAATACTTACTGTGTAGTTCCTAGATTACTATGCCTTGTGCAATCTGAATTTATCTCCCACACTTATTTGCTATGTCAAATTTAATATTGCCTCTGTTCTGTACTCCTACATACACTGGGGACTATCAAATTTCTATTGACAGCACCCAAACACTTTGCCTAATACAGAGCACACCTAAAGCCAAACACTTTGCCTCATACAAAGCACCCAAACACTTTGCCTTTATGTTGTTGACTGTATATTCTGTGGCAGGGGCTATCCACCAGGTGTTTTTGGAGAAAATTTTCATTTGGTTGGTTAAACTATGAGCTTTAACCTGATTCTTCAATCACCATCAAGTACCTGTGGGACAGCAACACCTGAAGCTGCGAAACAAGGTACTTCAATTAACGAACCGGTGAACATTGATCAAGTTGACAACAATGAGGCAAATAGGCCAGCGAAGAAAAGATATTGGACACCTGAAGAGGAAGAGAGACTGGTAACCACTGGTGAAGTTAACAAACCATTCACTGTTGGTTTATTAAGCCATTCTTAATTTTCTTATTTTGTATTTTGTAGGCAAGTTCTTGGTTGAATGCTTCTAAAGATCCAATTAAGGGAAATGACAAGAAAGGTGATACATTCTGGAAGGAAGTCACTGATGAGTTCAACAAGAACGGGAATGGGAAACGTACAAGAGAAATGAACCAGTTGAAGATTCACTGGTCGCGCCTGAAGGCATTGATCACTGAATTCAATGGATTTTGGACTAAGGTATTGATCTGAATATCGCTCCTAGTTCAACAACCGTTGAAGAACCGGAAATCTCTCTTGGTCAATATGTTCCGTTTGAGAGAGTTTTCAAAAAAGATATTGATATTCGAGATCGATTGGCTCATTTTCGACTTAAGAAGGATTTGGTGGAACATATTTGGAATAAGTTTGGTGGCCGTACATATATGTTCGGAGTTTGATAAATATTATATGTAATTATTTTATATATGTGTAACGTTCATATATATGCAAGCACTGCTCATGATTATTGTAATTAATTAATATATATATTATATATATGGCTGCCCCATCCTGCTCCTTGTGTACAGTGATCCCAAACATGCAGCGTATACCAAAGTTTGGTCCAAGAAAAAAAGGCTACAAAGTCATTTAGCGCATTTGATCCCAGCAAAACACAAGTATTAAATGCTACAACAAGTCTATGAAACTGTAAAATAAAACTATCCCATTGAGAGAGGGTGTTTCATGTTCCATCTTCCAAAGTAAATTGTATTGGAAACAGTGACATGAAATGCCCCGTTGAGGATGGCCTAAGGGGCACATTAGTCACCGGTATCCAGCTTACAAACTGACGGCCCTGGCCGACATCAGGCCGTCGTTAACCATCAAGTTGTTTCCAAAATTGTTATGAAAAAAAGTGGTTTCCAAAAAGAAGAAAAGAACCATCTAGTCCTATATGCCAAAACCCCGAGAGTAGAAGTCAACAGGAAACTTTCTTCCAAGACGTGTGGTCAGCTTAACACGTGACAGCTGCAATTTGATATCTTCTTGTCCTTCTAGTATGTCGTGCGCGTGGCTGGATGCTTGGATCCTAGATATTGCAATAGTAGAAGATAACGTAACCACGAACGGTCAAAAAGCCATATCAATCTCACGAGCACGTTTGTTTAAGCTTATTAGCTAAAATTAGCTCTATGTTTTAGTCATGTAATAATATTTTTTTGCAACATATGGGTTGGTACAGAAATTAACATATGGGATATGGCTGGGTTTGCAGGATTCCACGCCAATATATATTCTTCAAATATGTTGCCGATTTTAGTTGCGTAGGCATATGCATATGGCAGAAGCGTGAGATATTTTTTTAGAAAGACGGCAAAAGCTTTACTAAATTTTTATTAGTAGAGGTGAAAAAACATACATACTAGACGGAAAAGGCAAAAAAAAAATGGAGCGTGAGATATATTGGATCGTACAAAATATGAATCTAGAGTTAAATATTTACAATAAAACGTAAGTACTAGTGTAATATAAAATTTCAAAATTTCTTTTGACTGGCGGCAAAATTTGTGGAATTACAACGAACTTGGAACCTTGAGGGTGCTTCTTCCCTCTAGCAATGACACTAGCCACCCAAGGGTCATGGACTTGTGGTGGCAAATTACAACATTGGTCCTTTTGTATTGTACTTCTTCTGTTCTAAATTATAAGTTATTTGACTTTTTCACCTAAGTTTGGCTACCCGTCTTATTCAAAAGTTTATGCAAAATATCACTGCTTTTGTTATGGATTGTTCTATTAATAATAGTTGTTCAAGAAAAATTTAAATTTAATTATGTTTGTATATTTTTTTAATAAGATGAGTGGTTAGTCAAAAAAATCAATCGACTTATAATTTAGAACGACAACAAACTCTCAAAAAAGTCCCTCTCTTAACCCATCTTATCAGAAAAATGACACAAATACATAAACTTGTCCAGGTTGTAGCCGTAGAGCATCTCTCTCTCTCTCTCTCTCTCTCTCTCTCTCTCTCATCACAGATAAGTGATCTGATATTTTTGTTTGTAAGATATTTACATAACATATCCGATGCAATTTTGTTCTCTAATTTCAAATATCTAAAATAAGTACATAACAAATACTCTCTAGCTACTTTTGAAGTTGTAAGTTGGTTTACATTGGCAAACTTGTCTATGACCCAATTTATATAATTATATATTAACATCTATAATATCAAATAAATCATTAATTCGCTATGAAAATATATTCTATGATGCATAATGAACTGAGCTTGATAAGGTAGATGTATTGTGTATTTTTTTTATTTCATAAACTTGGTCAAAACTCAAAAAGTTTAACCTAGCTACGACAAAAATAAAACAATTAACAATTTAACATAGTGGCGGAAAATTTGTAACTGATGCTTTTTATAATAATTATCATGAAAAAATAACAAAACAACGGCTGAGAATATGAGACTACGATGACCGAGGAAAGTCCACTGAAAAAAGCCGAGTAGGAAAAAAAAGGGGGGAAAGTTCAGATATAAATCTTTGCGATGGTACACGACTGTGGCCGGGGCCGAAATGCACGGTATCATCCCGTCGAGTCCATACTTAAATAAATATCTTATATAAATACGAACGAAAATTGACCTATCTGACCGGCTCTCCTTTTATTTGCACACGCACGTTTCTTGTTTGTGGCACGGAAATAAAGTTGATGATGATGGCCAATCAGGCCATGCTTCAGATATATATGTCTGATCATATGAATGAGTGGTGCTTACCTAAAAGTAATGAAGCCCCTGGGCCATAGTGCGTTTGCTGCGTCCTTTTGTCTTGCCACTGAAAGTGAAAGAGACACGAGCGCGACCCGGCCACGGATCTAGCAGGAACACCCACACGGCAAACAATACGGTTCCGGGGTCCAAGATGCACTCCTGGCGGTCTGGAAGAATAATGCTGCGGCGCCACCAAGCAAGATAACGGTGGTCAAAGGATCGTCTGGCGGTCTGGGCACCAAGATAACGGTGGTCAAAACGACCAAAACCTCAACGGATCGTCAGCTTTTGAGACTATGCAATCGTCGAAACGAAACCAAAAGCTGCAGGGCGGAGCAGGCAGCAGGGCCATTTTGATGCTGCCAATGGATGTTTAAAACCCAAATCTAATTTGATGTAAACGAGCTAAGAGTAACTTTCTAGCTAATTATTTTCTAAATATATCATCTATCCTCTAACAGCTGTCTAAATAGTTATCTAAACATACTTATCTTTTATTTCGAATTTATCAATAGCCAATATAGAAACGTGAATAACTATTTAGAGTGCGCATGACATGTAGTAAAATTATTGAGAGAGTAAAGAGATATATAAATTAAAGCGATTTTTATACAAATAATCCTCTAAATGATGATTTAGAGAGCGAAATTTAGAAAGACTTTTGATGAGGCTTGTAGAAAACAAGTATATTTATGTTTTGTTTCGAACGCATGATTTTCGTAAAATTCAGTTTAATTTCAAACGAAATCCCTAGAATTCAGAAGAAAAAAAAAGAATTCCATGTGAGGCTTGTTGCCGGGCGAGTTCTCCCAAAAAGTAAGCTGCAAAACAAATGACTGCGAGCAGAAACAAGAGTTCGTAATTTCAGACGACGGACCGTTGATCCGTGAGGCGCACAGTTTGACTGGGCCGGGCATCTGAAAGTTTTGACCCCTCAAAAAAAGTTTTGACCCCACTGCAGTATGCAGCGTTGTCGTTGCCGTTGCTCCTCTACCGACCTGCCTGCCATGCAATTTGCACAGAACGTACCGGCCACCGCCCACCAACACCAGAAATGTCACCGTGCCGGCCGGCCTTCGTCCACTCTCCAGCTGCTTCTCTTCATTTTTTTTTTCTCGAGGTCAAAACTCAAACAGCCTGTTTTTTTTTTCTGAAAAATAAACGCTGATTTCGCTGCTAATTTGTTGTGAGAAAAAAATACTGTTTCGTCGCTGAAAATGAACGCTGATTGCACAAAACAACAAGTTGAAAACCACATATCGGGGCGAGGTCAACTCTACCCCCCATCCCTATAAATGCGCGCGCAGTCCGTGCACCGCCAAGGTCAGCCCAGCCCCAGCGCCGGTGCCATCTCCAGTACTCGAGGACGAACGCCAGTCACGAGCCTTGAACTTGAAGCCTTGATCCATTCAAGAGAGGTCAGCTGAGAAGTGAGAACCATCTCTGTTCTCAGGAGGAAGGGACGGAGGACAAGGCTCGATCGGGGCCGAACGAAGAGAAGAGCGCCGGGACAGGGGCGCACGCGCACCGTGATGAGGCGCGCGGAGCCGGTCAGCGAGGCGGACGCGGACGCGGAGCGGCGGCGCGGCTACAAGGGCGTGCGGCGGCGGCGGTGGGGGAAGTGGGTGTCGGAGATCCGGGTGCCCGGCACGCGGGAGCGCCTGTGGCTCGGCTCCTACGCCACGCCCGAGGCCGCCGCCGTCGCGCACGACACGGCCGTCTACTTCCTCCGCGGCGGCACCGGGGCCGCCGGCGTCGCAGGAGGCGGCGGCGACGTCGCGGCGCTCAACTTCCCCGAGCGCGCGGCGGCCGCGTACGGCGCCGGGAGCCGGCTGTCGCCGCGGTCCGTGCAGCGCGTGGCGTCCGACGCCGGCATGGCCGCCGACGCGCAGCTCGTGGCGGCGCGGGAGAGCACCCCCGCGCCGGCGCCCGTGCTGGCGCGCGCACATCGCACCGGCATTGGCATCGCCAGCGCGCACGGCGGTGGCGATCAGGATGCTGGCGACGCGTGCGCGGGAAGGGAGCAGGAGCAGCCTGTCTCCGGGGAGATTAGCGTGGATGACATGGAGATTCTGATGTAACAAATGACAAAAGAAATTGGTAGAACTGCCCGCAGAAAGAAAAAAGATGCTGGTACTGAAATTAGCGGATGCAATAAAACATCTTATTTTTTTAACCAACAGTGCCATTGCCAATGGCAGAGACCTAGCACTCTAGCAGACACTGTTTCAGACGCAACACATGCAAAAAAATTTGTGGCTCGCTCTTTGCTGATGCTAAGCCTGGCGTGCAATGCAAATGAGCAGTTGTCAACGGTGGACGGCTGGAGGCTGCAACGAACCCATCCAACAGTTCGTTGGCACGGGAGAAGGAATATTGATTCCTCAATTGACGACGGTAAATTTTGACTTCGCTGCTGCAGCCTTGACATGCTCTTACTGCACTACTTGCTTACTGACGGTGAGGTGAGATGAAAAGCCGACCCGGCTGCCGTAGTTTTGGACTTGTGGTCCTCGACTCGGTCGTGACTGTGAAATGACCGTAGGCTGCCTGCGTGCGTTGCAGTTTCTGGAGAAGGCGAGTCTGTGTACTTGTATCATCACAGTGACACAGGATGACAGGATGAAGTATCTGTCATCGAGAAGCGTTTAATTGTGGTTGCTTGCTGCTCTCTGATCCAGAGCTCCAGTTTAAGGGCCTGTTTGGATGTACCAATCTTGCCCTGTTGGCCAGCAGTAAACCCGGGCAACGTTAATTTTATTTTTACAAGATGTTTGACCAAAGGTTTGGTCAACAGATTATAGATACATGTACTAGAACGCGAGAAGATAACAGAAAGACTTGCACGCGCATACCGGCATGCAGGTCACGAAATGAAAACGCACCCGTGGCCGTGGGTGCCTTCTGCACTCCGGCCGATATCGGATGTCGCCATCTGATCTCCAAAGCATCCGGCCTTACGCGCTCAGCATGCCTTGAGCTCAAAATGCCTTCATGCTTGACCAGACAAAGGCAAATCCCTTTTCGGTGAATGGTGGGCACACGGACTGGACACTCAAGATCATATCGTGCCGGCACCAGTTGGCCGTTTGCCACTAAGCATGCCTGAATTCTGGAACATCCGTTTCTGGACCATGCACAAGCTGATTCTTATTACACAGTACTAGTACTATATATCAAAAGTCTCATCAGATGCCCAAATTCGCGTTGGGCACAGCAGGCAGGCGTTGCCATGCTCAAGTACTACATATCGTTCTTTCACTAGGTAAAAACAAGTCAAAGCAGTCCACAGATGCAATTACATGGAGCAGAACAATCACACTGGTTAAGAGCAGCCGAGGATTACACAAATTATGTACAGATTGGCTGTTGCAGATGTCTAGGATGCAAACGAACAAAGTTTACATTCCATCTTGCTTCGGCTTTTGGCTCAGCTCTGAGTACTGGCCTCCCATCAGCTGCAAAATCTCGGTCCACAAGCGGGAGGGGTCTGTCGTCAGCGCATCAGTTATCAGGCCTGAGCTGCAGGAAGTCACCACCCAATATCCTGCATCAATCTCACTCAGCAGCTGGTCATGATCCCAAGCAGAGTACCCAACATAGAACTTCATGTCTTCAGGCTTAACCGTGCCATTCTTTATCAGAGAACCTGCCTTCTCCAGGTCAGTCCTGAAGCCAAAGCAGATGCCAGGTACCACCTCTTCGAACCCCTTGATCGGTCTTCCCTCGGTCGACCTCATCAGGAATATGCTCATATCTACAGGGCCTCCGAACAAGAGGGAACAATCACCAAAAGGGGTCGCTTGCTCGCCGAAGGATGGGTTCACATGCTTCATCTTAGTGTACAGTGGACGATTCAGGATGATACCGAACGGGCCATCATAGGCATCTCTTGAACCTAGTCTCAGGAGAAGGATAACACTCCTCTCAAAAGTTCCATTGCCATCAAGCTCTTCAGTGGCAACCAAAACACATCCAGACTCTGGCATAGGAATAGAATGAGCCCATTTCCGGGGAAGATGATATACTGCTCCATCCTGAGTTGTCTTTAGTGGACTATTTGCATCTACTGTTTGCTCCTGGTTGGATGCATGATAAATAACAAATTAGGGGAAAAAAAATAGGACCAGGTAAATGAGATCTGATCTGTAACAAAAATACATTGGGATCTGATCTGTAAATCAATCAAATGGAAAATAATTGGGACAACAAAAATGTGTATAAGACAATGGGATGTATTAGAAATAGAGCATTGAAGATCTTGTTACACTACACGATGGAGACAGTCTAGCTAGCTGCTAGCAGTACAATGTTGTTTGAGGTGATGAAATCACATTTTTGTCTATCTGCATTGCTAGACAGGAAGTTTAACATAATCTGGAATAATGAATACTTGCAGCAAGAACCATAAAAGGTCCTAAATAGAAGTGCTGGATCAGCACATAGATGAGACCAAATCTCAATTTCAACTTTCACCAAAAAGGGGAACACCAGAACAGCAGAGAAAAATAATATTCATTAAGTTCAAAAACTGACTATGGAATAATATACATTTTTTTACCATGAACATTCTTATGTTCCCAAAGTCTCGTGTATCCATTTCTGAGGTTGTAACATTTAGGTACAATGTTAGGTGTTATAAAGTGCAAGTCAACCTTCAGATATTGACCCATTGTCTTCTTTCCTTTATGACGCTAACAAATGAGCATAACTGAGGAAAAATGCCAGAGCTATTATGAAATTTCATTTTGGAATCTAACGTCATTCCTATATAATCACTAAAGGTGTCTGTCAAAATCTTTTGTCAAACTTTCTGTGGTACGGATGAAATAGCAAAGACCAGAAAGCTTGGTCTTACCAGCTTTGGAATCACAAAGCTTGCTCTCACATCTCGCCAATATGACAAGTTTCTAGGCATATACATCGTGTCACTTGATTTTGGTTCGCCCTGATTTTGGGTTGTTCCGTTGGAAGCATCTCCACTGGGAGTAGATGCATCACCTTTTCCTGCATGCAGAAATGAGATGTCAGAATTCACCAGCCCAACACATACTACAGCCTTTGTACCAAACATTTTAAGACATTCACAAGTACTCCCTCCGTCCCTATTTAATTGTCACCGTTGGTGTGCGTGCCACAAGTTTGATTCAATTTGTAGAAAAAACGTGCAACATTTGTATCTCCAAATAAATTTGTAAAAAAACTAGATTCAAAGATTTTTCCAATGATACTAATTATATACTATGAATATTAATGTAATTTAATATATATTTAGTCAAAGTTATTTCTCGGCAAGCGAAAGCGACAATTATTTGGAGACGGAGGGAGTATCTTAATAACGCAAATATCTGATGTAAACTGAAAGAAACATGGAAAATGACAACGGTGGATAGCCAAAAGTTAATAGCTATCAAGCTATGCATTCAACAGAAGTAGCACTCCGTGATGTAGTCTCCACTGAAATGTAGAGAGATAAGAAACCCTTTAATATGCTGATTAAGCAATTGACGCATGAATGAAACACTGTGTCTGGAAATTCAAATGCAGCAATCGGAACCCCAGTATTTCTACATACAGAATTTGAGATCAGTACAGCTACTGCAGTAAAGTAGTTTTCAATCACGAAGTGCACCAAAAGTGTCTCAAACTCCAAATGAACCGTGAAGAATAACCACCGATCTCAAAGCATACCCAAATTCCATGTACGTACCTCACGCACAATAACAACTAGAAATCCAGTGAGACATGCACGCCTTTGCATCACAAATCGCATAGTAACCAACACGGCCTCGATGCAAAAGCCCGGCCAACAATCTCATCGCCGAGCGCCAATAGTTTCAATCCGCACCCAAATCTATAAACGTTGACTGCTTCCCACATGCAAATCGCTAGATCCTGATCCAATCGCACAGATCAACAAAGCATCAGGAGCTCGGCTAAGAGAACCTACCAGGAGAGGAGGCCTTGTTCCTGGGCTCGTCGCCGTCCTCTTGGCCGTTGTTGCCCTTCCTCCCCGCCGCGCTCACCACCAACCTCGGCCACCGCACAGGCTGCCGCCTCCACCCCATAACAGCCAGCGAGCCGGTCCCGGCGGCAAGCGGGGACCGCGCCGCCGGCTGGGGATGCCTCGGCGTGAGGCAAGGCCCACCGGCCTTCTGGTTGAGGGCCCACATGCTCGTGGCTGCGTGGAGGCCGGTGGGTGGGACACTGGGACGGCGTCCGGACTTCGGATCCGGATTGGAAATAGACACGGAAACAGAATAAGCTGAGTCCCCTATGTGGTCATGGTCACTGGTCTGTAAAAAAAAAAAATGCCCATTTCGATTCATACTGATTTATTATTAAAAAAATATTATTTTATAATTAAAAAGAAACCAACATTTTGGCTTAGCCGAACAGGCCATCGATTACTGTATTATGTTTATCAAAAATCCAAGGAAACAGGAATGACTTTGCCATTCCAATTGATCAAACAACGAAAAAGAAAGAAAGAAAAAAGAGTTTACTCTGTCTGTCTCAAAAATAGGTCTACATCTCACGTAATTTTAACCAAATATATAAAAAATTATTATTTGTTATACGAGGTAAGCATCATTAAATTAATCATATTATTATTTCCATACTAAATCTAGTTGGTGACACAAACATTGATATTAGTTTTATAAACTTAGTTAAAGTTGGAGATTAGTTGGCTCCTCAAAATATGAGATAGAGACTTATTTTGGGACGGAGGATTACGCCTATAGAGGTTCGGTGATATCATTTCAAGAAGAACAATGCGAGTCTCTAGGCATTTCAAGAAGAACAATGCGAGTCTCTCGGCACCAGCAGGTTTACAAAACTTGTCACCTCTGCGAGTTGGCACATTTACAAAAGGGTGAAAGATTTAAACTTGCAGCGAGCTTGGATGGCTGTTGGATGGATAACCTATTTTTATCCTTTGAGTTTTGGAGTAAGCAAAAATCATATGGGCTGTGTAGCCCTTTGAATTAGCTTTCTAAAATATCCAAAATCATCGAAATCGAGTCATTTTAGCGAGCAAGGTAGACACCGGACGCTGGCACCGAACGCGGGGCTGTTACTATAGCAGCGCCTGGCGCATGCGCTGTTGTGCTGGTCGAGAACGCAGCGGACGATAGAGCGTCCGGTGCGAAACTGGAGCTCTCGGGTGCTTTCTAGAATTGCATCGGACGACGCGAAGCGTCCGGTGAGTGCATAAAAGTTGGCATGCAATGACTAATTTCAAACGATTAGTACACGTGTCAGCAGGCTATACATAAAGTGTGTCCATTGCGCCTGCAGTCAGCCTAATGAAGAGGGTAACGACTTTATTTGTTTGAGGAATATAAATTGGAGTGAGGACCGACCATGGGAGGTGTGTCTTGCACCTTGAGAATGTGTTTTACTTACTTGTGCATGGCTTAGTGCCCTCCAACTCATTTGTGCTCATAGATTCATATTCGAGAAGTAAGTAATCTATCGGTAGTGCATTGCATTGAGAGATTGTAGGTGTGCTTGTTACTCTTGGAGGTTGCCACCTCTTAGATGGCTTGGTGGCGTGTGGCTCTGTCAAAGCAAGAAAAAAATTGTGCTTGGCTCCGGAGAAGATTTGTGAGGGGTTGGAGCTCACCCCGCGGGAGATCGTGTGACAGAACCGCCTTAATCATAGGGCCCATGTGCCCCGTCATCGTCCTTAAGGACCTTTGACTAGTCTGCACGAGTTCCCTTTATCTTAGGTGGCCCGTCGGGTCTCATAGAAAACCCTAATTTCCCCAAGGATCTCATTGTAAAGATCTTACAAGTATTACAACAGTTTACACAAATGTGATAAATCAGAGTAAAGAGTGCGGAAGAGTTACATTAGTATAGATTTACAGATCTAGCTTACATTATCCCAAACCAGAGTTTCGTAGTGGAGTAGCGATATACAACTAAACACCCTGCCCAAGGGTCTCATTATATACACATCTTCATCCCTGCACGATCCGCTGACCGGCACGGTCCCACGCAGAACTGCACATTCAGTTTACCTGCAACAGGGGTTAACAAACCCTGAGTACATGGGGTACTCCGCAAGACTTACCCGACTAAAGGTGTAAAATTAGACTCAGGAATGCAGGCTGAGGGGAGTCAAGGTAAGGCTTGAGCAAAAATCAAAGTATTTTGCTGAAAAGCATTTCTATCCTATTTCATTATTTGATCTCACTATTATTTTATTCATATACATAATTCCAATATCAATTCTAGTATATTATGTACTTTCAAATTCATATTCATTCTCAAAAACAAACACCTAGTTTCGAACCACTCTTCGCTGTAAGTGTGAGGATCATGTCTCCATTAACCGAGGAGCAACGTCGATTCGAATCCAGAAGTACCCAGCTGGGGATCCCTATCCACACTGCATATGTAGCACTTAAGCTTGCATATGCCAACCCCGTCTACCACGGCTTTTCATACCCCGGAACCGGTCCTGCGCCACCCGAGAGCACAGTACCCCTCTTGTCTCCAGGCACGACGGCCACGAGGGTACACGCTACTCTCGCCATCTCTCCACTCCCAGTGCGTGGTTGTCGGTTCCAGCAGTAGAGCCACCGGAGTCAGAGGCTTTCCGTAGTATGTGGCTAGTTGCAAAGTCATGATCACAGCAGGCCGACAACGAATGGTCCCTAATATTTTTCCGTTAGAAACCATGCATTGGGACTCTAACCCAAGTACACTGGTAACTACCCGGTTTTCACATCCCTTTCCCGATGGCGACGAAAGTTGGGACTCTAACCCAAACAGTTGGCCATCCAAACGGGAAAACCCATCCACGTTGATGATAATGGACTGGCCAAGTACACCATCACCAAACGAGGACAATACCAATCCCATAAAATGATTCATTTGTTTTATATCATCACAGTTTTCAAAATAGCATTTTTGCAACTCTATCATTAAGCATGACTAAGCATTTTTTTCAATACTTTAAATAAATCAGGGTCTCAGATATAATATGTGGTCAAGGAAGGGTAATGCATCAATGGGTTATCACTCAACTCCTAATAACCTAATGCAGTAGATTCACTCAAGTGATAAATATTTTTAAATAACAAGGAGGGACAAATGCACCGGGGCTTGCCTGTTGCTTGAAGTCGATCGAATCCTGAAGTCAATCACCGAGAAGGATCCACGTCCACCGAGTGAAGACCTTACTCGGGACACGCTTCAGATCATAATCGTCGCGCGTTCACTACACGAAATAATAATGCAATACTTAACATGATGATATGTATGCCATGATGCAGAGATGCATTGAAAAGTAAACTAAATTTAGAAAGTTGAGTACACTTTCCTTCACGGTAAAGTTGTAAAACAAACTTCGTTAGACAAGGTGGTGGTGTATAATTTATTCATCGACTATTTTAACAGTCATAGAAGGCTGAGTTAATTTTCCTTATAACACTACTACACCTTTGCTTAAACAAGTCACCAACCCTAATATCCTATATGAGTAATATAAATTATTAATGTTCTAATTAACAATTTAATTAAGAACTCAAACAAATAATTAAAGTACCAAAGGTCATCTTATGTTAATGACCCAGGGACATCACGCATTCCTAAGGTCATACAAGACCCTAAATGGCTAGGGTTCCTATTTATTTTATTAAGCGATCTATAGAGGATTAAATAGCGATTAAGCAAACTATTTCTATTTGAGCCCAAACTTTACCAACAGCTAGATCTTTCCCTAAAATAGTGCCACTTTAAATTTCTTGATTTTTGGATACATATTTTTGCCTAGAAAAATCATGGAAGTTCAATTTATTAATTAAAAGGCACATTTGTATTTCCTGCAAAAATGCTGAAAATCATTATTTCATATTTTTAGTGTGTTCCATATTTCATAGAGAGCCTCTACAATTAATTTCATAATTTTTGGTGTCACAAAAATATTCATACAAAATTTACAAAGTGCCTTACTATTTACTTCATCAGAAAACCAGAAAATGCATATTAATTCGCAAGAAAATGCAAAACCTAATTTCGGCCCGAACCGGCCCAACTTGGCAGGCCGACCCACGCGCTCCCGCACTTCCCCAGCTGCTTTCCACCACTGGGCCGGCCCAGCCCAGCAAACAGGCCGGCACCCCGTCTCTTACCTTCTCCCTCCCCTCTCTCGGGCGCCAACCGCGCGCGCGTGGCGGCTCCAGCCATGGCAGCCCGCCGCCGGCGGTTCTCCGGCGAGTGCAATCCCCATCGGTGTGCTCCCCGGACCACGGCGGACCTAGCTATGGTTTGTTGGCCGGTTTAGGGTTTCGCGGAAGCTTGACCAACGCCATGCGGCTCGGCCAGGACGGTGACCGGCGGCACCGGTCGATCCAGCAGCACAAGCCCTCAACAAACCTAAAAACTAACCCCCGAGCTTCACGGAACTCACCTAGACGCGTTGCGCACGTCGGTTGAAGCGGAGATGACCCCGAGGATGCTGGCGACGTCGACGGTGGCCGTGGCGGCACGAACCAGTGACGAGACGACGTTCCGGCTACGCTGGTGCACCAAAGGGGAAACGACTTGAACCAGGGGATTCCTGGGATCAAGTGGGACATGAAACGAAGGACAAGAGGGGATCAACTCACTGGGACGGCACGGTCGCGACGAAGCCGAGCACGGCGGCGCTCCGCCGGAGCCGAGGACGAAAACGTCCGCTTTTGAACCACTCCGGCGACGATGTGAGGCTATTATGGGTCCACTGGCTTCGCAAAATGGTGGAGGAACTGGAGCCAAGATGGAGAGGGTGGAGGCAAAGCAGCGGCCACGAATTTGCTCGAGCAATGAAGCTCGTCGGCGGCGTGGTGGAGGAACGGAGGAAGAAAACGACGATGGAGATGGCTTATATAGGGCGGAGGATAGGAGCGCGGCGTGGGGAGGGCCCCCACGGTCCCGGCCCCGTCGGTGACACGCGGCCGGCCGGCCCCGGCATCGCCGGCGGCCAGCGCGCGCACGCGGGGTTCTGAGCAGAGCAGAGCCGGCCCCCCCAACACTGTAGCATACCAGGCCACCTTTTGACTTTTGGGCAAAATTACTTTTTATTTTGTGGATCAAGTTGCAAAATCACTAATATAAAGTTTGTAGAAAATTTTATGCTGAACATCTTTGGTTTTTGTACCCCATCCAAATTTTGAATAATTTTTGAATAATTTAAAAGGGGGTAAAAGCTTGATTTGAAATTTATTTACAATTCATTTAAATTCTCAAAACTTTTCTCAACAACTTGAAATTATTCAAAAATAAAGTTGTTCTATTTGACAAGGCCTATAACTTTCAGTAACTGGGTTTTGTCAGATCCTTCATAGTTTTTGAAATAACATTTCAAATTTAACCTTTTAAAACACTCATTAGGGTTTATTTTGAAATCTCACTGCATAACTTCAAAATCCCTAAATATAAAAGTTGTTCAACTTGAAAATTCTTACAACTTTTATTAAAGTAGTTTGCCCAAATTCTTGATAGTTTTTGGAAGGGCATTTTAAATTTGAATCAACAAACACTAATTGAGTTTTAATTTAAATTTTCACTGGTAAACTTTAAAATCTCCAAACATAAAAGTTGTTCTATTTTTAAAGAGCTAAAACCTTTATAAAAAGACCATCATCAGATTCCTACTAGTTTTTGAATTCATATTTCAAGTTCAAATTTTAAAACCTAGATTAAGACTTTATTTGAAATTATTTTTAATAACTTCCAAATTGCCCAAAATAGAAGTTTCTCGACTTTTAAAGATTTACATCTTTTGTTTAGGGCCCAACACTTGATTCTATTTAGTTTTTGATTTAAGGTTTCGGGTCCGCTTAGGGTTTTTAATTGTTTTCCTTTTTATTTTCTTTTAGGATTTAGAGACATACACACAAACAATTGTTTAAATCATAAAGTCACTTAAGGGTGCCTAAGCACATTCACATGTGAAAATAAAATTTGTCTTAGTGATGCACAGTAACAATGATTTTATGCGGGTTGAATTACATGCAATCATGATGACATGGCCGGTTTTAGTTATCGTAACACCAGGGGTGTTACAGATCGCGAAAAGCATCGCTAGTAGAGCGAGACGTGAAGAACGACACGTCCGGCCGGATCAAAGAGTAAGTGCTTGCGGACGCCCCACGTGAGGGTGGTGACTTGTGGTGGGCCACCTCTTACTAGAAGATCAGTGATAACCTTGGAGCTTGTCTCAACGGTTGACGTAGCTTGTGGTGACAAGTGAACCTCTTCCCATACTTCGCGGTGGTTTACGTCTTTTCTACATAAGTTATTTATATTGTTTATTAGTTTATTTGTGTAGTTGTTGTTGGTCTTATGAGATTGGTTAGTTTGTGTAGCTTGTCACTCATCTTCTTAGTTTGTGTAGCTTAGAAGCAGTGTCTTACTTAATTTGTGTAGCTGAGCAAATTACGTTTCTTGATTAAAATTGTGTATTCTTGTCATTAAGCATTTAGTTAGCTTAGGTACTTGGTACCTTTTGCCTGTTAGTTGGTAGGAGCTCCCCCATGTTTAAAGTACTGATGGTTATGTTTGTGTGACAGCGCTAGAATCGATTATGGAAGCTTAAATTAGGCTAACACCTTTGTTCCTTGCATAAGATCTTTGACAAGGTGCTTAGAGTCTAGTTAGAGGGGTGAACTGTTGTTAGAATCGATTAGGTTTATTTTCACTATGATTAGTTTATAAAAAGAACTATTCATCCCCTCTAGTCCACCATCTCAAGCTCTCGACCCTTCTTCCCTGCTTAATTGTCTCTTTTCAAATGTTCCATGAAATAAAAAATCATGCAATTCAAAATTGCATTGCTCCTATTTAGACATTATTTTTGGTTGCACGCTCCCGTCAAGCTCTAATAAAATGGAATCATAGCCCCCTAGCTGACTTTTGTAGTCTCATTGGAACCGTGGCTACGAGCTATCTAAAGCTTATAAGTGCATTTTCAAGAGATTACCCAAATCATTTTTCAAAGCTAAATTTAGCTATTATTAAAAGGAAATCGTCTCCAACAAATTCTATAAATGGCTATATGAATTTAGTAGCTCTTTATCCCACCTTATTCACTCTCTAATTTTAGATAGTCTATCTCACTAATCATCTCGTCTCTTTGGTTTATAGAGTCTGTTGGAGTACTCTAATATTTTCTTGTCAAATTTATCTTAGAGAGTAGGTAAATCAGTAAATTTAGTTAGTTCTTTTTAGCTAATCTTTCGAAGATGCTCTAACTCATTGCTTTTACACAGTAAGAATATACTAAATGCCTTTGAATGTATTCTACCAAAAAAATAATGGGCCATTACCACAAACTAAGACTAACTCTAACAACATGACCCAAACGCAAAAATAGGGTGTGAATAGTGTTTTGGGTTCCCAAATGGTGCTCCAACAGACAACACAGATATAGGAGGCAATTTGTGTCGTGCTCGAGCGAGCACCTAAACATGTGTCGTCCTCGAGGGAGCAGGCAAATATCTAGGGCTCCTCCACACCCCCGTGGATGACAATGGCGAGCCGCCGCCGACGTCCGGTTCGTCTACGTCGGGCCACCTCTACTGTAGCCGCGGGCACTCGCGGCCAGCCTACGCCTTATGGCGAGGAGCAGAGGCGGAGGCGGCCGGCGGCGAGGGCCTCGCGGGGAGCCACCGGAGCGACGAGGAGTGGCCGCTGAGAGGAGCCACCGCGGAGCGGGGCGAGGCGAGGAGAGGGCACGACAAGGAGCAGAGAGAGGAGGGAGGCGGCGCCGGTGAGGAGAAGTTGTGCGCCGGCGGCTTCGAGCTTCGGCAGCGCGGATCTACGACGGGGAGATGGAACGACCGTCAATGGAGCCACCGCCTCCTCCTTCTCCGGCCGACGCACTCCACGAGGCCCTGCTCTATGGCCCGCCTCCCGCGACAGGGTTGTCGTCGTCGACTTCATGGGCGGCGTGGGTAGCGGCGAGGCGGACCGTGGCAGTAGCGGGGTGGGGTGGCGAGGCGTACCGTGGCCGCGGCGGGGTGGGGCAGCGGTCGGGCGACGAGGCGAACGGCGCGAGGTGCGTTTGGGTTGTCGTTGTTGGAGAAGGAAGAGTATGGGTGCTGACCTTTTCTACTGTGCCTTACCCAAGTGAAGCAATGGGTCCTGTAAATGGGTATCCACGGTTGGAGACCGTCTATGTGTTGTCAGGAAAATATTAATCATTACTTTTATGCATCTAAAAATAGATCAAATGTTTTGGATATTTCCTTCCAAAAAAAGGATTTGACACATTGTCTAGGCAAATAAGATTGAACCAAGTGCAAGTGATGATTAAAAAATAAAAAAGAAAGAAAAACTAAAATAAAGAAACGAAGGAAAAAAATAAAAAATAATCAAAGAACAGTTGGTCCCGGCGGGGCTTGAACCCGCGACCTTCGGCTCATAAGACCAACGCTCTGACCGACTGAGCTACGGGACCAATTGTTTTGAATTTACTATATATGAAATATATTGTCTATGTATTGGGTGAAGCTCATGACCCAACCGGAACTGACACAACTGAATCAAAAAGGAGGTTCTGTTTACTTAGTATTAATTGTGTGTCTCTCAACATACTACCAAGTGCAACTTTCATCTCTGTGTGACAATAACTCGATCACAAAGAGTGTTTTCTTTCTTTGTCAAAAAAAACAGAGAGTGTTTTCTTTGTCAGAAGTTTGTGTGCGATCCAAACCTGCATGTTCACGCATTCATTCACTTGTTGAAACTTGACACGAAACATTCATTGGAGGTCTGCCCATCCATGGACAATGGCAACCTGAAAGCAAAGTCTCCATCCAGATGACTCTGTGTCACCAATTTCCTTCCTTCTTTTTATCTTGTGTTGGCAGATGTTGCAGTTCCATCCTCGTTATTTCTTTTCCAATTCTTCAGTGGTTGTCCAAAAAAAACTTATTAACTCGTTTTGTACTTGGATTATAACAGATGTCCTGATGGAAGGACATGGAAACCTGGAGTCATGCACACAAATATAGGGTAACAATATATCTTGCCCATGTATATTCATATTATTTTACGTTTGCTAATACTCTGTAGATAAGCAAAAGGTAATTGATTTGGAAAGCTTTACTTGCCTGATGGAATTGCTAATTCGGACAGAGCACACTGCACCAGATGACCCACATGCGCCCATAAATTGGGTAGGGCTGGGTGGTGGAGGGGGCATTGTCCATCTCCAAGCACAGAAGTCCATTCCTTCATCACACATCAAGCATCCATTCATAGCAATGGACTCTTTATTTCCCGAGCAACAGAGGAAGCTTGTGCAAGAATCGGGCAAAGGTTGGGTGGATGCAATTGACCTCCATTATTACATTCATGTGGCCCCCATCCATGGCTAAAGGATGTCAAGTGCAGTGAAACTGCCAGAAGGTGAAATCATATGGTGCGTGCGTGCGTGCGTGTGCGTGTGTGTGTTTTGAGGTGTCCTGTACTCCTGTAGAACCATCTGAATGTAAGACAACGGTGCGCACTGGGCAGATTTCTTACCACATGCTCTAGATACTCTCTAAGTCGTTTTTATGTTTGACCAAATACAAAAAATATATTAATATTTATAGTATGCAATAATTATTAGGCGAATTTTGCCACAGGACACTGCGAAAATGCATGATATGCTGAAACACACCGCCAACACGGGAATTTGTCCAAACACACCACAAATTCGTGAATGTTTGCCCAGACATATTTGCGGTGTGTTTGAGCAAACATTCAAGATTTGTGAATGTTTGCTGAGACACACCGCAAATGTGTCTGAGCAAACATTCATAAATTTACGGTGTGTTTAGACAAAATCGCGCGTTCGCGGTGTGTCTCAGCATATTATGTATTTTCGCAGTGTCCTATAGCTAATTTTCCCTAATTATTATTAGGTTAACAATATAATATATTTTTATAAAAAACTATTAGGAGATACCAATGTTGATATTTTTTCAACAAATCTAGTTGATTTTTTTTATAAAAAAACACTCCTTTAGAAATCGAATATATAGTTATTTTGAGATGGAAGGATTTTTTTTGCAATAAAGAAAAGTATTGAGTTACATGCACTGACCAGTTCAACTCAGCAATGGGCATGTCTCAGACGTGAAATAGGAACGAGCAATAATTATTTTTATTTTAGTTGCGCTAACCAGGATTCGAACTCGAGACCTCGGCTCTGATACCATATTGAGTGCATACACCGATCAGTTCAACCCGAAGTTTAAGCTGATGGGGAAAGGTGGGCAATTCACTTATATTCCAACAAAAAGTAATACTGTCACAAGGTTTTGAAAGCTGGATATATAGATATCAACAGGGTTGTGTAAACTGTGCTTCATTCAAACTGGAGCATATATCTCTTCTGTCGAAAACAAGTGTTGAAACGACTCATTTTTTCAACAAAATGCCATTGCACTAGAGCCTGGTGACCTGAACATGAATGCATGTGCCAGCGCCTCCCCTGCATTTGAGGTTGCAACTGTATCTCTTTGGTCCCGACCTGAGATCAACATGCGCCGTCTCAAAATAGATAAAGGTTCTAAAGTTGCAGCGAGCCTTGCAATACGAGCGAGCTGCTTCTTGAAACACTCAGGTCTCCAGGTCCAGGATGACGATGTGCTCGCATTGCAGAGCGCTTTGTGGTGAAATGGCAAGTCTGAATCTATCGAGCCCTCTCTAGGGAAAGGAGGCATCAACGAGTACTTGCGCAGCACTAAATTGTGCATGCGTGCCTTACACATTTCGGTGCATAAAGTTTATGTCGTTGATGTTTCGTAATAGAGCCAGTGCCGGACTTGCCATTATGTTTTGTAGTTTGATTTCGGATAGGTACTCCTAGAAAATAGAAATGAACAAGACGGGAGTTCTAGAAACGATGTCGGCACAACCTGTTAATTTGCTGGAATTGGCCAACACTACTACTACCACCTTTGGTTCACCACATTAGCCCTAAGCAATGCATGCAAGGTATAGTAGACTGGCATTCCTCCAATTTCAGTAGGTAGACGTGTCATTGAAAAAAAAAAAGGTCCGCCATAGCATGGGATCTTATATAATTTGGAACCAAGCCGCTAAAATGATTAATATATAAGATACATGCCTCAAAGACCAAATGACACACATATATAACCAGTGTTCTTTTTTTTTTTGGTATCATCACTTTAGATTTCTTGCACATCAATCCTAAACAACAATGTGTCTATCTTTCTTCTCAAATTGCTCATGCAACACTGTCAAGACTTCTTTTTATTTATCAAGATTTTAAATCTCTGGCTATAGCTAGCTGTCGTTATAATCGGCTCTAGTTATTTGAGAGAGGTTGATCGAAGATATTTGTATTTATGTACAACTTAGAGGCAATAGCCCGCTATAGCCTCATTTATACTCCGCTATAGCTGTTTTAGAGGTCATCCGCTAAATCCCCTTAGCCAAAGATTTAAAACCTTGCTTCTTATAATTGTGGCATTATCCATCATACATATCATCATGTGTCCTCTACCTTAATTTGGCTGTCTCCGTAGTTTGTTCAAGTTATTCATGCATATGACAGTCACTCAAATTGTTTTTTTTTGAAAGTCCTCAAATTGTTTTACAGTCATTGGCATCCAACACATCGTAGGTTTCTCTATCTCTAGTAGCCTTAAACAAATGTAGAGCAAAAGTGTAGTCATGACAGCTACACTGAAATCTGGATTGAGGTGGTTCCGCAAAAACACTTATTATTACACTCTCTCAAGTTTTTCCATGTATACTTCGCGTGCTTGATTTGTGCAGAACTGCAGATTGCACACACTTAACGCTATTATGTGTTCTAAACCCTACAGTACATGTGCCCTAAAATTCAACGGTTCAGTAAAAGTTTGGCTCTTAGTGCGGCGAGCAATTCGCTTATGTGCACGCCACAAAATGATTATGTGTAGAAACGCAGTTACTACTAAAGATGGCAATCCGTATTCATAACCCGAAACCCGACGGGTTTTTACCTCATTAGGGTAAGAGTATGGCTAATTTTTTTACCCATGGGTAAGTAAATGGAAAAAAATCCTCACCCAGCGGGTAAAGCGGGTAAGGGTATGAGACTGCATTACTCGCACCCGTTAACCCATGGGTAAACTAAACCCGATTCAATATGAAGAAATCATAGGCTAAAATTACCATCACACAGGCTAAGCCCATGTGGTGGAGACTTGAACTTGATAATTGGTATCCATTCTAATTCCTAATATTTATTAGATTATTTGATTTAGTGTTCATCTAGTCTGTTTGATTGGTGAATTTATTGTTGCTTTGTGAACTGTGCTTCTTTGGCTCAAATTAGGAGCTTTTATATGTAGTTTTGAATTGTAAATATCCTTAGAATACTGGGTAAAAATTATCCATGGGTACCCATTACTCGCATGTTACCCACATGGGTAAGGGTATGAGAAAAAACTCTTACCTATGTATGGGTAAGGGTAAATTAAGAAATAAAATATTTTCTAATGGGTAAGGGTATGAGTATCATAAACCGAGCGGGTAATTATCCATTGTCATCTCTAATTACTATGCACGCCATGGGCAGCAATAAAATTGGTAACGCATGCTGTAGTCAAACGAGGAAATCGAAGGGACCGAAATGCATATATACGCACACACGTCATGAATGAGCAGCAGTGGGCAGTGGCATACAAGCAGTCAAGCACTACTCTCCTTCTTTAAAAGGAAACCACGCTGCACCCGAGGCTTCTCCATGCAGTTGCCCTATCTTTCTCCTCACCCTGTCCCATCGCCTCGCGGCGAGCCCTGATCGATCCCATCATCCCTGTCTCTCCCAGCCTCCATCGATCTCTCTTTCATCTGGTCCAGCGATCGATCGGTAAGAACATGCGATGCTCTAGCTGTGTGTGTGTTTGTGAATCGATGCATGGATACCTGCCTTCGTTTAATTTCTTTTCCTGGCCATTTTCCCGTTCTTTCTTTGCTATTTCTTTGGGGGTGTAGTTTCAGTTTTGCCGCAAATGGGGAGCTGTGCGTAGAACTCTGACTAGTTGCAACGGGGAAACGAACTGCAAAGCAGCTGCATGCGCGGCGCCTCTGGGCTCTGGCTCTCTGACGATGATGAGTAGTAGCTAGATCTTTCGCGTGTAAATTTGTTGGATTTGGCGCTTGCTATTTTTGCCTCTCCATATACAGATCTGGATATATGTATACGCTCAACAACTTTACATGCTTATCTTCTTGAATTACGTGCTAGCTCCTGCTTATTATGTTATCTCCATGGGTCTACTATATATCTTTTAATTTGCTGGATGTTATTACCCCTTCTTCTTGAGATATATAGCTCCTTCTCTCTGCTAGCTATAGATCTGTGCTGTACGAAGTTTTTTTTCTCTTAGAAACAGCACGTTCTTACACGGCCTATTTGATCTGAAGACTGAATGAAGCAGAAGCTATAGCTGTGTGAACCTTTAATTTGGGCCATGAATTTCTGAGGAGCTTCGTTTTTTTCTTCTGCACAAGATTTCGGCCCGTTTTAACTAAGCACAAAAATTGAAGTGACGTCTTGGCATGCGCATGTGCCTTTAGGTTTAGATCTGTTCCTACATATACATATATCTAGCAAATAGTAAAGTTGATCGTCGCTATACTTAGTTTCGAAGGTACATCAAACTAAACCTAGATCCCTAAATCCTACTCCTACATCGATAACCAGAGCTGTTGATTTTCACTGTTTTCTTTCATCCCATCATCATCGATCAGTAGTTCTTTATGATATATGAAGTTGATTATCAGATTCCACCACACATAGTATTTGACAATTGAATATTACATAAAAGGAATAGCTGTGAGACTGATAGTACTGCGTGAGGACGATGGGGCGGGGAAAGATTGAGATCAAGAGAATCGAGAACACAACCAGCCGTCAAGTGACCTTCTGCAAGCGCAGGAATGGGCTGCTGAAGAAGGCCTATGAACTCTCCATCCTCTGCGACGCTGAGATCGCTTTGGTCGTCTTCTCTAGCCGAGGCCGCCTTTATGAATATTCCAGTAACAGGTGACTAATTAAAGTTTTGGCTAATTTTCGTTTCATTTTATGTTGTATATCTTAATTCAAATGGAACTGTTTGTACATGATATATCATATATGATATAATGCATGTGCTGTATATTCAAATTATGCCTTTTTTGTACAACTTATGTGTTTGCATGGATCTAATAGTTATAGTTAAACTAGCCAGTAAAACTCTAACTTATATGAACTTCCAAATAAAACGATATTCTTTTCATAAACTCCACTCATCAGTTATAGTTTAGCTAGTTCCCTATTGGATTTTGGCATCAGAAAAAAAAATCACTGATGTTAAATTTTGAAATCACTTTAGTGATGATCTGATCAGCTGCTAATAGCTTTTTATAAACTGAGTGGTTGAGAGTAATGGGTCACTAATATAATTAAGCTAAATTGTTTGAATCAGTTGGTCTTTTTAGCAGTTAGATTTTAGCTTATCCAAACGACATATATGGCCGTACTCGCAGACATTTGGTAGCTGCTGTGTTTGTGCAGTGGATATTGACGATCATACTGCTTTTGTGACAGTTTCCGAGTTTCGGACTTTGGTCGATCACTTTTTTCATTCATGCACGAAATGAGCGATATTGTGGTATAACCCAGTTCCACGCACAGTTGCATGCAAGAAGTTCTAGTCTTTGGGAACTTTATCATACTGTGTGCCATGCACTGATGAATCATCACATGCACGCGGCATGCATGGTGCTCAGCTCCCTGAAAAGGTTCTTCCATTTCATGCACACACTGTACAGAAATCCCTCTGTAGAGTAGTGTATGTTTTGCAGGAGATGGAAACTGTAGGCTCTCCCTGCCCTCTTTCCTTTGCGGTGCTAAGAAGTTAAAGGACGCCTTTGATCGGTTGTGTTTTTGCATCGGGAACCTCTCTGCTGGACACTCACCAATCACCATGCATTCAAAAGATGATATGCATTTCTTTTGGGCTCTTTGTTTGCATTTTTTTGTGTGCAATATGGTGACGTAATAAGACAACCTGAATATACATACGTTGAGGGAATGTGTACAACGTGGTACTTGTTAGCCTGGATCTGGAATGAATGTTTTGTCACCAGCACATTTTTTAAAGATAAAGAGATACTACCTACTGCATGCATATTGCATACTAGTTCCTGGCTTCAATTCTTACATTGTTCTTCTACTCTATATAGCTTGATAAACATATATGTGTTTCATTTCACAAAGACATAATCTGTGTACACTGATTTCTTGTACGCTTTTTTTTTTCATAAGCAGATCTTGATTTTATTTGACAAGTAATTAACATATATATTATTGTATCAGCGTCAGGTCGACGATTGAGAGGTACAAGAAAGCCTCTGCCAGCACTTCAGGAACAGCTCCAGTGATAGATGTCAACTCTCTTGTAAGCTCTGTTGCTTCCTTGATTTTCTCTCTTTTGGTTGCAAATGTTAAATTATGATCACACACCACGCATATCGGTCGGCTTAATTAAGATCTGCATAACAAATTAAATGTGCTAACAACTTTTAGCTCTGGAAATTTTTACAGCAATACTTTCAGCAAGAAGCAGGAAAACTGCGCCAGCAGATACAAACCTTGCAGAATTCAAACAGGTAACAAGTTCCTGTAACTGTTCTAATTGTATATTTGTATTCATCTTCCATCATGCATATATAGATAGACACTACAGTATATACTGCATATTCCGAAGTCAAGGTTCCTTTGGTAATTCTACTCATAGTGATCTCATACTCATTGTCAGGCACCTGCTGGGTGAATCCATTGGCAATATGACTGCAAAGGAGCTCAAGGGCCTTGAAAGCAGGCTTGAAAGAGGCATTGGCCGGATCCGGTCCAAGAAGGTACCGTAAACCTAATACTTTTATAGCTAGCTAGTCAGCTGACTATTTCATATATGTACACACACAAAGATTTGAAGGTCGTCGTATGAATTTGGGCACCGCAAATTCAAGGACACCTCTCTCTTGAATCCTGGTAGTAATTTATTTCCACCTTTGAGTTTTTCTCAGAATGAGCTGCTACTTGCGGAGATCGAATATATGCAGAAAAGGGTAAGCTCATTAATAATGACAGCATTATTCTTGTATACTATATGAAACATGAACGTGTGGAGAATTCCATGTGCGTTTTGGTTGACAGGAGCAAGACTCCTATTTAAATTTCTCTTTTGTCTTATCTATATTACATTTGCAGGAAGCAGATCTGCACAATGAAAACATGTTCCTGCGGGCCAAGGTATACGACTGATTCACTACTACACAGTCAGTCAGCAGTCAGGACTCAGGAACTGAGTGCCGCTACCAATGCAAGTATTGTGTAATTTGCAACAGGTTGCAGAGGTTGAGCGAGCTCTGCAGCAGGAGGCGGCAGAAGACCAGACGATGGCGATGGTGCCGGCGGCGGCGGTCCCCGGGGCAACGACGACGGAGCTGAAAGCGCTGCCGGCGTCGTTCGACTTCGACCCGCGTGGCTATGGCTACTATCAGCAGCAGCAGCAGCAGCATGTGCTGGCCGCCGCCGCCGCCGCCGCCGCTGCGTCGTCGTCGCAGCAGTACTCGGAGCAGCCCCAGCAGGGACAGGAGTACCACCAGACTGCCCTCCACCTCGGCTACCACGTCAAGATCGACTCCGCCGCCGGCAAAGGCTTCCTCTAGGCGCTTGCTGCTCGCATGCATGCATCTCATCTGAACTGAATCTGACGGACGGGCAGCGGTGATCGTCATAATTACGTAGTTGTGTGTCGTCTCCATTAACTAGCTAATCAAAACGTACGGGTACGGCAATGTTGTGTTGTGTGTGCAGAACTAATATAAGCTACTACCAAACAATATTGTCGTGAGTATATGGATATATTGACTAATGACTATATGCCTATATGTACGGTGTGGATGGATGAAGAAATATATAATATATATCGGTGTTGTGTGCCTAGATGATATTGTGCCGGTTTTTCCACAAAAAAAAAATGCATGCCACATCCAAATAATGCAACTCTGAAACCCGTATGATAGCATGTTCCAATCGATCAGAAAAAAGATATATACTCTACCACATCTCCGTGACTCCAAATTTTGCACCCAGAATCTGAGGGCAAATAATCAGCATCCTTTGCGGTGGTCTCTTTGAAACCTGCACTGCGCACTGCGAGTGGATGGGCCGCATCTGACTGGCGTGGCCTTCTGGCAGTCTGGCCCTTGTTGAATATCAGTTTGGTTTGTTAGCGGGCCGGGCCTGATTTGATATTCTGATTGTGATGGAGAGGCAATGTTAATCCTGACCCACTATTGTTAATTATTCCCAGTGTATACTATACTAGGGGGAACCGTGCTTTGCACGGGAGTTTTTTAATCCGTCAAGGAGTAAGAAAATATCAGATAGGGTAAGAAAAAGGCCAGCGGGAAAAAAAATTCCCAGCACATATATCATGTGCTCGCATGCCCTAGGATGAAGGTGGGAAGAGAGTCTTACAATATATTTCATATATATGATTCTGTAATTTTTTTCTAACCACTTTAGACTTCTTTCCTAGGAGCAAGGTCCGGTGACACATATAACTTCCGCGTTAATGTGATGCCCAACATGTGCTTCCCGCACTCATGTCACCGGACGTCAATAGCATGGCTTGGTTAGGCTTTAAATTCGCCCATTTTTCTCTAGCTCTCCAATTTGGGACAACGCAAAGAGTAATGGATTATTAAATGTAGATAAATATTTTGTATGTTTATACAGTTTGCATGTAAATCACGTGACGAATCTTTTGAACCCACTTAAGTCATAATTAAAAATTTATTGTAAAAGTTAACACACATGCTACAATTTTTTTTTTTCAAAAGTTTTGCACGGTGTGCTATTATTATCGACCTTCTCAGGGATTCTAGACTTTTGTGTTGGGTTTTCCCTTTATTGTCCCACCCGTTTGGCTTCCAGATTTATAAAATTTTCAGAATTCAGAGGGAAACCAAATGCGGCCTAAAACATTCGATTTATATTCATATTAAACTATATCCATATTCGTATTTGAAATTTTATATAAAATTCGGTAAAAAGATATGCGAATCCGATTACACCGTCGTAGCCGACGGGATGCCATGGCGCTGGCCCTGGAAACGAGTCCATGTCCATGGACCCAACACGAAAGTAGTTGTTTCTAAAAAAAGAAAAAACACGAAAGTAGTTTCTTCGTGCCTTTTGGTTTTGAAGCCGAAGTCGTTTCTTTCTTTCTCCACAGAGAAACCGTTTCCTCCTTGCCAGCTCATCAAATTAATGGTAAGAAACCACGGCGTAAAATATTTAAGAAACAGTAGCGGATATTTTTGCAACAGTATTAAACCCGCTAAGAAACAGTAACGGGTGGTATAATTTCATAACAGGTTAGCACTGTTCCTTAATGGGTCGGTACTGTTCCTTAACGGGTCGGCACTGTACCTTAGCCGATTCACTGTAGATAAACGGTAAACTGTGAGGGGAGGGGCGCCCGTTACTGTTGTTTGAACAGTAGCTTAACCAAAAACAAAGTATCTATATAGATAGATGCCTGGATGTACTCTCTCCATTCAAAATTATTAAAATATTTTGACTTTCATAGAGGAGTATATTTTATAGGAAAAATGGCAAAAGCTATTGACTTTCTACCTTCTTTTCTTGTACTTATATGCACCGATAGTAATACGTGTGAAACTGTGAATTTTGATAAGACATGAACGTGACTACGTGAGCATGTGAACATATTATTATCTGAATTATATATTGCTATTTATCAGGATGAGCAAAACCCAGCCAGATTGTATTTGTCATGTCGACCACGACTTAGCTTTAAACCGAACCTTTTCATCAAGTTGCAGCCAGAGAGAAATTAAAAATCGACCTCCTCTGCCGGGCTATTGCTTCGGTTAGGTTGGTTTCATCAAGTTGCTGCTACATGAAGAACCAGAAAAAAGAAATTATAGCAATACAGTTGCTACACGTATTCTGAAAAGAAAATTTGAAGGGTGCAAAATAGATGGACGGCTGAAATCTTAGTACATTTTTAAAGACGCAATCCATCATGGTATACTGACAGTAATCAAAATAGAAGGAAATCTTAAGAAAAACTTTTTGTCACCCCTTGTTAAACCACCCAAGCATACCCTTATTTTCAATTAACGGTAATGTCTATTTTTTAACCTTCAACTTACACAGTTATCCAACTTTTAATTAATTCATAAAACCGTTGGATGGTGTCCACATAATTAAAGAAACCAGACAAAATTTGTCCTTCGGCTAGTTTAATGGTGGCTACCTACTTTCTAAAAACAATAAAATGGTATGATGTTTTTAAAAATATAAGTAATAATTCATTTAAATTAAAAATATGAAAATAGTACTAATCTTTATGTTGTTATAGTATTCTATTTAGAATTATTTAGATCTTTTTTGTTCATGTTCTTCATGTTTTATTGCTTGTAGTCATGTTTGTCATTGATTAAATTGTTGTTTTTTTTTACTATAGCTTTTGTTGTTCACATTTTTTTTAGAAAAATGAGAAATTTGGTTTATGATATTTGTTGATCAAAATACTAGTTGATTGCATGGTTTTTACCTTCTTTGAATCCTAGAACCTAATCTCAACCAATCAACATAAAGTAGAGTACTAGCTAAACAATCTCCAAATAGGATCTATACACAAGGTGGAGCATGGCATCCAAGAGGTTTGTTTTGTATTTCACTTTTTTTATGTACTCATGGTCTGCCATATCCTCTTGGTCAATCTCCAGGTCTGATATAGTGCAAAACAATGATTTAAATAAATAATTAGCATGATTATAGGATAAATAGATTATAAACATATATATGTCAAGTTTATTTTAAAAAATATGGTGGAAATTATATATTTTCTGATTTAAACACCTTTCTCGGCCAAATAATAGAGGCGCTTCGGACAGGTAGAAGGACTAATTAAGTCTATTGGGTTCGGCCACACCAATAAGAGCTTGTATAGCGAACAAACGCTAAGAAAGAGCAAGTTGGTTATGATGTTTTAGATATTAAACTAGATTTTTATATTTTTGGAAAATAGAAAGCTGCTCTTAAAACTTACTATACAAAATTTGGCAGATTTCTAGAGGGCGCTTTCAATAAAAAATTAGTTATAGGGCATCCAGTATCTTGTTTCATAGTTTAAGATTAAAAATTGAACTACCATGTAAGTTGAAGGCAGAAACTAAACTTACCCATAAATCGATGGGTAGGCTAACTCTTGATTTGGCAACTCTTGATTAATAGATAGGCCAATTCGACATTTAGATATTAATTTGAAGACTAGTTGCATTTGGTCCCATTTGGATCATCCAAATAATAATTATTAGTCGTGGTAGCTTAGAAAAACCCTCTGTCATGTAATATAGCGCATTTTGGTATTTAAATTTTGTCTTGAGATACAAAGTTTTGAGAAATGACATGTATTAAATGGTGTACCCGCCATATTTTTATATAAGGGAACTAAAAGTCCATCCTTTAATCATGACGAAAATAATCAAATTTTAATAAATTAGAAAGTTAAGTTAGAGGTACATGCAGTCTACTGTACTCTCCCTTTTTTTCTGATAATTTTTGGCTGGGTGGTAGGTAAGACAATAACAGACTTATTAGCTAAGGATTCGAACAGAATCTCAATTAATTTTAAGCAGTTAATTGTTAGATACACTCCTTTATTTTGGTTGTTAATTGTTAGCTAAGTGATATGTAAAACATTAGCCTGACTTATTAGTTAAGGATCCAAATAGAATCCCAATTAATTTTTAGTAATTAATTGTCAAATACACGAGATCTGAATAGACCTTTATCTATTTGTTAAGTAGACAACTTGGTTCAAACAATTGTAAGACGTTTTGGCATTATAGATATGTAGTTTTCTCTATGTATCTAGACATAGTGCATAATTAGGTGTATAAAAGACTATGAATCTAGAAAATTCCAATCGTCTTGTAATTTGGAACGGAGGAAGTAATTTGCAAATATTTGTAGAAAGACAAGGGTAAAATTTGGATATGTCAAAAGATAAATAATAATAAATTATAAAGGTAAAAAAACTTACTTGTAGTAATTGGTTATACAGGAGTATTGTCTGAATTATTTAAAGTTATGGCACCTAAAATATAGGAGAAATGAAAAAAATATTAAGAGAAGTTTCTTTTGTTTCAACCAAGCGAGACAAGAGTACCATATTTTGTACTGCGCGCATGGTAAAGGCTGTACTTAGAACTAAATACCCGTGCCCTACCTGTTAACTGTAGCTGACACTAAACGAGGCATGGTCAATGCTGATGCATGCTGCATCGAAAAGGACTGTGCACATGCATGCACGAAAACAATATACAATCCCGAGCGAGAATAAGTCGGATTCACACTTTAATTTTATATATATATATATATATATATATATATATATATATATATATATATATATATATATATGCTACACTAGCTAATACTGTACAATGGCGACAGTTTAATTTCACAAAAAAAAAAAAGATAATAAACCCAAATTAAAGCGACAGGTTTCCTTCTCTGTCCATGGGAGTACACAGCTGGACGGACAACTACCGGATGTGTGCTTGGTAGAAGGATGGAAATTTACAGATCGATCACTCCATCAATTAATCTGGCATAACTTTAATTTATTTTACAGCCGTCAATTTGAACAAAATTTGGAGGTACGTGCAGCAGTCCAGTGAGTCTATCTAGTGCGTTTAATTTCCTTGTGGGACGATATTCGTGTATGAGCTGGTAAACATTGGTGTTTTCCGAACAGCATTTTATTCTCTTGCTTCAAAAAACATTTTCAGTACAATATTATGAATAATTTATTATACTCAGTAATTATACAAATGCTATAAGAATTAATATCCTCGATCTTCTGCTTGTTGTTTATTACCCCAATTCTGCAGTACTCCAGGCCAGTAGCACGGACGTCTCCATCCTCCAGCGATCAAGCTGCTTCTCCTGATGACATATATATTTGTTTAATTAGACTATGGCTAGCTAGCAATAGCTATGATTTGCCATGATGATCCATGCAAACCCATAGCCAGCTGTTGCCTGTTCAACGAAAATGAGCTCGATCGTCTCCAGGTGCCTAACTGGAATTCGTGTTTCTTAGTGGCCGCTGCCCTAACACGCCATGAGTGTGCTGTAATATATTTGTTTGCATGCCTGCTGAGTGCTGACTGTCTCCAGTGTGCGTACGTGTACAAGAAACTCCATTTATATTATATATATATATATATATATATATATATATATATATATATATATATATATATTATAATTTGGCTGGCAAATGATGACCTGACCAACCCTTTTTTGTCACCAGTTTAGTTTAGCTGTTGAGATTACAAACTCTAGCAGCGGACAAAAACAAAACCATCACAAAAAGCTCTCAAACGTGTACAAACTACAAAGTCCAGTGGTTTTTTAGGCCTAATTCCGAGGAGGCGGCGGCCGCGCAGGGCTAAAATAAGCTTTGCAAGACGGTTATGTTCTAATGATTGAAAAACACAGACAAATTTGTGTGCTGAAATGTGCGATGAACAGGGACGATTGCGTTTAGCTAGCTGGAAGAGTTAATGCTCCTCAAACGGACACCTAGATTTCGTTATCTTGATGAATACAATGATTTTCTTACTACGACCTAGCTAGGGGTACATGTGGGAAGACCCCCATATGTTTGTGATTGTAGTCCATGTTTGTCAATTGGTTTTACCACGCCAATTGCCAACACCAAGTAAATAGAGATGAACCCAATTTTTAAAATTCATGTAGTTGTATTAGTTTCTTAAAGTACATACTCCATAGTACATTTTAAAAGGAATATAGTTATCAATTTTTAGGAGTCAAAAAAATTTAAGTTTTTTTTAAAAATCTAAACAAAAATAGGAGTACTGATTCTATTATACCGAATATATATTATTAAATTAATTATGAGATATGTTTCTATAATAAATCTATCTACAGACATATACATGACGCTTTAACTATGAATCTAGATAAAAATATCATCCAGATTCAAAGTGTCTTCTATATTTAGGACTGAGAGAGGTGTTTTCTATGATTTAGTTTTAACTCAAATTCTAGATTTGTATTCTTTTGGAGATATAGAGTAGTTATATGCGCAACTAATCCAATACAGATTTAAATTATCTTTTTGTAAATGTAAATACCTAAAAAAACATGTGTTAGACCCACACATTAACTAACATCACTCCATAGAACAATAGTTACCAATATATTTCACGAACAATACAATTACCATTAATTGAAAACTGCATGCTACCATAGACTTTGACGGACTCTAGCACAGAGCATGTGGTTGGTCGCAGTTTTTTTTTTTCTTTTTGGTGGAAACCGTGACGGGTGCACGTACCAAAATGGGTAATGGGACCGCAAGAAAAATACAAAATAAACATAATAAATACTTGAATGAAAGGAGAAAAATTACAGAGCAAACTCGGGGCGCAGGGAGACCTCAATCATCTGGATTTCGGCGACAATATACTGGAGCGAGAGAGAATCCAAAGCCCTCCTTTGGGTTTGTCTCTTCCTCTCTCCTCCCTTCTCCCACCCACCCCTTCTCTCTTGCTGTGGGTGTGCTGTGGAGAGGAGAAAGGAAGGAGAGCAAGAACCAACACCAACAAGAGCTGCTGCCAACTCCTGCACAGCCTGGGCTCTCATCACTGATTGCCCACCTATTACCTTCCTCTTTTGTGATTTAGAATCACCCATCTATCCCTTATATATCTACCTTTTCTCAGGTCCTCTTTGAACTCTCTCGTCTTCTAGGTTTCCCAGGCCTCAAGATAGGCCTTGGACCTAAGCTTGCAAGCAGCTGCTGTTCTTGGTTTTCTCGATTCTTGGTTTCGTGGTTCTTTATTTTTGGTTTCTCGTTAGGTTTCTGTATCTTCCCCCAATCTTGCAAAATCTTGTGGTGAAGTTTCTTGTGTTCGCTGTTTGGGGACCATGGACGAGAGGATTCCGCCGCCGTCTCTCTTGCAATACTCGCAGTCTCCTGTTCATTCTTCCCTTCATCCCCTCAATTCTATGAGGTATTCTTCCTCTGAAAGAGAAAGGTGAGTATTTGTTTCGCTGTTTTGTTCATGATTTTTTAATTTGTTTTCCAGGATTATTTTCCCTATTGTTTTTGGTAAGTTTTGTTTAGTTTTTTTTATCTTGCCCTTTCGGAATCTTTCTGAGGAGCACGAGATTTGATGCCGCGGTGGACATCTCCGCTTAATTCTAAACTTCCGGATGCCATATTTCCGCTTGATCAATGCTGCCGATTGTGATGGAGGAGTGATCTGTAATCATAGGGACTTTTTTTTATGACTCGATGATAGATTTGTTACTGCTGTTCCCCAGTGGACAAGTTGGCTACTAGGGGTAAATAGGAGCTGTATGTTTGACTCGCTGCTAATGGGTGTAAATTTTGTGTGTAATAAATCGCTCATTGGCGATAGTCACATGTAAATTTTAATTTGATGGATCGTTCTATATAAATCATATCAAAGTTCTTCCTTTTACATTTTATTTCTGTGGGATTATAGTTGTTTTAGATCCTTCAAATTATGCTGCTTCTTTTGTATCACGTGAATAAATTCAGTATTGGCTACTGTTATACTAACGTAGATTCTTGTTTGGCAGATATCTGGCTGAGTTGCTTGCAGAGAGGCAAAAATTGGCCCCATTTGTGCAAGTTCTTCCTTTCTGTACCAGGCTCTTGAACCAAGGTTTGCACGCATTACTAGTGTTGTTAATCTATATAGTTTTGTTAATTAGTTCAACTATTTTGTTTTGTTAATGGCGCAAGACATTCACTATCATTAGTTGCTATGTTTAGATTTTCTCCAAGTCTTTTACTTTGGGGCGGTTAATTGTATATCGATGATTGGCTCTGCACTTCGGTTTTCTTGGGTTTGTTATGATCATCATGTATTTTACTTTTTGTTGGTCATAAGGTTTCATTAGAGGATTTTTGTTGTGACTGGGTTTTGTTGTTCATTCATTTCTCATATATCCCATTATCCTATTGCTTTTTTACTTTGTTTATGGTGATAAAAAGATAATACTCCATTGAGTTATGGCTCTAAAGAATAAGTCATGTGCTCATAGTTAACAATGGCTTCAGTTTATGTCATCCACAAATGGCTGCTAACACTTTAGTAAACGGCTGCTGTTTGTGTCAACCAACTTTTTTTTTATCTTGAGGATGGTCACCGGCTCACTGCAGCTTATGCCTATTTTTAGCTAAGTGGAGTGTTCACTATCTCATTGGTACAATGCAGTTGTTCATGCATTGTACAAATTTAGACCGAGTTTAGAGTGGCGTTGTCATTATTGTTTCTGACTTATATACGTATAGTTGTCTGATTGAGTTCTTGTTCTATTTAATGCAGAGATTTTGCGCGCATCTTCTATGGCGCCTAACCATAACTTTGTTGATCCTGAGAGAATTGAGCATGGTAGCCCATTAAGGTTACCTGGCCACCCAGTGAATGGTCAGCCAATGGATCTGGAGGGCTGGTCAGGGATTCAAACAGAGGTGCATATTCTGACATCTGTTGTTGCTGTTGTTATTGTCTTTCTTTTGGTATTACATGCCTGCCTGGTCACTGGATGAAAGCACAGTTTGCAAATCGGTGGTGGGATCTTGTTTATTTAGATTTTGATCATGCTATTCATTTTACCTTGGATCTGCCACTAATCGTGACTAGTCTTGTCTACCGATAGAGTATATAGTGACTTGTAAATTGTAATAACATGAGATAAGATGAAGGTTATTTTTCTATGTCAAATTTTATTCCTGGCAATCATGGAGCATCCTGTCACTGTTAATGGATGAGAGTAGGTGTTGTTTGAAACATTTTTATCGAGGACTAAACCTGTTACATTCTGCCTTAGCTTATATTGTCACCTTCTCTTAATATGGTGAAATGTTCTCTTTTTCTCAAGGCTTCTCAGCATATGGGGGCTCTACAAGCATCATCAATGGGCTGGAATGGTGCACCTGTACTTGCTGCCACTCCTGTTGTCAAGAAAGTCATGAGGCTGGATGTTCCGGTAGACAAGTATCCTAATGTGGGTAGCTTTTGTAAATATTTTCCTTCTTAGATTTCTTTAATATGCTATGCCATATTGCCATATCTTGAATGTTTTACTCTTTGGTTGTGATCAGTACAATTTTGTTGGTCGTTTATTGGGGCCGCGAGGTAACTCCCTGAAAAGGGTTGAAGCTTCAACCCAATGTAGAGTTTACATTCGAGGACGTGGTTCAGTGAAAGACTCTGTTAAGGTAACTAAATAACTATTCTGTGTTCTTCTTTATTTTGATAGTAATAATATCACTGGTCATAAATTGAAAACCTTTGGCACTTTTTTCATGTACCATGTATTGTTGCAGTACTCCTTTATGTGAAACTTTAGAAGTTCATTATATTTGCACTTTATTAACTAGTAGCAAATATACTCAGTTAATTTCATTTATGTCTGGACAAACTTGTATATTGCATAGCTCATATCCTGGACAAACCGTCCATTACTGATTTGTGGTTATATACTCAGTTAATTTCACTCTGTCACATTACATGAAGTTCATATTGTGACTCCACGCTATGATAGTGGCACTGGAGGAGTTTTGGAAATTTCTAATTCTAATCAAGGTTAACATTGTCCATTTCATTTTTAGTGTCAACTGATTGAGTTATTTCTAGTCTCAAGCTGCAATCCTGGGCTCAGTAAGAATGTATTTACTATTTAGGACTAGTTACTGTGTTACCCACAAAACTATGTATTCTCAGCATTTAAATTTTATTAGGTTTAATTTCCATCTTAGATGTAATAGCAGTATTTAAAGTTTGAAGTTTACTAGTAAGTTGAGTTGAAATGTTATTATACTTTAGATGTGGTGAGCAGTGGCGAGCCCAAAGTTTGAAAAATGTGTATTCAAAGTTTCAAGTGGCAAAGAAAATAGACTGTTTTAGTCCTATTTTTCAACATGCATAATTGGTTATACCTTTAATTACTGTTGGTTAGAAAAATATTGGTATTCAATGAATACCATGAATACCCCCTGAGCCCACCCCTGGTGGTGAGGGAGCATTTATGGATGCAGTTTAGATACGTTTATATAGCGACTTCATTTATTCTACAGTCTCATTAACAACAGTACGATTTCATCAACTAGTTTTCCTGTATTTTACTATAATAATTTACCTCAAAAAAATCTATAGTCTCGTTAACAAATTTCAAGGATAAGTATTTATTCTTGGACTCCCTTTTTAAAAAAAATAAAAAATAAAAAATCTGTGGCAGCAAAGGAAGAAGTAAGATATTATGATCATGGTTTTCTTGTTACATCTTATGCATGGCTCAGTGGTTATTGGTACATTGCTTTTTTTATACTTCTAATTTATCATGCCCACCCTGATGCAAATGCCCTGAAAAACGCGTATGATTTCATTCATAGGAAGACAAGCTGAGGGACAAACCTGGGTATGAACACCTCAATGAACCACTGCATGTACTTGTGGAAGCAGAGTTTCCAGTAGATATGGTTGATGTGCGTCTAAATCAAGCTGTGTCCATCCTAGAGGATCTTCTTAAACCAATTGTATGTACCTCCTTGCCACCATAGTTTCTTAGTAATTTTGATATGTACTGTTAGTTAACTGGAGCTTTTGTCAGGACGAGTCCATGGACTACTACAAGAAGCAGCAGCTGAGGGAGCTGGCAATTCTAAATGGCACGCTGAGAGAGGAAAGTCCAAGCCCTCACCTCAGCCCTAGTGTGTCCCCCTTCAACTCCACCGGGATGAAGCGTGCAAAAACAGGGCGGTAATCTCTATTCCAAAAGCTTCATCCCCCCAAAATCAATCATGGTTCAATGCCCAATTACAAGCTGCTGCTGTTCTGCTGGAGATGATTGGTGATGCATATGCTGGGATCATCAGTGCTGCTGGCCTATGCCTGTCATGATCTATGCGCTTTATCGACACACAACATGTCTGTGCTTGGACGAATGGTCTCTGGGCTTGTTGTTTGACTCTATTATTATTTATTCTTTGTGCTTCTGACTGCCAAAGTATTATTAACATTATTGGTTTGGGTAACTTAACAAGGCCCGGTTGGCCAGTCACTCTAGAAGCTGGGGGGTTCAATGTGTCGGATAATAATAAGGTTTCGTTGGTGTACCTGGGATAGTTGTAATATGTCAAGTACTGATGCTTTTGTGTGGTGCTAGTACAAGACAACCAGACAGCTATAGTTGAGGCAATGATTATTTTGCATTCATAAATTACGTGTCGTTGTCGTGCTTTCTTCATCGTTCATCTACCTGAAATCAGTGTAAATTCTCTGTTTTTGAGTGTGCCAAATATAATGGTGGATAGGTGCAAGCTTTTGTTTCCATGTTCCATGGGCAGGTTGTGGTCAAGATCTCATGTGCAGGACGGCAGTTCAGGCCATTAAAGTGCCGGCAGGCCAGGGGTACAGCCGATCTGGCATGAAAGGCCAGTGCAGCAGCATGCAGCAGAAGCCAGAAAGAAAAGGTTCAATCATTCGCACGGGCGTTTTCGCCTAAACCGTCATGGATCTTTCGCTGGATTACTTACCTTTTTCACTGTGGTCCATCCATGAATCAGCAGTTGCTTTTGAATCTTGCAAATCCTCCTCGGTTCATTTCTTTTTTTAGACGAAAGTACGGTCAAGTTCTGTTGTGATTTGCTCCGGTGCCGAGCTCATCAAATCACTCTGATGGTTTGATTTGGTTGGTTTGAAATTGACGTTCCTTTTTGAGATTTATCGGGAGCTTGGTTTTAGTGCTTGAGCAGCATCGGACAAACGGGCATACCACTGTAGGAATATCAGATGCCCGACTAATGGACCATGACTCCAAGGATAACTACTGTATCAATTATCCTCAAGTACCAGCATGGAAGGAGACGATTTCGCCATCGTCTTATATGACAAGCTGAAATGGACGAGTGCGTTAAAATGCAACTAATCAATTGCAGCCTCTCCATGGGAATAGGAAACACCGATTTTAAAATTTGCTGAAACACACCAACTACATTTCGCTTTCTCCTAACGTCGGAATCGCTTGGACTTTGCACCATTATAGAGGGACGCGATCGTGTTCAGCATTGATCCCGCGAAATCAGGATTGCCTTCAACAAGTCAGCAGCATTATTGTTAAACACGAAAACAAAACAACATGATTAAGTTGACAAGACTCAGATGGCTAGCTTTGGGTCGACATATGAGCGCGATAATTGAAAATACTTCCTCCGTAAAAGAATGTCGTTTTGAACAACGATACGGTCTTCACTTTGACTTTAAATTTCTATAAAATTATTTATTGAAAAGTAAAATATGTATACTTTTATGGAAGTATATTTGAAGACAAATTTATTTATATAGTTTTCGTATTTTTAAACTCAACAATTTAAAAATTATTCATGATTTATATTTCCAATATTTGATAAAAACTTATCCAAAACGACATCCTAGGAGTACGTCCTGCTAGATATTTCGATACGAAAATACTGGCGCTCTCCAGAAGCACACAAGGGTTCCGACGGCGACGTCGAGGGTGATATTTCAATTCCAGGCGCCGTCACGACCACATGGTGTCGCTGTCGCACCCCGAGCACATGGCTGGAAAACTAATGCTTTTGAGCATCGGCATCGACGGGCCAGAGTATCGGGGCAGCGTATCTCATGAATCGCTGAAAATATTCGCTGGAACAGCAAGCGAGCAAAAGGTCAGTTTGGTTCCCATGGACATAGAGGCACGTGGACAACTTTTGGTTTCAGGACTATACGCAGTTCCTCTGGCTATATGTGTGATCGCTCTACATCCGCCTCCACTTGTCGATCTCCTTTGATGTTGCTTTGATCAGCTTCCTGGTGCTCTCTATCAGTTCATCAAACATGGTATCAAACTGTTCACTGCAAAATATGCGACATAATCTCATTAAACTAGGGCATAGCATGTGTTAGACTGTTGTAAACTGGCGCGTACATTAAGATACACCACGCGCTTAGCATACATAGTACTCTACAGATTCGCCAAAAGCAAACTTAGGCAGCACATCACACTTTGATATCTCTAACTGATTGGAACTACTCACAAGAAAAACCCAACGCTAAGGAATGCAATCGAAATAACAGGAGATGAAGTCACTTTGCATTTAGCATGAAAGGGATCTGTCACTTACTCGTAAGCGATGGTTCTGGACCTCTGAAATGGTCTCCTCATGTTCGAATACCTTCCGCTTTCATCATATGCAACGCCTTTTCCAAAGCCATAACCAAAACCTATTCCTATTCCACATCCAGCTCCAGCTCCGAATCCCAACTGTAAACCAGGGAATCCAGCTCCAATTCCTGCCCCTGTTAAGATATAAACAGAGAAAGAAAACTGGAGATTCAGTGCTATGTCAGCCACCAGATCATCCAAACTAAGATGGGTTCTGCCATTATAGAAAGTGAGAAGAGACAAAGCAAGATAATTGGAGATTTTGTTCCACCATCCATCAGAACATCCAAACTAACATGCATTCTGCTGTTCCCAATCATAGTGTCACAATGTTCTTGGAAATGGTACCTGTTCTGTCATTCTCTGTGAAGTTCATTTCATTCTCTACTGGAGACATACATCATGTACATAAAATAAAATGGGCAAAGACCAAACAACACATACAGACATAACTTAAGTTACTCACAATCACAATAAACATTATGCATAGCAAACAAAACCACAAAATAAAAAACGAGCACAGAGTACAGAGTACAGACATCAATGATGACAATCACTTCCCATCAAGTACATCCAATAATATCTGCAATGGAACTCAGAACTCAAAACGCTATAATATATTGCTGCACCTGCTACACTTGCTGCACCACTCCTAAAAAAGGATCAATTTGAGAATAGCAGTGGGAAACATGGCTAAACACATTATGAAACCCAAGTTGATCCTGACATCTCTTAATTCATCGAGAGCTGGGTTTGATGGGGAAGCTTTGTATTCTTGGATGAAATGGCTGTTGATCTCTGAGATATTCAGTCTCAATTCAGCTTCAGCACCCATCAGCACCAGTAGAAGTTCCTCCTTTGTTGTGTCCTCAACTCACTTCTTAAGGTCCACCAAGGGATGCCTACAACGAGAAGACTCACAAAACTCTCTACTCAGTTTGCCATGACACTCTTAGGAAGTCATTGACACTAGTTGTTTCCACAAGCCCCTCCACCCACGCAAGCAGACGATTCTTGTTTTGTGGTTGAGGATAACCACGAATCAGGGCCGGAGGCACACACTACGCCACATCCTGTTTCGATGCCTTTGACCGTGCAGAATAGGCTTTGTTGAGATTGCAGGGTGATGCTTGCTTACAAGCATCAGCTTTTTAGAGCACAAAAGCAATAGGAGTATTCTTAGTAAAAAGCACTTTATTACTTGTGTTATTTTATTCATATGCTTATATATCATTTAGTCATTGCAGACTGAAAGGATATCCAGAAGTGGATTTCCAACTATGGAATGTAGGAACCTTGTTTGTTTTCAAATGCATGTTTCATTACTAATATCTTCTTGACATTACTAACACAACCGAGCTGTGCAACCTACTGAGACACAATTGGTTTGACGTGAGTAACCACCCCTTTGTGACCATTTCTAGCTCCACCGCTGAACGGAACCCATGTAGAAGAGGCAAGATGGCAGCAGGCGGAGAAGCCCACCTCTGCAATGGAAGAGGAAACTTGAACAGATGGTCAAGCCTGCAGCTGCAGTCGTGGAAACACGCAGATTATGCAACATGCATCTTGCTAGCATGTTGAAGAACGCTGCTCCCTGACACCATGATCAATTGCAAAATATATCCTAGATTTCACCCTCCGATGATATATAGAAAAGTATGCAGCGAAATAGTAGCGATTTCCACCACTGCCACCATTGTCACCAAATCCTCTGATATGATCCTATCTATAAGGGGCGCCTCAGTACAACAAGCGCAGATTTCCCCTTCGATCAAAAGAGAAGAAATAAGACTGGATATCAACGCTTTGTTGGCAGTGAGCCGGAGCCCTGCGCGTTCGCCATTCGTTTTGATCCCTCCCGAATTCCATTCCATATTCACGAACGACCACGGACAAATAAAAATTTCCATCGCTTGCAACTCTAACAGCGAACCAAAAAAAAAATTACACGGCTCTCGGACTCGGAAATAGGGCCCCTAGCTCAACCGTCAACACTCGAAGCAGGACGAGTAAAACGTCGGAGGAGGGTACGCACCTCCGATGAGGCCAAAGCAAACGCCCACGCCGCAGCCGGCGCCGATGCCGAAGGCAGGGCCCAGCTTACCGAGCGCATCCGACCTCGCCACGGGGAGGCTCCACACAAGCCCCCTCCTCCTGCCGCCCGACATCTCTCCCCAGTCACTGCCCCCGCCTCTTCGTCCGCCCGCTCGGTGCGCGCGCCCTGCGGAGTGCGCCGCAGGGACGACAGAGGATAAAGTTCCAAGACCAGACCTCTCGAGAGTCGAGACGAGACTCCCAGGCCCCAGCGCGTCCCGGGCTTCTGGGGGCCCGTCCCACGGGACGGGACGGGGGGAGATAGGAGGCCGAGAGGGCCCAAGCCCAATTTGTCGCGCGCGCCTCGCCGCTCGATGGACCCGCAGCCCGTTGTCCCGTGCGCGCGACAGCAAGCTGAAGCATCGTGGGCTAGGGCCCACTCGTCAGTTTCCGCTAACGACGGAACAAGAGCAAAACGATGTACCCGGCCCAAGCAGGCTTCTTAGGTTGTGTTTGGTTTGGTGTATGGTGGTGAATGGATAGACTATCATAGATGGATGGATTGTGGATGGGATGATTTTAGATAAGTTTGTACATGTCGATTGTTTGGTTACTTGTATAGGATGATACATGCTACTTGTTTGGATGGTTGTATGATTCAATACAAGATCATGTTTGGTTGGTTGTAAGTCCATCCAAAACTGTCACATGTGTACTGTATATTTGTATAAATATATTGTTACGAATACAACTAACGGTTGATAAATGCTACCCTTTCGTGAAGGAAACATAAAGACATGTCATGTTGGGTTAGTTCTGCAGGTCAGCAGCATTCAGTAACATCTAGCACACATCCAAATACACCGAAGGTAGTGGAACAATGCCCAAATTCTTAACAAGAAGAAAGCTAATGTCAATCTACACAAGCCCCAGATTAAGCTCTACCAAGATCAGTGAGAGGCAGCATAAGTGCTTCACATAAATTTTTAGTTTATAGCATTATTTGCATTGCCTTGTTAGGAAGTTTCTGAAACTTGGAAGAGACTTGTTTGTTCTATGTTGGGAACTACCAAAGGGCATCTAGTTCAGTTAATTAGAGGATTCTAGCGGCACTTTTTAAATCCTGAGTTCGACTTTCTGTGGGAGCAAATTCGAGACTAGGGTTAAAAAAAATCTCCTCATCTGTCACACGGCCAAAATATAGGTTTAAGACTTGGTCTAGGTCGTAAAGATTTGCTTCTGAATGCAATTTCTAGGATTGTCTTACTCCTCAGGTCAATTTTTTTTTCTTTTATGTTAGGAACTCTTGATGATCCCCTACTTTTCAAGTGAAAGCAATATAGTCCTGCAGAGTTTGGAGAAGAGTACTCAAAAAGCCTTTAGGTGGCCTAATCTTTTTTATTAACAATATATTTCATTGTCATATTATTTTATTTGTCCATAGTAGCATTGCCACACAGGGCATAATTAGTCTAAAAGCAATGATAAAACAACACGCGATCGCCCATGCCCTCCACCTGGTGGTAATGCGGTATATGTACATATAGCAGTTCCTGTCATTAGGATCGATATTGGAAGAAGAAGTACGCACTGAGGTAGAAGTGCGAAGCCTGCATTGGGTAGTACTGATTCTCACTTAAAGTCAAACGTTCTAAAGTTTGGTTTAAGTTATATAAAAAGTATGAATATTTATAATACAAAATCAGTATCATTAAATTTATTATGAAATATATTTTTATAATAAACTTAGCTGAACGTATAAATGCAAAAACTATTCATTATAAACTTAGTTAAAATTAAGTTAATTTAACTGACATAAAACTATAGTTACATTCCGTGGACAGCTAGTTTTGGATCTGTTCGCTGAAACTGAAAACCGCTGAAAATAAGCGTTAATGTTGATTTCTTATGAGAGAAAAATATTATTGAAGAGCTGAAAAATAAGTGGTTTTAAGGTTTAGCCGACAGATCTTTTTCTCGAGTAGTGTACTCGGTGTTACAAGTGGCCTGTCCAACGTACCTTAGAGCGTCAGCAGTGGGCGTGTTTTAGCCGTTTCGAGTGTTTAGATTTCAATTGCAGTTGTAATTTTACACTGTAGCACGTTCGTTTGTATTTGACAACTTTTGTCTGATCATAACCCAAGTAGGCTTAAAAGATTCGTCTCATGATGTACATGTAAAAAATATAAACATGCAAATATTTCGTCTACATTTAATGCTCCATATATATATATCTAGTTACGATTGGATCCTGGGACCGAGTCCTATACACTGCGTGCTTCATTCGATGAAGACACCGCTCCTATCCAATGAACCCGGTCTCGTTCTCTTCTCTCTCCTGCGCGTGGGTAGTGAAACCGAGCTTGCTTCTATACATTGCTAATGCTCTTAGGTTAGGTTGATACTAACCTAGGGCACCGGGTAGAGATTTGGGAGTCTCTTTGATAAATTTCTCTGAGTATGGTAGAGACTCTGTTCAGGATGTCCTGTTGGATATGCTTTATGTTATCCATATCTGCAGTGATGTCTCCTCACGCACGCAAGGTGCCCTATTTATTTACATTCTATTGTTCAATTCCTCCATAAGCACCTATGATTAGTATGGGTATTTAAAAAGTTAGCTTCCCGCAGGCTGCAGCACCCCAGGTTTGACGCGTTTAGAAAAGCTCCCCCGCACCTACTCTGCTGCCAATGACAATCCTCCCGGCAAAGCCCTCGCGGTTCCGCCTCCGTATGAGAAAACAGCTTTGGTTCTGTAATTTGGTGGCCAACAGCACATGACATCTCCACGCAGAGATGTTGTGGGAGCCACACCAAACGAAACCTTAATTACATACTTACTCCCTCCGTCCGGTAAAGAGTGCAATCGAGGTGTTCAAATTTTTCCAGGAAAAAACACTAAAGTAACCTTCTACTGGTTGGCGACCTGCTACATGAGCTGGTAAGAGCCAGTCTCTGGCCCCTCACGCACACCACAGCCCTCACACAGGAGAACGTGGCACCTTGCTGTCTACACGTTTATCTTCCAGAGATTTTTCCCCTAACCTCATGCTCTCGGACTGCACGAACCAGGCCGCTAGCAAACAACAATGGCCGGTTGCATGCATGTTAGTATAGTAGGGGTATTTTGATAATTTCACTAGGGACATTGATACCCGTGCTTGTTCCTACAATTGTATTTTTTGCCGGACGGAGAGAGTAGTCTTTATCTTTATATATGCTAAACTCAAACCATCTAACCATGTAAAATAATCCGGTTCCAGTTCTGACTTCTGACCAATTTAGGACACATTAGAAGGCTATTTTATGCAAATACATGCCACACTAGGACTATTTATCTCAATCAAAATGGAGTGCCTGAAAAACAAAATCTTTTTGCAATCACACGTCATTGCGTGTAAAGTATGAAACTATTTTCAGACTGCGTACATATGCTTTATGCTTCAAGTTCTCTGTGATTAGAAATGGGCAAATGGTTTTTTATTTCTCACAAGCCATTTGTTAAGAAATAGTCATGTCTTTCTATGGTTCACTAGTTGCAAAAGTGACATATTTTCGATGGTATATTCGTGCTTTGAAACTAATCAGGCTGTTTCGCATGACTTACTTTGACTACGAATTTTTATAGCTAATTTGTTATGAAAAAAAATATTGCTTCATAGCTGAAAATAAGCTTAAAAATATCTTAAGCGAACACTGAGATTCAAATGAACGTTGCCACTCGGTACATTCCTAGTGGTACTCCAAATTTAGTTATAATGATGGCGATTTAGCGCCGCAACAGAAGTAATTTAGCACCGCATACAGTTCGCGAATCGCGACGACGACCAGCAATTACAGTCACAGGTCACACACTCCCACCCAAAACAGAGCACTGCTGCGTTTTTCCACGCAAGAGCCGTGCGGTTCAAGGCACCCGCACGCAGAAAGCAGAGCCTCCTGGCCCGGTGGGGCCCGCCACGCCACATGCAACCACTCACTGGCACTGCTCCACTCCCCAGTCCCCACTGGCCACAGCTCTATCAGCAGTCGCAGTTAATAATCAATAAAATATTAGTTTTTTTTTTTACTTTGGATTCGATGCCGCTGCACGGCCGCCCACGCGTTTCCCGCCAGTTCCTGGCTTCCCGCCCAGAGCGCACGAAATGACGCCACGGCAGGCAGTAAAAGGTAACGCCGTCAATATCACGCTGACGGCAGCCGCGCCGGCGGACGCCGTGAGGCCTGTCGCCGTCACGAAGTCCTCGCTCTCCCACCACGGCAGGCAGTCGAACTCCACCGCCGCCGTCGCCTTCGACGGCGCCGTCGCTGCGCCGAGGTCGCCGAGGTCGCCGAGCCCAGAGTAGAGGAACTCGAACGCCGGCAGGGCGGGCGCGGCCGGCACCTCGTCAGCGACGTAGCGGAGAACGGAGGTCGGCGACGCGAACGGGCAGACCAGGGCGGCTCCGTCCTCCGCCTGCGGATCCAGCGTCGCGGGCGCCGCCGCTGGGGCCGGAGCCGAGGCGAGAGCCTCTTCGTCTTCTTCCGTGGCACCCTCCGCCGTTTCCTTGGGAATCTCACGGCGAGGGCGGAGCCTCATGCGCGACCAGGTGGAAGGCGCCTCGGCGGGGGACTCGGTGACGACGCGGTGGGAGCCCTTGAGGCGGAGCGCGGCGTCGTCGTAGGCCGCGGCGGCCTCCTCGGCGGTGTCGAAGGTGCCGAGCCACAGGCGCTTCCTCTGGCTCGGGTCGCGGATCTCCGCCGCGTACTTGCCCCACGGCCGGAGCCGCACGCCGGGGAAGCGCCGCCGGAACCCGGCCACCGAGGCGCGGCGCCGTGCCAGCACCGCCGCCGCCGCTGCCTGGGACGGCAGCGACCGCTTCTTCGGGAGCAGCAGCGCCTGCGCCTGCGCCGCCCGCGTCGGAGCCGCGGCGGCCTCCACGTCGATGTGGATGACCTCCCGCACGCGCCGCTTGGCGCGCTCGCCCTCGTCGTCGGAGGAGTCGTCGGTGTCCGTGGCGTCGGCGTCCACGAAGTAGACGCGGACACGCTTCGGGCGGGGCAGAGGCGGCCCCTCGCGGCGGCTCCGGCCGGAGGCGAGGGAGTCGGCAGGAGACATCGCCGTTGGCCGCAGATCCACCGCAGCTATTGCCAATCCTCCACCTCAAATTTTATCCACCAAGAACCTCCAAGAAATCCCCAAAAGCCTCGGCTCAAATCGAGCAACTTGGAACCAAAATCGCGCCCCAAAAAGCAAAACCTTCCAGGAGACCAGGATGAACCTTCGAAAACGAATAGATTCGAGGGATTTGTGGGGGTTGATCTTCACAAATCTGCTACCGCTCCCAGTGAGCTAATGACAGCAGCACACACTCCAAGAGCCGGTCAAACAGAAGCAAAGGCAACCCAACAATCCCCACCACCCAAAACCTCAAAATCGGAGATGAAACCTGTGAAATCGGGCTTGAGGGTTCCTCCGTCTCGGCTACCCCTGGGCAGATCGCGGCGAGAAAGCTAACAACGAGAGAAATTTTGAGTATGACTCGAGGGTTTAAAGAGGGTTTGGCAGGGTGCTTAAGGGCGGGAAAAGGGAGTAGGGAGAGGAGAAAGAGAGCGCAGAGGCGGTCTATATTTATGGCAGAGGTGGAAGGCGTGGAAGCCACTGCCCACTATGGCCCCCTTGTCTTGGTGGCCTTTGTTCGCAATACCTTATAATCACTTATTTTTTTTAACGATTTTATAATATTTTTCTCTTATAAGAAATCAGTATCAGCGTTTATTTTTAACGATTATAGCTTAGAGAGCCTTGATCTTTTCTTATCACTCGTGGATCCTGGAGGTTTTACCGTTGTGCCCCGGGCGTGACTCACCCGCTCCGACTCCAGCTAGACCTTTCTGACAGCGAGAGGGGGCACAACAGGACCAGATGCTCGATACTTGGGGACCGTCTGCATCCAGATTGGATTTTTACTCTCCGGTCAAAAAAGAAAAAACACAAGGGTTTGCGCAAACTGCGGACAGTATTACCGGAGGCAAGTCACAATGTAACTTACCTTCAGCATTCAGCCACTGAAAGCAGACCCAATGGTTCAAACCAGGATCTAGCCTTTCAGCAATTCAGACAGAGGTAAACAACAGCAAAATACAGCAGTTCAGACAGATACTTCCTCCGCCCCACAAATAATTATAAATCTTTGACTTCAATCATTCTCCTTTGCCTATCTATCTTATTTGAAAATTTTTGATAAATTTTATTTGTTTTAATACGATTTAGTCTATCATTGGAGATATTTTCATAGTGATTTAATAATTTTATTATTTAAATAAAAATTTAAATAAGACAGACGGTCAAAGTAGAACGATTGAAGTCAAAGATTTACAATTATTTACGGGACGGAGGGAGTACATAGCAGCCCACTGCGTTTTCAAGGTTAATAAAATGGAGAAGTTCAAGCACATTTACAAATTACCTAATCCAGCAGCTAATCTAGTGCGTCAGCTTATCAATTAAGTGACATAACTCAATCAAGTGCTTACAAAGGTTCCATCAACTACTTACAATAGTTGCTGCTCCTACATTCTCACATCCGGAGAAGTATCCTTGATTGGCATTGTGATATACTTCACAAAATACTATAGTTAAGCCGCAGAATACTATAGTTAGCCCTGTCCAAAATACTATCTAACCAACTAATAGAAGCTATAACATATCTTGAAGGTCCAAATTTACTAAAGCTGGAACTGTTATGAGATGAGTAAAAGTGTCAATTGCAATATACCCAGAATTGCCAAGCCTCATCATGATTTCTAAACCTCAAACCAATTCCAGGTATCTTCTTATCAAATTCAGCCATTCCCTTCCGCGGCCCTTACTAAAGCTCAAAAACTCAGGCATTAAAGAACAACGGTAGACGGAACCAGTGTGTATGAAAGTTCTAACTCCACTAGAATATAACAATGGATAAACTCTAACAGGGGATTCTAGTGTGCTTAAGAAGAAAGGCTAGAATGTAGGTACCGCTTGGATCCCCTGAGATTTTAAGAATCTGTTTTCCTTCTGAGAAACAATTTTGACTAAATGTATATAAAAGTATAATGATATTATAGTATATAATTAATATCATTAGATAGGTTGTTGAATCCAGTATTTTAATAATTTTAATTAAAGATATAAATGTTACATGTATTTTCTATAAATCGAGTTAAATTTGTAGCATGAAAACCAATGACAACAAACAAATAAGGACAGACATCGGAATGCATGATGCAATCATTGAATGAATCTCTAAGCCGTGAGTCCTTGAGAGATTATGCAACAACCTATATATATCCTCGATTGTCTTTAGCAATCGAGACCCAAAATAAAAGATCTATTCATCATTTGGGTAGCACTATAGGTAAAATGATCAATACATTTTTTTTTATCTTCAACAATAAAATCAAAAGACAATATTTTCTATAAATGGATCTCCAGAAGAAATGAGACACATATTTACCGCAATATAGATACCCTGTTGGAGATAGCCTTACGGGCGAACATGTTTGTAGTAGATTATTTAACCTACCAATTGACAGAGAAGCCGGGAACACTTGATCTGGTGTGCCTTGTGAAAGTGCGCCTTCTTATCATATCAGTAAATTGATGATCTTTACAACTTTGGCAACCACAATCGAGCTGCCCAGTTGGGGCAGCAGGAAAAAAAAAGGGCAACAATTTACCCCGCAGGACGGTTGCTCAATCAAAAGGCAACTCCTGTTTACATGAAAATGGTGCTCCGGATCTATCTGCTCGTCAGAGCTCAGCAGGAACGGAAGCAGATTACAGGTGATTCTGTGAGCAAAGAGTAGCAGGTCTGTGTTGGGGTAGACATGTTACATGATGTACGAAGTTGGTCAGAACATATACGCTTCCTCCAGCCTTCTAGTTACAAGCTAACAATTCTAGACAGCATGTACGCTTCCTCGAGCTCCCCGGCCAAACCATCGTTAGTTTCCTGCACTCAATAGCAGATGTTAGTAAAGCAAAAGGAAAGCTCCATTTCAGAGCTAATTTTCACCAAAGGATATAACAAAGATGAAAATGAGTGGAAAGTATATATGATCTTGATCTCCTAGTTCTAAGCTAATAACAAATTTTCATGGTATTAGCGTTTCTTGTTTGACATCAGATATCATACCCGTAAATTCATCACATTGGTTCTTGTTATGTAATGGTCCAATGCACCATCCCCTCGGAGAATTTTAGCCCCACAACCTGGCCTATCAACAGAACCAATTGCCTCCTCGTCCACCACAACAGCGTCTACTCGCTCATTTCCTGTTTTTTCGTCTGGAATCTGCTTTACAGGAGCTTCAGAATGTATGCCTCAACTTTGCATCTTGTTGTGTTACAGAGTTCAAGAGGCCTACCTCATACATAGCCTCCAATAGAACAGTTTCCAAGATGGCTCTTAAACCACGAGCACCAGTGCTTTTAGCTATCGCCTTCTTAGCTATCAACCTAAGTGCACCGTCAGTAAAGTGCAACCTGACCTGATGAACCAACAGGTGTAATATAAGATCAGAAATCGATTGATACAAGAAGATATTCTCCAATAATACATTTTTGTGGGCTCACTTTGTTCAGGTTAAACATTTTCCTGTATTGTTTGGAAAGTGAATTCTTCGGTTCTGTCAGAACCTGAAAGCAGATAGAATCGTTTAAATGAGCTTCAGCATGCAAGAGACCCTTTTTTTATGAAAATCATGTAAGAGCTTCTTGAGTAATTAGTTTTCATCATCATCATAACAGCTGTATGAGCTACCTGAACGAGTTGACCTTCATTCAGAGCTGCCAAACTTACTAAAATGGGCAAACGACCAATGAACTCTGGAATTAGACCATATCTAACAAGATCACCACTCTCAACCTGACAATGCAATAGAATATTCAGTTAATGAGCATGGAGGAACAATTATTGAGACAAGAAAGACTGTTTCATAGGATTGATGCAAAAGAAATGGAGTTTATGCTTACAGATTCTAACAAAGATGAGGTAACCATTGGACAGCTAGCTCCAGAACTTCTCATGTTCATACGAACGGGTGCCCCAAATCCTATAGATGAATCTTGGCGCCTGATTCAAAAAGCTAGGGTTCAGTTTCTGTGTGGAATTTCTTTGTAATAACCTATCTACACATGAAATCTGCAATACCTTTCAGAAATAGTCTTTTCCAAGTCTACAAAAGCACCACCACATATAAAAAGAATATCTGTCGTGTCTATCTGCAGTATAATGATTCATGAGATTCTGTTACAGGCATGTCGCACTGAAAACAGTGAAGCACCATGATGGATTTGCAATGTCCATAATATCTAAGCAAATACAGAGTGGCAAACATATATTCTCTCTGTCCTGAAATACAAGGTATCCAAGTGACTCAGACAAAATAAGGAGCCTGGCTAAAGACTACCTTGTCCCTACTAATTAGGATGGATGGAATAGTGCAGTTGTTATTTTTTCTTAAATATGGCTCTGTTTTGGGTGACACCAGGTTTAAAAGGAATCTCAATAATTGCTGACAAAAAAGACAGACAGAGGAGGTGAGAAGTGAGGATCCAGAATTGAGAATACCTACAAATTTTGAACTCTGGATCCCTTAATATTTCAGGAGGGAGGAGAGGTCGACTTTTTTATATTTCAGGATGAAGGGAGTAGAATATTTATGCCTTGCACATTTTTAACACATCCAGTGTGTTTGCTGTTATCTGGTTGTCACAAAATGCTTTTGAAGTAAAACTTCCTCTGTTCACTATGTACTCTAGTATAGAATCCTTATGACATAAAAACCAAAGAATTTTTTTCATCCAATTGAATCCAAATTTGCCCCCTATGATATACAGTGCATGTATTCATTAAGAACCATAAAGAGTATGTAACCTGTACACTATCATTGCGAGAATTCTTGCGCGATCCTTTCTCAGGAATACTGACAACCTGCATTAGGAATACAAATAAGTAGCCAACAAACAGAGGATCGCTACTGTTATCTCTTGACAGTCAGTTAAAGTCAATCAAAGATCCTTATAAAAAATGGGTAATAAAGATAGCTTCCAAACCCCTAATTAAGAAGCCAAAAATTAAAAGGGCAATTGTAGTCACTTACAGTCCCTTCTAGGATTTTTAACAATGCTTGTTGAACACCTTCACCAGATACATCTCTGCTAACATTTGCACTCTCTGCCTGAAACATGGTACCATTTAGAAATCTTAAAATTAATTAAATAAGCTACACAAGAAAATATTAAAAGAACCAGTACCTTCTTTGTTATTTTATCTATTTCATCTATGTACACTATTCCTTGTTGTGCAGCCTGAACATTATACTCAGCAGCCTGAACAAAATTTAGAATGTCATGAGGATCATGGAATAGGCAATTCAACAAGTAGAGTAAAGGTACATAATAGCCAGCCACACTTACCACAAGTAATTTCTGCAGTATCGACTCTACATCCTCCCCTACATATCCAGCCTATACAATGCAGCAAAATTTAATTTTGATTCCAACTTGAACTCACAATCTAGTGTAACTGCATATATCCAATTTCTCCATATAGCTTCATTACAATTAATATGGCCACAGGTCCACAACAGCTGAATATGATAAAAGGAGGAACAGATGCAACAATAAAGAAAAACGCGAGTTCTCAGTATTCACAGATGCTTGATCAAAATTACTTTTCACATAAGCTCAAAACCTAGTGGTAACATATGATGATGAAGAATTGTGAGAAATGTAAAATCTAAAATAGTGAAAGAGCACAAATAAAGTTAGCAGTAATGCCATGTTTTGAGAATTTTCAGAAATCAAGTTTAATGCATTTCCGTGGGGCTCTTCCAAGACATTCTAAAGAAAACAATGTTTGTAAGTCAGTAATGAACTTGCCTGCGTTAATGATGTCGCATCAGCTATAACGAATGGTACATTTACAATACGTGCTAATGTTTTCGCAAGCAATGTTTTTCCTGTCATCAGATAGGATGGAAAAAGATTTAAATGTCAGCTCCAACTTATAGTAACTCTATTTATAAATGTGCAACGCATCCTTCAAAGTATGGAAGGTATGCAAGATAATTTTAAGAAGGAATACAAACCTGAGCCAGTGGGGCCCATTAGGAGTACATTACTTTTATCTATTTCTACATTATTTTGATCATCATGTCCAGCGTCAGGAAGCCCAGAATTAGCAGCAGACCTGGATACAGCAGCAACGCATACATGCGAGAAAAAAAGGTATGAGTGTATGTGTATGACATAGCAATCAGCAAATTAAATTTACATGTGACCCTATGAGTCACCATTGCAAATGTGTACAGAAGCTTAGTAGTTTTTTCATGATATTGCAGAGTTATGTTAAAAAAAAACTAAGGCAGGTAAGTTAAAGGACAGAGACTAACTCTTTCTGTACATTTGCATTATATATTCTCTTGTAATGGTTGTATACAGCTACAGATAGCACCTGCAAGGAAACAGTATCTGCAATAAGCATGTGAAAACTATGGTTTCCTCTTAGAAAATGCATAGTCAGGAAGCCCGCTTTTAGCAACATGTGTCACCAATTACTATCTCTTGAACTAAAAACTAGTGCATCAGAAATTGGTGACACATGTTGCTAACTGCAACCTACTCCCTCCCCTTATAGGAAATTGCTTTGGAAAAAAAACACACTACTAACTCCTGCTAATTTAGTTCGCAACTTATCCATAAGGACACAGATGTCTCAACAGTAGTTGCATTGAAATGAATTATAGAGCTATTGATGCATCAATAAAACCATCTAGTTTCAACTTGATTTTCCACAACTAAGTCTAGAAACTATAGGAATTTGTAGCAAACCACCGCCCAAAGTCCATCAATAAAGATGAGAAGTTACTATGTAACTTTTAACATCAAAATTTTGAAAAAAGGGCACAATGCCACTACTAGCATTTGGATGAAGAAACTGTGCTGGTTGCCTTGAGTGATGGTGACACGTTCACAAAATTCCATCATAGCTCATCAATTTTCTAGCAAGCTCAATCAGATATGTAGATCACATAAAACGAACCCTATCAGTTCAAAAGGGGCATATTCTCAAGTCTAGGGGTGTTTGGTTTGCAGCTTCGCTTGGGAGTCGCGGCCAGGCAAGCAGATTCAACCCCAGGCGCTCAAAGTCGAATGCTTGGCATCGTTGCCTGGTCCAGACACAATTTCGAGGGTCCGAAACCCCTGTCTGCATGTTAATGAAACATTCTCAGTTTAATGCCATAGAAGCAGGAAATGCTATGCCTTCCATGGTCAGCTACCATTCTAGTACAACAACCATATCCATCTGCATGAAAACTAGAAATTTAATATTGGAACTTGGAAGCAGATTGAGATCCATTGAGGGTACTGATTCGCATTCACACCTAACATCACGAAATTCACCAACACAGAACTAAAGAAACCGCAGTGAGCGCCGACGCTCTATAGCATCGTTTCACTTGGCTGAATAAGTCACATTAACCCAAAATTCGCAGCATTGTTAAAAAGGCAGGCAGAAGTGGGGACATACGGGACACCTTTTTTGCCTTGGCCTGGCCGATGACGAAATCATCAAGCCTCCGGCACATCTCCCGAGGCGTCGGCAGCTCATCGCCGAGGCTGGCTCCACCCCACCACTCCCTCTTAGGCGAAGCGCTAGTGCCCTCCCCACCCGAGGATGAGTCCCCGCCGTTACCGTTACCGCCGCCGCCTCCTCCGCCTCCTTCCTCCCTCTGTCTCCTCCGCGGCTTCCGTCGCGACGGATACGGCGGCATCTGCATCGGGGGCGACTGCGGCAACGGGGGGAACTCGTCGGGCGGGCGCTCCGACAACATCCTCTTGATCCGATCGGCGAATCCCCCGCCCTCCGCGTCCTCGTCGTCGGCCCCGACGCCGCCGGGGATCTCGAGGAAGGCGCCCCGCAGCGGGTCGATCCGCTGGGCGCGGAACAGGAACGCGCCCCGGCAGGCCGGGCACACGCCCGCCCCGTCGTGGTTGTGGTGCTGGGCGGCATCTATGGCCCCTGCAACGGCCGGAGGGGGCGCTGGGAGCTGCTGGAGGGAGAATTGGACTGACATGTGGGCGTCGCAGCGCGGGCAGTTGGCCTCGGCCCGGATCCGGCTGCCGCCGCCTCCGCCGGAGCACCGCCGTACCGCCGAGGCGGCGAGCGGCACCGCTGCATCCCGAAGCTTCGTGAAGGTCCGGAACATGGCGATGGTGGGTAAGATGGGGGCGGAGCCGGAGAGGAAGACGATGATGAGGATGGTGGTGGGATAATAGGGGGAGGAGAGGAAGTGGGAAGTGGGTGAAAGTTTCCTGGTTTTATACGGCCGGAGGTAGTGGGAGACTGAGATTTGATTGGGGAATCTCCGGCCGTCGGATGGGGCGACGTGGAGGAATCCGGAGTCGTCGGCTCCTCACCAAAACCGTCCTGCGGTCCGGAGCGGTTAACGGCGGGAGAGTGTCGCGGGGGGTGGGGCGAGGGAGGCCGACGTGTGGGGCCACCGGCTCACGGGGGAGATCCGCTGCCATGTGGGGCACGTGGGTGGGGCCAGCCATCAGCCGCTTGCCCCGGATGCGGAGGAACCTTATCTGCCAGGGATGTGCGCTTGCGACTTGCGTGCCCGCGAGGGTTGCGCGTTATCGCCGGGACGACCGTCATCCCTGGAGATGTGCCGTGCCGGAAAGAAGGAAGAAAGAAAGAGCCACCATGCTCTTTAAGGCCGGTTTAGTTCCTCCAATAAACTTTACATCTATCACAGCCGAATTTTATATATGCATAAAGTATATAATGTATATTAAAAAATAATTGTACAGGTTACGCGTAATTTATGAGACGAATTTGATAATACGGTGTTATAGTAAATATGTTATAATTATAAATTAATTATAGGTTTAATAAATTGGTTTTGCGGTTTAACAGAAACTGTAATTTGTATTTTTATTTGAATCTAAATGATCCATTCGATATCCCCATATAACAATATGACACGGTAAAACTTTATACCGTGGACGGGCCTCAGCAGCTGCTTATTAGTCACGTCTCTCGTCTTTCAGAAATCCACGACGCCTCAGCAAGTCTTGCATGTTACCCACAGGTGGAAGTGGAAGCCGGCAAGTTACCCGGGTGCACAAGCAAGACCTTGCATGTTTGGATTAGGAAACTCCCCCGCAGGTAGAGCTTGAGTTTGTCTAGTTCGTCCCTCTCACGGAACTACGGAAGTTGAGTGAGCGAGTGTGTTTAATGCCTAACACTGACCTTCATTCATGTGCAAGTGTCAACGTCGGGAAAAGTACGAGTAAAACGAAGTTTTCGCTTTCCGATGTGGAATGAATAGGAACCAAGAAGCATATCCGAGCTGAGCCATTTTTGGATAAAAAAAAGGAAGAGATGTCAATCTGGCCAGCAGCATATATAGTCGCTTTTGCTTTTTATTTTGTTGTGTAGGCTACACACTTGTATTTTTCACATCACGTGCACGCACATGACATGAGAGCTGGATCTCGATCCTCTGGGTCCAATCGCATGTTGTAAACCTGGATTAAGAGAGTGTTTACTGTTTACTAGACACGTGTAGGACGCATCCACTTGGCCTTTCTTTCTGCTACGAGGAACATTAGCAGTTGGACCACATGACATGCGTGAAGCTAATGTTTTATTTTTATTTTTTACTTTTGGGGGACGAGAGGGTTGCATTGAGCGGGTGTTTTATCACCCTGATGAGTAAAAGGTAGTCCTCATTTTAGATACCAAATGGGAGGGTTAATATAAAAAGTCATTGACTAATAAGAGCTAATATGGGACAATTTGTCATTAACCATTAGAAAAAAATTGTTTCTGGATTACACTATTTTTAGCCTATTACCCACAACAAACTATTTTTAGTCCCATGATCCAAATGCATTATAATTAATAATTAGTTGGGTCAAGCTTAAGCAACCTGTGGACACACGTGGTGTATTCGTGCGTCAAACAACACGATAATGAACTAACCAATCTATGTTGGGCTTCATGGCTAAATATCAGCCGTGTAGCTTCTAACGAAGGACGCAACAATCCGAAAACTAGTAACAATGATCACATAATTTTTTCACCTCGTATGGATGAATATTGAGTACTCCCTTTAAGACTTTCCTATATACAGCAGAAAAACGTGTGGCATTGCCACAAATGACCATTGGATTATTTTTTTAATATATTTTGTTAATTGATATTTTATTTTAGATTTTGTTAGTTCATAACTTATTTGAGCATAACTTTGTCACAAGTATTGATTTAGTTAGCGTATTTTGGGTCAACATTAGAGGAAGTAGTCGTTCCAATAAATTGTAGCTGATTATATATTGTTTGCAACAGTTTCTAGTATTCAACTATGAGTGACCAAATTAATTTCGAATAACTAAGCTATGCACACTTGTGAATTTGTTGCACAAGAGATTCGTTTATTACGTTATATTACTATTTTTATATAGATTGTTATTTGATAAATGTGGTAATATTTGTATGTAGACGAACATATATTTTCTCTAGGATCATAAAGGTGGCAAAATCATTTTATTGTTTTATTTTACATGTGGTATTGGTAAGGTACCATTAAAATTTCATAGCAATTTGACTAAATAAAATAACTCTATTAATTATTTAAAAAATAGTAGAGGAATCTAAATCATCATTTATAGCAATGAATTACTCTAAAACATATGATGTTATGTGTTTAAAGTGCAACGCTAGTTGTGTAGAGTTCAACAATCTTGGTTTTCCATTTTTTAATTTTTTTATTAATTATGATTTTTACAAAATTTCAGCCGATTTTGATAAATAATATATTTGTAAGAATTTTAAAAAGATGTTGGACCGAAATTGGCCCATAAAACAGGCCCACATGCAACCTAGACTGCGGGTCCACTTCAATAAAGTTCGAGGGGTGAATTAGAAAAACTTAGAAGAGACATAGACTGCGTGTTGATTTTCGAAAAGTCAAGAATCCATGGTCAGAAATAGCGAGCGATGTGGTCACACTGGTTGGTCTCGATTGGGTGCAAGAATCGTATTAAAGAGATAGCTTTTTCTAAACAGGTAAATATATTTGATATGATAGATAAAAATACTTAGATATATACTATATACCTAGATATATAATAAAAACAATTTATCTAAAAGATTTAAAATATTTTATAATTTAGAACGAGGAAGTAATAAATTTGTTATTAACTTTTCTTCGTCCAAAACGTGGAGGCGCCTTTCATTTCCTTGAATTGTTTATGTCATCACGAATGCATGATCCCGCACCTGCAGTTTATGTTTATGGCTACAATTTGTATAGCAAGGGCATGTTTCATGTACATGTGTGCACCTTAATTCATATGTATTAGAGTTTAAGTTTCAAACCAATCTATTTTAACATATATGATTTTGAGATAAATACATGCATGTGCACTCAAACAAGGCTTAGGTGTGGGTCGATATCACCCTTGGAATCCAAGGCCATTTTTCACTTACTCCATTATTGATAAATACATGCATGGATGAGTAAAGGTCGGGTGTAGAAGGTAATTTTGCATTAGGAATCCCTAACTATTTCTAAATTTTTCTCTCTCGTACATTTTATATTGAGGACCATGTCCTTACCCCTCATTCTTCTTCGTGTCCTTCCATCGCTAGACTCAAAACAATTGATACAAGCATGTACATTTCCATGAAATTAGATCAATTTTCTCAAGCGCATAAATATTACAGAGTTAAGGTAAGGATTTGTTGGAGGACAATTGTTTTTTTTTCAGTCTTGACAAGAAAACAAGATTGAATGTGAGTTTAGGAAATTCTTCGAAGATGCTATTAGGCTCTGCTATATAAAATCTAATATATAGACTAAGTTTAATATAGACAACTCATCAGTCATCAGACTCTAACCTCACCTTTCGCGTGCTCCGTTCCTCCCGGGCAGTAAACGAACGAGATTCCTATGTCCACTCAACCGAGAGGCCCGTCGTCCATCGAGAGAACTTGAGGCTCGTCTACACTTCTTTCGGCCCGAAAGGGACGAGGGGCCCAACTGAAACCACGATCCACAAGTCCACAACCAAAAAAAGGCGCAGAACAGAGCAGGGTCTTCTCGTTGCTCTCCATGCGATCGGATGGCTTCGTCGTGACGTCAGGGTCTCAGAGAACCATTGTTGCGTTGTGCGATTGAATGGCTTACGCCCCCCCCCCCCCCCCAAGCCCAACTCATCTGCATCTCTGCATCCCTTCCACGTCAGCTGCCGGAGACTTTTTTTTTTTTTTGCGAGTAGCTGCCGGCGACTTTACCACACCATCACTCCCGACATGGGTGCACAAAACACAAGGGATCAATGGATCATGATTCATGAACCTGTCTGCTTTTATATCTCGGGGTATCGGATTATCGGGACACAATCACACGTAGAAGCTCATCTGCCCCGCTGGTGCCGACACGTTCCTGCGTACGTATGGTTGGCCAGCTACTCTCCGGAGAAGAGAAACCCGTGGTGATGCCCATGCCGCGCGCGCTTAGCTTTTATGCCCCGTCAAAAGCTATCAGTAGACACCTCGACACGCACGCGTGCGCCGAGGGGGTTAGAAATGGTAAAGGGTGGGTGACAAGCTGGGTTCTGGAATTGCCTGCAGCCTGCAGTGTCAACCGGCTCGTGCGTGCGTGCATGCCTACTACGCGGACGTGGTGTTCTCCAGAGATTTCAGAATTCAGATGCAGCCGGCGCGGACTAGACGGAAACTGCTCGCAGCTGTTCATCGGTTCAGATACGAGCGGCCGGCTACGTCCGCCCGGACAGGTCATGCCGTTCGTCTGCCTTGACTTCGTTTATTGCTTCGTACAATAAGAGCCCGCGAGTTTGAATTGACCGTGGAAGTAAATAAAATAAATAATCACTACTACTCCAATGCTAACAACGCCGTCGTCATTTTTAATTAAAAAACAGGAAGGGATTCTTACATTTTGGACTCTCGGTTACTTGTCCCCTTTCATTTCATAATAATATAATTATTATGGTAGGGACAGGAATCTTGTTCCTTTATTATATTATTTATAAAAAATAATATAATTATTAGTTCAATGACATAACTGAATGCGCCCGCGTGATGGTGTATAGAGGCAGGGTTAAAGATTACGCTTGGTTCAATCGCTGAGAATTACTAAACGATGACCGGTGGTTCCAGGGGCGACGCCACGTTCAATTTGGGTGGTGCACGGGCACCAGGCAAGAAACAATATTTACTACTAAATAGCTTATTTTGACCATATAAATAGTTAAAACTAAACGTGTTTCTACACTATTATTAATGTTGTGCACCACCATAATTTTTACACTGGCTTCGCCCCTGGGTGGTTCGCCACCGCCATCCGACGATGGCATTACAAAATGATGGACAAGATTCATAGGCTGACAAAAAAAATAGTGGCTTTTCTTCGTCTCCTGCATTGCTTGCATCGCTTGCTCGTCAAGGCGGTGCGGTGTAAGAAACAGAGCCATTTTAATTCGTCGGAGAAATATAATCCAAGTTCTCATCGAATAGGCGCTTCCAGTGTCCAAAAGAGACGGGGTATTCTTCTCGGTTTTGCTGGGCATGCAACGAGGTAAGCTGCTTCTTGTGATCCAAGACCCTACTAGCTAGTAGACAGAAAAAAGAGAACGAGGTTTTTGACGAAGCATATACATAATTTGTTCTGATCCCCCTGACGACGTGACGTGTCCATAGTCAGTCACGCACAAAAAACAGAAATTAGGCAGTGTTCATCCTCATCCTGATCGAGTGAGCCGCAAGTTGGTGGTGCCAGCAGCACAGCAAAGTGTGCGGGCCGAGGGAACCATAGTCACACCGAATGCGTGCGCCGGAGTCGAGCCCGGAAACAAAGCTTTGACCATGCCACCACGTCTCTAAAACTTCGGGGGAAAAAGTTGGTTCTACTGGCAGCAGTTAAAGCTATCCGCACTCGTCGTACTCTAAATTCATCCTCTAAAAAGAATATTCTGTCCTGATCATCAAGATTCTCTCCTCTATATCACTTTCTCCTGCACTCATCTATCCTCTATATCTCTACTCTATAGCAGTAGGACCCACGCATTAGTTATTTTTATTCTTTTCTCCCCTCCCACGGATGCCCTCCCTCCCATTCTCTCCTCCCTCTTCTCTCTCCTCTCTCCTCTCTCCCCTCCCTCCTCCGCTGGCGTTCTGCGCCGCCCGCCCGCTCTCCTCTCCCTCCTCCGCCGAGCGCGCGAGCACGTCCTCCCTCTCCCTCCCTCGCTGGCGGTGGCGGTGGCGGCGGGCGGCGCGAGCACGGCGGCCTCCCTCCCCACGCTGGCCGCCTTCGTCTCTCTCCCCGGTCCCTCCCTGCGCGGCGGCCTCCCTCCCCGGCCCGGCCTCTCCTCGTGCTTTACCTCGCGGCCGGGGAGGCCGAGGGTGACGCGGTGGGGCCGGATCCAGCGCCGGAGGTGGCCGGGAAGGCCGAGGGCGACGCGGTGGGGCCAGATCCGGCAGCTGCACTACTCCGGCCGGGCTTCTTCTCCAGCCCCGGCACTGCTCCGGCCTCCCCCGACGGCGGGCGGCCTCTTGCGAGCGGACGAGCGCGGGTCCCACGCCACGCTGGCCGATAGCGGCCGACCGGGATGCTCGCTGGATTTGGCGAAAAAGTGCGCGTCCTAGAGGGTAGCGGATGAGTTACAGTATAGCGCTGCGGGAGATTTTCCGGTATCGGCGTCCTCCAGGAACCGATACCAGATAGGAGTGCAGACAGCCTAAGCTAACCCCCGCCATCGTCCAAACCTCACATGGTTCTTGTGCGAGTCAATGAAGTGCAAGGCTCGATCGGACAAGCCAGGTGAAACCTGAGCAGAGCAGCAGCCATCGCCAGGCGATCGATCGAGCTTGGACGGACGGACGGCCGTCGGTCAGACAGGAGAAGGAACACGAAGCCGATGAGCAGCAGCCAACTACCAACCAACCACGAGAGCCGAGAGGCGAGAGCGACGGATGGGCGTCGGCCATCGGTTCAGCCCGCGCCACGCCGCCACGGCCGAACGCTGACGGAGGAAACGGGGAGAAAAAACAGGCGTTCGCGCGAGGCAGCGGACGTCGCAGCGAGCGCCACTTGCGGGCGTCTCGACGGGGATCCGGCGGTGCCGCTTCGCCGCGAGGCCACCTGGCCGGCGAAAAAACAGCGGCGCTGCCTGCCTGCCCGGCGCCCGCCACCTAGGCCGCGGCGCGACCGTCCGTTTGCTGCGCTCGTTGTCGTTGCGCGCGAGCAGACTGCTTTTGGGGGTGCGGTACTGCGGTGCGGAGCAAGCTGGTCGGCTGGATCCGCAACAACGGTCACATGACGAGCCTGTCGCGAGGCTCGCAACTCTTGCTACGCAACGAGGATGGTGGTGATACCTTGATGCGAGCGTGACGGACGGTGTGAGCATGCATGCGTCGCAAGTTTTCGCCTACTGTAAGAGACGAAAAACGCGATAGTGGTGGCCCTGGTTCACGTTGCTCCAACTCTCTACGATACGGGTACCTTACCGTACGGTACACACAGCTGCACACGTGACGGGTTCACGGCGCTGCTCACCTCGTACTTAACGGCACAGCCACAGGTGCTGAACGAAGAATTCCTTGGCCTGGTCGACGGCGCAGGCCGCAGCGAGCGCCGCTCACGCCACGAAAATATCACGCGGTCCGTGGACGATGGACCCGGCGGAGTTGACCCTTCGCCCCCTCTGCGCCTCCGGTGCTTCTTCATCCACCTGCCGCTCGGCGCTCGCCCACCAGGCCACCACATCCATCTCCCTTCCCGGCCCCGGCTATCTTCCTACAGGCTACAGGGACACGTTGGGTGACAGGTGGGCGATTCGGCCGTGCTACCCCACGAGCCATCCGGATGGGGTACACGACTAGGATGCGTACCCGTAGCTATATTATTGTGCTTCTTGTGCCCGACGCCAAGCTGGACCACCACGTCCCCCTCCTGCGTTGTACGTATGACGAGTGGGCCCTTACTGATCTGTCATGAAAGTGAGAATAAACCGTGTGATTGTTTGGTGCACGTAGAGACCAAGGCGAATTTAGAGCGTTTGTACAAGGAAATCCCCGCCAAACCAAGCTGGTTTTGACGAGGAAAAAAGATACATCTCTAGTCTCTAGTAAATAAACAATCCAGAGATTCAGAGTGTGGAAACGCTTATTCAATTGCATCCGAACTTAGAATAAAAAAGAAGCCTATTTGAAAATTGCGAACTAAGCCAGCTCAAATGGCTAGGCTTCTTAGAATGAGTTTTGCTCATCCGAGTTTAAGCATCCTTTTTCTAAAAAAGAGTTATACAGATTATTGTATTTTTAATTTATTTAAAACCTAATGCTACTATTTCGTCAATGGCCGACGAGGATATATAACACAATCTGTCAGTCTCAAATGAATATGTCGACTTATAAACTATTTGTTCGTGCTTATTAGTCAAAACCATCATTATTTTACAATATTAAAATAATGTTTTTTTGCCACAATAAATCAGTAACAGGTCGAAAATTAGTCAGGCCGAACAGACCGTTAGTGCTTAGGAGGCGCTCATAGCTCTGAGATGGTTATCGTATACACATGGTATCATAAAAAATAATTTTATTTTAGAACAGAGAAAGTGATTAGCAAAATCAGAACCGATGCTTTGAATTTTAGTCGATTTCGATTTCTTTCGCAAACATCTTTTTTCCAAAAAAATTAATTCCTGCCAAACGGGGCCATAAAAGCCGCTCGTCTCTTCTTCATCTTGGCATTGTTCGCGTCGTCCGCCTTTTATAACGCTCTCCTCTCTCTAACCACTGCCAGCCACCTCTGCGCCCGTCGCGACCACTCGCCAAGTAATTTTTCTTCCGCCCACCTGACTACGCCTCGACCTCGGCCTCGGTCCCGGCCTCGGCGTCGCCTCCGTCCGCCGGACGCGGCAGCCATGGCGCCAGCGGTGGGGCTCAAGCGCTCCGCCACGCAGACCATCACGCTGCCGCCGCCCGACGCGCGGCTGGCTGTGCGCGATGTCCTGCGGTCCACGATCCCGTCGCAGCCCGCCGAGGCGCCGGCGCCCACGGAGAGGCCGGCGCCCACCGCGGCGCTGCAGGGGTTCCTGTGCCTGGAGGAGGTGGACGGGAGGCGGTGGAGCTATGTGGTGGACGGCGGGGCCACCAAGGGGAGGGCCAGGGGCGGGGCCGCCGTCCCCGCTGGGGCCTCCGTCAGGGCCGTGCCGCTGCAGTCGCCGCTTCCGCCTGCCGAGGTGAGCAGCTGGGTGGAATTGTGGCTTCCTGTGTTAGGTTTGGTGTTGGTTACGGTTCGACAAATGGCTCTGCTGCAGTTACGAGCGTTTGATTTGGGAGAATTGTTTGCGGTTTTTGAGTGATTGGATTGATTTTTTTGTTAGGGGGTTTGTTCAATTGGTGTGTAAATATAGTAGGCATATCATATTGCCGATTCGATATTCGGGTATTGATCTAATCGGTGTGCCTATGCACGAGGGTTGTGATAGATGTGTTTACCCGTTCATAGGACGATGCACACTAACATTGGAGTAGCCCCGATAATTTCGAGGTAAGTTGACACGAAATTAGGGAAGTTTGTTGTGGTCGTGAATTCCGAGGCTGTGAATTTATTTTTTGTTTGAGTTGGTTCTCGTGAACTGTAGAGAATTAGAAAGTTGGGTTGATTTAGATGTGAGATTAATTTGTCTCACTACGTTGGTCCCAATGGAAAAGCCTCAGATAAGTGAGAGATGTTGGCCTCAGGCTCTCAGCCACTTGATTGTTGGAGCCTCTTTTATTTTTCAATTTTATCTAGTGCTGGGAAAACTACTTCGAACTTAATATGATAACGACTTGTGTTACTAATAATTTGGGCTACGCTATGTTCCAAGTTTTGAACAATGGAATGGAATTCACAGCTCGCCTCTTGAACCTTTTGTTCTCCATATTCCCGGGCTTTGTTTAGTGGCATGTGGAAATTTAAGCTTATTTGTTCCAAGTGATCATAATCAAGGACCTTAAACAATGAAGTATACTGTGGAATATTGTTGCAGGAAATAATGGCATTCATAAGATCATATGTTGTGCCTGAAGGGTTTCCAGACAGTGTTACTCCTTCATATGTACCTTACATGACCTGGAGGGCTCTGAAGGTATTTTGCGGAACTTACGTTCAACAGTCAGCTTTTACTTCTATTCTAAAAATCAAGCGAAGCTTAATGGTTTGTTCACTATTCAGCACTTCTTTGGTGGAGCGATGGGGGTGTTTACAACAAGAACCTTGTTGAGTTCTGTTGGAGTCTCTCAAAGCAAGGTGACACCAGGTGCCATTGCTATCAACTGGATACTCAAGGTAAAAATATTGTGTCCATTCAGGAGCTCTCATTTCTCTTGTTCACCATACTAGTATGTATAATGTATTCAAGTCCATAATCTAACTATCCAGAGAGAATACCCTTCACTAACTATTGGGCTTTTTTTTTTGCACACAAGATATTAGCTATATTAACACGTACTCTGTTCTCCTACTACACCAAACTTTAATGCTTAGTAATCATGTGGATGTCATAGCCTGGCTTTGTAATGTAATATGGTTGTCATTGCACCTGTACCACAGGATGGTGCTGGGCGAGTTGGAAAAATGCTTTTTGCACGTCAAGGAAAGAAGTTTGACTATGACCTAAAGCAGGTACACTTTTTCAAATTTCAATATCCACTTCCAGTTTATTGGTCCCATAATATATATCAATAACGGAAATGAACTGAAACAAAAATCATTTTCAGTTACGGTTTTCTAGTGATCTCTTGCTGGAAATAGGAGCTGGGATAGAATTAACTACTGCTGCATTCCCTCAGTTTTTCTTGCCTATGGCTTGCGTAGCCAATGTTGTAAAGGTTTGCCCTCATCAGTACCAGCATTTTCAAATTGGACTTGCTCTGTTTTAATAGTATTGATGAAGAACATCCTCTCTGTTTCATGCAACATATAGAATGTCGCTGCTGTTACGTCAACTTCAACTCGCACTCCAATCTATAAGGCCTATGCGAGAGGAGAAAACATTGGAGATGTCACTGCTAAAGGCGAATCTGTTGGGAACATTGCAGATCTGGTAAAAATCAATTCCTCTTACTGTTACTTATAAATCTTTCTTGTTGCATGGTGGCATGCCAAATTAACATATTCATGAAACGCCCTTTTTTTTGTTAGTGTAAGGTGCTCATGTTTGACAAAATTTGGTTTGCCTTTTCACTGCACTACAACAATACAGAACAGAATGGCTTCTGCTTGCTTTTGAATGTTATTGTTCTCATATGTTAACATGATTTACAGCTATACTGACTCATTTTTGTTTATCACACCTGAAGCTTGGTACCGGTCTGAGTATCTTTATCTCAAAAAGGAATCCTTCACTGGTGACTTCATTTGCCTTCCTATCCTGTGGATATCTCCTGAGCTCATATCAAGAGGTTCACTTTCACTCCTCTAGTGTATTGCTTCAGAGTTTTGTAAAACAATGGAACTCTATGACTAATAATTTGATATTGTTGATTTACAGGTGAGATCTGTTGTGCTGAATACCCTAAACAGGGCGAGGTTTACCGTCGCAGTGGATTCCTTTATTAAAACTGGTAGGTCAAACTTGAAAACTTATGTTTGAATTGTTCTGGAAAATGCTGAAATACCTGCTTGGTGGGTCCATATTCAATTGTTTTTTGGACCACTTAAGTGGTATTTCATTTGAAAAATGTTGGGCTTATATCATATATATAAAAGCTAGCACCTAAGGTTCTTTCGATCAATGTTGAAACTTGTTGGAAAATTTGCCTATTTTTTTAGTAAATGCGTTTGCTGCAGTGTTATCGATCTATAGAAGATGCATACTGAAAATTGACTCCAAAGATTTCAAAACACATCTTATTTTCCTTTTCATTTGTATATAGTTCAGTCTTATTCCAAGCATGAAACATGTTTCTGTCTTTTCTAGACCTCTAGAAGTATTAACTCGAAAATTGAAGTGTATTTATCAAGTTATTGAATATTTAGTTTTCTATGATGCAGGTCACATTCCCTCCTTGAAAGAAGGAAACTCACAGGAGACGATATTTAATCCACCTTGGCGGCATGAGCCAGTAGCAATAGGTTTGTGAAAGTGCAAGTTTTATTCAAATCGTGTTTCTTTCTTGAGATATGGATGAATGTTTTTTATGTTCTATTTAAACTGTATTTCAGGTTCAAGATTTGGAGAAGCATTTCAAGAGCCAGCTTCATTTCTTGCCATAAGACCTTTGTTTGAGGTACGCCCTCTCTGGGCACCATGATTAAAAAACATATGCAGGGACTACTCTGTGCTATCCTATATGTGTTGTGAAGTAATTTTTGCATTTTGTATTTGTGCTTTTGGTATGACTAACATTTGGTATCTTGATTATAGGATGAGAGATACATGGTAACATATAACCCAACAAAGGATAAAGTATATGCTTTGCTCAAGGACCAAGCAAAATCAGATGACATTATCAAAGCTGCTTTCCATGTAAGCATTTGTTTCTCACTGCGATGTAACTGGTACTCCCTCCGTTCCAAATTATAAGTCATTCCAAGAATCTTAGAGAGTCAAATCGCCTATAAGTTTTTGACTTAAAGTATATAGGTAAAACAAGATTTATGATATCAAATAGGTATACTATAAAAATATCACTAGTTAAGAATCTAATGATACTTAGTTGGTATCATAAATTTATTATCTTATTATATAAATGTAGTCAAACTTGAGAAACTGTGACTCTCCAAAATTTTAGAATGACTTATAATTTGGGACGGAGGGAGTATATGTGTTTCATTGTTTTGGTTTCGTTACCCGATATACTCAAATGTGTTTCTGCCGCGCAGGCTCATGTGCTACTGCATTTTATTAATGCATCACATGCACGGAGGCTGAAGCAGAAGCAGAAGCAGGCAAACCCTGAACGGTTGGAGCATCTGTACTCTAGAAACATGGATTTCCTGGCGCACATCGCTGAATCTTGCAAAATTGTTTCCTCATCATATGGAACATTCAAGAAGAAAGCAAGGGAACAGGTAAAAACTCCCTGCCTTTATGATAAATGCACCTGTGCATTATATATGCGAGTTATTTCTGACAGTGGCAACCAACTACATTGTGTTTTGTTTCAGGGTTGGATAATGTCAGAATCTCTGCTCAACCCTGGCAAGGCTCGATTATGTGCAGCAAAACCACAATGAATCTACTGCTTCAGTTTAATGTCGATGAGATGATACGAATCTCATGTTTGTAAGACTAACTTTTCTAATGACACGGGATGCTCAGTTCTTAGGAGCTGAACTAACATATGTTGGTCCCAGCGCTAGATGTGAATCAGCGAACCTTCAATCTGAAGCTACCAAATTCCAGGAAGCGCAAGAGTTCTACGATTTGTAAGTTCCATCTCTTTCGTGTCTAGAACTCGTAGGGTGCATACAGTTTCTGATCGTTTTTCTGCTTGTAAATGTTTGACATAAACAGGAAGCATGCCTGAACTGCTGAACATGTAATAAAACATGCAGTGGATAGGTCATAGGTGGTGTGCTGGTTCGTGACTCGCGAGTAAGGGCTCAACGAGGGTGACTTCAAACTGCTAACTGCACAGACTAGAGCTTGTATTTATGTTTGCATGCTGTATCAGATTTGGTGTAGCCATTCTGCTGTAACCTGTTTCCCGTCCGTGTTGGTCGGCTGCCGAGCTTCTTGTTTGGAAGTCTTTGGAGTTGTTTCAGAAAAAAAAATTTCGGCCACATTGCCGACTTGCGGCACTTGACTGCTTGAGAGTTGTTCAACCCCTTCGCTTCTAACTTAGCACCCTTAGTATACTCCAGTTTATCAGTGAAGAGTCATCACTCATGTCGTCGATGACTTCCTTCAAACCTTGTATATACATGCTCGGTAATAACAAGCCTCCTTTGTGTCGATGTGGTTCATTACTGGCGTAGACATGTACCGCTGCTATATTATTGTGATTTTTTATATAAATTATTGCTTTGTATTTGTGTTTGTAAAGATGGCGAGGCCTGTCCTCCGAGCCCCTCCGTCGGTGAGCAGGTGTGTTCGGTACTGTGCTATAGACGAGAGGTTCCCTGATGGTAGTTCTATTCAAACGATGCTTAGATAGCTAAGAGCCTCTTTAAGCGTCAAAAGCTACAACGCAAGTCACATAACACATATGCCCTGAATATTTTTGTGCAGTTTCGAGCGTCTGGGCGCTTAGAGCCAAGCCAAGCGTTGATCGTTTGCCCTAGCGTCTCAGGCCGCATGCAAGCGCTCAGGTTTGCATGTGCTGCCTTCCATCGTGGCAAAACGGTCACGAAACTCCTGCTAAGAGCCTTGAGTTATAGTGGCCTTAAAATAGGGCATCATGATCCAAAGGAAAGCACGACGAAGTTTTGCAAGCAAAACGATTCTTCTGACAGGTTCCCTTTTTTTTGATTGGCGCTTGGATGCGTTTGCCGGTGCATTTTCTTATGATTGGCACCTTGCTTTTGACGACCCACGTAGTACGCCAAAGTGGACCTCGCACGCTGAATTCCATCACACGTGGAAAGAAATTCGATCATCCTTCTACATTATATGGTTTAACAAATGTTGAATACTTTTGTCATCCTATATGTGACGGCATGTTGCTTTTGAAAACGGGCTATGGCTTACAGTGCAATGAATACTCTAGCAATTCAATTTTTTTTTAACGAACTTTAAAAACCCGATTTACGGCACATATGATGTGGAATCACGCAGTCTCAAACACCACCACCCCGTACCCAAAATACTTGCTACGATTCTTTTATTTGTTCAAAAAAAGAATAAACCTTTTTATTTGAATAAGTGAAATTTTCTTAAATTTGATCAAATTTTTAGAACTTTCAAATAATCAGCCGGCGGAACAAAGCAACGGAGAGAGTACATGAGTAGAGCCATGTGACGGGGAAATGTGGACGGCGTGGATTGACCGGAGCCCATAGCAGTTAGCACACAGGCGAGGGCGAGGCGATACTGCAGTTTCCGCCTCCATAGCCGGGCGTCCACCCTTTGTCGCTTCTCTGCAGAGTGCAGACCATCGTCACCGCCACCAGCCACCATCCCTTCCCTCGGCCTCGCGTTCGCAGAGGCCAGCGCCTCCGAGATGGAGCTCCGCCTCTGCCTCCGTCTCCACGCGCGCCTCCCCTCTGCCGCGACGCCACCGCCACCGCAGGCGCTTTTCCCGCCGCCCGTGGTGCTCCCAGCCAGCCGCCGCCTTCGGACGGGTAAGGATTCAGCATTTCAGCCCGCCCCTCGTCCACATCAGCCGCGAGGGAGTTTGCGGGCCTCGCGGCAGCCCGCGTAGCGCCGCGTGCTTTTACCGGGTTCCGCGGCAGCCCGCGTAGCGCCGCATACATCACGCCGCGAAGAGAGGGAGCCGATGCCAGGGGCCGGTGGCCGGAGAAGGCGTTCCCGGCGAGGGAGAGGTACTGGAGAGGCCGAGGCCGTCGAGCGCGACGCCGACCACCGCGTCGCCATCTCATACTACGCTGCGCCACGAGGCGGAGTAGCCGCCGTCGCCGTTGCCGGGCTCGTCGTCGCCGGCGGGACCAGCACCCAGCACCCAGTCACAGTCGCGGTCCTTACTAAGGATTGTTTGAGCCGCTTGTCCATTTGTTTAGGAGTAAAAAAATCAAGCGAATTCCGATTGAATTTCTCATAGATGCTACTACAGTAACTACACTGAGAGAGACCTTCATTTTGCTGTGGCTTGTGGTTAGGTGGTAGCTACGGGGTTGCTCTTAGGCGGCACACAAGGCGTTCGAATCCGGCAATCCGCGCGTCCATAGCTGACAGTCAGCAGGTACAGTGACTATCCGAAGCCGCGGGGCTCGTGCGCTGTTGACTAAGAGGGGAACCATTGACATCAGTTTTTTTCGCCAGGGTGTCTCTGTGAAGGAGAGGAGCGTTTCGGTGATCCTCTTGTCCGGAGGCCAGGGAAAGAGAATGGGGGTATGTGTCTCTTCTGCTTCAAACTCGTGTTTAGTTTTCTTGGTCGCAACAGTGCGGGGGCATGCTCTCTAGTTCTTGTGTGTTGGTTGGTGATAGGTTCACCAGTTTGGTCATCTTTGGGACAATAAGGTCACCATAACAATTCAGTTCTTCAGTCAATTGAACAACACTTTAATTTGAAGTACAAGAAATGTAAATGCATCAAGGTTGTGCGCTCTATTAAACAAATGAATTAACTTAGAATAAACGAAGTAATTATTGTTGCTATCAATGTAGATGAATTGCAGCGGAATATTTCACTGAGCACTGTAAAATTATTTGCATTAGCTACTTGTGAACTTTGTGTATCCTTCCAATGCTTGACCGCTGTCTAAATTCTGCCCATCCTTTTTAACAGGCAACTATGCCAAAACAGTATATCCCTCTTCTGGGATTACCGATTGCATTGCACAGGTTCCTTCCCTAGCATAAAAGTTTTTGAATTCCTCAAGTCAGCAAGGTGATGTGGACACAAATATCATTACATTTTCTCCACAGTTTAAGAACATTCTGCCAACTGAAGGAAGTCAAAGAAGTCGTGGTAGTGTGTGATCCAGACTACAGTGATGTATTTGAAGGTAGAAATATTTTCCACCCATTCTATTTTTATCGACTTAGCTATGGTTTTATCTAAAGTGTATTAGAGGCAGTGGTTTCTATGACTACACTCAAACCATGATACACTGGTGACTCTGAGTGAGTTGTCTTAAATTGTTATCCGTTTCCTTAGGTTCTATTGAGAACTTGCAAATACCTCTCAAATTTGCACGCCCGGGAAAAGAGAGACAGGACTCTGTTTTTAACGGATTTCAGGTCAGTGGCAAATCACTTGTATCTATTGCTCCTGCTCCTGTGCATAAATATCGTGACGATCTTGTGTATTGCTTGTCTTGCAGGAAATTGATGGGGATTCAGAACTAGTTTGTGTTCATGATTCTGCGAGGCCCTTAGTTTCTTCTGAAGATGTAAAAAAGGTTAATCCTGTTGTCCATCTTGCACATGAATTATATCATCGTATGTCTAATCAGATCGTTGCTTTAGTTTGTTCTTTCTTTGGAAGCACTGAAATACTATCTTTCCCAGCAATGAACCTGCAGATAACTATCCCCTGCAAGTTGCAACTTATATTTACTGCAGATCTACTATACATTGGCTGCTTTGAATATTGCTAAATAACTGATCCAACTTTGACATTTTTTGCGCTACCCTGAGAGTAGTTCAGAAGTTTCTTACTTAATTCTGCTGCCTTTTCCATATTTCACAGGAAGTGTATTTCCTGAAAGCTGCAGATTGTTTTTGTGCTTTCTAGAGAGAGAAAAAAGATGGCTACAAGTGCTTTGCATTTTGTTCAAGCAATAATATTGGTTTTGATTTTACTGACTAGGTCTTAGAAGATGCTGCAGTACATGGAGCAGCTGTTCTTGGTGTGCCTGTGAAAGCTACAATAAAGGAGGTGAGTGTTTATGCCATCTAAGGTGATATGTCAATGCCAGTATGATCTTGCAAACAGAATTGCCCAATCAATCATATGCTTACTTTTTGATGTGCAACTATCATCCACATAATAGCATTCTGGATGGGATGTAACACACCTTTCAAATTATATCCCCTTCAGGCCAATAGCGATTCTTTTGTCGTAAAAACTCTTGACCGGAAAACTCTCTGGGAAATGCAAACTCCTCAGGTAATCATATTATTACCTGTTCGATGGATTCTATGTTTCTTGTTCCCATAGACCAATTTGTTTTTTTTTATTTCTTTTTTGGCTTCTTTTTTAGGAACCACAGCATTTTAATAGTGTCTTCTGATTGTAGGTTATGAAGCCCAATTTACTGAAAGATGGTTTTGAGCTTGTTAAAAGGTTAGTTTTGGTTCTTAGCTCTGGGAAAATCAATTTATGATGCTGTTATACTGCTCAGTTCTCTAGCTGATTAAATTTTGACATTGCAGGAATGGCCTTGAAGTCACTGATGATGTATCCATTGTAGAATATCTAAAACATCCTGTCTATATCACGGAAGGCTCTTATACAAACATTAAGGTATTCGGAATAATGTTTGAACTATAATCTTCTGAACTGTTAAATTTGAAGAGATAACTATGAAATGTGATTTTATTGCAGGTGACAACTCCAGATGACTTGCTTCTGGCTGAGCGCCTGATGAGTGAGAAATAGAGCTGATGGCAAATGAATTGTTTGCCTGATTTTACATACATTACGATTTTTGCACTACGGCATTCATCCAAACTTCTACAGTTTTGAAAGCCAAAATTATTATGGAGCTCATACACGAGATATCTGACCTCTTTGTAAACATTCTATCATTCACTCGTTCTTTCTATATACATTTTCATGCTTTGGCAGAACTGGAGCTCGAACTATGATTACAATTTCAGTTTTCATGCAATGACAATGGAATCTAAAAACAGATCCATGGTGCATTTAAAAGCACCAATTCAAATGCTAATAAGAAAACAAAATTGAATTGTATAACAATGAGGTAGTTACAGCAATTTAGCACAGCCGCTTCAACAACTTTTGGCTGGCAAATAGGAGTTAGTGGTTAACAGGTAGATTTCTCAGGAAAAAAAATGGTTCAGTGCTGTTGCCCTGTTGGAGAACATTGAGGTATATGTAATACAAAATGATGACATTCTGACGAGATATGAGCTGCCTACTGACCATATTTACGGCAATCTAAATGATGATGGAAATCCTTTAAACAAACAGCATGAGTCAGGATACCCCGAAGGGTTTTCCTAGAAATAATAGCTCCTGACTTCTGTGGAACTTAGCATCTATGGGATATGGTGCACTTGAAGCTGAGAATTTTACCAAGGATATCACCTCAGAGGCTTCAGTCCCTGCAGAGAAAGACAAAACAGTTATAATGATGTTTTCGTAACTAGGGTACTGTAAGCAGGAAATTATTAAAATGAATAATCTTTAAAACTTGGTCAACACTCAGAACTTAAGGATACCATACCATAATTAGCATATGTTTTAGCAAACATACTCCGAAGCAGATACTCTAATATTTCTAGAAATGGGGTACTTTTCTTGGATATGGGTGGATGGTGCTCGTTCATTGTACTTGCATTTAAAGATTGCTCAAGTGGAAATCAAGGTGTGCCACATTAATGTGGAATTATTAGCCACTTGATGTGCTTACAATTTATTTTATAAAAGTACTGTAGGGTATGACACAGTGTAATGGACCTGGCTATCACCAGTGACCTGTTTTACATCTTAGCTTGTAGTATCCTAGGCTACCATGTGATATGATTGCTTTTCCTGGGACTCCAGATTATGGAGCCTAAAGTTTGGAATGTGTTATCCTCTAGTCAAAGAATAGGCGTTTGCAGGCACATATTTGCAGGGTTACCTTCGTAGCTCGCAGTTCATTCACAGCTGTTCGGAGAGAATCATCTGACAGAATCAATCTTGACAAAGCACCAGTGCTTAGGCTGCAGTACGGTCATAGTTCACCGAGATAACTATGAGGTGGTTTGAATGTAAAACTATAGCAAATATACATCCTGTGATCTAACATCTGTGTGCAACAGTAGAATATGGAAGTAATGTATTACCCTAAAATCTTTGCTGCATCTGATACAGAACCTTCAACAGCAAACAGCAGATCTAATAAAGCTTGCATTCCCTGTCCAGTGGAAAACAAAGTACATATTGCGGTGTTTTAATATGCAGATATCAAGGAACAAGGACAGCAAAACACATGCATATTGCAGTGGCTGTTGACTTATACAAACAGAAGCATACTGGAGAAAATTTTGAGTTATTTGGACCAATTTGGGGGCCAACATCTTTTCCTCGAACGGTGGACTTCAGGGGTAATATCTGAAGAAGCTCAACAGGTGGAGTGTAGCCCTCCAGTTTTATCGGCCTCCTAACTGACAGAACCACGGCGTTAATAATCATGGAACTTAAATACATCAGGTGGCATTAGAACTTAAAATGGAAGCAAAGTGTCTTAAAATACCACTTATTATCAGCACTTGAGCTCTTATGAAGCTGGGCTATGATTTGTATGCAACTCATGGTAAATATATTTGGAGGCATAATCTTGGATGGTTCTTGAATTAGAACTGACCTATATTCCTTTTCTGAAACAAAGCATAACTTGGAGAATGTTTTTTTTACCTTTAAGAGCAATCAGGGTTCGAAGCCGAGATAAAGCGGATGCTCGATTCTTATGTTGTGACCGATCCTCCACAGCCTGTGTGGAATTACAAACAAAACAAGGCAGTATTTCAGGTGCCTAAACTTTCAAGCAACAATTGTCGCAGAAAAAAAAAACTTTGAAGCAACAATCTTACACAACCAACTACAATCTCAATTAAAAAAACAAGACAGTGTCAAGTGGAGTTTCTTGGAAGAGGTAGAAAGGATTTCAACAGTAAGGTGATCTGCTGGATAATAAGTACAGTACAAAATGGCAAGGTTTGTATCAACATCAATGGGGCTAATGACCCATATTTCAGGACTTATAGGGGTTTGAGGCAAGGAGACCCTCTGTCTCCTCTGCTCTTCAACTTAGTAGGAGATGCTCTGGCATATATTCTAAACCAACCAAAGGCGAAGGGTCATATTAAGGGCTAACATTTTGTAACATTTTGGTGGATGGGGGTTAACTCACCTCAATATGCAGATGACACAATACTTTTTATGCAATATGATGATGTTTCAGTGAGAAAGATGAAATTCCTATTATATTGCTTTGAATGGATTACAGGCCTCAAAAAAATTATCATAAATCAAAAGTAGTGGTCCTAGAGGAGGATAAAGAAGAGCAAGTCAGGATTGCCAATATGCTTAATTGTCAGATTAGGGTGCTTCCTATCTGTTACCTAGGTATCCCAGTTTCAGAAGGTCATGTCAATATAAGTGCTTTCAGAAAGATGGTCGATAAAATGAGGAAAAGGCTTCATCCCTGGAAGAAAAGACTATGACTTCAGGCGGGAGACTGATCCTTACTAACACCTCTTTAAGTAGCTTGCCTATATACACAATGGGGTTCTATCAGCTGAAGGACGGAGTACATGATCAAATGGACACAAACTGCGCAAACTTCTTCTGGCAGGGAGCCAATAATAAATCCAAATACCATATGGTAAAATGGTAGCAGTTGTGCATCCCAAAGGACTGGTGGACTGGGGATAATGAATACTAGAGTGATGAATGATGCCTTACTAGGAAAATCGGTATCGAGCCAGGTGTACTTTTTTTTAGCTTTTTTCTAAAATTGACATAATCTTATTTGTTGTGCCCTCCTGAATTGTTTGAGACCCAACTTCAAGCCAAGCCTAACGAGCCGAGCCGAAGTCGAAAGTTTTTCAAAATCAACTTATTTTTATTTTAAAAGAAAATGAGTTCAATTGGAGCATTTTTTCATCGAGCCATCGAGCTGTGTTAATGAGCTTTTCGTCCAGCCCTGTGCTTACTAAAGAAGACGTACCTCAGAAGAAAAGCCTTTGTGCAATGTGAAATAACTAATGCATCTCAATTCTGGTAAGGGGTGTTGGAATCTAGAAAGCTTTTGAATTGGGGCCTTCAAAGGTCAATAGTGGGAGAAATACCTTGTTCTGGGAAGAGGTGTGGCTAGGGGACATCCCCCTAAAGCTAGAATTCCCAAGTCTTTATAACATATGCACTGACCCAAAATGTCTAGTGGCTAAGTGTTGGAAAGGGGGCATGGTGTATAAACTTTTGTAGAGCTTTGGGGCAACGATATGGATGAATGGGAAAGGTTAATGAGTATGCTAGATTCGGTTCAGATCACACAGGAAGAAGTTGAAGATGAATATACTTGGTCATTGGAGAAATCAGGGAAGTAGTCTACACAATCCATGTACAGAGCTCTTATGTTTAGAGGGGTCACCAACAGAAGAATGGCTAAGCTCCGGAGAAACAAAGCCCCTTTGGAGATAAGGGTGTTCATGCGGTTAGCAACACAAGACAAACTTCAAACTGGGGTAAATTAAATAAGGAAAAAGTGGAGGGACAATAGAAATTGTTGTCTCTATGGAGTTCCTAAGGATACAGACCATATTTTCTGTAATTGTATTCAGGCCAAAACCATTTGGGTGTGATTTAAAGACACTTTGGGTTGGGACAAGATTCCAAGAACTTTTCAATAAATTTTTGAATACTGGATCCCTTTAGGAGCTCCATTTTACCAAATTAAACTCTTCACCATTTTTGTGGTTTTGTAGGGTTTGTGGAATATTAGAAATAAAATGTGCATTGAAGGGGGTCTTTGTGGTGTCGTCTGGTAGGTGGCTTCAGTAGCCTTTGATGGCTGCATGGCAGCGTTTGTGCCTCCTTATGCGCTGCTGGTATCCCCAGCTACTTTGTGTAACTATGACATTGCTTTATAAAAAAAATAAGCATTCAGTTTGTGTGAAGTTCAAGTGATTCGTTATTGCAAACATCTAACCTTCCAGTCATTCAATCATTGTATGATGAAGCGATCGACGTAACTGAGAATGGAAGCTAATTCAGCAACGTTTCCTGACCTGGGCGACGATGCCGGTGGGAATGTGCTTCAGCCGGACGGCGGACTCGCGCTTGTTGCGGTGCTGGCCGCCGGGGCCGGACGCCTTGAACGTGCCCATGTCGCACTGCTCCATGAGCTCCTCGTCGCTCATCCCCAAGTAGTCGACGTGGCCGGCGCTCTTCGCGCCATCGCCTTCCCCGTCGCGGCCGCCCCCGCCGTCGCTGGGAGCATCTGAGCTGGTGGACACGGACGAGGGGGCGAGGGAGGAGAGGAAGCGGAGCTGGGACTGGGTCTGGGAGGGCGCGTGGCGGCGGAGCAGCGGCAGGGAGACGCGGCTGGAGGAGCGCGGGTGAGGTCCGGAGAGGAGGGCAGCGGGCTACTCGCAGCAGGAGCAGCGCTCGAGCCATTTCCGGGCGGGGCGGGGGCGGAGCGTCACCGGAGGGAGGTCCCGGATGGGGTCCATGGCGGAGCTGATCTGATATGTTCCCAACGATTTTGATGGGCTCGGCCCGGACGGAGGAGGCGAGGAGGCCTGTTTTCTTGTGGGGGCGTTGCGGGGCCACGGCCCACTGCCCGCGGGACGCAGCAGATATTGGCAAATTTTGTGGGTTTTCTGATCTGGAAAAAATCGCGTGGTCGGCGGCCTGGACCACTGGACGCCCGGTGCTCGACTGCTGGCGCCTGGCGGTGCTGCTGCTGCTGCTGGTGCTTGATGTCCACGTCTGTCTGACCAGCGCCAACCGCCGAATGCGTAGAGGTTTTTGTGGCGAGGCCAATGCGCAGAAGAAAAAAGAGGAGGCCGGACGGCCGTGCGTGGTGCGCAGAACGAGCGTGCAAGTGCAATCGGTGACCACGAACCACGGCGCCGCATGCACATCACCTCTATGCACGCTCGTGCTGCAGCTACTGGAAGCCTGGATCCCCAAAGTCCCAACGCCATGGCGCGCGGCAACAACGCAACCGCCAACCGCGCAGTCCGTTCGTTCGCGGACGCAGGGCGAGTGGGCGTTCCTCGAATTCATCTTCACCGAACGCACAGCATCAAGTCGTAATCAGCACCTGAGTGCGCAGAGGCCACCCAGTCCCCAGACAACAAATACTCTCCAGACGCAAGCCAAAGTATAGTATATATAGAGAGGGAAAAAAACAGATTTCGGATCGATAATCATATTCCATCCACGGAAATGCTATTCACCATTTCAGCAATTCAGATGCAAGGAACTGGGAACAGAGACTACGGTCACTAATTGCACGACACCAACAATGAAGAAATGGTCAGTTGAGAAGGTACCTTCAGTGACAGCGTTTACAGACACTCAGCGCAGGAGACATGCCCCGGTTTAGACACTGCTAGGTCGAACAGCTAATCAACAATATAATAACCATAAATGGAAAAATCCAGGCTTACAGACTAGGGAGCTACGCCATATCTAGGGATCTTGACGCCAGGAGGTGGTTTCTTCCTTCCTAGCAAGGTCACGCCGATGCGAGTCTCGTTGCTCACGCCCTGGCCCTCTTGTTGGTGCAGTCCGGGCACTTGTACTGCTTGATGTGCTCAGCCCGAGCCGGCGTGATCTTGACACACTTCCCGTGGTACCACTTCTCGCAGTTATCGCAACAGATCCAGAACTGGTCCTTGCCGTCGTTGGTTCCGCAGGTTCCGCACAGGGTGTTGTCGTGCTCTTCCGCCTCCTCATCCCCATCATCATCGCCGCTCTCTTCGTCATCTTTGGGAACCTTAGCCTTTGAACGAGACTCCGCTCTTGACTGCTGCAGACAAAATGTCAGTGTTATCAGCAAGAATTCAGGTTGGATGGCAACAGAGAGTGGCAGACATTTACCACTTTTGAACTAGGCCTGTTGCTCTTGCTGCTACTGTTAGGTGTCTTCTCCTTCGCCTGCTTCTTGACCGCTCCTGTCACCACCTCAAATATTGTGGGCATGTTGTTTATCAGGCTAAAGAGCCGCCTCCTGCATTACAACAATGAAGTATCATAAGAAATGCAACTGTGGAAGGTATAGACAAGCAAAACCACTAGTGACCAAACAAAGAAATGGAAAAAACAATTTAAAGTTTAAACATGCCAAAGTTCAACAGAGGTCAACCAGCTTAGGTACAAGTCTTAGAGACACGCAAAGTATGTCTTTGTCAAGATCCACATACCAACAGCAGCCAAGAAAACAAATTCTTTTTACACATTACTCGCTAAGGAGGGGAGAGAATCTAGTATGTACTCTAGCAATTTTCATGAATGATCCATGTACTGCAAGCCTATGTAGATTTCTGACAGTCAATTAAGCAAATTCTCTTTTTTGTCTTACTGTTCTTCCATTATCCAATGTGATCGTTATTTAAAAATAATGTTGATATCTGCTAATGGTATACACTCACACCTGGATGCAAATAAGTGGCCAGATAGTTCAAGTAAACCCTTTATGATTGATGGTTACAACAAATGAAGTGTTATGAAGGATAATGTTTATTACTAAAAGGGAAACAATAGGTTACACAATTCAGTTACCCAATACCTAACTCTTAACAGTATACTAAGAACTGATCAGTCCACAAAGGAGCAGCCATGCGTTAATTTTCAATGGCTCTAAATATGATATGTGCTTCAATGAACTATGCTAGTTCTGTAACATGGCTATATGGTTTACTCTACGTCCAATTCACAGTTTCACAATTTACATTTACAAAATGTATTTGAGTATCTCTGAATGTGCATCATGATGCGCTCAGATAACCACAGATTGTTTGTTTCAAAATAAGCAACATGAGTAGTATTTACTCTTGAGTGCTAACAACTCCATTTCTCAAATTAAATCCATCTTCCAAACAGCAATGTGAAGATGTGTGCCTATAGTTGGTTTACCAATTACCATGGAATAGTAACTACCACATATTGATAATGCAAGGTCCAAGAGTGAAAGGTCCAGTTTAATACAGCAAGGATACGAACAAGGTGGTAATCGTGAAATTTCATGTAATGTTGATTTCAGTGAAGTTAACTAAACACATACCTAGCATTAATAGCATGTAAATCAATATTAGCATCGTTTATACAGGCATACGACATTAACATTGACATGTAGTTTTTCCCTCCATTTGAATCTTGATAGCCATTAAATACAGGTTAACAATTTTCTATGGCAAATGGCAACAATGAGATGTTGAAAATATATGACGTTTGTGGCATTAGAAAGAGGGGTCAAACACTGATTCTGCTATATGAGCGCTTTCACTAATGCATATATTTACCGCTCTAAACACCAATTGTCTCGTCTTATACATGAAAGATAGATTGAATGTGATTTTTAAGGATAGAGAAGCAATGCAATCTACAATACAACATTTATTATGCAGTTATTGTCAGGGAAAGGTGTTAGCACACTAGCACAATTATGCTAAAATATAATTCCCATGTCCTATTTGCTACCAATAGAAAGTGAGTGAAATGACTGCACATGATAGTTGAATGATTGCACATGATTACCCATACTGTATGATAAAAAAAAATGTCAAACTGCATTTTTTTAAGTAAAACGGTATTTCTAAAGTATCAGACCTCCTATACGTATTATAGTAGAGGAATTCGAATTCCTAACTGAGAAGAGAATTGTAAAACAAGCATAATAACAGAGCCAAAGGAAGGAGGAGAAACCAACCAAAAATCCATGATAGTTACTAGAAGGATATGTGATATAGTGACTCTACCATTCTACCTAGCTTAACTTGCCAAGTACACAAAAGCAATCCCATTTTCTTTACACAATCAACACTAAAACGTATGATATGCAGTACATAATTTGTTTTATAATCCTAACATTCAAAATTTTATTGTATTGTTCAGAATTCAGAATGTAGATACTATCATACTACTGTGTGAAAGCAACAAGGTGTAAAGAATTTGCTCCAAACTTAGGTGGAAGCCATTTCCATACAAAATGAATTATAAAAGGTGCTCTAACTTAACAAATATGTAAAATAAGATGCATATGTACTTTCTGGTGCCAATTCAGATTAAAACATGCCAGCACATGAAGGAACAAACAACAATGATTGATTATGAAAACTGCATAGTTCGATCATAGCAGAATAAATTACCTAGCTTCTCTGTCAAATCCAAAACGTGCACCAAAGTAGAATGCAACAGACAGTAACCAGGAATCACTGTGGACTGCAACTAGCGCCAGCCAGTCCTTCTCATTCATTCCATCCCTAGCAAAGTTGATTCCTAATGCTGGTTCAGGGATCTCTGGGGGCACTTCCTCAGCTGGCAAGGTGACCTCCCACGTCTCATTGGGATAGCCATAAAGGCACAAGTTCTCCTTCTCTGTTCAAAACCAATGGAGTTAGTAGGCATAACAAGATATGGCATAGCATCATCGAGCAGCTATCAAAACTTAGAAGTAGTTCTACACCAACTTTGCTGCAAACAAGAGTGCAGGGCTGAAGCAGAAAACAATGTGAACACGCCATAATATTTTAATAATGAGAAGCAACCAAACTCCACGATAATAATAACATGAATAGAGGCGAGCAGCTAAAGCAGCCATGCATTCAGCCAGTCGTACAGTGCCATCAATGCACTAAAGAAAAAGATTTGCTGAATCAGTATAGCTATCCACATTATTATGTCACTGATTCCAGTAAAATGAGTGCGCCAACAACTACGTAGTAGCACAAGAAACAACAGACAAAACATACTACTAGTTCAAAGCAATCATATAGAAACCAAGCACACAGTAGACACTAGACAGTTAATCGATAATCTGGCACCAATCGGCCAAAATCCTCTAGCCAATCAAGCTACGAATACAAGATTGATGGAAACACCCATAGTGCCAACAACCTAACAGCAAAAGAAATGGCAGCCACTAGTTCCACAGTTCCAACCAACACACACACGCACCACAAAAAAAAAAAGTTTTCATTCGACAAAACTGTCATCTTGGGCCCCAACCTCTCACCAAAATCGAACAGCTAGAATCCAGCACAAGCACAGCATTAACGAAAGCTACAAGACCACCAATAATTCGAATCCGAAACGTGTAGAGCGAGTGAGGAAAAAGAAGAAAAATTCTCCAAATTTAGCTTCCAATCTCCCACTAAAGCAACGAAACCCAAGTAGCAAAGACACGGAAGCCTCCTGGGCTCCCAATCCCCAGCCCCGGGCGAGTAACCGAAGAGATCGAGCGCACTCACCGGGGTCACAGAGCTTGAAGAACCTCTCCACATCTGCACAGGACAAGAGACAAAAACCCGCATCAATCGCACGAATCCACGCAGCCGGGACAGAATCAGGAGGCCCAATCGGCGGGGGCGAGCGGAGGCGTACCGGTGGTGAGCGCCTTGATCATGCCGGCGCGGCGGGCTTTGTAGTCGCGGAAGACCTCGTCCGCGGTGCGCGCGGCGTTGGGCGCCGGCCCGGAGCCCCCGCCGTCCATCGGGCGAGCGGCGCGCGGGCAATGACAGCCGCTAGGGTTCCGGCTCGGGGGACGTGCTGCGGCGAGACAAGCAAGCGGTCCCGCGGTGGTGGTGGTGGTAGAGGAGCGGGGGGTGGAGGAGACGAAGAGGAGTTGGAGGAAGGCGAGGAATGGGTTTATATTTGCTCGCGGAGAATTTCGTGGGCGTTTCTGGGAGGATTTGGGCCCGGTTTATTTGAGGCCTGTGTGGGTTGCTCGGCAGAGAGCCAAAACCGCCGCCGTCGTCCTCGTCGTTGTGTCCATTTGCATCCGGTAGACCCGGTCTACTGTGGACTAGGGGGTTTCCTCTGGTTTTGACAAGGGCGTCGGTTTTGTTTTTCCACGTTCATCCGCCAAATTCGTACTTGTACGGTACGCTCTCCATTCCAAATTACGGACTCATTTCATTTTCAAGAGTCAAACTATCATCTCAAGTTTAACTAGAACTAAAATACTTCCTTCGTACCAAAAAAGAGTATCATTTTAGAATATCAATCATGTTGTTTGATCACCCGTCTTATTAAAAAAAATTTAATAAAGACGAAGACGAGTGGACGCACTGCGGTCCTTCCCCTTTGCTGTCGCGGGTTTTGGGGACTCGACAGATTTAGAGGTGGGGATGAATCTTCACCCTTCACAAGGTTCGGGGCTCGTTGTCGGGTCTTGGGTGTCAGGTCTGCGAATGCTCCACCCGACCCGAACCTGCCCCGTTGCCATCTTTAGGCCTGCAGTGGCTGCGGTGCAAGAGATCGCACAAAGTATGGCATCGTCATGGTGTGGCGCTGACGCACGAAGGAAGTAGCGGACTGCTTCACCACCGGTCACACCCATGGCGCTCCCGTCGAGCCACACGGCAAAAAACGGCGCGGGAAGATGACACCGCCCGCGACACTTCTTTCCATGCGAGAAGGTTCCGCATGAAGTTACGCGCGATGAACTAAGATTTTCCAAGTGCCTACTTTTTAGGAGTGGGAATTAGTAGTTGGTGGCGAGATGGTTTCTCTTAACTTTCTAAAATCCTGGTATTATGAGTGGGTTTATCAAACTCTTGGAGATGCTCCCACTACACCTCAACTTTCTAAAAAGAACGCTATTAGGTGCATTCTCAAAGTGTCTAAACTTTGACTAACTAATAAATATATAGATAGAACATTAATATTTATAATGTCAAATCTAATGGTACGATAAGTATTAATAGTTTTTATGTATAGATTTGGTCAAATGTGGTGTATTTTAATGTAATATTATTCTAGAATTGTACGTTTCCTCCGAAACAAGGAGTAATTATGAGTCTCTTTGGATCCATGGCTAGTTAATGTGTAACCTTGCCGAGCGAGGATATACCTAAAGCTATTTGTTTTGTGTTTTTTTTTCCAAGGTCTTGAGATCCGTACGAGAGCATTTCTTTGCCAAGAAGGACAATCATAATTTTAGACTTTTCCTACTGAGGTAGCACTTCTCCTAATGTTTTATTATTTAAAGTTTAGTATAATTTTTCTCTACTCAATGTCTTCTACTGAGATTCTTATGTGCTATAAGCAGTGGTAATGGTTTACTACTAGTTAAAAACATTAGGCCATTTTGGTAGTGATGGGAGAGCCAAAATGGATCTCTTGGCCTGGAACAAGTAGTGAAGCACTAGTAATTTATTGTTTAACGTTGACGGATTATAGTACAACTGGTCTTGCTATATTACAAACCGACCTCCAGGTTTCTAAATAACTTTTGATTGTTCAAGTTCATCTGGTATCCAGTAATAATCCTGCTAAGCTTTCAGATAGTGACACTGTGAACCTGCAGATACAATGTCATGATCCAGAGTTTCAGACAAGAGTTAACACAGAAATTCAGTTGTACTATTCCAACGACAATGACATTCTTGAGGCTCGCCCTGTAAGGCCTATAATCGACCCAAAACTGGTTCTTCTAACTTAATATAAGCTGAGGGACTTCAGTTAGAGGAGACTCATCCAATCGGCCTGAAAGAGAGAAATACTGAATCCACGAATCCCAATAACGCAGATTTTGTTTGATACAGTGCTGGATTAGTCTGGTGACAGGGATAGGAATGGCAGATTAGCAGCTCAGTTCTCCAACTACTGAAGCCGGGAGGCTCGGAATGGCAGATTAGCAGCTCAGGTCACCTCCCCCTGCTCCCCCTTCATCCTCCCGACCCGAGCTTACGATCCAAACATGGCTTGCATTTTCGCTTTTGGACCAAAAGGGGTCACCCGGCTTGCATCAGGAAAGATTTGATTTGGTTCTGCGGCTTCTGCCATAGCATCCGCAATCTGATTCCTGCTTTCCTCTCTCCAAAAGCTGTGTTTTTTTCTTGAAGAAACAAAAGCTGTGCTTTCGGTCACTGTTGTTTTATTTCGCGTTTTCCACGGTTCATGTTCGCTGAAACTGCCGTGGCTTCCACTGTTTGCCGGACAATTTGCCGCCTGGACAGGGATAACATCAAGAGATTAATATTTTCAGTTATTATTATGGAAAAAGAACCAGCACCCTGTAGAGTACGTGTAGATGATCGCCACCATACACCATACTGTCCATACACAATGAAGAAACGTGTCAGTGCAGAGTCAAAGCCTCAAAGACCACCGATGCGGTTCTGAGTCTTCCAAGATTCCAAACTTGCAATGATAAAAGAGGATCCCTGAAACCCAAGAAATTACTCTTAAATAGACAACAGTTAAACATCAAGAACACAGTTACACATCAAATCGCATCTACCATTATTACAACTTCTTCCCGTTAACAACACATCATCACCCTGGTCCGGCTCCGGATCTCTTTGCACTCTCACTTCATGGGCCTCTCCAGCAGAGCCGAGACGTACCACTCGTCGGCGTTGGGCCCCTTGTCGAGCTTCGTGCCGGTGTTCCACCGGAGCATGCGGAACCCTACGCCGGCGATGATCGGCATGTACACCTCGGTCACCTCCTTCTTCTTGCAGAAGAAGTGGTCCAGCCAGAATATCCCGCCCGGCCGGAGCACGCGGTAGATGTCGTACAGCTCGGCTTCCAGCACAGCCCTGGGGACCCAGTTGCCGAGCACGTGCATCGAGTGCACGATGTCCAGGGTGCCGTCGAAGAACGGGAGCCGACCGGCGACGGCGCCGAGGTGGAGCGGGACGAGCCCGCGGGACGCCACGAACGAGCTGAACGGCGCGCCGAGGTCCAGGGTCGTGGTCACCACGGTGACCCCGCGCTCCGCCATGCGCGCCGCGAACGTGCCCGTGCCGCCGCCGATGTCGAGGCCGATCCGTATCGTGCCCCGCGGCTTGGACGCCAGCACGGCGTCGATGCTGTAGTCGAGGTCCCCGCCCTTCCCGACCCACCGCCGCTGCTCCTCGCCGGCGAGGTCGAAGCACGCCTTGCAGTCGTGCTCGTCGTCGTGGCTCCCGGCCGCCGCCGGGCGGCGGGCGCGGCCCACGAGGCACGAGTAGTTCTTGCACGCGTAGGGTTCCCACGAGACGGAGTTGTCCGGCGGGATCGCCCACAGGCTCTTCGGCAACGGCGCCGGGTCCGGGAACCCGGCGGGCCCGCGCGCGCGGCACCGGCGCCTCGGCAGCGGCTCGCACCCCTTGAGCATCAGCATCTCGGCGAGCGCCACGTCGGGCGGGCAGTCGCCGGCGGTCATGTCGTACCGCATGTACTTCTCGAGCTCGTCGCGGTGGCGGTGGCACGCGGCGCCGACCGCCGGGTACAGCTTGTCGGAATCGAGGTTCCGGTTGAAGCCGAACGGGAGCTTGTGCGGGCCGAGCCCGACCGTGAGCTCCTCGTCTGGCGTCAGCTTCGGCGGCGGCGCGTGTGCGTCCAGCTTCACCTTGCCGGAATTGGAGATGAGCCTCTTGATGATCCCGTCGGTGGCCTCCACGCGGTGGTGGAGGTCGACGGCGAGGTTCTGGCTGGAGGAGAGGACGCTGAACGCGAAGTCGAGCGCGGAGCCGCCGCCGTCGCCGCTGCTCCCGAGGCCGGTGACGTGCGAGAAGGCGACGGACAGGAGGATGGAGATGGAGTTGGTGACGACGAAGAGGAGGATGGTCTTGGTGCGGCCGGAGTGATGCCTCTTCTTCGCGGTGGCATGGTGGCGAGGTGCCAGCGGTGCGTGGGTGGTGATGCTGGTTGCGCCGGCGGGGGCGTCCATCAGAGACTGGTGTTGGGTGTTCGGCTTTCTTGGGTAGCCTTCCATCATGCGCATCTGCAGTTCACGCAATGCATGAATGCGTGTAGGGTGCCGTCTTCATCTATATATATCGCACTCTGTTCTTCTCTTCCTTCCCTTTTTTTTTTCCTGTTCTATTTACGGGCATTTCTTCATGTGGGACTAGTAGAACACTCAGTATCCAACCATGACATGTTAGTGTAATAGTGTTATGTAAATGCAATGCAGCACATTATGGCTCTATTCGCTTGAACTTAAAACCGCTTATTTTTCAGCCCTTGTACAGTAATTTTCTTTCACAAGAAATCAGCATCAGCGTTTATTTTCAGCGGTTTTTAGCTTCAGCGAAGAGAGCCTATATGTGCTCAGCGCTGTTTATCCTGAGCCGTCCATTTCTACTTTGAGATTCGTGCTACACACTGTTCCTAATATTTTCACTCTTGTTTTGCATTGCACGTATCTCGAAGCGCAGTATACATGGTTGAGATAAACAGTGCTGAGCACATATACACAAAAAAAACTGCTTCCATAAATAAACAGCACTGTCAAGTGAACAGCGTTTTAGAGCACTATTGTTGCTAGGTTTCACCACCCACCACTATCGTGCTATATGAGTCATCCGTCTTAAGTAATCTTACTCTTTCTCTGTAACAACCGCTTGATCTATACATTATGTTATATGAGCTCTTCATTCATCCGTGAACTTATATGTAAGATGTAAGACTACTTCTAAATCAAAATTCAATATTCAATCTCAAATATGTCTCACGGTACTTCTGTAATTCCACCCTCCAAATTGGACGCGTAGAGGAAGAGAATAGCTACACAAAAAATTCATGATTCTTCCAAGTAACCACATAAAGAGTTTTTGTTCTTTTTCATTTTGCTATTACCGAATTGATTTTCTTTTTCCCTGTCCCTTTTTTCTCTTTTTTTTTCAGATTTATGGTTCGGTTTTACCAAACCCCCAAACTCTTTTAGTTCTTGTCCCTTCCCATGCATTCTAATTTTAATTTGATTTCTTTTCCTCACATTTCAAGAAATATAATAAATATAGAAAATAAAGAATAAAACAATATGATAAGCTTTTGAACCTTGACCCTTCTTCTCTCCAAAAAATAAAGATTTTCATACCAAGTTAAAAATATAATTTGTTTATTCTTATTAGTTATGACATGGTTCAACCTATGGTTAAATTATTTAAAAAATGAACTAATAGGATCATAAAGTGTTTGTGTCCAATTTTGAAAAGACTGGGATATATGTGTATGCACCAATGTAATCTCCTATGCTCGATGATATGAAAGATCAAAATAATTTTTTTGTACAGATATGTCCTGTTGGAACGTATGGACATAGGAGTACATGGTAGTAGTAGCTATAAGACCAACCGCACTGGGTCCGCTACGCCGTCCGCTCCGCGCGTGTAGAGGATTCCACGTCGGACGGGAGAGCTGCAGCGGCGTTCGCTACGCCGTCCGGAACCCAGCGCTCGTCCGGGAAGAATACAGCCATGCCGGACGTCCGCTCCGCGCGCGTGGGACCGGGGAGAGAGAGAGAACGGGGAGATGGAGGGGGCCGCGTTCGCCGCCGGCAGAGGGAGCAGGGAGGGGGTCAAGCCGACGCCAGAGGGAGGTCCGCCCCTGCCCCGCCGCCCCCATCCTCGACGGCGGCCGGAGGTCCGCGCGAGGTCCGGCAGCCCTGCGCCGCCTCTGCCCCGCTCCATCTTCGACGGCAAGCCGGAGGAGCGTACCCGCGCCGAGCTCCGCCGGCCCGGCCCGAGCTCCACCGCGCCGAGCTCGCCGGCCCGCGAGCTCCGCCGGCCCGGCCCCCAGCTCCACCACGCCGAGCTCGCCGGCGCGCGAGCTCTGCCGGCTCGGCCCGAGCACCTCCGCGCCCAGCTCCGGAGACCGCCGGCCGAGGAGAGGAGCGAAGCCATACTCGGAAGGGAGAGGGAGGGCTGCCCGCCGCCAGCGCGCTCGTCCGCCAGCCGCCCGCCGCCCGCGCGCCACCGCACCGGAGCCACGCCCGCCGCGCGCTCGTCCGCTGGCCGGTGCTCCTCCCGCGCCACGTCCGCTCGCCGGCCGCCACCGCACCGGAGCCGCGCTCGCCCGCCGGCTGCCACCGTACCGGGGAGGTGGCCGCGCGCCGTCCCCTGCCGAGAGAGAGAGCGGGGAGGGATGTGAGAGAGTAGGATACAAAAGGAAAACAAATTATAGAGGAGAGATATAGAGAATAGATGAGTGCTGGAGAAACTGGTATAGAGAAGAAAATTTCGATGATCAGGATAGAATATTTTTTTTAAAGGATGAAAATAGAGGACGACGAGTGCGGATGGTCTAAGGGCATGTACAACGGCCTGTTGCACGCCGTCTGTAAGCTATCAATTTTGCAGAATAAACCCTGGCAGAGGCAAAAGACGGGGAGGCCGTCGTCTCACCAAACGACAGCTGCGGCTCGTGCTCCGAGATAAACAATACGGCCTGAAGTAAAAGGCTTCGATCCCATGCGGCCGAGTACTCATGTCAAGCGCAGAGTATTAGCATTCAGTTTTTACTTTCTATGTACTAGCAATAGCACGCTAGCGTGTGTGTGTGCAACCTTTTCTTTTCCAAAAAGTGGAGAGTTGCAGCATTTCTTTATTTATTTACATTGAACTTGCATTCTATTTGCAATGCAACTATTGTTTAGCTATTAATACGTACTCGTATTATGTTCTATTTAATTTATGAAAATTGTTGTTCTATTACATTATATATCAATATATCATTTATATTTATGGTTCTAAAAATATTATAACCATAATCATCTTATTTATGCTTATCTTTTTTTATCATCAAACAACACAATGGTTATATGAATCATATTCACATTTAATCATGGCTACATATAGACATTAAAGAGTTAACACACAGCTGAACTACCGAACCATTGTTTACACTGTCTATTTAGCCGTCTATATAACATATGACATTATTATAGAGAGAGCAAGCTGTCTGTAAGTTGTACGTGCCCTGAAATGCCCTGTGAGTGTCATCGAGCCGGGTGTCAGTGGACGGTTCGCGTTTGAGAGTTGAAATGTGAGTGGAGAAACCGAGAAAGTTTGGACAACCTGCACTCATGCAGGAGAGTCTTGGATTCCTTTGCGTATGTCCTCAGCCATGTGCGTGGACTTCCCGGTTACCATAACACTTAATCTCCCAATTTGCATTTTACTATTGACCCCCTTGCGTTAGTGTCCGGTAACACAGGTTGCCATATATCATTTTATCCTTCAACCAGCTCCATTTTTCTGAGCTAGTACTGCTTTTGTGTGTTTTTACATAACCTCGAGGCCTTATATTGTTTGGCCAACTGGTGCCGAAGACGGTTCAGTGGATCTAACTCCACTAATCAATGTAAGTTCTCTGCATTAAAACCAGCAAAGCATCTTATAACCTTCACAAATTCTTTTCTTTTTTGTTGGAAAAAAGCTTGCGTAACTTTATGTATTTTCAAAGTTATATTCATAACTTTTGGCATAATATTTTGCGAGATAAACCATATCACCATAACTTCATATCATAACCTTTTCAATTTTTTCTACATGACCTGCGCAATCGCATTTTTGTTCATAATTGTTTGAGTGTGTAAAGAACAAGAACAAAGATTGAACGAACTACAAGTTTTGATCGATCGATCTTGAGTTTATAAATACAATGAACTGTCACCTTGAAGTCGGTTGGCATTCATTTAGGGGTCGTGCTCTCGGACTGATGTGACTGAAAATAGCATTTTTGGTGCTTTTATAAGGCGTCGATTTTTTATTATACAATTAGAATTAAGACTAATAAGTAATTCACATTTAGCCAATTTCTATTATTCAATCACCGGCTTTTGGTAAGCCCTTAACACCCCCACTGTCGAATCATGTCTTGTGATCAGTCAATAACTTTTAATTTCAAAAACTTTATAGAAAAAATTAAAGTAATGATATTGTTCATATATGATTAAATTCCTCAAAGAACCAATGGGATAAATAAGGAGAAATGATTTGGCATATTCACTGATTATTATTGTAATAAACTCATTTGAAAACACTTTTATTAGGCGAACCCTGTAATACCCTGGGTATTACGGCTAGTTATGCCATGTCATCATGTTTATTATTAAGCATTTGCATTTGATTGTGCTTAGGGTCCTTAGAGTGGTTTATTGATAAATGCCTTGGATGTTGTAATTGAATTATCAATTGAGAATTAAAAATAAATCAAAAAAAGGAAAATTCAAACTAAGCCCTAATCGAACCCTAAAACCCTAAACCAAAATTCACTTGGAATTTGGTGATGATCCCTTAATATAAGTTGTAGATATTTTTATATAGAACAACTTTTATTTTGGGTGTTTTTGAAGTTCTTTAATAGAAATTCAAATTAAACCCTAATTACCACGTTGAAATTCAAATTTGAAATGCTAATTTAAAAAATATTGAGAATCTGACCAAACTTATTTAATGAAAGTTGTAAAGCTCCTCAAATAGGACAACTTTTATTTTTGAAGATTTTAAAGTTGTTGTGAAAAATCCATAGAATTTGATGGGATTAGAAATGGATTTCAAATAGTGAATTTACCCCCTTTTGAATAGTTTCAAAATTATTCAAAATTTGGAGTTGATCCTTAAACCAATGTTGTTCAGAATTTCGAACACTATAACTTTTATGTTTACACCTTTCCAAGTTGACACATAAAATTTCGTGAGATTGGTCAAAAACAGGTTGAATGGTATTCAAACGAGCTACAGTACTCTGCCTCTTCTCTCTGTTCGCGCACAGTCGCGACCGCCGCCGTGTCGGGCGCGCGCGCGCCGCCGTTCGTGCCGGCCGGGATCGTGTTCCCGGTGCTGTTTCCCGTGCTGAAGATCGCGCGCCGCCCTATGCCGCTTCTGTCCCTCTCTCTGGCCAGCTTAAAGGGCAATGACACCCCCTCTGTGCCCCCATCCTTTCGCCGACCACCGCCGCACCCGCCTCGGTTTCGAGCCAAAAATTGACCGCACTCCGACCTCCTCATCCAAATTCCGCTCATCTCTAGCCTCACTGGATCCTTAAACACAGCTTGTGCCACTGTGGTCCAGCTTTCGTGCGTCGAGGGGCCCGGAACGCACGCCGTCGTCCTCGGGTCCGGCAGAGCACCGCCGCAGCCACCTCTCTCGCGACGAGCTCGCTGTGGTGAGCCTCTCTACCTTAGACCTTCTGTTTGCGACTCTCTGAGTCATACCTTAGCTCATGCTCGCAGTGGTGTCCCATTTTGTCCTCTAGGATCACCGGAACGCGACTTCGCCGTCGAGGCCGAGCCGTTGCACGCCGCCGCCGTCGTCAAGCTCGTCGCTCCGCTCCATCTCAGCCTCGGCCAGCCGTCGGTCTAGAGCCATGGTGAGCTCCTAGTCTTCCCCTGGCCTTTTTATTCAATTCTACCGCACTCTCGCGGCCGGAACAGGGTAGCCGTGTCGCCGCGACCGCCATGGGCGAGTCTGCACTCGTCGGAGGCGCCTAGTGTTTGGGCTTAGGGTACTGGGTAGTCCGCGGGGTGCTGGGGAGTGGTCGGGCGTGGTTGGGTTCGCCGTTAGGGTCACCGGCGGCGAGGTCCGCGGTCGGCCGTCGGGTGCGCGCGCGTGCCGGGACGCGGCGTGAGGTAGGAGGAGGAACTGACAGGCGGGGGCCGCCTGTCAGCGCCTTGACTTGGCACCTGGACGCGGGCCGGTGCGGGCGCGGCCGAGTGGGCCGGCTTGCCTGGCTTTGGGCCATCCCGGGCTGAATTACGGTTTCCATTTTCCCATTGGATTTTCAAATAGTTTTCTATTTTAAATTATTATGAATAGTTCCTGTGTTCGTTATTTTTGTAGTATTATTTCTGTTGATCTAAAAATCATGAAAATAATTGTGGGTACTCTCTGGAGCATGTAGTATTTTATAAAAATATTATATATAGGGTTTGGACACTTTCTGTAGGGACAAAAAATCAGCATATTAATTAATAAAGGCAACTTTGAGCAATTTTAATAAATTCCAGATTTATCCAAAAATCATGAAAATTTATAGGGTACTGTTTTAGGGTAAGATCTATCTGTTGGGTAAGTTTGAGCTCGATTGGAAACTATTGGGACACTTGTTTATTAGATATGGTGTGTTTGATTAGTAGAATTAATTTATGTAAATAATCTCTGTTGTTTGGTGTGATTTTGGGATTGATTGACTTCAAGGATCTTTCACTATAGTGGTCCTTGACGATGTATTAGGGTCACATGTTGGTTGTAGTAAAGCTATGTAGCGGCTTTCTATAACCGTTAAAATGGTTAATAAAACAAAAGTAGGAAACACTGCTTTTACCTTCCGTAAAGCGTTTACAACTTTACCGTGAAGGAAAGTTATACTCAAGGTATTAATGGTTTACTTTCAAGCGTTTCATTTGTTGCCCTCATGCCATGCTAAGCATACATCATTGCATACGTGTAGTGCCCGTTCCCGAGGAGGTCCAGGTCGAGACTACTGCTGAAGAGATCACTCCAGAAGTCATCCAAGGATTCGACATCTGCGGGACTGATCCCGACCCGACGCTGTACACGATTCAAGACAAGCCCCGGTGCATTCAGCCCCGCCTTGTGTTTATAAAATATTTATAACTTGAGTCTATTATTGCATTAGGTCGTTAGGAGTTGTTTGTCACCTATATTGATGCATTACCTGCCTTGATACATAATATTCCGGAAACCTGTTTAAAAATAAAAATATTCAAAAATGGTTAGCCCTACTTAATCAATTTAGATTTGCATAAAAAGGCTATTTTGACCCATGAAAATGTGATAATTATGAATCATGAGAAAAGGAAAAAGGAGTATGAGTCCGTTCGGAAATTGTGTACTTGGGTAGTAGCCCCGATGCACCGTATCTGTCGGAAAGGGGTTTTCCGTTCGTTGGTTGTGAATTTGGGTTAGAGTCCCAATGCTTGACCACCGGCGGAAAAAGGGGATTTGAAAACCGTGTGGTTACTTGTACTTGGGTTAGAGTCCCAATGCAATGTCTCCGATGGGAAAATGAATTAGGGACCGTTCGTTGTAAGCCTGCTGTGATCGAGACTTTGCAACTAGCCACATACTACGGAAAGCCTCTGACTCCGGTGGCCCTACTACTTGAACTGACAACCACGCACTGGGAGTGGAGAGATGGCGAGAGCAGCGTGTACCCTCGTGGCCGGCGTGCCTGGAGAGGAGAGGAGTACTGTGTTCTCGGGTGGCGCAGGACCGGTTCAGGGGTAGGATAAGCCGTGGTAGGCGGGGTTGGTATATGCAAGCTTAAGTGCTACATATGCAGTGTGGATAGGGATCCCCAGCTGGGTACTAATCGATTCGAATCGTCGTTGCTCCTCGGATATGGAGACTTGATCCTTTGACCTACAATTGAAAAGTGGTTCGAAACTAGGTGTTTTGAGAATGAGTAAGAATTTGAAGGTATGATGATATATGAAAAGGAATTTGGAATTATGTATATGGTTAAAATAAGACTGAGTTAAAATATTGAAATAGGATAGTAATGCTTTTCTGCAAAACTTTTGACTCTTGCTCAAGCCTTACCTTGACTCCCTTCAGCTTGCATTCCTGAGTCTCCTTCCTTTTTCTTAGTCGGGTAAGTCTTGCGGAGTACCCCAGTACTCAGGGTTTGTTAACCCCATGTTGCAGGGACACAGCAGCCGGAGGTTTGTCTCGCCCCCTGCTGTGTGACAGTGGTACAGGAGGGTAGTGAAGAGGAGTAAAGTAGAACCCGTGGGCAGGGTTCGTATCATTAAACACTTAATTATGTTGTATCGTCATTCCACTGCTACTTATTTTATGTAGGGTCTGTAATATTTGCACTTTAATCGTATTTGGACAAATGGTTTGTAATCTAAGTACCTTATAATCTTTCCGCGCTTTCACTCTGATGTAATTTGTTATGAAATGTTGTAATTCTGTAATGACTTCGCAATGGGATCCTGTCGGAGAAAATCGGGCGCTAATGTAGCCCGGCAGAACCTTCTAGATCATTTGAGGCACGGGCCCGGCTGTCAGAGGTCATTAGTGACAATGACAGGTGCCTGTGGGCCATGTGATTTAGGCGGTTCTGTCACAAACCCGTAAGCAAGTTTGAACAACAATATATGCCATTGATATTCCCTCACACATTCTTAGGTCAATATTGCCTCATTAAAAATTTTATAGTGAGAAAAAATTATATGAACCCATAAAAAGGACAACAGTACAATATGAAGCTAACAAATAATTAAGTTGTGGCTACATTATTAGAACCCAAATCTGTAAAGACTTCGAAGGATTATCACGCAATAAAGTCAAGCACAATGCAATAAAGGTAATTAGGCAAGGGAGATTGATCCTCTCTATTGGGTGATCTTGGGAGACCTCAATATGCAAAACTCACATGTCAAATCCAAAAGTGAGGAGTGTTAGATTTCTTATACTCCATCCATCCCAAAACAATTGTCGCTATAAAATGCGTATTGATCAATTTTTCATAACTTTAACTAGGTTTATATAAAAATGTTGGCAACATCTATATCCACAAATAAGTTAACAATAATGTTTTAAAAAACCTTAATAATGAAATATATTAAATGTTTCATCTATGATAATAGTTATGTACCATAAACATTAATATTATATATATATAAAGATAAATTGTGCTTGAACACTTATCAAGTGAGAATGGAACATATATTTTTTTTTTTGAACACAATACATGCTGAATATATTATCAGAGGAGGGCATACATATACACGTGCACAAATGAACACATACGCAAAGGATACATGTGAGGAAGCTGCCTCAACCAAACTACACAAAGGCCCTCAGTGAAACAAAAATTACAAGGAAGTAAGGAAGTCCTTGAGAGCCTTTGTGTCCTCACGGTCTCCGTCTTTTGCTAGCTTGCGGCATCAAACATGTCGTCAGAGAAAGCTCAGACAAATGGCTCTAAGCCACAAACCCAGGAGAGCACCATCGCCCAGAGGCTTTGAGAGGGGCCGCAGTAGCATCCTGCAAAGAACGGGAAGACAAACCCTAGCAAACATCCAGCAGGGGCACACCCCGTGCAAACCCGAGCATGGATCTGGCCATCCCACTGGAGATCGGGAGAAGAGGGAATGAGACCATCATACCTGTCCACCGCAAACCAGAAAACTTCCCCGCGAGCCTTCCTCACGTAATGCCGCCAACACCATCACCGCCAACGTGCGACGACAAGTTCTTGCATAAAAGTCACCAAAATCTGGAGTAGCAGATCCGATTGACCCCCACCTCACAAGCCCATTATCGTCCCTAGAGCAGAAGACGACGAGGTAGATCAGGACAAGGAGGATCTTATTCCACATAAGCCGTGTTGCCTCCACTAAGCATATGTCGCCAGGATACAAACACCAAAAGAGACCTAATCTACAGTGCAAGGCAAGGAGACGCACAACCCCCACACATCTGAGGCCAAGAGGCCACCGGAGTGCGGAGGGGACGGACGCTCCGGCCCGGTGGGAGCAGAGAAAGTTGGAGTCATCTTCTTTCGCCTGTGGGGCGTGTTTCAAGAGTAACAGCTTGTGAAATGAAACATACTTCGGGGTGGAGGGCCTAAGTTTTAGATGAGTTCAACCCATTAGGTAACTTAGCCAAGGGGCACAAGGTAGAGTAAGTCGTTTTGTTCTATCGTGCATCCTTGGCTTGGCTCGGCCCGTGGGCAGACTCCTCTTGCCAAGGCCCAAGGATACTACAGCCATTGCAACACACTACATCACCAGGCTACCAGCACATCGGTCGTACGTCGCTGTAGTTTTCATGCTCTGGCATAGAGAGAAGTTAATGATGACATGACAAATTATTATTAGACTGCTAGAATTTAGGTGTCTAAATTTTAGTTTCTTTTTAGGCGATGATTATTACATATTTTATATTAAAATTGTAGCTTTGCTTCATTAACTTTTATAAATACAATCTGCAATTTTATTTTTAATTTCAAAAAGTTAGGGCACAAAGATAAATATCAAATCACAAGAGTAACAATTTATACTTTATTAGCTGTACAAGAGTAGTACAAGAGTATCATCTGAAATATGAAATTATCTTAAAATTCAGGTACTTGAAATATAGAAGTAGATTATCATTTGTACACTACATGTGGTCGATTCAGTTCACTAGTCGAAACACCTGCTAGCAATCATGTTTGGTAAGACTTATTTTGGTTGTGACTGATTTTTACAGCTGATTTATTATGAGAGAAAAATATTGTTTCATAACTGAAAATAAGGTAAAAATAGTTCAAGCGAAGAGTTAGGGTTTAGGGGTCTAAACATAGAAACTTTGTACTATTCCAATGACAATTACATTCTTGAGGCTCGTCAAATCAACCCAAAATTGAATGCCCTGGTAACTTAGGATGTGGTGTGTTAGGCTGCGCACACGCGCGCGCACAAGCAGGTTCTTCCTCTATTCCCTTGCCCCCACCGGCGGCCACTGCTCCGCTACGGCGAGTTCGGGTTTTGCCAGACCCTTTGCTGAGCTTGGACGGCGAGAACATCAAGAGATTCTTTTTTCAGTTATTACGGAAAACAACGATCAACAGTTCGCTGCCATACTATTTTGTGCCCATACACAAATTTCCCGTTTAGATAAAAAAAAACTTTTGAAATTTTGACCAGGAAATTTCTTAATAAGTGTCCAATTATGGTTTAAGTACATTTAAAAAGATTTATCTCGTGATTTTACATGTAAACTAGAATTCTAAAGTGTATCAGGTAAAAGAAGAAGCGTGTCAGTGCAAAGTCAAAGGCCACTGATGCGGTCCTGAATCTTCCAAGATTCCAAACTTGCATTGATAGAAGAGGATTCATGACACTGACGCCCAAGAAACTATTACTAAACATCAGTTAAACACCAAGAACACAATTACACATCATATCCCATGGCTTGTTTGGTTCTGTCAAATAGTAATTACCTATTAATAACTAGTATCTTTTATAAATTTAACTAGATACAGATAGTAAACTAGTTATTGTATAGTTGGATCTCTAGATGGCAACTATTTTATTAAATAGACCAAATTAGATAATGATTTATCAGCGAACTATATCTATTACAAGTAGTGAATTCAAACAGGCCCAACAATTAGACTCTGTTTGGTAGGGCTTATCGATCGGCTTCAGAAGCCGTTTGGAGCCGTTTCTGCCAAACGGGCTGAAATCAAATGGCTTCACCTAAGGAGCCCCTTAAAACGTGCTCTCACAGAGCACATATGAAAAGTGAAGTAAAAAATAGTAGCTTCACCCTGTTTTGGTGGGTCTTGCATGTGGTTTTATGAGAGCATGTTTTAAAGACATTTGCATTTGGAACCGTTTTGCCAAACGATTTACTAAAACAGCTTCACTTTCACTCATGTAGCTGTTTATGGACCCGAAGCCAAAATAATGGCTGCACTGGTGAGTGGAGGCGTGCCAAATATGGCTTTATTATTACTTCTTCCCGTTAACAACAACATCATCGCACTGCTCCGGCTCTGGATCTCTAATCTCATCACATCATGGATTCATGGGCCTCTCTAGCAGAGCCGAGATGTACCACTCGTCGGCGTTGGGCCCCTTGTCCAGCTTCTTACCGGTGTTCCACCGGAGCTTCCGGAACCCCACGCCCTCGATTATGGGCACGTACACCTCGGTCAGCTCCTTCCCGGTGCAGAAGAAGTGGTCTAGCCAGAATGTCCCACCCGGCCGGAGGACACGGTAGATGTCGTACAGCTCGGCCTCCAGCACCACGCCGGGAACCCAGTTGCCGAGAAGGTGCATCGAGTGCACGATGTCCAGGGTGCCGTCAAAGAACGGGAGCCGCCCGGCGACGGCGCCGAGGTGGAGCGGGACGAGCCCGCGGGACGCCACGAACGAGCTGAACGGCGCGCCGAGGTCCAGGGTCGTGGTCACCACGGTGACCCCGCGCTCCGCCATGCGCGCCGCGAACGTGCCCGTGCCGCCGCCGATGTCCAGGCCGATCCGTATCGTGCCCCGCGGCTTCGACGCCAGCACCGTGTCGATGTCGTAGTCGAGATCACCACCCTTCCCAACCCAGCGCCGCTGCTCCTTGCCGGCGAGGTCGAAGCACGCCTTGCAGTCATGGTCGTCGTGGTTCTCGGCATGGCGGCGGGCGCGACCCACCAGGCACGAGTAGTTCTTGCACGCGTAGGGCGCCCAGGAGACGGAGTTGTCCGGCGGGATCACCCACAGGCTCTCCGGGAACGGCGCCGGGTCCGGGAACCCGGCGGGCCCGCGCACGCGGCACCGGCGCCTCGGCAGCGGCTCGCACCCCTTGAGCATCAGGCGCTCCGCGAGCGCCGCCGTGTCGGGCGGGCAGTCGCCCGTGACGTTGTACCCCATGTACCTCTTGAGCTCGTCGCGGTGGCGGTGGCACGCGGCGCCGACCGCCGCGTACAGCTTGTCGGAGTCGAGGTTCGAGGTGTAGCCGAACGGGAGCGTGTGCGGGCCGAGCGCGACCGTGAGCTCCTCGTCCGGCGTCAGCTTCGGCGGCGGTGCGTCCCGCTGCATCTTGCCGGAATTGGAGATGAGCCTCTTGATGATCGCGTCGGTGGCCTCGACGCGGCTGTGGAGGTCGACGGCGAGGCTCTGGGTGGAGGATAGAAAGCCGAACGCGAAGTCGAGAGCAGAGTCACCGTCGCCGCCGCCGCTTCCGAGGCCGGTGACGTGCGAGAAGGCGACGGACAGGAGGATGGAAATGGAGTTGGTGACGACGAAGAGGAGGATGATCTTGGTGCGGACGGAGTGGTGCCTCTTCTTCGCGGTGGCATGGTGGTGAGCCGCCGGCGGCGGGTGGGTGGTGCTGCTGGTTGCGCCGGCAGGGGCGTCCATCAGAGACTGGTGTTGGGCGTTTGGTTTTCTTGGATAGCCTTCCATGATGCCCATCAGTCCATGTAAGAGTGCGTGTTAGTTGCCATCTTCATCTATATATTTTCCTGTTTTGGGGGCATTTGGGACTAGAAAACTCAGTATTCAACCATGTTGCGTAAACAGTTCAACCATGTTGCGTAAACAGCACTGGTATGTGAACAACATTGCACCATTAGTTTCTACATTTGGGTATAAAAATTCCCAAGCATCGGTATCAAGGAGCCCGATGACAGTGGATGGTTCGCGTTTGATTGTCTTGGGGTGTCCTTTGCGTATGCCCTCAGCCATATATGCGTGGACTTCGCGGTTACTACCATGGCATTTTGATTTATGTCCCAATTTGTGTTTTACCGTATCATTTTGTCCTTCAATCAGCTCCAATTTCCTGAGTTACGGCTTTTGTGTGAGTCAACAAAACCTCCTCTTTGGCCAAATGGCGAAGACGGTTCAGTGGTCCTCTTTGGCCAAATGGCTCAGTGAATGTTAACTGCATTAAAACCAGCAAACCATCATAAACTTTAGAGCTGAAGTCTCAAAACATATGACCTAAGATTAGATAAACTTTATCCCACTTCACATAATTAAGAGCTTTAGGTATTAAAACTAAGCTAAAGTGCTCTAAAATTTATTGAAGGAGACGAAAACAAACCCTTATTATATCATAATTTTTGTGCATAATATTTTGGGAGATAAAACTTATCACCATAATTTCTTATCTTGACTTTTTCAATAAATTTTTTTAACGTAATTTTACAGAAATTTTCTCTACATGCCCTTTGCAAACCCCATTTTTGTTCATATAATTGTTTGAGTGTGTAAATAACAAGAACAAAGAATGAACGAAGAAGTAAGTTTTCATTAACCAATCTTGAGTTTATATATACAAACCTTGAAGTTAGTTGGCGTTCATTGCGGAGAAGTGCTCACGAACAGACGTGACTGAATCTAGCAATGTAGGTGCTTTTTACACGGCGTCGGCGTCTAATCAGGCCAATAGAATTAAGACTAATTAGTAATTCACGTTTAGAGCTTATCAACCAAAATAAGTACTACTTTTTAATTATGGAACAGTTTTTTTTCCTGTCTCACAACAAATCAACATAAGACAAAATCAGTGTTTCTCTTTAGCCAACCGAATAGATTATGGTGGGCCCTTAACACACTACTACACAAAACTTAACCGTGACGGTCGTTTTTGATTAACCGAGGCGGTTTAGCAACCGCCTCAGACCTATGGTCACGGTTAATCGTGGTCTTAACCGAGGCGATTGGCCAACCGCCACGGTTAATAATATTTAAGATAACCGCCACGGTTAATCAAATAAAAAAACAAAAAAAACCCTAGAAAGCCCTGTGAGCCCATCGGTGAGCCCACCGAGCCCATGCACGGGCCACCGCGCTGCTCGCTGGATCCGAGCTCCTGCTCGCCGGATCCGTGCCCCTGCTCGCCGGATCCGTGCCCCTCCTCGCTGGATCCAGACCCCTCCTCGTCGGATCTGAAGGAGAGGGCCCGCTGCGCCGTCGTCTCGCGCTAGCCAGCGCGCGAGCTCGCCGTGTCGCTGTGCGCCACCACATGGCCGCCCTGCGGCATGCGCCGCCCTGCCGCCGAGGCCGGGCCGCCGCGGCCGCGCGCAGATCCGCCGCCACCGATGCCCTGGCCGGCCGCCGTGGCCGCGCGGGCTCTGCCGCCGCCGCGTGCGGCCCGTCGCCGCTGTGCGCCCCGCCAGGCCGTAGAGCGCGTGTGCGTCGCGCCGCTGCTGTGCGCGGGCCCTGTCGGCCGGCGCGCAAGCGCCGCGCCGCCGTGAGCGCGCGGAGGCCCTGCCGCCGGGCCATGCGTGTCGCTTGTGCTGGTAGCTGGAGAGGGAGGGAGAGGGGATGGGAAGAGAGAGAGAGGAGGGGAAGAGAGGCGCTGGTGGCTGCTCGGGAGGGAGGAAGAGGGTGGGAGGAGGTGAAATGAAACCCTAACTAAGTGCTTATTATATATGGGGATAAGTAGTGGGTCGGTATGGGATAACAGGTTGGGCCTAATTTACCGAGGCGGTTGTATCAGGATGACCGCCTCGGTTAAAGATTTACCGAGACGGTTGCGTTATAATAAACCGCCTCGGTTAATGTCACCGAGGCGGTCTTTTTAAGTTGATCGCCTCCATAAATTGATTAGCAGAAGCGGTTTTTTCTAACCACCTCGGTTAATAAAAAAAATATCCGCCTCGGTTAATGTCCGCATTAACCGAGGTGGTTTTCCTTCCTAACCGCCTCAGAAAATAAATTGGAAGCGCCTCGCAAAAGATTTTTTTTTTTAGTAGTGACACCTCCCCCCTATCAAATCACGTCTTGCAATCATTCAATAGCTTTTATTTTTTCAAAAACCTTGAAGATGTATCATTAAACTCCTCAAAAGACACAGGAAAAAACAAGGAGAAATGATGCGACACATTCATGGATTATTGTTATAATAAACTGATTTGGAAAAAAAAAACTTTATTAGGCAAACCCATAAGCAAGTCTAGACAACAATATATGTCACTGATATTCCCACAAAAACCTTTTACAAGAAAAAAATACTAAATACAACATATTCCCGAGTCAATATCGCCTCATTAAATAAACTTATTATGAGAAAATTTTATATGAACCCATAAAAAGGAAAATAGTACGATGTGATGCTAATAAATAGAAGTGGATGGAAAGAAGGGCCTAAAAACACTTGGGCTGACTAGCCCAAAGGTTCTAGTGGGCTGGCCCCAAACATGTGAAGCCTCGGAAGGTTTGTCATTCAGCATCCATGCTTACGCCGATGACATTTGTATGGCACCGCCATTTGTGACATAGTGACATGCATGGTCAAGCACAAAAGCGGAGGAGAGGACCGACAAACTGAACCGATGATGACCTCCACCGAGACGGCGACGATCAGGCGCGCACCATGGATTAGACGAACCATGTCCGCCAAGATTCTGACGGGGTCAGCACAAAGCCAAAGCACCCTGGAGTCAACGGCACAGCGGAGGTTTTCTTGTTCTGGCACGCATCCATGGCCCGGCCCAGCTCATGGGTAGAATCCTCTCGCCAAGGCCCAAGGGTGGTACAGCCACTGCTCTGCTGTTTCGTTTCACAGGTCCACGGTGCACCACCGGCAGCACATCCATCAGTGACCCGCGGGGTCAACAGGCCAACCGGTCAACATGCAAGTCTCGAATTCCAGTCAGCAGCCAGGGCCCTCGTAGAAAAGTCAAGAGGGTCAGCAGTCAACAGATGTAGACAAAAGACAACCACGAGAACCTCGACGACCATGACAGCAGGAGCAGGACAGGAGGCCGGCGTCACCTCACCGGCTCACCCCTGAGCATTACTACCGCCACGGCGACTCCGCATCTGAACGAGAGTGGAACTAGCTATCTGGTAGTAGGTAGGAGTACCTCTGTTAGTTATGGCGGCGGCCGTGAGCTATATCACCGCTGGGGTTTAATGCTCGTTTTCCTCTGAATCTCCATCGCTCTTCATTCGTCTTCCCATTTTTAATTTCTTGACAGAGAAGCCCACCCGATTTCCTGTTAACGCACAGCAAAGAAGCTGCTGCATGAGCAGAGTGATGTTTGCGTCTGCATTGTATGTAGTCCCGGCCAGCCAGTACCGGCGACTACTAGCTGCACTGAGATCATGACGAGATGCAGTACTAGTTGTATGTATTTGCAGGAAATATGAACTCTCTGTCAGCTTAGTTTTCCATCACGAGAAGAGAAAATGATATTCAGAGTAACAACAGAATGGCACAACGAACAAAATCAACATTTTTCATTAGTGTTTTACTCAGCGCTAATATAAGTGCCGGTTCGTTTGAGCTTACCATCCAAAATGAGCACGTTTTTAATAATGTTTTACTCTCGCAATAAATTAGTATCAGTTAAAATCAACGCTTATTTCGTATGTTTTTCTTTTGCTCTGCAGTCGTCTAGTTTTATTACGTAATATAATATGAATCCATTCGTTCTCTATCACGTCAACTTCTCTGCTATTGGTGCCGTCTGAAGGAATTGTTCGCCCACAGATTAATTAAGATTCTTCGTGGACCAGACACATCGGCCTACGTCGCCGTAGTTTTCATGCGCATTTACTGACAAAGTTTTTCCACATCTGTTGAACTTTCTTGAAGAGATAAGTTGGAGTTACCGCTGACGACGACACAGATTACTTTTTGTACCGTAACCTGCAGTCGATTCAGTTCACCAGTCGAACAAACACCACTGCTTCTGCTCCATCGATCTGATCTACTGTATCTGCAGATGTGGCTCAAGACAGACAAGAAATGACCACTTCCGTCAGTCCTGTACTCGTGTCTGTGTGTTTAAAAGAAACATAGAACCGTCCACAAAAATCAGAACAATATGCTGTCACATATAGTCGAGACCTTTTGCCCGCATGGCCGCATCCATGATCTCTGCATTAACTAAGGCCTTTCAGTGAAGCGGTTTCCGCCTCTAAAAAGTAAAAACCAAGGGGGTGTTTGGGACTGCTCCATAAACTCTGCTCCACAAACTTTATCATAGAGCAGCTCCACCAACTCTATATTTTTTGTGGAGCACCTCTTTAGGTGCTCTCACAACTCCACCTTTTTTTCCTGGAGCAGCGTGCGTGGAGCTAGACCTGTTTGGCAAAAATTTACGGAGCGGAGCTGAAAAACGTGGAGCGGAGCAGTCCCAAACACCACCTTAGTGTAGTAGCAATAATTCTACACGAAATTTATTTGTTTCTGCTGCCGCGCGCATGCATGCGTGTCATGATAAAAACTAAAAAGACACCGAGAGCCGCATCATCCGATCCGATGGATAGTGAATGAGAGGCGTCCGGGCACGAGCTGCATGGGCGCATAGTTTTGGAGCCACGCGTTGACCTGTCAGCCGCCTTCGTCCCCTACCACGTCCGGGAGACACGCAGAGTGCAGCTCGCATCGGACGTCTCTTAGAGCCTGCACACGCAGTCGTTGTATTAATGGGCTGATTTGTAATGGATTTTTAAAGACCATCCAGAAAACTGCCAAATAAAACACGTCCCAAGCAGAAATATCACAAGTACCGCCGCGCCCTGGGCCATCGCCGAAATCCTTTTTATCCGGCATTAATTTGGAACCGCATGCATCTAAAGCACCCTTTACTAAAATTAATGTAGTTGTATGCAAACCTAGAGCAATAGCATGATGAACCAAGAAATCCCCAGGTCCTATTGTTAAGAAAAGCGAATTACTATTCTCATTAACGGCATTCAACCATCCGGGTGCTAAACAAAGAATTATATGTACTAATTAACTATATAGTCTTGGACCCCTAGCCTCATGGGCCCCCGGCGGTCACACCTGCCCTCCCCTTAGAGCCGGCCCTGCGTACATTCATGCCATTAGCCGCTGGGGTCTTCGATCTGCAGCTGCAGCAGAGAGCAGATGCATATGCTTGGAAGAATAACCACTGTCGACAGCATCAGATGCTGTTTTTTCTTAACCATCATATGATCAGATTTGTCCCTCTAGCTACCTACCTACCCTTGTTGTTTCTTCTTTCACGAGGAGCTACATAGTACTGTGTACGTGCCAATAATACAATCGAGGACCCCCATGCATGCTGTGCATGCATGCCGCGCATATATATATTTGTGCCCGAGCTAATATAAGTATATATGCATAGACCACTGCACAGTCCTCGTCGATACTTGACACTGCCGAGCTAATAGAACAATGGAGTATGGAGGCATGATGGAATCTGTCTGAGTCATAGGTAGGGCTCACGGCCGGTTTTCTGACGTGATCCGACAGTTCATTATTAGTTTCGGGAGGCTTCTTTAATTGCTTCATTCCTGCAGTACGCAATTTGTCATTATGCGAGTGTCTTTTGCCACGTCCCTGTTCTTGGACTGATCAATCTTTGACACAGATAAATTAAGCAAGACAGCTAGCTAGGTTTATTTGCAGTGTTGTAGTCGTGGAAACTAATTGGAATTACTGCTTTTCGCCCCTTATTGCATATCGATGTTTATCATATCAAAAGTGAACACAATATGTTGGTTGGATTGTAGATGCTCAAGACAGTCCCGCATTTCCACAATGGTGGGCGGCCGCACCCCCTATCCGATGGCCCATAGCGCGCTCCATGCATCTAACGGTGCAGTGGGAAACAGTCCTGCTTTCTTGTTTCCTTTTTACACAAGTACATAGTTTACCAACGCATGCAAAGAAAAATGAAAAAATTGCTGACAAAAGCCGTGCTCGAGGAGCTGGAGCCGTTTTGGAAGAGCTATGATTTTGGGCTCCTCCAAAAACGGCCTCGGCTCATCCGAAGGAGCCTCTCGAAAAGAGCCGTCAAACACCCCTTTAACCTAGAAGTTGGCATATTTGGCTGTACAATTATGCAGTACTGCAGCAGAGTTGTTTGCTACTTTGCCATCCTGTGCTGTACAGCTGCTGCTGCTGCAGTGCCGTAGGATAGTCTAGCGGTCTAGCCGAACAGGTCAATTGCAAAATGATCTATGTACCGTCCACGCGTACACATGTTCTGTGTAGTGGTACGGTGGAGATAGGGATGGAGCAACAATAGTACGGGGAAAGCCAGAAGAGAGATAAACATATGATGTTGGAAACTTGAATGTGAGTGTGACAGCATGTCGTCTGCGCCTCCAGCTTCCAAAGTTGTTAGCCCCAGGAGTGTACGTACAGCCCATCGCTGATCTGCAATCAATGTAAAAAGGTTCTGTTGAAACACATTGTGGTGTGTGGTCTCAACCAAGGCCAAAGATCCATCCGTGAAAACGATTGAGATATGGAGGAACTATTCGACAATAAAAGGCTCCGCAATGGGGACTACTCGTTCAGATCGATGAAAAAGGTAGCTGGGTGGCATGTATTGCAGTCACGGGCTTCACTTGACTCTGATCTCAATGCATGCATGCACCGAATATATGTAATCACACAGGCCAGCTGCTGATTTATCCTGCTGGTGAAATGAATATATCGGGAGCTAGCTTAGCTAGGAGTAGCTAGTATCAGTTGCAGTAGTAACTAATAAGTTCCAAGCAGCTCTAGCCACTTTGGTCTTTTGAATTTGCTTGAAATGTTGAGCTGTCGTGTTCAAGCTTTGCGTATATACTTTTGGGATAGTTTTTTTGTGAACATACTTTTGGGATAGTTGGTGCAGGTAACCCTTGGCAGCTATATATATGTACAATATTTTTTATCCATGCCATTGCAATTTCTTCAACTTTAGAAATCTGCAATTACAATTCAACTATTCTTAAATTTTCCATTATAATTCTTCTCTACCTGATGCTTGCCATTTTATACATCTTTCAGATGTCTAGGTCCACTATTAGACCGTATATGTGTATGCATCTTCCGTATGAACCAAAACGCCATTGTTCTCCGGTCACTGATGTGTGAGACCGACACGTCAGCTTCTCCTCCAACCTTTAGCCATCCTCCACCACATAGCTGCCGATCTCGGCCATGCCTCGACTGCTCAATGGAGCCCTGCCCTGCTGCCGCTGCCGGCCCATGCCTTGTTAGAGATGCCACTAGCAACTTCGATCAGCCCGCCCACCTCCCCTAGCTGACATCCCACCTGTCGTTGTCATCCGGCGATGTTGCGCTTGCTCACGTGCAGCTCCAGCGGGCGCCGACTTCATGTGTCTTCCGGCGATGTTGCGCTTGCTCCCGCTCCGGCTCAGATCTCATGATGCACCTCTACATCACTTGCATATGGCTGTCTACGACACGGCCGCATGGCGACCGCGATAGCCGGCTCGCCAAGGTCATGTCTGTGCTCGCCAAGCGCGATAAGGAGCTAGGCTCGAGAGGGGCTGACGACGAGGGAGAGGGGGAGCTCTACCCTGATGTCATGGACAGGGACAACGGGAGAAGACGATGCAAGCTCCCAGCGCAGGGGCACTCCAGTGGGCGGTGGGCATGGAGAGGGGCAGACATATGGGGGCTGGCAGGGGCACGCCAGCATCGGGCTTGGGAAAGCGGGCGGACCAAACCGTCGAACACGACCACTTGTTCCTATGCCTATGCGATGAACTATGGTGGTGTTTCCTAGCTGTCCGTGACATGGGAGGAACAAGCTGGCGTTGTTGAAGGAGATGCTATCGTGCAGGGCCCACACGCAGCCAGTGGACGTGGAGAGAAGCGCATGGGGTTTTGTCCATACGGGAGATGCATATAGGCATACCGTGGCCTAGACATTCAAAATATGTAAAAAATGGTGAGCATCACGTAGGGAAAAATTATAATTACAAGTTTCAGAACAGGTGAATTGTAGCGACAGATTTCTAAAATTGAAGAATTACAATGGCAGGATATAAAAAACCATATAGTATGTGTTGACGGTGGATAACGTCAACTTTTATTAGAACTTTAGACACCAAACGATACATGAATACACACTAGTCTAGGGTTTTAACTGACAGTTTTCACGAGTTTTGCATGTTCTGTATTTTCCAGGGGCTATTCCAGAAAAGCAAAAAAGAAGGGTTAAAGAGCATGATTACCACGTAACTTAACCGCCAAGGAAACAATCATCACGAGAACACTAGAAGCATCTGGAACACACCCGAGGCACCAGGACCCGAGACCCCCCAGGGTGGGGCCGGCCGACGCCCTCCTGCTAGGGTTTCGGCCCATCTTCTGTAGTCTTCTTCCACCGCCTCTATGGAGTCATCTTGGCCCTTATTTCAAGTCGGTTTGATCCTACGGCGCACGTGCATCCCACCGGGCTATAAATAAAGGGGCAGACCCCCCTGGAGGCATCAACCCATCATTCATTCAAGGCATCAAGTCCTCAAGCCATCAAGAGCCTCCTAGTTCATCAAGAGCCTCTTAGTTCATAGTTCTAGCCTAATTAGATTAAAGAGTAGAGGAGTTCTAGTTATTCGGCGGATCTAGAGCCCCGGCGTCTGTCTAGAGCACGGAGTTCGGTATAATTCTAGTTCTTTCTCTATTATTGTATTCTTCATTATGATTAAGAAAACATTGTTTTTAATAGTTTATATGTTCTTGATTACAATAGTCTTTGTCTACTTTGATTATATGTCTAGTATAGTTGGTTTGATCTTATTGAATTCATGTAATTGCTCGTATAGCGTTTATTCATGCGTACGATGGATAGATGATGAATGATATATAGACGTGGTGTCTAGATATTCTGTTTATCTGCGAGTACACCATGATGTGCCGGGTCATATGGTAGATCGCGTAGGTGACAGCTGCGTTGAGTCCTCTGTAGTCCACCCCCCGTATGTAGGCCAGCAACACAGTCGCGAAGTTGGGTGATGACTCTGTTTCACACCTTTCCTAGATGATGCCCTTTGCATGTGATCATGATATAGGATTAGTCTAACAATGATTGCTAGATGTAATTGCACTAATTAGAGTTATTCATTGATGTGGTTATAGAATTACCTTTGATATTAATTCCTTAGTTTATCCATTAGCTAGCTATTACTATGACTAGAGAAGTGCTCTGATGATTATCTTTTTATTTATAATGCTTGATCATACTTATCACCTTTATCTTTATCTTTATTTACCTTATGACCTCTGCCTGTTATGAGTAGAGTAAATGACATCGGTAATGTCACTTATCCATTGTATACCATCACTATCAATATAATAGATTGTAGTTTATCCTTAGTCCTTCCCAGTGGTATAAATATAAATCGACAACCTGGTAGAACTCCCTAGGTAAAATGCTACAATGGTATAATTATCTGTCCGCTTGCAGAACTGATCGTAGTTTATATTATTTATATTTATTTCTGCCTAGTCACATAGATTAATATATGAAACCTTTATTTATTCTTACCATTATTAATTAGGGATGACAACCTAGTTCTTGCATAAGAATGTTGGTAATACAAAAGTGGCTAGTTGCTAATGACAAGTTAATTAATTACCATTCATCTTCTAATCTCGCCTCTCACATTAAAAGTTATATAGTTATATTTAGCGACATTAGTAGATGTCAACAAGCATTTTTGACGCCGTTGCCGGGGAAGGCACATAAACTTAGGAAATATTGATAGCATATGTGTACATAATGGATAAGATTGTATTACCGATTGATCTCTAACTCAAACAGGTACACCCTTGTTTTTTTTATCATTTGCTTATCTTATGCAGCGTGATGAATGAATATTTTTTCTCTTCCAAATAATTATATTGACGATCCAGAGAAACTCCTGAAAAGAAAAAAGTTTGTAGAAACGAGGGAAGATCCCAAATCACTATAAAAAACACCCATCGTTTTTCGAGCTAGTTTATCAAAGGAGCCAGCTCCAACATTGGAAGAAGAACACTTAGGAGAAAATTTATCTCCTGTGTTTGAAGACATAGCTGAGAAGACGCAGCGCGAGTTCTCTGCCCCAACAACAGAAAACATCCGGACTGGACCAGCAGTCAACACGGGGGAGAATGGATTCGAGCTCAAGCCAGCTCTTATCAGCATGGTTCAAGCCAGTCAGTTTTGTGGAAAAGCTCATGAAGATGCAAGTGCACACTTACAACACTTTTTAGAGATTTGCAGCACCTTCACGATTAGAGGAGTACCAAGAGATGCTATTTTACTCCGTCTTTTCCCATTTTCACTTTTGGGGAAAGCCAAGCAGTGGTTCTACGCTAACAAAGACAAGAACCCTACCTGGGACCGATGATCAACTGATTTCCTGGCAAAGTTCTTTTCTACAGGCAAGACAAATGCTCTGCGTGGGAAAATCTCATGTTTTCAATAGCAACATGACGAATCATTCACCGAAGCATGGGAGAGATTCCAAGATTACATTGAAGACTGTCCTCATCATGGGATAGAGGATTGGCTACTATTACAGACCTTCTACCACGGGCTTATCTCAAGCATCCGTGAGTCCATTGATGCTGCAGCTGGAGGAGCTTTCCTGTCACTTAAGCTTCCAGAAGCTCAAGCACTTGTTGAGAAGATGGCCTCAAATTCAAGCTGTAATGAAGAACGTACTCAACCTCGCAAGAGAGGAGGGGGGCATCCATCATCTGAAGGAGACTGATATTGTCACTGCCAAGCTAAACCTCATTATGAAGAAGCTCGACATAGAGAAGAAGGAAGTCATGCATATCAATGATTCTCGCATGACCTGTGAAGAATGTGGAGATTACGTGCATTCAGCTGTCAACTGCCCTACATTGCAAGAGGATGTGAACTTCATCAACAATAATACCTACTATCGTCCTCAGCAAAACCAAGGATGGAATCAGCAATCTCGACAAGGTAATTACCAAGGTAACAACCAAGGTAATAATTACAATAATTACAATCTTCCGCCTTTAAGAGATTTAGTTGCTGGTCAATCTAAATTGTTAGATTAAATGTCTATAAAGGTAGCCTCAAATGATAAAGCTTTAGAAAATATAAATACTAGAATGGATACCTTTGCTTCTGCTATAAAGAATCAGCACAGTTTTAATAAAATGTTAGAATCACAATTAGCTCAGCTAGCTGCTGCTGTCCCTCCATTTGAGAAAGGAAAGATTCCGGGCCAGCTGGAGGATTTAGAAACTGCTAACCTTGTTGATATTCACAATGCAACACAATACCAAATTGAGCATGCAGATATACAGTGGATAGATCACTCACTGCCTGAGAAGATGGGAGACCCTGGAAGACCTGTGATTCCTATCTCTATAGGATGTCACAACCTTCCAGAGGCTATCTGCGATTTATGCGCAAGTGTCAACATAATGCCCAAGGTAATCTATGAGAAAATTTTAGGTGATTCCTTTGTTGTACTACAGATATGCGTTTGCAGCTTGCAGATTCAATCCATTTGCTACCCCGAGGGAGTACTAGAAGAAGCTATTATCAGAGTGGGGTAATCATATGTCTCAATTGACTTTGTGATCATGGACACTGGAGGAGATGAGAAGGCACCCATTATCTTGGGACGACCATTCTTATACACAACCTAAGCCATCATCTATGTGGAACACGCCAAGATTGTCCTCTCCATCAAGGACAAGAAGGAGAGATTTTCATTCAAGAGCCGCATCCTCAAGAATCCTGTAGTCCCGAAGCAATTCCATCAACAAGAAGAGCAACAACAACAATCAGCACCCAAGAAGAAGAACAATAGGAGATGGAGGAAGAATAAGCCCAGCATGTACCTGAACGAACCGCTCAGCTAATCAATGCCATAAACACAGAAAATGATCATATGCTCCCGAAGCCATTTACAACAAAGAAAGGTGACCCAGGAGTACCAATCATTGAATGCACAATCAGAGACATCACTTTTCCTGACACCATCTGTGACACTGGATCAGGTGTCAACGTAATGTCTAAAAAGGTATATGATGAATTATTTGATGATTTACCATTATACCCAACATATATTTAGTTGTATATGGTGGACCAATCATTGAGATTCCCTAAAGGCGTAGTCAAGGATGTCACGGTAAGAATTCAAAATAAATATATACCCGCAGATTTTCTAGTTCTTGACACGCAAGGAGACGATGAATCGCCCATTCTTTTGGGAAGACCGTTCCTCTACACCGCCAATGCTATCATCTACATCAGGTCTGGACAGATCCACTTCAACCTACCCACTGGAAAGGTACGCTGTCAATTCAAAACACATCTTAACCATGAGCAGATTAGGAAGCAATGCAACAGAAGGAAACGCCAAGCACGCCGTCAGGCTGCCCAGCCTCACTGTGGATGGGAGGAGTTCCCTGGAAGGATTGTGAAGTATGAAGATTGCTACAAGGAGCAAGAAGAAGCCGTACAAGCACCATGCTGGAGTGAGTGGAGAAACGGAAGCTGAGAGGATGGACCAGATTGCTAAGGCAGAGAAAGAAGAGATCCAGGACACAAGTAGAAGAATGGATGAAGAGAGATGAAGAATCAAGAGAAGCTTACAAGGAAGAGCTGGAGCTAGAAAAAGAGAGAAGCAGAAGAGACAGAACAGAGATGGAAGGAGAAGGAAAAAGCACCTGCTACACCACCGCAAAATGAGGAATTGACTGAGGTGATCTTAGACAATAGATCCTACTAAGTAAGTACTCTCCTCTATCTAAGTCCTGTCGGTAGACTTTAAATTCCGTATCCTAGCCATAAGGTTAGAATGGTAGTTATCTAATTAATTTAACATTCATTAGTAATTTTGCTTAGCATCATTTATTAGTACAATCATTTTTGCATTAAATCAACAAAAATATTTACTGCATCATAAGTATTAAAGACCCAATGTGAATGAACTTATGGTAAGCCTGTAGGCATATTTACTGTGGTGGCATAAAAATAAAAATGATTTATAGATAGTAGTATTTATAATTGCTTTGTTGCATTATAAAAATATTAGGACCCATGAGAATGAATATTCCCTGTGGTGGCATAAAAAATTATTAGCATACATACATATTTGATTTCCGCATAAGAAAATTAGAAAATCCTTAAAAAGAGAATCCTGTTGGAATCCTGCTAGAACCTATCAATTTAAAATCAACTCAAGAATAATCAAAGCTGCTCATTGACTGACCTGCTAACCCCTTCATAATTCGAGCCCTGAGTTTTGGTTTTCTTATTGGAGTATAATTATGCAGGAATAATATTATGACTAAGGAGAGAGTTTATTAGTGGCATCCATCAGGACTGCTGCTAACCAACTCGCTCTGAAGATCATTCAAGCACCAAGTATTGCAGACATCAAGCTTGGGGGAGGAGCATCCCCTAGTTATCCTGGTAACTTTATCTATGCACTTATTGAGTCTACTTTATACAATCTAAAAATACCAAAAATATGTGGCCACATGAAGGTCCACACCTTTCACAAAAATACCAAAACTATATGGGCACACTGAAGGTCCACACTCTTAAAGAAGCTTAAACTTCTGCTGGAAATATAAAATCAATTACATACCATGGAGTGGTATTAAACCTAACACATCTCCATAAGATTTGGTATTTTTATTGGCAATTGAGTTTCACAGGAAAATATAAGATCAAGGAGCTAGTCAACCCGACATCCTTACACTGTCGATACACTGCTCAGAAGGATCGCTCAATTTGCAACATCAAAGACCCTGTCAAACGTCAAGCTTGGGGAGGGCACCGTCCAATTAAAATCCAGCTAAGTATAAGTTTCCTAACCTATTTATCATTATTACTATATCGCTTTTTCGCGTGAGTTAGCTAGTAAGATAAAATTTGAAAACTAAATAATATCTATCTATATATTAGAGTTTGTTTAGAGTCGGTCTAGGCTAGAATAAATTAAAAACTGATGAATATTAAAATTTTGTCTTGAAAATGATGAATAGTTGCTCTGTCACAATACTTTTCGAATACCTAGTTGTCAAACTTAAATTCTCCTGAGTTTTAGATATTGCTGTTTTAACTTAAGAATTTACTCTGAACCTGAAACTTGTGGAGGCATATGTTCGAGCTAAGTCTAAGTGATTGATTGATTTGATTCATGAAAGTTGAGCTACTATTTATCGTATTCCTAGTATTACTAAGTTCTGGAGATTTATTTTAAAAACTTAAAATTTACATGATGAGCTGTTCTATGACAAAATGTGAATTCCTACCAAAGCCATATATTATACATCTAGATAGGAAAACCTTTTGCACACTCATGATGCTTGCCTTACATTGAGTTTAGTCAACCTTTGTTGAATACCATATAAGAGTCTTGTCATGCTTTTTAAAATCCAAGATCACGTACATACTTTAGCACATATGCATTATTCCTACCTTGGGAGTAATCGCAACCATTTCCACTTTCACCAATGTTCATCATGAAAATATTTTCTCCTACACTACGAGTAAACACCCAAAATTATATAAACCCCGTAGGACAGGCTTGTTATAATTGCTCTAAGTTCTTATTATTATTATTATCTCTTCAGTTATTCATATTCAAAAGATACATGTGGCTTTGCAAAAATATAAAAAGGGAGTAAAAGATGGACAAGTGTTCCAGCATTAAAACAATGGGTACTAGATGCCCGCCTCCCGAATAATAAAAAAAATAAAGAGAGAGAAAAGAAGAAAAAGAGAAAGAATAAAGATAGCACATGTGTTCCTCCAAGTTACAAAGGAGAGTGAATCATTTTCAAAGAGCAAAAGTAGAATTAGGAATAGCCACTAAATACCACATATACACCTATCCACCTTATTCCATACACATGCACATTTTGGTTTGATTGTATGCCTCGATTCTCTGTGGATCCATTGTTTGACTTTACAACATATGAATTGCAAGTATGTTTAAACCTTGTTATTAGCCACTCTTATGAGCTCCACTATAAATCCTTAGTTATAGGAAGGCATAACATTAATGCCTTAAGTGAGATCCACAAATACCATATATACTGAGAGACTTGAGGGTGTCATACAATTAAAGCTCTGACTTTTATTTTAAAACTTACAAAACTCCGAGATATTAGTACTGTGAAGAATTTGCTACATGGTGCAAGACTTGATTGTTCTTTCTTTCAATTACTCAAGACTAAGGCAAGAGCTGTAAAGCCCCATGGTTAAAGGTAAAATGGGTAAGTTTAAAAGTTAGAAGCAGTTTTGTCTAATCCGGGGAAGAATCTATGTTTGAAGCATGTGTACTTGCGAAGAATGAAAACATTGTAGCAACTCCTGATCCAATTACATTAGTAGTTAGGCTTAGTTTGTTTGCCAAGGGACTGGCAAACAGGTAAGCTTGGGGGTGTTGTTGACGGTGGATAACAACAACTTTTATTAGAACTTTAGACACCAAAGGATACATGAATACACCCTAGTTTAGAGTTTTAACTGACAGTTTCCACGAGTTTTGCATGTTCTGTATTTTTCAGGGGCTATTCCAGAAAAGCATAAAAGAAGGGTTAAAGAGCATAATTACCACGTAACTTAACCGCCAAGAAAACAATCATCACGAGAACACTAGAAGCATCTGGAACACACCTGTAACACCTCTGGTGTTACTATAATTAAAACCTGCCAGGTCGTCATGATTGCATGCAAATCATCCTGTATTCGACCCTGTTGCTGTGCATTAACTGAAATAAATTTTATTATTGCATGTGGTTGTGCATAGGAGCTTTAGAGTGACTTATTATGTAAATATTTGTGTTTGTGTGCAATTATCTAAATCCAAATAGAAAATAAAAAGTAAAACTAATTAAAAACCCTAATCGAACCCGAAACCCTAAATCAAAAACTAAATAGAATCAAGTGTTGGGCCTTAAACAAAAGTTGTAAATCTTTAAAAGTTGAGCAACTTCTATTTTGGGCAATTTTGAAGTTATAAAAAAATAATTTCAAATAAAATCATAATCTAGGTTTTAAAGTTAAACTTGAAATACAAATTCAAAAACTAGTAGGAATCTGATGATGGTCTTTTAATAAAAGTTTTTAGACCTTGCAAAATGGAACAACTTTCATGTTTAGATATTTTAAAGTTTACCAATGGAAATTTAAATTAAAACTCAATTAGTGTTTGTATAATTAAATTTAAAATGTCGTTTCAAAAACTATCAAGAATTTGGGAAAACTCATTTAATGAAAGTTGTAGGAATTTTCAAGTTGAGCAACTTTCATATTTGGGGATTTTGAACTTATGCATTGACATTTCAAATTAAATCCCAATGAGTATTTTGGAATTTAAATTTGAAATGTTATTTCAAAAGCTATTAAGAATCTGCCCAGACTTCATTAATGAAAGTTGTAGGGTTTGTCCAGAAGAATAACTTTATGTTTATACAATTTCGAGTTTTTGAGAAAAATGTTGAGTATTGCACTGGATTTGAAATAAAATCCGAAACCCTCTTTTACCCCCTTTTGAATTATTCAAAATCCATTCAAAATTCGAATTTGGTTCAAAATACAAAGTTGTCCAGAATAAAATCTTCTACAACATTTTTTAAGTTCATACATAAAATAAAAAGTAATTTTACAAATGGGTCTGAGGAGTGGGTAGGCTGCTACAGTGTCAGCAGGGGGGCCCGGGCTCTGCTTGCCAGCAAAGACCGCGCGTGCCGCGCCGCGCGTTGGCGCTGCCCGGGGCCTGCTTGCTGCTTGTCGCCGGTGGTGTCGGAGTTCATGGGGGCCCCGGCCGTGACTGGAATGCACCGTCCGCCTTCATAAAGCCTTGAAGGCCGTCGTTTTCCTTCTCCATTCCTCCATTACCGCCATCGGTCACCTTACTGTCTTCGGCAAAATTCACCGTATCCAGTCCACCATTGTCCAATTAGTCTTCCCCACAATTTCATCACGTCGTAATGCATCGTTGAGCCAATTTGTGCCATCCATAATCACTTGTAGCGCTCGGCCACCGCCTTCTTCCTCCTCGGCTCCGGCGAAAGCGCCGCCGTGAACTTTCGAACGTGGCTAGGGCACTACGGTGGGTTTTCTCAGTTCCTTTTGATTGTTCTAGACTCGTCTAGGTCTGGTGGTCTGTGTGGGCTTTATGGTTTGACTTCTACCCCTCTAGGTTCGCTAGAACAGGGACCTTGCCGCTGGAGAACGCCGCCGTGGTCGCGACTCTAGTCAACGATCATCCTCCGGTCTTCTTTCGTCGCAACCAACTCGAGCACTAGTGTCGTGGTGAGTCTCTAGTCGCTTTTGTGCCCTTGTTTTAAACTCTACTACTCTGTGGCGGTCGGAGCGCGTGTGCGCCGCAGGGTGCTGGGCCGATCGATCCGCCATGAGTGCCGGGAAGCTCACTGAGGAGCTCTTGTCACCCGGCCGGGTACGTAGGAAGATCTATAGGGCCATGGGCATCATGCAGGTACTTTCCCCGTCGCCGTTAAGCTCGCTGGCAAGCCGCCGCGGCAGGAAACTGCCGCCGCGCGCGGGAGCACGTCTTCGTGAGGTAGAAGAATGGGGAGGGGTCGGCTGGGCCGCACTGGGCTGTTTTGGGTCGGCCCAGTAGCTCGGGGAGGCGCCTGAGAGCGGAGGAGGGAGAACCGGGCCGCACGTGGGCCGAACAGGCTGGCCCAGTGCAGCTGGCCAAGTCTAATGAAACATTTTTCCATTTTGTTAACATATTGAATAGTGTTGTACTTTGTTAATTTCGTAGGAATTTTTATGGAATCCTAGAAATTATAAAAATAATTGTGTGCCCTCACTGTGCAATCTAGTTTATATTAAAAATATGAAATAGATATTTCTAGCATTTTCTGCAGGAAATAAAAATGTGCTCTTTAATTAATAAATGACACTTCTATGAATTATATAGCTTAAAATATTAATCCAAAAATCATGAAAATTGTGTAGTCACTGTTTTGTACTGTGGGCTACCTCCACAAAAATTTGTAGCTCATCTGGAAGAAGTTAAATTGTTTCATAATATATGTATAATTATTAATTAATAAAAGAAAAAGAAAACCCGTAATGTATTAGGGTTTTGTAGGGCTTTTGAAATTGAGTAATGACCCAAAGTGACCCTTGGCACTTTACTTGTTGTCTAAGTTCATCATTAACCTGTAATTGGGAATTTTTATTAATAAATCATGTAACCTCTACATATCATTAACGATTAATAAGATAAAAGGGGAAACCTAATCACCGTAGGTTTTGTGTGACTTTTGGATTGTTTGTCGACCTTGGGTCACTCACTGTAATGATTCTCGGTACCTTGAATGGTGTATTGTGGGAGATATTGAACAACTTGTGCAGCGGCTTTCTATGACTGTTAAAAAGGTCAATAAAAATAAAATGCGAAAACACTCTTATGTTTTGAGAGAAATGTTTTGCAACTTCGTCGTGAAGGAAAGTTATACTCAAGGTTGTTAATTAAATATTTGTTCTACATTTTCCATTCATGTCATTCCGCACCATGTAAGCATGCATCATTATTTTACGTATAGTGATCGGGTTATCGGAAGGATTTCTTCCCGACAGAAGAATTATTCATCGAGAGAAGTCAAGTGGGTTTCTCTGGTTTTCTGGCGGAAGTGACAGACCTGCAACACAGGCAAGCCCCGGTGCATTCATCCCCGTCTTGTGTTTTATAAAATATTTATGACTTGAGTCTATTATTGCATTAGGTTGTTAGGAGTTGTTTGTCACCTATATTGTTGCATTACCTGCCTTGATATATAATACCCTTGAAACCTGTTTAAAAATTAAAAATGTTAAAAAATGCTTAGTCCTGCTTAACCAATTTAGATTTGCATAAAAAGTCTATTTTTGACCTATGTGAATGTGATAACTATGAAACAAGAGAAAGGAAGAAGGGACATAAGTCCGTGCGGGAATTGTGTACTTGGGTAGCAGCCCCAATGCATCATAACCGTCGGAAAAGGATTTTTTCGTTCGTTGGTTGTGAATTTGGGTTAGAGTCCCAATGCTTGACCATCGGCGGGAAAGGGATTTGAAAACCGTTGGAACACTTATATTTAGGTTAGAGTCCCAATGCAATGTCACCGGCGGAAAAAGAATTAGGGACCGTTCATTGTAGGCTTGCTGTGATCGAGACTTTGCAACTAGCCACATACTACGGAAAGCTCTGACTCCGGTGGCTCTACTACTTGAACCGACAACCACGCACTGGGAGTGGAGAGATGGCGAGAGCAGCGTGTACCCTCGTGGCCGCCGTGCCTGGAGAGGAGAGGAGTACTGTGTTCTCGGGTGGCGCAGGACCGGTTCAGGGGTAGAAAGACCGTGGTAGCCGGAGTTGGTATATGCAAGCTTAAGTGCTACATATACAGTGTGGATAGGGATCCCCAGCTAGGTACTAATCGATTCGAATCGTCGTTGATCCTCGGATATGGAGACTTGATCCTTTGACCTGCAACTGAAAAGTGGTTCGGAACTAGGTGTTTTTTACAATAATTAAGAATTTGAAAGTATGATGATATATGGGAACGAATTTGGAATTATGGTTTATGATTAAAATAAGATTGAGTAAAATATTGAAATAGTATAGTAATGCTTTTCTGCAAAACCCTTTGATTCTTGCTCAAGCCTTGCCTTGACTCACTTCAGCCCGCATTCCTGAGTCTCATTCCTTTTTCTTAGTCGGGTATGTCTTGTGAAGTACCTCAGTACTCAGGGTTTGTTAACCCCTGTTGCAGGTGAGCTGAGGGTACAGTCATGCTCGGGACCGTGCCGGTTGACGGATCGCGCATGGGTGAAGATATGTATAAGATATAACCCTTGGGCAGGGTGTTTAGTTGTATATGCTACTCCACTACGAAACTCTGGTTTGGGATAATGTAATTTATATTTATAATCTAGATTTATATAATACTTCCGCACCTTATACTCTGATTCAACTTATTTGTGTAAACTGTTGTAATACTTGCAATGCTTACAATGAGATCCTCAGGAAGTTAGGGTTTTCTAAGGAACCCGGCAGGCCACCTAGGTCAAGGGAAAACTCGTGCAGACTGACCGTGGGTCCTTAGGAACGATGACGGTGCATGTGGGCCCTATGATTAAGGCGGTTCTGTCACAACACCCGAGGCACCGGGACCCGAGACCCCGCCAGGGTGGGGCCGGCCGGCGCCCCCCTGCTAGGGTTTCGGCTCATCTTCTGGAGTCTTCTTCCTACCGCCTCTATGGAGTCATCTTGGCCATTGTTTCAAGTCGGTTTGATCCTACGGCGCACGTGCATCCCACCGGGCTATAAATAAAGGGACAGACCCCCCTGGAGGCATCAACCCATCATTCATTCAAGGCGTCAAGTCCTCAAGCCATCAAGAGCCTCCTAGTTCATCAAGAGCCTCCTAATTCATAGTTCTAGCCTAATTAGATTAGAGAGTAGAGGAGTTCTAGTTATTCGGTGGATCTGGAGCCCCGGCGTCTGTCTGGAGCACAGAGTTCGATATAATTCTAGTTCTTTCTCTATTATTGTATTCTTCATTATGATTAAGGAAACATTGTTCTTAATAGTTTATATGTTCTTGATTACAATAGTATTTGTCTACTTTGATTATATGTCTAGTATAGTTGGTTTGATCTTATTGAATTAATGTAATTGCTCGTATAGTGTTTATTCATGAGTACGATGGATAGATGATGAACGATATGTAGACGTGGTGTCTAGGTATTCTATTTATCTGCGAGTGCACCCTGATGTGCCGGGTCGTATGGTAGATCGTGTAGGTGACAGCTGCGTTGAGTTCTCTGTAGTCCACCCCCCGTATGTAGGCCAGCAGGCACGGTCGCGAAATTGGGTGATGACTCTGTTTCACACCTTTCCTAGATGATGCCCTTTACATGTGATCATGATATAGGATTAGTCTAACAATGATTGCTAGATGTAATTGCACTAATTAGAGTTATTCATTGACGTAGTTATAGAATTACCTTTGATATTAATTTCTTAGTTTATCCATTGGCTAGCTATTACTATGACTAGAGAAGTGCTCTGATGATTATCTTTTATTTATGATGCTTGATCATACTTATCACTTTTATCTTTATCTTTATTTACCTTGTGACCTCTGCCTGTTATGAGTAGAGTAAATGACATCGATAATGTCACTTATCCATTGTATAACTCTAATCGGTAATGTCTCCTCTATACTACTTTCTCCCGCACCTATCCATCCTCTATATCACTACTCTATATTTCTTTTCTCTTTTTTTATTCCCATCCACCCACTCTCCCTCCCCACTCTCTCACCTCTCTCCTGACGGCCGACCGCGGAGCAGCTCCGGCGAAGCACGGGCGGCCGGGCGGCGAGGCAGGGGCCCGGGCGCGGCGGACGCGAGGCTCCATGGCTGGGCGCCGTTGGCGAGCTGCTCCGCTGTCGGGCGTAGACGGATCTGGCGGCGGAGCCCCGGCCCGGCCTCTTCCTCCCCGGCTCCATGGCGTGCGGCTGAGCGCCATGGCCAGGCGCGCGAGCTCGGCGGCGGGAGGAGCACCGGAGGGCGGCGGAGCGGGCGTGGGTGGCAGTGGTGCGGTCCTCCCTCTCCCTCCCTTGCTGTCGGTGGAGGTGGCGCGGTGGCGGTGCCGACAGCGGTGGTGGTGCCCGTGCCCCGAGCTCCGCCTCCGCATCTCGCGCCCGACAGCGGCGACTTCCGGTGGTGGCGCGTCTCCTCCTCCCTTTCTCTCTCCTCTGTCGACGCATGGTGGGGCCCCCCGCTGGCGCATAGCGGTCGGCCGCTACGTCGCTAGGCATAGCGGCGCCTCTCCCGTAGAGGACGGCATCCAGGACCGTGGTGCAGCTCCCTAGTCCCCTATCCGCGTGTAGCGGACGCGGATAGGGGACCCGGTGCAGACAGCCTTACATGTCTGTCACGAGGCACAAACTTCTTGCGAAGCGTTCGTTTCCCGTAGGCACACACGCATGTAGATGGGACGTGGCATTAGGATAAAAACGGCCTAACCATCTCATCACTCCTGAAGCTATCTTTGGTAGTATATGTATAGGGACCGGCCGGCTTGTGTGTGCAGCAGCTACGCTGGTAGCGGTGTTGTTGTTAATGTTTTTCTTTTCTTTTTCGTGGCCTATCGAATAAAGGCTTGTAGGCCAGTAGCAGTCGCTTAGTATATATGACCATGGTCCATATGGCCATTCACCATCACCGGTGCAATATATGCACATGCTGCCTTGTCGCGTTCCTCTGCAACTTGCTAATAATAAGCCATTCTTCGACACTGTCCCTGAGACCCTGACTCTGAATTTCTGATCGATCCTTATTCTGGTCTACTCCCCTCCGTCCCAAAATAGATGATGCTATGGGAAACGTGTGGATCAAACTTTCTCAACTTTGACTAGATTTATAGAAAATATGTGCAACATTTTTGTTTCCAAATAAATTTGTTAAAAAACTAGATTTAAAGATCTTTCCAATGATATTAGTTGTGTACGTTCGATATGAATACTTTTTAAGATAAAATTAGTCAAAGTTGAAAAAAAACTGAATTCTCGAGAAGCGAGAATGACATCTATTTTGGAACGAAGGGAGTAGGTAACTTCTGTCCATCTTTAATTTACCTCGTTGGGGGAGAAACATAGGGCCCGTTGAGTTTCTAGGAACGATTCCCAGTCGAAATAATTGGCTAATTTGTATAAGATTGCATCAGCCGAAATGGTTCCTCCTAAACTCATTCCGGGACCTTCCTTCCAATTATTAATCCGTAAGTCAATGGAAACATCTGGTCTCGTCTCACCATTTCGCAGATCAACATCATCCTATATCCTTCATGCTACGTATACGAAATGGACCATGCTTCATTCAAGGTCGTCCATGCATAAATGTCGTCGACGCGACGCGAGCTAGGGCCATCCAGTTGATGAAAATACTAGCTAGTACTATGCATGCACTATGTTGCAGACGTGCAGAGACACAGTTGATGATTTTATCGATCCTGCTCGGCTGCTCCTGCCCATGCTTTTCGATCTGCTTTACCTGTAGGCTGTACTCCTTTTTTGCGCGAAAAGTGGCCATCGAAAGGAATGTCTCAGAAGCATCGCAGTGCGCGTCCTCCAATTCCACGGACATGCAGCACTGTGTGTGTCTGTCTGTGTGCCTTGTGCAGGTCTGGTAGCTGTTTGCCCAATTCAGGCATGGCCAAAGCAAGCGCGTGGCGAGGGCATTGGAATCCAAGAAAGAGTTCCGAAGAGAAATCCGGGCAGATTTCATTTCATCACCTGTGCACTATACCATCACAAATCACGATGAGATATGTGTATACACACTTCTCAATACAGATCCAAAGGCCAGTGAGTGTGAAAGCATATGCTAATAACATTAACAAACCACAACGGTAGCTATCGAGTTGCGGGTAAAGGATGTGTGCGCATGGCCTTCTCTCCCGGGCCCCTTTCTGATCCTTTTCTACGGGTGGTAACCATTTTGTAGATGCATATATAAACAACATGTGAAAAGGCTTTAGCTAATTAATAGTACGTAGTACTAATGTTAGGTTACGTGACAAGACGAGACGCTTGGCAACGAGCTGGATTAGTGTAGCTATCTTCTTGTACATCAACGAAGAAAACAATGGCCGAAGCTAGCTATCGGGGCGGGGCGCCGTGTGTGTACGTATCGTCTTGTCTCATCATACATCATCGGCGTAGGCCCCGGCCGCCGGCAAGAAGACGCGCGCGCGCGCGCGAGCAAGCGCAGGGGCCACGGCCAGGATCGGAGCAGCGAGCAGCTAGCAGCAAATGGATGGACCGATGGATGCCTGCCGGCGGCAACCGCACCGCCCACAGCTGTCCGCTTCCTGAGCCGTCCCTCTCCCATCCCCCCCTATTAAACTCGCTCCGCCGTCGCTGTCCCTCCCTCCACCGCTCCGGCGGGTCCCCCCTCCCGCCCCGCGCGCGCGACTCATAATTCTCACCTCTCCTCGCGCGGTCGCGCCCGGCCCCGTCGCGCGCGCGCGTGCGGCGTGGCAACTGCTGGCGTCACGCCTCGCTCATCGCCTTGCGTGCGCCTAGCTGCTAGCCTGCTACTGCTAGAATGGGTGTAGGCGTGTAGCTAGTAGACGAGTGGTTAGAGAGACCGGCCGGCCGGGGCCGATCGATCCAAACTAACTAGGGCTGCAATCGATCGATTCACTCGTCGATCGGCCGGGCCGGGGCGCCGGACCACGTCGGTCGATCGATCATGGAGCGAGATTTTTGGTCGATATATATTGCCCCCGACACTAACCCTCTTATCCTTTCCTCTCGACTCCTCCCCCCACTTGCACCCGCCACCGTGAGCAGCAGCAGCGAGCGACGCCGACGCCTCCTTTTAATTACTAGAGGAAGCAGCCACTGAGCTCGCTCGTGCTCGTGCTCGTGCTCGTGCTAGGCTAGCTAGCTGCCTACGCACAGCCTACAGCCGCCTCGCCTGCCCTAGCAGGCACAGGGGGGCGGGGTACTACAAAGATATGCGGAGGCAGCAGAAGCAGCGGTAGACGTACGACGTGGTCGGCCATGAGCGGCGGCGGCGGCAGGAACGAGGCGAACGGGCCCGGCGGCGCCGCGGTTGCCGCGGCGGCGGCAGCGGCGGCGGCAGGTGGTGGAGGTGGAGGTGGAGGCGGCGGCGACGCGCACGAGGACGACCTGGTGATGCCGGGGTTTCGGTTCCACCCCACGGAGGAGGAGCTCATCGAGTTCTACCTCCGCCGGAAGGTGGAGGGCAAGCGCTTCAACGTCGACCTCATCACTTTCCTCGACCTCTACCGCTACGACCCATGGGAGCTCCCTGGTTCGTCTCCTGCTCACGTCTCGTGTCTGTCTGAATCTGAACTCTGATGCCGCTAGCTGAATTACACTTGCCACACCAATTACTCTGATCTTTCTTTCTCACCGTTCAAATCTCTCTCCCCGGCCAGCAGAATTAACTAGCTATTCCTGTGCTAGCTAGACATCAAATCCAAGGGATCGAGGGAAATTGATTGAGCAAGGCTAATAATATAATCGATCGATCTCTGCATGCTTCTTGCAGCAATGGCCGCGATTGGGGAGAAGGAGTGGTTCTTCTACGTGCCGAGGGACCGCAAGTACCGCAACGGGGACAGGCCCAACCGGGTGACGGCGTCGGGCTACTGGAAGGCCACCGGCGCCGACCGCACCATCAAGTCCGACAACGGCAGCCGCCCCATCGGGCTCAAGAAGACGCTCGTCTTCTACTCCGGCAAGGCGCCCAAGGGCGTCCGCAGCAGCTGGATCATGAACGAGTACCGCCTCCCGCCCGACCACACCGACCGCTACCACAAGGTACGCTACCTAGCTAGCTCATCAGCTAATCCTGTGTGCACCATATGGCCGGCCATCGATTGGCTGCCCTCCCCCAAAAACCAGCTAATTTGCCACCGAATCGATCGGTGACGACGAACTAGGGTTTGGGCTTACTTACCTTTGGGGTGGGTTAGTTTTTGCGGGGTCTCAATTTTGATCTATCCAATTTTGTTCTTAGCTAGCTTGGTTTTCTCTTGAATGGCGCCGCAAGCGCCTTCGTTCTCTGAGAAACTACTAGGTATAAATTAGGGTTTGTTTTTCTCTGGCCTGCATATACTCCTATATCTTTGCTGTTCCTTCCATGAGCTGGGCCATAAGCAATGACGCTGTGTTCTTATATATATTTGACTCGCACACAACACATACCTAGAAACACACCCAAATTGATCGATTACACTCTCCTCTAGATGCTATATATCATGCAAGAGAGTTTGTGACCCTATCTAGAATCCTAGATTCCACAATCCTTGATGTAATCACTGAGATCTGGAATAAATTTTTTGGGGCGCGCCATCATCTCGTAGCATCTCCTTTCTGGCTTTCCGAGTCGAGCCTGACTATCTAGCTGGTTCCTAGAATCCTAGCTAGCTGCTCCAGTTCCTTCTAAACTAGTCATACCCGGCCCATATCCATTCATGCTCTCGCAGCCTCGCACTTCTTCTCTCAGCTTGGTCGCCCAGCATTAGCATGATGGCATCTCAACATGCGTGTTCATGAATTTGCCTTATATACTTATTTCAGACTGAAATATCCCTCTGCCGCGTGTACAAGCGCACCGGGATCGACGACGGCCACGGGCATCCGGGCTCGGCGCGCTCGACGCCCTCCCGCGCTGCCAGTGCCACGGCGGCGCAGCAGCAAGATAACAAGCAGGCGTCGTCGTCGTCGACGCCGACGCCGCCCACGACCCCGTCCAAGATGATGCACCTTCTCCACGGCGAGTGCACGTCGCCGCCCGCGGAGACCACCTGCAGGAACAATCATCACGCCGTGGCGGCGGCGGCACACAGCGATAGCAAGGGCGCCGCGGCGGCGGCGCCACGGCAGCAGCAGCTCCCCACGAAGCCGTACTGCAACGGCTACCAGCACCTGTCTACGGCGAGCTCTGCCGCCGCGGCGGCCGGCGATCAGCAGCAGGCTGCAGGAATGGGAACCGGTGGAGGTGTCGTCGTCCAGGAACGCCAACTACGCGTTCGCCGCGTCCACGTACTCGCTGCTCAGCCTGGTGAACGCCGCCTCCATGGGCGGGTCCGGGTCCGCCGCGGCCATCGACGAGCTCAGCACGCTGGTCGGGCAAGTGCACGGCCCGCCGGCGTACTTCAGCCATCAGGCCGCCGCCGCCGCCGGCCACGGCCACAGCTTCTTCCCCCTGCCGACTCCGTCGACGCAGCAGCCTCCAATGGCGCTCGGGACGCTACCCATGTCCCTGGCCGCCATATCTGAGAAGATGATCTGGGACTGGAATCCGATCCCCGACACAGCGGCTAGAGATTACGGCAGCGCCGGCGGATTCAAGTGACGAAAGCTAGTGAGCGGCGGCCGCATGCATGCATGCACGCCGCAGCTTCACACGGGTGGATCGACGGCGGCGCGCATGCTAAATGGTACAGCTACTACAGCCCAACTAGATCTTATCTCTCTCTCTCTCTCTCTCTCTCTCTCTCTCTCTCTCTCTCTCTCTCTCTCTCTCTCTCTCTCTCTCTCTCTCTAAGCTGTATGTAATTCATCATACTGAATTGCATATATATATAATAACCTTGCCATTGAATTGGATCGATGTCATGTGACAGTAACTGGTAGTACTCCCTTCAGTATTTTACTCCTGAGTCAGTCTGATCTACTAGTGTAGTACTCGATCCATGAGAACCATCAGGAGTTCAGGACATGGTAATGTGCATTTCGCAGGAATGAGAATGAGTGGTACACACCGTACCGTGGTACTTCCGAATGTTTGTCGAGTCAAAAGTAGCTCTTTTTTAACTGTCTCTCTGACTTTTGGACACTGTACTGCACATGAAATAATGCCGGATGGTTGCATGATTGGGAGAAGACCGTGGCAGAGATTGCCTCCTCTCGGAATGATTGCGAGATGACCTGCTGGGGCTGCTCCGTAGTAGTACTGCATCCCTTTGGCCTTGTAGACACAGGACTGTGTCAGAGAGACGATGTGAGCGGATCTATCGAACGAACGAGTGTGGCCGTGTGGGGATCGACAATCATGTGATGGCAGCGTTTGTCTTTTCGCTCTCTGCTTCTGTGTTCTGTCAGGGTCTTTACTGTCAGCTCTCAGGGTAGGACTAGCCACCGATCGAATTAATTACAACTGTGGAAAAAGGATCATTCCTCTTAATTTGTCAGCTCGTGCTGGCCATAACTTGTCTTGTGTGTCATGGGCTGAGCGATGGCAAATCATCCATGGTTGGAGTTTGGCTGCTGTTCTGTACTATGTGGACTGACTCCCTGGTCTCTCGAGACAGGACAGACGTTTTTTTTTATGGATTGGACACGGCAGTCTACCTATACATTGGTAGGGCTGAGCTAGCTAGTCGATCTGTTTTGGTATCTTTATTTTTGTTCTTTGTTATTATCCAGCTGTGAGATGATGTATTAGCATCAGATCAACTTCTTAACCCAGGCAAAGAACAACTACTGGATGTAGTAAGCGGTTGCAGGGGGGGGGGGGGGGGGGGGGGAGGGGGGGGGAGATTCTTTGGCATTTCTTAGGTTTCCCTAAACTTCAAAAGTTTATCAGTGTGACAATTCATCAAAAGGAAAGAAGGACAGGACAGCATGTTATAAGATCTGTGTAGTCAATCAAAAAGTAAATTATTGCTCATGGATTGGACATAACAAATGTACTAACAAGTATGAATGGCAGAGTGGTTCAATGACCAAGCTGTTTCTCGAACTTGGCATGGGGTATAACATCCCGATCCACCAACTCATGGAAAATGCCACTTTTGAGTCCCTAAACTTGGTTCCGAGTATCGTCCATACCTCCTATAACACAAGAAATTAAATGCCATTTTCGGATCTTGAAACTTGGCTTTGGGAGTGGCCTTGCACTGACCTCTATACCAACGTGACAATGTAGCATGTTGACTATGTGTTGGCGTGAATCGACGTGAGAGTCTCACATGTTAGATTCACCTCTCACCTTTCCCTCTAGCGTCGAATGAGGGTCGACATGTTGACTATGCGTTGGCGTGAATCGACGTGAGAGTCTCACATGTTAGATTCACCTCTCACCTTTCCCTCTAGCGACGCTTGAGGGTCGACTTTACATGCTACAATACACTATATAGGGCGGGCCAGGGGCATTGAGGCAAAGGAGAGCATGACGACAAGGAAGAAAAGGAGGGGCGCCAATGTGGTGGGTAAACGACAACAATGAGAGAATATAAGGAAGAAAAAAATGAGAGACGTCTGATATGTGGGTCCCACATATGATAGGTCTATGTCAACACACAATCATCATGCTATGTTCATAAGGACCTTAAAATAGCATTTTTTTTTAGTTAACGAAGACACGTAGCACCAAGTTTAGAGTGACCCAAAAATAACATTTTAATTGTTTAGAATTAGGATGATACCCATGAAAAGTTCGAGGACCCCTCAAGAAGATTTTTATTCATATTTTTTGCTAGCTTCATCATCAATAGTATTAGCTTTTTCGTTGTCTAACTGAAGTTTTATACTCATACATATATAACACAATTAAATTAAATATCGACAACTCAACACGGACCTGAATGAACACTTTAATGTAAATCCACTTAATTTTAATGAAATCATGTAACAGTTCAATTTAATTTGGTTCCAAATGAGTGCGTTGCACAATCTCTGCTGGTCCAAATTAATCATTCAACGAGCTAATTGAATGCTTGAAATGAAATCCATCATATAATGTGTATTTGATCCAATGTAGTTAGGCACTCCCTAGTCTCTGATACAGGGTCTGTTTAGGACAGCTCTAAATATTTCAGATCCAAAATACTATGTCTTATCTTTTTTCACAAACATCTTGGCTCCACATATTCACAAGAGATGTTAAAAAAACTCATGGATATATAGTGAAAAAATTACCCATCATGCCATCGTTTACAAAAAAAAAAACGCTTTGTCTATTCTCTCTTTATCCTGATGTCGTGCTCATCCATGTCTTCCCCTTTGCATGCATGTAAGTATAGGTGTTTGCATTCGTAACATGGTTGGGAGAGAAAAAGAGAGATGTGTCGTTGTTCTTCTACAGAGGACATGCATGAGTTGTATCTATCACCAGACACCAGAGACCTTGAGAGCACGCGAACACGTACTACCAGAAAGGCGCGGCAGGCGACTGTAGGACATTGTCATGACCAGAAGGGACCCTACAAGGAGAGCAAGGAAGCAGGCGCTACCTTATGCAGGTGGTGGTTGAAACGAATAGTGGCTGACCAGTGGGCCAGGGCTGTCATACCAATGACGGTTGCTCCAGGGGCATTGTGTGCTTTTGGTTAAAAATAAACCTGCTGATTTCGGCTCGTACTGATTTGTTGTGAGAGAAAAATACTGTTTCGTGGTTAAAATAAGCGTTGATGGGTCAAAAGAACAAGCTGGCCTGGAACGGCTTGTAACCGCACAGGATGTAACGGAATTCTGAATTCCCAAACTGAAATAAAACCTGTATCTCGCGGGCTTCAGCCGCGTTCCCTCCCAATTCCTATCCTGTTCTTGCTTGTCCTTCTCCTAAATCCAATTCTGGTTATCGACATCATTACAGACTTTATTACATATATGTGTACAACAAGTATATTGCGGGGTAGTCCTAGCTAGCTAGTACTAACTGACAGAACGGTTACACGAGTGTGCTGTAGTATTATTTGGGAGGAGCGCACACAGTATATATGACCATGCATATGCATGGTGCAATGAATGTGCAATGTTTGGAGAGGATCGGAACATATGGACATAAAACAAGTACTAGTAGCCACGTATCATGGAGAGGATCAGAACATATATATAACCGTACGTGCTTTACACACGCGCGCGTGCTTAGGCGCCCGTGCTAAAGATCTCTTTTTTGCTGATGGCGAGGTGAGTTGGATCCATCCATGGGCTGCACCTACGTACCCATGATGAGCCGAGCACCACAACCTCCGCGCATCCGTTCTGATCAGGCTGTCAGCTCGGCAAGCGAGCGATCCATTCGCTCGGCGTCGGCGTAGCGGCCAATGGCCTCGGTCGCTTTTTGGCGGCCCATGCTGGCCTGGCCATCATCGCTCACTCACGCGCGCGCGCTACTGTCTCCTGCAACTGCACCACGCGTGTACATGGGTCGGCCCGGCCGGCCGGATTCCATTCAGATCAGCAGCGCTACCGGCTCTGATGATTATAAACTAGGCGCGCAGGTTTAGGATGGAAAAGAGGGAGCTTTTCAGGGTAATAAAGGGCACGCCTTTGCGCACGCGCGCGGTTACTGTCCCGCGCGGCCGTGTTGCATGGCGCATGATTACCTCGTTGAATCCAGCAATTGACGCTGCAACTGCAGTGTGTACATGCATGCGTGCACTACCTCCTACTACTACCTAGCAGCAGCAGCAGCAGCAGTAGCTGATCGGTGGATCGGTGCCATCATACAACTTTTCTTTCTGGTGATGCATGTAGGAGTAGTAGCGCTTTTTGTTTGGGTAGACTGCAGGGACCATGCATCAATCATCATCTGGTACTTATTCGGGGACGGGACTACGGGAGCCAGGAAACTGCGCCGTCGGCGTACGCACGTACGCATCCGATCGATCCGACGATTCCGAGGGAGGGACTCTTGGGCCGCAGAGGCGCATACATGCCCCAAGGTTACTTATTACGGCGCGCGTCATGACGTACGTGACAGCACGCCAGCTAGGTTTCGGCTTATTAGCCCTGGACATAAAATACCGAGAACTGAACACTGAACTGAATTTACCGAGATTCGAACCGAATTTACTAAAACCCAAATATTCGGTTCCTAGTTTTCAGGAACCGAATTACCGAGGTAAATACCGAAACCGAACCAAAGTTACCGAACTTACCGAATTTACCGAATTTACTTAAAATGTGATAAGTTTGAGTATTATTATGTTATTGATTATACTATTGTAGACTATTATATAATGTATTTTTAGCATTCACACTTATAGTCCTGTAAACTTTTATATGTATATGTATTTTACACTATTATTATCTATGAAATCAAGTCAAAATTAGTTTTTAAACATGCTATTACATCTTATCCGTTATCTGTTCGGTACTGTTCGGTAAATACCGAAACCGAACCGAATTTATCGATACCGAACCGAACCGAACCGAAGATTTTTAGAAACCAATCGGTACCAATTTTTTAAACCGAATTTACCGAGGAACTGAACTACCAACCAATAGGTTCCGTATTTACGAAACGCCCAGCGCTGGCTTATTCTGCCCGTGCGCGTGCGCGTCCACAAGCCCATTCTCCTCAACGCCGCTCGCAAGTTATACGGTAGTACATGCAACAGTTCGCATATATAACCCTTTCCCATCCTATTTTTTTTTAAAAAAAGAGAAAAATATATCTTCCCTACCCATATATCTTCCCTATATTTTGACGCTTAGCAAATCTCCCTCTCATGCGTAAAAATTATTTTGACACTTAGCAAATCTCCATCTCGGCACGTCTTAGTCTCCGTATCGGCAGTTTTCACGTCGTCTCCTTGGTCGCGTGACTCCTTCTCATGATCGGTACCTGCTAAAGAACTGTGTGCCTGCGGTTACCGATCTGCTGCGCAGGACCGTGAAGGGAAGAGGTGGCGGTCGCGACCTCACTGTTACAAATATATCGATAGTTATACTGGGATGATCTCATGCTAACTAACTATTGAGATGGGGTTGTTCCTCCTCTATACTCTTATAACTCAAGCTACGAAAGGGTATCCTACGTACCGGGAATATCTCCACGTACTGGGAATTTCTCCACGATCTCCTCGGAAGCGGTATATCCACCGCGACTCGAGGTCGTGGTTACTTCACGGGGGAGTTTCCTCCTTCCTTCCTCTTGTATAAATACATGATGATCAATGAAATAAAGATACGGTAGTTCATACTATTCCGTGTGCCTCTGTATATTCTCTTTACATACTCATGATTACTCGCAACACGTTATCAGCACGAGAGCTCCCTTTCCCCTTTCAGACTATCGATCTTAGGATTGGCCTTGATCCTACAGTCAAGGAAGACGAACAGGGAGACATCAAGGTAATAGATGGCGAATCACAAATTCGTCTCTGGCACTAGCTGCTCCACCGCTACGGTGACGCCCTGGCCCAAAGACGAGCGTGGCCAGCCACCATGGCGACGACAGCTCCCCAGACTCGGGCGGCAGTCGCGGCCCCAGCCCCCAACAGCACCCCTGCGTGCGGCTCCCACGGCGAGGCGAACCGGCATCAGCCGGCGGCAGCCTGCCCACAGGCGAGCGCAGCCGGCTACGGCGGCGGCGGATCCCCAGAAGCGGGCGGCCCCGGCCCTCAGGCCGCGGGTGACGACACACAGTGTGGCGCGACGTGGGTTCGCCCGCTCGCAGTCGCGGCCTAGCTCCAAGGCGACGGCGGCAGCCGGGCAGCAACCCTCGCGGACACGGCGGCCCCTGCTGCCTCATGCGGCGGTGGCCCGGCCCCGATGCGGCCGCGGCTGGCCACCACGCGGCCACGGCCGACCCTCAGGCCAGCGGCAGCTCGGCCCCTGCAGGCGTGGCTACGACTCCTCGTGCCGCTGCTTGCCACCGGCGGCAGCCCCCCGGCGCGGGCCTGGCTGGCCAGCCACGGCAGCGGCCTGCCCCCGGCGTGGCGCCCCCTAGCCCCGGCTCTGCGGCGGCCACGACGGATAGTGGCGCGGCTGCGGCCCTGCGCGAGCGAGGGACGCGGCCCCACCGGGTCCCACCAGGCGTGGCCCACGAGGCCCAGGCGCGCGGACCGAGGGTCCCCCCTAGGGGCGGCGGCGGCTAGCACCAGAGGCCGGCGGCGACGGCCCTCACGAATCATGACCGAAAAGCCGGACGGCCATTTCAGCAGGAAACGTCCGTGACTCCGTGAGAACAACCGTACAGAGGGTAAGGATGTGCACCTTTTACAAAAAGGCCCTTACTTTTCCTTTGAATAACGGAGCAACCATGCTAGGTTGTACACATCCGCACCTTTCGTGTTTACTAGGTGAGTGCCCGTACGTTGTAACGAGAACATATATGGCCGTGCTAACCCTACAAGCCATATTAAATCCAAAATTAATTAGATCAATATAGATTCACATCTCATTTTGTTAAGGATGGTTAGTAGAATTAAACTTTTCCTCACCAGAAAAAACTTAGCATCAGAATTCTTGTGACAATACACACACCAGCCATTGTCCATCCATCCACAAGAACTCGATACAGAAGAAGCATTCGTAGTCGTAGCAGAGGGTTTGGTGTCGAGACATAACATTCAGAACAAAGTTTTATACCATTTTACAGAACTTTGGATGCCAATCGTCTAAAATCGGGTATATACAAATTAGAACATGCCATCACACCCCCAACAAATCTCAATATTTTGTACATACACATCAAAACAACCTTCTTTGCCTTTAATGATTATGATTTCACCTTCCTTGATGCTCTCATCTTCTCAAGCAGCAGTAAGAAGAATGTCCTTTGGGCTAGGATCAATATCAACAGTGTTAGCATCTCCTTTGGTGTAGGATCAGTATCAACAGTGTTAGCAAAACCATCTTCCTTGATGGCCCCCTCATTGATGAGCACTTCGTTATCATCAGTAACAGCCTATTCAGTGATGGGCCACTTCCATATTCTTTAGTAGCAATGAAACTGACCATCACCAAAAAGAAAGGAAAATATTGGATTTCTTTTGGTTACCTTACATGAAAGACAAGGATGCTCTTGCATTGGATGCAGTGTTTGTTTTTATGATGATCAGCAGATTACTTGTGAGCAGCTGTAGATTTTTCCCCAACTCTTAACAACTTTCAAGCTGAAAACATGCAGGGTTCATTTGTTGCTACACACAGCCAACCATTGTAGCTCTGGCGCCAAAGCAGTGCTATGTACCGCAGCTAGGGCAAGCCCTCTACGCACCTGTAGATTCATTCAGAACATCACACCATTGCTTAATTGTTTAGCTCTCAATTCGAACAATAAAATTTAATGAAGTGTTACATCTAAATTGATTGTTTGCAGTTAAATATAGTTAATCTCATGTGCCCAATCCATGGTGTTGAACACCCTGACAAGGGTACCCTTGACGCTGGTCGTGGCGTGCATGGCCTCCATCCACAATCGTGGCCATGCACCCTTGACGCTGTTTGTGGCCACCATGCATGGCCCCATCCACATTCATGGCCATGCACGAGACATGTGAGCTCTGCGTCGTGATGCGTAACTGTATTTTCACACACTGTTATTGTATTTTTCACCGCATTTTCAGCAAACCACACTCCAAGACGACACATATAAGAGTTGATTACCCCGCACACCAGTATTGATGAAAACAAACACAATTACTTTCAAGTTCCCTAATTAGCTGACAAGCCACTATTTGTTTCTTCTCCTCCACTTACGTTTTTCCCACCACATTCAGTAGCATCTTGAAGTTAATGTGAACACATCACCTGAGCTGTAGCCCAATGCTTACAAAGATTGTTCTCAAACAACATGTTTGGACTGTTCCTAAATCCATTTGCATGTAGTGCTTTGTCAGTATTATTGGTTCCATAAACATGTGATCTTGCCATGAACTTAAGTACTTGAGGTGTAGGGAAAATAAGAGGCACACCTTCAGGCATTCATCTGTGATAGATGTTCCACCAATGTTCAGGTGCGGCAGAGAATTAGCCTTTGAAACCTGCAGGGAGGTTTGACAAAACCACAATTGTTATGATGGCAATTAGCACCTTATGGAAGTAGTAGCCAGCACGATATGTTGAATCTAAAAAAATATTGGCAAACTTGAATCATTTAATATAAAAATATTTGCAAATTTGAATCATCCTGAGTATTTAAACATTCAGAAAGTAATCGGCATTCTGAATATTTTGTTGTTCTGAAAGCAGCAATCTAATAGATAGTCTAATCCATGTGTACACGACAGATGATGAGATAGCAAAGCAAGGCAAGTTATGCAATTCTAAAGTGACAATTTTTTTCTTGAGCATAAGTCAAAATCCAATCAAGTAACATACGAATCTCCCCACAGATTCAATGTCCAAAAATTTTATTTACATACACTCCAAGAATAGGGAGGTACTGATTCTTAGCGAGGAAGCCTCCGTCTAGTCGGCCAGCCGGCGGAGAGAGATGAGGTTCGGGAGGCCGCTCACATGCTGATGTCATGCTCCACGCCTTCCCCATCACCGCCCTTTGGCTGCGCCGCTCCAACGCTGGCGATGGCTCCTCTACGGCCTAGTGGAGCTAACACTTCGCGCAGGGCGGCCAGCTCCTCGCCAACGGGCGCCGTGACCCCAAGCCCCCGGCGGGCTCGCTCGTCGAGGCCGACTATGCCACCACATCGTGTGTGTGTGTGTGTGTGTGAGAGAGAGAGAGAGAGAGAGAGATGCTCCTGTGCTACGCTGCCTCAGATGTGGCGACTTGGTGGCCTTGTCGCTGGGGCGATGTGACGGCCTTGGCGAGGGCACTGCTGCGGCCTCAGGCGATGCGGTGGCTTCGGCGGTGGCGCGGCGGGGGTGAGGAGCCACGAGCCCGCGACCGCGACGAGAGGATGGGGGCGCGACCACAATGAGAGCATGCGGGAGGAGACGCGACAGCCTTGGATGTGGCGACGCGGCGGGACGGCCTCATCAGGGGCACCGCGGCTTCCTCGAGCGACGCACGGCAACTTTAGCGGTGGCACGGCCTGGGCTGGGCCGATGCGGCAGGGGCGAGGAGAAGCCGGGAGGGTCGTGGGTGTTGGACGGTTCCGTGAAGGAAGAAGGTAGGCGCCCGGGTGAAGCGATGAGTAGCAGTGTTTTAGGCGCCGGGTGAATCGATTCCCTTGTCTGACGATATCAGCCGGATCTTTTTAGTTGTATGTAGAAAATCATCAGGTTTTAACGTAAATGTTGTGCACACTATTTACTCCATGTCAATATCCATTTTAGACCATTGTTTAAAATGAATTATGATGCACAATATTTACCTCATGTAAATAAATAAATATTTTTTGAGACCCATGCGTTATCAAAAAATTCCATCACAATTTGTACTACCATACATGAGTTTACCACAGTAAATTCATATTTCAGTTCCTACACTGAAATTTGTAGTAGTATTCGAAGGAGTTTGCCCACAGGCATTCCCACATTATTATTCTGCATATTTATTTCTTGCAGTTTTTCATTAGCATTTTCATGCTTTATTTCACAAATTAGTTCACCTAATTACTTGCATAATAAATATTTTTTTACCCTGCATTGTGATTACAAATATTTAGTACATGTTGAACGCATCTTGTTTTTACAATTCTCTATCACATGTACCAATGCAATTTAATTATGGTCGATTTTTCTCCCTATTTGGAACGCTTTTCACTCGATGCCACCTTACTTTATTACTTATTTGGTGAACACAAGGTAGTACTCATACTACTACGGGATTCATTCCTCAAAGTGCTCTCCCATTTAATTAATGAAAATACAAGGACTACATTTCGACGTAAAATAATTATAAAAGGTCTACACCTACATGGTGATTACCTACGTTCCATAAAATGAGACAAAATCCCATGTCATATACAAGTTTACATTGCCTTACTTAATACAATTATAGAACTTATTATATTTTTGTTTCATTACATTTTTATAATTTGTGCATGCAAATGCAATAATTTTGTTCTCGTTTGGAATCCAAATTTACACGATGTCACCTTTTGTTCTCTCATATTGGCAATCACAAGGTAGTACCTCATACCTCAAAGTGCACTTCCAATTTCATGATAAACATGCAAGGACTACAACCTAATGTAAATTAATTATAAAAAAGTCTACACCCTCATGGTGACTACCTAATTCCAAAAACATGAGACAAAACATAGTCTCTATAATTCAAGTTTACCTTGATCTTTACATTTGCAATTCATAATTACAACTTTGCAAACACTTTCAATGATTACCTTATCATTTGTGTATAATAATATCCTAAAACTTTGTATACTGGTCATACACAAGGTAGTACCATAGTACTACTGCGGGATCTGCACTGTGTTACACATAGTGATCATCCTCAACGTGCGTACCAATATTGAATTTTAGGACAAATGACCTTCACCCTCATGGTGACAATTTTTGTTCATTCTTTTCAAAATTGGTCATACACAAGGTGTACCAAAGTACTACCATGGGATTTTATCCTCAATGTGCGTACCCAATTTTGGATGTGAACCACAAAAGGGTCTACACCTACAGGTGATTGCCATCCTTTAGATTGGCTATACACAATGATGATAGTACTGATTTTCCATCACCTATCCAATAAGAGGTAAACACTACATGTGATTTGAGACTCATCTTGACTTCACAATATTTGCATATGCCAATTCAAGACGCATCTTGAATATGAAGTTATTTGAGTAACCTTTTACTTAAATAAATAGCAATATATAGTGCATTATTTTGGGGCACCTTTCTGTCACATACAGAGTCTATGTTTTGGAAAAGATTTCACATCATCTATTTCCACAGGAATGGATTCCAAAACTTTTATAAAATGATTAAGCATCACTATGAACCCCAAAATTTTGCCTTTCTTGCTATATAGTTTACTATCAAAGTAAATTCATACATGATAGACTCATGTAGGACATGGCTAATATTTCTAGTTCCAAATATTTTTCATACTCGCATTGGATGGAATTTATTTTCCTAATATGAGCACTAAGATATCAACAATATCATTGGGGCATATGGCACCATTACTGCTACTGCTCGACCCCAACCAAATGCTCAGTCCATTCTGCATATTACCACACTTGCATATTTGCATCTTTGATGCAACTCCAACACTTGGATTCCCACAGATCCGTGTGTTCAAAGGAGTGAGATTCACCTACCTTTTGCAAGTCCATCAGGATTTTGACAAAGGATGTTGTGTTGCCCAAATCATAAATGACTGTTCACTCACTCGCTTATCAAGGTTCTTTGGTCCATGACAATTACAACATGCTGGATTCTCATAAACGCAAGTATCATTTTTTATTTAGAAAAGTGATCATGTGTGACAAATCTCACATTTTTTCACGAAAAGGTGATTGTACAGTCCATGTACACGGAAATGACAAATCAAATATTTGGCTCAATTATACCTCCAACTCATTGGAGGAAAGCGAGTTCTTTGGAACAAGTTTGAAGTTCACTTCAATGAGCAAGACTTCCAAAAGTCTTCATATTTCATTGGAATATTTTAGCCTCATATTGTATGACCACACGTAGTACATTGTCCATTACCAAATAATATCATGCCCCTCATACATGGTATACAAATTCTATATGAGTGCAAATTCATAATCGAATATTGACTCCCTCTATATAGAATCAATGGGATTCAACCGGCTAGAAAGGAATATTGTTTAGTGGACCACTATACCGCTAACTCAATTATTTGAGATTACGGTCTCTCTATGGGTATCAAATTAATCTTGGATGCATCAGTATATCCTGATTCTATAAATACCCTCATGCCGTTTTCATGTTGCCTAGTTGCATGGTTTCGATATCAAAACCCAATACTAAGGAGCGATGATGAAAATCTTACTCGCCTTAGCGCAACATATATGAAAACTATATACTTGTGCAAATTCCTTCCATATTATCTGGGGTGTATTATACATACATCAATCTCATAATACATGTTGCGTACAAAATAATTTTCTCTCTTGATTCAATCAAGATCGGGCATACCTGCCTTGATCATTCTACATTTAGAATGATGAGAGAATTATATCAATTCTATTGGTCACAACATCAAAATGAGACACTAAATTCCTTGAAGAAATTCAAGAACCTACATGTGACTCTATTTGTCATCTTATGGACGATAAAGATACCATATAATGCATATTCATGCATCCACATGTATGTTGTCCTAAGTGTGTGCCTTACTCAAAAGGAACTACTAATTTTCCAAACACATTGCTCAAATTCTCAAATTTAGAGCAAAATGGTCCTAGACGTGGGATCCAATACATTGACATGGAATTGTTTGGTTTTAAGGACTACATCATTAAGTATCTCATGTTCATACACATTATGGCCTAACTAAATCTCTCATCAAGAGAATCAAGTATGTGTTTTGTTGACCCAAAATAGAATTGTAATCTACCAACATCTAGTTGGTGGCATGCGGATTTACACAACGCATCATACATCCAAATTCATCAAAACTGCAATCATATGGCTCCCTCCATTGCAGTTAGTACGTGGAAATTTGGCCCTGCAGCCAAAACATTTCCCATCTGTGAATCGGTAAAGTATTGCACGTACCGATATCACCACCGCAGCATACATCAGTGGGCGCTGGAGATCTACATGATGTACCATTATCCGTCATTCAACAATACCTCATATCTCTAATTAGAGATTTATTAATTGCCCGCATGCTGGACATATTGAGGGAGATTCCAGGCATTAGGGGGAGATACTAACCACACATAGAATGCCAGGAATCAAAACAGAATGTCATTACCGATGTTCGATCCTCATATCCACGTACCAAAGGAATCTGAACCAACGGTTCAAAATCTTATATTTGCAACACATTGCAAATTGTCTGCCAAATGCATTTACTTGTCATAAATTTGTCACCAAATCCGATCCCCATTTCAAGTGCCACAAAGAGTGGAGGTACCTCACAAAACCACTCATCTCCCGAATCTGAACAAGAGGGGGAGAAGTATGGCCACATTGGATGCAGCTTCTTGCAAGCACTCTCGGATTAGGGGGAGATAACTCTCCAAGACAGTAATAAGTAATATGCAAATCAACATCAAGTTGATAGAAAATATGGATATTTACTATCCAAAGCCTATGGATGTTTAACATCCAAAAGCCCAGCATAATCTGTGCACAAATTCAGGCACTGGGTCATTGGAACACCCTAACTCTGTTATTGTGGGAAATGACATGGAGTTTCAAAGGGTAAACATTTCCACAAGCTCAATTGGTTCCATTGAATCAATCATACAAAAGACTACAAATTGTCGACATACTCCTCAATATTGCCATACACCTTCATCTGGAGTATTGGGTCAACCAGAGGTGGCAACTAAGGAGAATTGCTTTCACTCAATAGTGAGAAGTCTTTACCATAGTAATGATTTCTCCTCACAATGCTTTCCCTAGGGAAGCATATGGATTCTCAAATCCATAAGGTGGTGAAATAGTGAGAGCTTGTAGCACATGGTTTCACGCAGAGACCTAACATAACATATCCATTGGTATGTGTGGAAATTATGTTCCTATATTAATAATTGGCAGATCAAATTTGATTTGGATTATAAGTCCCAATGGACTCAATCGAAACACAAACCGCAACATGCATCTGTGTACAAATCAAGTCACTCTATGACTTGAGATAGTCAAGTTGATTGTGGTACAACTGACCAAATGAGTTCATTCCACAGAAGAGTTACTCACATTATGATGATTGCACATGTGTGTTCATAATAAAATCCCCATTGGATTTTATACATCTCATATGACACATATCAAAACATGTAGTCATCATAAAGACGGAATTTGAGATGAAGTATTTGAATAAAACCAAATCATACTTAAGTCCATAACTTGAGCACACACATCAGTCTTCCAATATCCAATTGATATCGTATACCAATATCCAAATAATATTGGACAATCAACACCAATGGTCATTTAATCCCTAAATATGGATCAATATCCATTTAGACCCTGGGATGATAACCTTAGTGCTATCAAAGCGCTTATGTATCTTGCATATCGCAACAGGCCTGATATATTGCATTTGCGGATACTTGCTATAGCTCAAAATAGTGCAACTTCCACAACACTATAAGGTGGGAGTCAAATAAGATATCCATAGATATCTATATGGCACAAAGGATTTTGATTTATTATGTAAATTAAGATATGACTATGTGGAGTATCAAAAGGACTAGCTATTTAATCCCTATAATGCTAGACCACATACTGATGTCATAGTGGTAAAGTTCTCATGGGAGTCATCATACTTGACCCTATTGGCTACTTCCACTCCTCGTTCTGAAGTGTTAAATAAACTGTATGATTTCTTTGAACGGTCACTTTTGATTCCATCGAATCACCAACCATTATCTTCAAAGATAATGCACCTTGTGTTGCTTAACAGGTCCCATAAGAGCACTATCACTATATTGCCATCTAGAAATGTTTTATTTTCACCACAGTGGGAACATGAACATCTTGCAAACTAAATCAAGTGGTAACTCCACGACATTCATTCACAAAGGTCCTACCAATTTCCACAAATCACAATTTGTTGTTGAGATTGGTATACTATGACTTTGAGAGTTGCAAGGTTCAGGGGGGGATTCCTCTTGAAACTATAACCTGTCCAAAACATTATATTGTACTCTTTTCTTCTATGAGTTTTTCCTCACACAGGTTTCTCATAGAAGGTTTTTAACGAGACAATATCAATACAAGTTCATATGTCATATCTCTTATTTTCCCCACCGGGGTTTTATATGAGGTATATAAGACATAACCTATGTCATATCTTCTATTTTCCCCAAAGGGATTTTTGAGGAGATATCAAAGACATATATTGTCCTCTAAACTACACATGAGTTTTCTCCTCACAAGGTTTTCTCATGCAAATTTACAATGAGGCAATAACCATTATATGCTATACTTTCTCCTTTTTCTCCCACAAGGTTTTAAGGAGTTTTAATGGCATATCTACCAATATTCTTCCTCTTTTTGTCCTATAGGAATTTTTGGAGGAACAATACATTTCATTGATCTTAAGGAGGATTCGATCAAGGGGGAGTGTTTCAAATATATTGATAGATATATTGGGGATTATCTCATCCTAACTAACTGTTGGGATGGGGTTCCCCCTCTATACTCTTATGACCCAAGCCATGGAAGGTTATCCTCCGTATCGGGAATATCTCCACGTACGGGGAACTTCCCCACGATCTCCTCGAAAGCGGTATATCCACAGCGACACCTTCGAGGAACTTCCCACGCCTCCCGACACGTACGATACGGGGGTCCTGGTTACTTCACAGGGGAGTTTCCTCCCCCTTCCTCTTGTATAAATACATGATGATCAATGGAATAAAGATACGGCAGTTCATACTATTCCCTGTGTCTCTGTGTCATTTATATTCTCTTTACATACTCGCGATTACTCGCAACACTCACGACGGGAATCGAGAAACCATGCATGAAAAGTGTGTGAGGGTGAAAGCCCATGTTTGGTTTTGGGTAATTGATGAAACCTAGTTTGCTAATGATTGCTCTAAGTGTTTCATGAGAATTGATTAGCAAATGGCAAGATGGAGCAAAGGACCGGGTCGGTGGAGGTCACAAGTGAAGGGCAATGACGGCGTCCATGAAAATGGTGTAAGTCCATCAACAAAGGAGAAAGCCCTATTGACGGCATCCATGCAAATGGTATAAGTCCATCATCATAGGTGTCCACAAGGTCCATCAAGAGATGAGAAGGAAGTTGATAAGAAACCGGGAGCTCAAGGCAAAGGTATAACCAATAGGAGCTCTTTTGGTTTTGGTGATCAAGACTCCATAGAGGGAGTGATCACATTTAGGATAGATAGCCGTACTATCAAGAGGGGCGAAATCGTTGATGAAATACGGTTATCAAGTGCCACTAGGTGTTCATGATCATTGCATATGCATATAGATGCTAGTGACACTAACTTGACCCGTGGAAAACTCTTTGAAAAAGCTAACACACGTGCACCTAAGTGAGAAACACTTTGGAGTGTTAGTGACTTAAGAAACGGGGTGAAGTTTGAGGGTTAGAGAGGGTTTAGAGAGGATTCGGCGAATTTCGGAGACATTACAATAGAAAAACTAGCGTCGGACCGTATTGTCACAGAGCGTCGGACCATTAGCCTCAGTCCGACGGCTAACACTGCTGAGAGCGTCGGACGCTCAGTTTCGGAGCGTCGGACTATTGTCCGAAGCGTCTGACGGTGCAGAGCGACGAAGAGGTAACACGTGGCGAGCTCTGAGAGCGTCGGACTCTCGGCGTTAGTCCGACGGTGAGCGTCGGACCAACGTCCGACGGTTTTCAGGGCTCGGGGAGCTCTCTGGAAACGTCGGACGGCCGTGATCGTTGGTCCGACGGCTTCGTCCCGCTGAGGGCGTCGGACCGGTTGATTTAGTCCGACGTTCGTCCGTCCGACGGTCGTTTTGGCGCGAGGAAATAGCCGTTGTGATCCAACGTTCGACTTCAAACGGCTAGTGACACGTGGCGTTCATCCGAGGCGTCGGACCGTGCGGATTAGTCCGACGCTCTGGCCGTCGGACAGTCCAACGGTACGCAGTGAAGTCTAAACGGCTATTTTCTTGTGTGTGGCTTATAAATAGTCACTTGGCCGGTTTGGGAAGTATCTCTTGGCACTCCTAAACATCATAACATACTTGTGAGCCTTCCCACTCCACTCTCACTCATCCTACTTGATTGTGTTCATCATTTGGTGAGTTTGGAGAGCATCAAGTGCATTGCATTGATTGAGATCATCTAGAGGCACTTGGTAGTGGTATTTCGCAGCGGTTTCTCTTGTTACTCTTGGAGTTTGCCGACTCCTAGACGGCTTGGAGCTGCGAGGATCGTTGAGGGGAGTTGGTGATTGTCTCCGCCTCCGATCAAGGTATTGTGAGGGGTTCTTGAGCCTATCCCCGCGGGAGATCGCGAAAGGCATCTTTAGTGGATTGCTCGTAGCTTGGTGGATCCCCATCTTGTGTTGGTTGTGCGGCACCCTTGAGAAGGGTTTGGCGTGTGATGCCAATTAGCGCGTGAACCTCCAAGTGGGTGTATCGCTACAACGAGGACTAGCTTGTCGGCAAGCAAGTGAACCTCGGTAAAAATCTTGTGTCATCTCTCTACCGAGGATTTCCGTTGAATTTGATTGATTGGTTATATTGGACTTCATATCTTCTCTACACCGGGGGTATTGAAATCACCTTCTCTCTTTACTTTTGTGTACTTACTCTCTGAAAGGTCCTTGTTTGGTTTTGGTAATTGAGTGACAACTTATGTGGACTAATATGTGTTTAAGTGTTGATTACACAGGTGATTAGTCCACAGGTACATGTGTGTGAGCATCTATGCCATGGAGGTGAAAATGGCTTGGAGATGATGCTTAGCTCACACATATGGTATGAAGGAGCTAAACGCATGAGACATGACATGGAGTCATGTGGCTAAGTGAAGAAGATCAAGACAAGACTTCGCGTCGATGGACCGGTTGCAAGTGTGAAGGGCAAGTCGGGTGATGGCTTGGCGCCGATGGACCAACGCAACGGTGAAGAGCAAGCAAGTCAAGGATCGATGAACCAAAAGCCACGTGATGATATGAAGTGGATCATATTATTCATGAGGTGTTGGTGCATGTGTTGCACCGGCATCGATGGTGTCGGAGACGGTGATGAAGACGGTGATCGAAATGGAAAGCGCAAGGCAAAGGTATAACCTAGGGCATTTCCATTTCACCGGTCTAAGGTTGAGTAGAGAAGTGCTTGACCGGATTTAGGATAGATGGCCGTACTATCAAGAGGGGCAAACTTGTTTGTATATCGGTCATCTAGTGCCACTCGGAGTGATCTAACTTTGCATTGCTAGGATCGAGTGGCGTGGTAAGAAAGAGTGAAAAAACCCTTTGGAAAATATTTGTGAAAATGCTAACTCACATGCACAAGGTTGTAGAACACTTTGGAGTTGGCACATTTGCAAAAGGGTGGAAGTTTCGAGCTCGCAGGAAGCTTGGTTAGATCTTGGATGGATAAACTGTTTTTATCCTTTGAGTTTTGGATCAAGCAATCATATGGGTTGTGTAGCCCTCTGAATAAGCTTTCCAAAATGTCCTAGATCATCGAAATCGGAGTTCGGAGCTAAGAGATATCGCCGTTTTACCGAACGGGGGCAGGCGTCGGACCCTGGGAAACTATAGTCCGACGGTTCAGTCCGACGCCCTGAAAATAGCCGTTCGAAGGGCCTAAAGCGTCGGACCTTTGAGGTATAGTCCGACGCCCACCCCGGGACAGTCCGACGCTACAGTCCGACGCTATTTAACTCTCGGGAAACTTGTCTGTAGACCGTCGGACCCTAAGAATTGGTCCGACGCTCCACGGTCCGACGCTCCCAGAGAGCCGTTAGAGCGCGGTAACGGTTGGATTCAAACGGCTAGTGACACGTGGCGCTTATCTAAGGCGTCGGACCGTGAGAATTAGTCCGACGGTTGCGCGGTTGACGGTCCGACGCTCGGTCCGACGGCCGGTTTGAGTTGATAACGGCTCCTTTGGCTTGAGGGCTATTTATAGGAGTGTGTGGCCGGCTGTGAGAGGGGTCTTGCACCTTGGGAATGTGTCTCCCTTGTTTGTGCATGGCTTAGTGCTCTCCAACTCACTTGTGCTTATAGAATTCACATTCGAGGAGTGAGTGATCGATCGATAGTGCGTTGCATTGAGAGATTGCATCGTGTGGCACTAGGTGATCGTGTTGCAAGCCGGTGGTGCTTGTTACTCTTGGAGGTTGCCACCTCCTAGACGGCTTGGTGGCTTGTGGCTCCGTGAAGCAAGCAAGAAGATTGTGCTTAGCTCCGGAGAAGCTTTGTGAGGGGTTGGAGCTCACCTCGCGGGAGATCGCAAAGAGCATCGCTAGTAGAGCGAGACGTGAAGAGCGACAAGTGGTCCGGCCGAGTCAAGTGCTAGAGCTTGTGGTAAGCACTCCACGTGGGAGAGTGTGACTTGCGGGTCACCACTAGCAAGAGGACCGGCGGCAACCTTGGAGCTTGTCTCAACGGAGGACGTAGCTTGTGGCGACAAGTGAACCTCCGGGAAATAAATCACCGCGTCAACATCTTCCCATCCTTCGCGGTGGTTTGCTCCCTTCTACACAAGTTATTTATATTGTGCATTACTTTATTTGTGTAGTTGTAGTTGCTCTTGTGAGACCGGTTAGCTTGTGTAGCTTGCCACTCACCTTCTTAGCTTGTGTAGCTTAGAAGTAGTTCTCACTTAGTTTGTGTAGCTAAAGTGAGTTGCGCTCTTTGATTTGGATTGTGTATCCTTGTCATTGAGCAAGTAGTGAGCTTATGTGCTTAGTGCGTTTTTGCTTGCTAGTTAATAGGAGTTTCCCCGGTGCTTAAGGTACTAGCGCTTAGATTTGTGTGATCTTGCGCTAGAACGGTTTAGGGAAGCTCAAGCTAGACTTGCACCTTTGCCTCTCGCTAGGATCTTTGGCAAGGTGTTTAGAGTCTTAGTTAGAGGGGTGAATTGTCGCTAGAACCGATTAGATTTTATTCCGCTGCGATTAGTTGTTATAAAGGACTATTCACCCCCCCTCTAGTCCGCCATCTCGACCCTACACTCTCGTGTGTAGCTTGTTAGTTAGTTGCTCACTTAGGAGTAGTGTTTAGTAGTGACATAGCCTTTGAGAGTGAACTAGTGATCATAGTGTAGTATACTTGTCTAGGTAGTTTGCATAGTGTAGTTTAGAGCTAGTGCTTTGCAAAGCTTGCTATTGTTACTAATCGGCTTGTGAAGTGTTGTTTGTAGATTTTTATAGGCTATTCACCCCCCCTCTAGCCATTTAGGACCTTTCAGAGGGCAACAATCATATTTGGAAAGCAAAAGAATGGAATCTTGGAGACGGCTTCTAGTAGGTCACTGCTACGCCTACGATATCTAGATCAACAGTAACAAGATAGTGTCACCGCCGACCGAGCTGTCGTCGCCTGCGCGCAGAAGCACAGAGGCTCCAATGATTCTCCATCTCTCCCATACACTTACGCGAGGGACAACACACTTGCGCTTTCCTCTCCAACTCAATTGCGCTTTCAGTTGTCTGCTCAAGGATGCCAAAAAGAAGCATGCACGAAATGAACCTCCATCATCATACAGGCAAGTTTCTTAGGCTATCCGCACCCGCGCTCTGTAAAATGACCTCGACGCCAAAGTTAGCGCATGGATGACTGCACCGCACAATTGTATGTGAACCTCTACCGTTCAGGTCTCTACAGGGAAACGCTACAGCTAGCGCTCGAGCAGAGGAACGCCATCCTCTTCCACCGGGCCCCACCAGGAACGTCATCTTCTTCCACGCAGAGGTTGAGGCGCCGCTGCGCTTGGGCCCGTGGAGGACGGAGGTGGAGGGAGGCCACGCCGGGGAGGGCCCACCGCCGCGCCGCGCCACGCTGGAGAGGGAAGCACCGCCGCGTGCGACGAGAAGGAAGGAAGGAGGAGGACCGCGTCGGCCACCGAGCTCTGTGCATGGCCGGAAGAAGGAGGAGGAGGGAGGGAGGGGAGCTGCCGGCGGCGGGGAGAGCACGACGGCCTCCTCCCCTTCGTCCCCGTATCCGGCGGGGAGAGGCCGGCGGGGGTAGGATCCGGCGGCGGGCTCCTTCCCTTCGTCCCCGAATCCGGCGGGGAGAGGACGGCGGGGGTGAGATCCGACGGTGGCCTCCTCCCCTTCGTCCCCAGATCCGGTGGGGAAAGGCCGACGGGGGTGGGATTCGGCGGCGGCGGCAGGAAAGGCCGTGGTGCCCGGCGGAGGAGTCGGAGGCGGGAGACGGAGTCATTGGCAGAGAGGAGAGGACGCACGGTGATTGCAGTGCTCATACAGGTCACTGCGCGGCGGCTTTTTGTAACATCCCTGCCCAGGGCTTAATAGGATTGATAGGATACTCATACCAACAAGTTGCAACTTCTTTTCCGGAAGCCCATCTGCAAAGAACTCCGAGGTTAAGCGAGCTTGACCCTGGAGCGATGGGTGACCGACCGGGAAGTTCTTCCCGGGTGCGCATGAGTGAGGACAAAATGCGCAGAAAAGACTGGTGTTGGTCTGTGAGGGCAATCCATATTCTAGTTAAGCTGCCAAATGTAAGCGGACCCGGCCTCGGGGAGGCGGGACGTTACACTTTTCTTCCCTTTAGCGTTTCTGCCATGTGGGACCCAGCCCTTTACCGTGAGCGTTACCGACCACCGCGGTGCAGATAGCCTTAGTCTGTGGAACTCTATTGCACGAAATGAACCTCCATCATACAAGCCCAGTAGGCCCATTTTCCATTTGACAACCGGCTATAATCATTTGAAGCCCATGTTTGGTTTCGTGGTGGTTGTGTAACTTTGATCCTCTTTTTTTCGAGAAACCAGGTTTCTATTAATATGTTTTTTTTTCATGAAGTTTACAAGGTTTGCAAAGACATAAACAAGTGCATCCTCTGTGGGCAGGTGTTAAAGACTACTTAATCCATCCTAAATTATAAGTCATTTAACTTTTTCAACCCTAAATTTAACCACTCGTCTTATTCAAAAAATTTACATAAAAAATTTAAATTTAACTTATTCTTAAAGAACTTTTATTAATAAATCATGTCATAACAAAAAATTTCATATTTTAGATGAATTTTTGAACAAGACGAGTGGTCAAACTTCGGGCAAAAAAAGTCAAACGACTTATAAATTGAAACGGAAAGAGTATGTTCTTTGGTCATGAAATCCAAGCAATGGCTGAGAATTCCCATATAGCCTAGCAAAAGCGGGGCAGGGGCCAACTGTTCATACAGGGTCGAGGGGTTGATCCAGCTGATTTACGCATTGCTGCAGTGTCTGAAACACCATATTTTGGTTATTCATGTCATATGATGATGAAAATGACATGGGGAACACGGCGAATGGATACAACATACCAGATTGGTTTGAACAGGTTGTACTTTTTTTTTCTCAAGTACGCAAAAGCTTTGCGTATCATTGTAATTAAGAAGAGTGGTTTGGACGAAAATACATCGCGCTTCTAATGAGTGTCAAAGGAGGTCAACCTAACACATTAGAGAGACCAACCTAACAAAAGATCTCATGTTGTGATATTACATAGCAGGAACAACCAACATCGACGCAACAATATGACCTAAGAGGAGATCTTGCATCTTCGCGGCTACCAGGATAAGTCCTATCCAACGGCTAGGAAGAGCGCCTCCAGCGCTTTGGTGTTGGACACGACCAGGTTGCCATCGAAGAGCCTGTCTCAGGCGTCCATCTCCCTCGGTTCTACCTACAGCCATACAAAATCCTACACTTAATCTATTTTAAGCACACACTGCAGCCTGCAGGCATTCAACCATTACCAATTGCACGCCTGGCTCTAAATCTTGGGGTTGATGCATCCTTTTCGGTCGTTGAAGAATCAGGTGGGGAGAAATTCAGTAACCATCCATGATATTTGCTCGGACTCTGTCTCTGATTGGAGACTCGTCACCGAGCTCTCGTCGCTCTTTGCCGTCCTCTTGCTGACTCATCGCCGATCTCTCACCGCTCGACTCACTTGCAACGTCTCATTGGTATGCTATCAACTTACTGCACGCTGTTCGGATCAGGGTGTTGATCTTGGGAAGCACATCGGCGGTCTTGATATGTACATCGCTGGCTCGGGGGATTTCGTCAGTGCCTCGCCGTGCTCGGGGACTTTCGCTGCGATTCGTGGTTTTCAGGAGTTTCTTCTTGATCCTACTGCAAGATACTCCGTCATATTCTAACAGTCTCGGGGACTAAATGGGTACAGTTCGTCTAGGAGTGAGTGTGTTTGTTTCTTTTCCTGGTTCTAGATGTCATGACATCAAAAGTGGGTACACTTCACAAAAATGAGGCTACTCAAATTTGGTTTTGAGCCACTTACATCCTTCTTGCAAACCTTATTCAAGCAAGTCCGAGTTTGGATTTTTGTCTACGCCGGTTAAACCACCCGTTAAACTGATTGGATGCTCATTTCACTGCTGAACTTCAAGCGTAACCGCTCATATTGCTTCAAGATGGCGTTACACAAAGGATAAAAGGCACTTGGTGACTACCTGTGTGTGTGGGGGGGGGGGGTATAGGCCCATATACCCACATGACATTACATGGGCCACATCATCAGAGGTGACTCAGCTCAGAAGACGAAGGTGTGCGGCGCACTGCACTAGTGGCATGCACCGCATGGTTATTATGTCAAATTGGATAATTTACTTTTAACATGTCCCTTCGGAGTATATAAGGAGGGGCAGGGGTCCTCCATACAACACATCCCAACACATTCACCATACGCCGCATCTCAATACAATACATCAAAACACAGGATGTAGGGTATTACATTATGCTCACGACTCGAACCTGTCTAAATCTTGTGTCTCGATGCTCTTGTGTTACGTCTGGAACTACCGACGATATTCTATCGACACTATGAAACAAAAAAAAAAGGAAAAATCAATATCAAGAAGATCAAAGTAGCATCTTATCTGTATAATTTCTAGGCCATGTACAAAACATGTCCTCAGGAAAATCACGAGATATTCATCTTGTGATGTGTATGCATAAAGGTCGTAGTTATTGTCACCTTTTCTACGTTCTGGGTCTCTTGTTAAATAGTGTTATGGCTTGCCGTCAGTTTTAGACCAGTACACAGTACACGGTAGTAGAAAGGTATCCTTTCGAAATCTCTCCACATGCAAGTTAGCCTATGTTGTTTTCTGTGTTCCGTTCATTCTTAGGAATTGACTTGTAGGATGAATAGAATAAGTGACTTGTAGGATGAAGTAGAACGCGTTGAACAGGGCTTTAATCTTCAGTGATTTTATAAAAAAAAATATGTTATTCTAACATCCAGAAGTTGAGGTTGATCTCACGAATCCTTTTGCCTAATTGATCCAAACTCTTTAGCTCCTCCTCCATCATCTTCTTTCATCTAAGTGGTTGCTTTCTGAGTAGGAACTTTGGTTATTTGGACGAATCTTCCATACAAGAATGTCTGCTACATCAAACATTCCGGTCCAGCTACAACCCAATGCATATGATGCAATTGCTTCCTTCACATACCCTTCTGCGACCTACCCACCAGTCCGGGTTCTGCGAGCCACACACTAATCCGGGTGTTCTGAATAGGTGAAACCATGCCACCTTGCTAACTCCACTTGTTTATGTATTAAATCTTTCTTGATATTCTCCATGACGGTCTCTGTATCCTCTATGTTGTTATCATCACTCTCAGCAATTTTGAAGTAATGACAACCTCTTGAATGAGTAGATGTTTCAAAATGTAGTACAAGACTAGAATGAATTGAATACTATCAGACATATCTGCCCAGGCATCCACCTGATGGCATCCTGGCTTTTGAACGTTGGACGTGGCACCGAACCATGCTAAATGTCTAGGCCGCGGCCCGGCCACCGGGGGACCACTCCTGTCACATGTTGCTCCTGTCCGGATGGGCTTAATTGACTGCTCCACACCCTTTGCTAACCAAATGTATAGTATCATCACATGAATAAAGAGAAATATAGGACCAAATTTATAGTATATAGGAGAATATGGAAACAAGACCTTTGGCACAAGAAAAGCATTCCTATCACTAACCAACAAAGATAGTTTGTGATAGTTGTGAAAAAATATATTATTAAAAATATATCAGATCATTTAAGACCAAAAAAGGTATTCCATCCTCAAAAGAATAATGTTCTAGATCAAAATCTCTATAATCTCTCCACAACTAATAAGAACAAAATATGGATAGTTTTCAGTGTGACAATTGATATTGGTCACTCTGCCTCACGTGCAAACAGTGCCCCTCTGCCTTCGCTTGCTCACACCTGGCACCTGCAATCACGCGATCCATCCCCTCCTGTGATCCGGCTCGCGCTCCCTCACGTGCACGCCCTTACAGCCGCCCCCTCTCCCACGCTGCCTCCCCTTGCCCACACCGTCGCTCGCCCACCGAACAACAAGAGGCCCCTGCCCACGGCAGCTCGGTGAGCATATTTAAAGAAAAACATATTTTACCTTCCTTCTAATTTGATTGGGAACGATTTGAACCTTATGTCAACAAGAGATAAATGGATTTGGACAAGTAATCTACATTCCTTGAAATGTGAACAGATATGCTTTAGGATGTCCTCAATGTGTCAGTGAAGAAATGTTGTTTCTAGCTACACTTATACTACATGCTTGATTGGCTGACATAGCTCCGTTAGTTTATTGGCTAACATAGAAAATGAGTTACAACATAGTTGATTGACTGACATTACTTTCTGCTGGCCTGGAGCTACTTCCTTGCTTTGCTGCTTTTTATTCTCCTGAAACCTATGAATGACAATATGCAAGTGCTGCCAACTAATTTCTTGAGTTGTAAATTATTCTCCTGAGACCTCAGACCCATGAATTATGAAACATTTGATTGGATCTAATCCCAATTGGTGGTTCTGCATAATGCCATAGCTGCTGCTAGCCTGTAGCCATGCGCTCTGTTCTGAAGCCAGGTAGGAAAGCTCCTAGCGACAATGTCACTTATCCTGAGCAGGCTCGATGCGGCATGCTCTAAGAACATGAAGCCATCAGATGGTGCTGTCAGCAACAATACCTATGTGCAAAATAATTTGAAGAAGGAGATCACAGGCATACTTACAACTGCTCGTGAAGATACTGACAAGATTGATGCTAACACTCTGTCAAGCCGAAAGTGTGCAATATCTTCACTGTTCGGTGGAAACTGGGTCGGATTCGAACAGTGGCAACCGTGTGGCACAGTGGCCCTGGGCCTAAACTGGGCCACGTTACCTATTTTTTCGTCTAGCGTGTGAAAATCAGCCCAGCCGGCCTACTCGCTTCCTGAGATCGGCGAATGATCGGGCTTTATTGCTCAAGCACTGCAGCGAGCGACGACAACGCACTACAGGCTACAGCTCAGCGCGATGGCCGACGAGCAACACCCAAACCCAATGCCCGCGAGTTGACGTCTTCCCGCTGATGTCACCGGTGGGCACGATGCCACGATCTGTGAATTTCCGATGACCAGCCATGGGGAATATATCCAAGCACCAAGTCAACTGGGCAGAGGGGGGAAATGGAAAAGCTAGGGTGCATACGTGCAAATTGTAGTATCGCTGTATGTATATGAGTTGCAATCACAAAAATAATATAATAATAAGGTCAGCTAAAGTTTGATCTCACCATTATTCTTGAATGGTAGTTTGTGGGCTCAAGATAGTATATTTTATCACGGTTCCGGGTCGAAGTGCTGCTACCGGTGATGCTGCATGCACAGTTTCTATTTAATCGCAATCAGTTGCGACAAGTACGACGAACTGGTAGTGATTGATTGCTGCCTCCGGTCAGATTGAAGTTTAGCGAGAAATTTCCTGCTGGAAGAAGGAGCAGCAGTCATTGGTGCTCCTGCAAATTTTATTGAGGCCAATAATGGCAGGATGAGAAGTTCTACATACTATTCTTGACTGTTCAACCTTCAACGTCTAGAGCATGCGTAGTTCGTGCTACATACATCAGAATTATGTCAGCCACATTATTCTTGTTATGCTCCAGTCAGTTGTTTGGAGTGCCGCTAGAAGTCTGGAAAGCTTAATTAATCCTCCTCCCGAACCCGAGGCTTGCAGTTTAGGCTTTAGACACCCTGCCGTTCATTCCTGTAATTTCAACAGGTGACGATCCTTTTTATTTTGCCAAGTGTACAGAGAGACAGGCATGCAAGGTTTTATTCAGAGGACTCCAGCGCTGATCCTCCTCTTCGTCGAGGATGGCGCGGCGCCTGTGCGTCGGCGATTGGAAAAGGCCCTGCACGTGCTGTAGCTGTAGTCATATTCAGCATGGCCGTGTCCGGCTTTCAGGTTCGCAGAGTCGGCGATCAGATAGCTGTTGAATCTGTAGCCAACTGTGCCATCGCTTGCCTGTTCATTTCCACCGCCTCTACTCGCCGGGAGAAGATCGTCTCCTGGATATTTCTTGGTGTATCGGCTACGGTGATCGTCTTGTTTGCATCACTGTTCAAGTTCACTGCACCCGCTTTCATCTTCGCCGGCAATATCTGGGCTCTCCTAGTGTACTGCAACAGGAACTGGAAGCTGTATCCACTTGTGAAGGATTGGCTTGGTCGCCGTCGGGGCCGCGAGGCGGCTCCGCCGAGGTGTTCCGGGGCGTCCTCGACGACGGCACCACCGCGGTCGCCGTGAAGCGGATAACAGGCATCGACCGGCGAGGCTCTCATGTGACCCGCGCTATCCCTCTCTCCGAACTTTCTTCATCGCTTCAGCGCCTTCTCTCTCTTGGAAATCTCGGGGCTGCTTGGTTGCCGGCCGAAGTGAGCCACGCCACACATGTGGTTGCCATTCAGAGTTGGCTGGTGTTTGGTTACTGCCGCCGCATGCCACGCCGCAGATTGTGGCTGCCATCAGTTCTGTGGATGTTGTTTGGTTGGAGTTAAAGCTATGGCTGCCACAAAATACAAATACTAGTACACAACAGAAAAGCACGCCACAACTGTGGCGCCCAAATACATCGCCTAGGGTTTGGCGCGTTCGTTGATGCAGCATGGCGAGCCACAGCCAGAAAAAGCGAAGTCTGGCGGCGCCACACAATACATGGCAGGTAGAGGCGCTGAACCAAACATCCCCCTCCTCTTCTTCTCCCAACCCCGGCGGGCTTGTTAGAAGGGGCTTACGGGAGGCAGACCAACCACACGGCACGGACAGGAGAGACGGCGGCGAGGAGTAGAAGACAGCCGCCAGAGCAGGCGATGGAGGAGGTTGCCGAGCTTGGTTGGGGTGAGGGCACCCATGACCATGGCGACGGGGGAGGCTAGAGAGGAAGAAAACAACAAGAGCTCAAAGTATGACATTATGGCGAAGTTTACACATTATGGTAAATAAAGTACTTAAACAATAAACTTACCTTAGTCGGTTATAAAAAAATGACATATTGAAATCTGAAGTTCAAAGGATCCAAGACAACCTCGTGGATGGAAACGGAAACTAGTCGTATCCGCTAAAACTTGTTGCATATTGGTATTTGTTTCTAACGTGAATAGTAAATGAATGTAATCTTTCAGTGTTTTTCTCTATTTGGTTCCATATGTGTATTCGACACAAAATCGAATATCTAACATTTATCCATATCTACGAAGAACAAGGTGTATTGAATTTATTTAAAAGTTTTCTCTCAGTGTTTAATGACTAATTATTTAATTTTAGTATTAGTAATGATGCAATGAAACTATTTAATAGTATGTCTACAGTAAATTTTATTAGTAATGACTAGTACAAATGTCCATGCGTTGGAACGGAGCATACAACTTATTTATTTATATAGAAATAACTTGAGATTAGTCTTGTTTTATAACTAACCGATGGATTGCACATTTATCCAATCATGACGCCATGCGTTCCAATTTTTTTATTTTTTTGGACTTGAACGCTGAAGCCGAACTTTCGTATTGTGCCTGGACGCGTGCTACACTAAGTCATGTGTGCACAAGAGACTTAAAGATTTTAATCAATGATCATGTTATACACTAATTTATTTTGGAATTGAACTCCATGTATAAACCCAAAATATTAAAACTTTCGTGAGGCAGCGGCTAAAAGGGAACGGACTCAATTTGATTGGATGGGAGGACCGCCAACGCGGACACGAGTGGGCCAGGAGAGAGGGGAGGGCGGACGAAAAACACTGGATCAAAAAGTACCATGAGAAGAAATCTTCCCGCTTTAGGCTATCCTGCACCGCCCCGTCGCAACCGCGCACGGTAAAAGGGATGGGACCCACTTGGCAGGCGACATACAGGCAAGAGGAACTGCCGCGCACTCGCCTCTATCCCAGCCTTTATCCTCTCCTCACCTTGCCACACGCTGCCGCCTTCGTCGCCGTTTCCTCGCTGCGGGCCCTCACCTGGCCCGCCTCCCTCCACCTCCGACGGCGCAGCGCGACTTCCCGGCGGCGCAGCGCGGGCTCCCAGCGGCGCGGCGCGGTCTCCCGGTCCCGGTGGCGCCACTTCCCAGCGGCGCGGCGCGAGCTCCCAGCGGCGCGGCGCGGGCGGCCTCCCGGTCTCGGCGGCGGTAGCCTCCCAGCGGTGCGTCGAGGGTGCCTGGCGGTGCAGCGCAGCGGCTCGGCCTCCGCAGCGATCCTTTCTTCCTCCGTCGTGGCAGCCAGCAGCTCTCCTCCCTCCCTCCTCCTCCCCGCGCGTGGCAGGCACAACGACGGCGACGGCGTCCGGATGCGTGGGACCCATGGCTACAGAGGATAGAGTTCCTCTCCCGGAACGCTAGGTTTTCAGTTCTCCTGTAGCGAACGGAGTGATGCAGTGCGCCATAGCGTCGATCGGTGCGGGCGTTCGATCTAGAAATCTGGCGTTGCAGGCGTTTTAGCGCACTGCGGTGCAGATAGCGTAAGTAATAGGTATAGATATAGATACATAATTATTAAATGAATTCTAGAATTTTTAATTTAATATTTTTATATTTATTTTAAACCTAATATATTTGTTGTCTTAAAGTGTTTTAATTCTTTTATTTATTTATTTACTTATGTAACTTATTTTATGATAATTTCATGATAATAATATATAAATAATGATTGATTAATTGATCTATTTAAATATTAAATATCTATTGATAACAATATTACCTTTTAAGCTATCCTTGTCTATGTTATATACCCGTGTGCTTTAATATGCGCAAAGGAAACCTAAATGGAAGGGGGGAAAAAACAGTGACAACGTGGCTTGGCACGTGAGTTTAGAGAAGCCTGTGAGCGTCAATTTAAGGGTCGTTAAAACATCTCCGAGAATTTGGTCACATAGTGAAGAGATCCGGCGACACCTCTTTTCCGCGCAACAAATAAGGTGCGCAAAGTTAGGAAGAACGGGGGAGGGGAGGGGGTAAATTTCCCAAGTGCCTAAATTTTAGGAGAAAGAGTTAAGAGTTGTTGGAGATGTTTTTTTTCCTTATTTTTCTAAAAACTAATGATTAAGAGAGGATTTAGAAAACTCTTGGAGATGTTTTTATTGAAACTGAACAAAAAAAAAGTCTAAAAAATGAGAAAAGACCTAAAATCCAAAATAGGTGAGGGTCATTGCGGGAGATGCTGAGACGACGAACGACCGGAGCCATGGAACGCGCCCACCTGTTGCCTGTTGGGAACTTGAGAGGCCCGTGGTTTCTGCTCCATTGTCCAGCAGATTCAATTCGTGGCGCCATCAATTTATCAGACTGTTGCCTTTTGCGAGGACCAGTAGCAGCTAGTATACTTGTCACCTGTTGCGTACCACGAAATTTCATTCCCATCCTCCGTCCGATGAGTACTCGTACTATTCACGGTGTTGATGTTCCTTTTCTTTCTCTCTCTGACGGCTCACGGGCACGGCACAAGAGAATGAAGTTTGTGACCGTTGATCCATAGCCAGGTTTTTCTCTTCTTTCGGCGAGGTCGCGGGGGCAGCGCCAGCCCTTCACTTCACCGACGCCCCCGTCTTGTCCTTTTGTGCGTGACAGCGTGAGCAGGAGCAGCCACGGAAAACAGCAACGGGACACGCCATGACGCCATACTAGGGCCCGTTTGGATATCAACTGGATTATGGAAGTTAGATTTTAAAAATTAGATTACAAAAAGCTGGATTATAGAAGCTGAGGTGAGGGCTGTTTGGATCTTGAGATTATGAAAGCTGCAGTAAGTAGAAAAATTACCAAAATACCCTCGCCCTTTGATTTTTGGAGCCCTGCTACAAGCAACTTTGAAGGACAGAATTGTCTTTTCATGTGTACAAGCTGGAAAAAGCTGGGTTCCCTCAGCTTCTCAGATTATTAGAATCTGAAGCTCTCTAGATTTTATAAGTTGGTAAAAGCTGTGGCTGTTTGGAGCCTCACCAAGATTTTAGATCCAAACAGGCCCTAGGAAACAGCACAGCAGCCGCGGGCATCTTTCACAACGACTCGGACCCGTGCTACTGCCACCGAGCAGTTGTGTTGTTCATCGAAAAATGATCCATCCGCGCGGCTTTGACACTGCCGGTGCGGCGGTGGCCGTGCCAGTGGACGGCCGGCCGGCTGCCGTGAACGATACCGCGCGCGCTAGCCTGCCCGGCCTAGTATTAGTGCACTATTAAAGCGTTCCGCGTTAACTTCGAACCGTCGTACGTTGGGCCAACGCCGAGAAAACGCGGCGCGTCCAGAGCAGTCAGCAGAGCAAGTCACCAAACCACTGCCGCAGTGCCGCCTGCCTGCCGGGGTTCCAGGCGAGCCACTCCACTGCCGCCCACACGCCGCCGCGCTGCTCTGTGCGCCTGCGGGCAGGACACGCCGTGCCAGTGGCGAGGTGCTGAGGGAGGGAGGGGAATGGCGGATGGCGGCGGGGAATCTGACTCGACGGCGCTGGAGTTCACGCCGACGTGGATCGTGGCGGCGGTCTGCTCCCTCATCGTGGTCATCTCCCTCGCCGCCGAGAGGTGCCTGCATTACCTCGGCAAGGTAACCGATTTTTTGATGCTTCCTTGCGTTTTCTGTTCCTGAGCATCAAAACGCCTTGCTCCTCGTCTCCCTTCTGAAAAATTAATGCCGCACCTTTGGTGGTGTCTGTCCACTGTCCACTGCGATGGCTGCCAGACGTTCAAGGCGAAGAACCAGAAGGCGCTCTTCGAGGCTCTCCTCAAGGTCAAAGAAGGTATCGATCTGGCTTTCTTTCCTCTCCCACTCTCTGGAGAAGCTGAGGTTTATGCGCTCCCGTTACAATGAGGGGGAGTTTTGTTCATCCTCAATGACTGGTGCTACAGTAGAGTTCTTCACCTTTGCTCCCCTTTTTTTTTTTTTTACTGCAGAGCTGATGCTTCTGGGGTTCATCTCCCTGCTGCTGACGGTGTTCCAAGGAGTGATGCAGAGGACGTGCATTCCTCAGGAGTGGACCATCTACATGCTCCCATGCCGTAACGCCAAGGAGCAGGACGAGCTGAGCCCCACGGAGGCGCATGGCCTTGCTGCCGGAATCTTAGGCCTCACCCGCCGGCGTCTGCTTGCCGAGGGCGCGCCAATGGCCCAGCATTGCCACAAGGTCGGTGGACGAACTACACCTGCACTTACAACAGACTATGCTTCCCATCATTGACAAAACAATTTCAAATCTTTTAGACTGTATCATTCATTAATATCGTAATATGTATGCCTCGTGCTTGATGTAGTATGTGGCTGGGTCGGGATTCGGGAACTTGAGATAGCACATGGGGGTGAGGGGGGTCTTTCTTTATTTTCCCAATTGCTATTTTAGACTAGGTGAACACGTCGTGTGTTTCCCTAGGTTGCAGTGAGCCTGAAGTAGCCAAAAAGGACAGCCGATTAGCAGTAGTATATAGTTACAGCTAGCAACTTGTGTCCCCCCCCCCCCCCCCCCCCCAGGTTCGTTTTCAAGAAAAAAGTGCTGGATTTCCTTTATTCCATTGTGATTTGTGAATTAATCGTGCTTGCCTTGCTGTATGGATGCTAAATAGTATAGGGACCACAAATACTTGTCAATGATCATGATGTTTCCTTAGGATATTCTGTCTCTACAAGATCGAAGCTTTTCTTGCAGATCTGAAAATGTGTGACATTATGGAGCAACAGAGTCAAGGTTTCAAGGCAACCATGATTTTATTTCTAACTCCAGCATATTTGTCCACAGGGAGAAGCTCCTCTGTTGTCAGTTGAAGCACTACATCAGCTGCATATCTTCATTTTCATTCTGGCCATTGCACACGTGGTTTTCTGTGTTTTGACTATGCTTTTAGGAAGCGCAAGGGTAAAATACCAACGGCATTTCATTCGTTCCTGCATAAATTAATCTTAGTTTCATGGAATTTTAACTTTAATTAGTTCCATCTTGTTACTCAGATTCGTCAATGGAAACACTGGGAGGATGAAATTCAAAAGGGATGCTGCAGAAAATGGTAATAGTGTCTTGCTTGCTGCTCATGTTTTGGTTAAATGATATAGAAGTGATCTGGTAGCAAGTAGCAACTGTCCTTCTATAAAAAATGTAATGCTCATGTTAATTAATGAATAAAATTAAGGCTCCCTTTTTTTTTTTTGGTACATTCCTATGGAACTACAGGGCCTAGGAAGGTGACCTATGTGCATCAATCTAAATTTATCAAGGAACATTTCAAGGGTATTGGCAGAGATTCCACAATGTTGAGCTGGCTGGTAAGAAATGGATCGCATGTTGCTTTCAGTCAAAGTAATGTATCTTCACTCCGAACTACAGCTGAATTACTGTAATTTCCAAAGTTTACCCTATCCTTTTCATCATACTATTTAGCATCCTTTCTACCAGTTGAACTACAGTCCGAACAACAGTCTGTCTAGTTCGGGCTAGACAGACTACACTACCTAGCTTTTCTGACTAACTTGTGCAACCTTTCTATGCTGTTGTTTCCTCTTGTCCCTCTTACACAGTTCCAGTTATCAGTTGGATTATATTGGATAACTTAGTAACAATGTTTTAAGAAATAAAACCAAAATGCATTTGAATGATTAACGAGTAAATTTTTACTACTGCATCGTTAATTCATTTTTATTAAGTACCTACTTATCAAGTACCGGTTTAACCAACTCATTAAGATTTTACTTTCAGCATTCGTTTGTTAAGCAGTTTTATGGGTCGATTACTAAATCAGACTACACTACAATGCGACTTGGCTTCGTCATGGTAAGGATAACACAACAAAAAAAACTAACTTTTTGTTCCCTTGTCAATCATATCAGGTGACTTTTTTTTTTTAGGAAAATCAGGTGACAATTTTCCTTTGCAGACACATTGTAGGGCAAACCCAAAATTTGATTTCCACAGATACATGATGCGGGCTTTGGAGGCTGACTTCAAGAAGGTGGTTGGCATAAGGTAGTCCAATCAGCAAATTTCTACACTTACCAGTTGAGGTACCAAGAGTTGTTGAGCGCAATTGGTGAACCTAACTATCTTGCCTTTCTACCTTTCTTTTTCTGACCTCTCGTAGCTGGTACTTGTGGATATTCGTTGTGGTATTCATGTTGCTGAACGTCAATGGTGAGTTTAGTCTCACTGAAAGAATCATTTAAGCCTCTAATTCTTTACAGAGCTGCTTTTTCACTGCTTCTTTACTGTGTAGGTTACTAGTATTTGCTGTAAACTAGTACTCTTCAGTACATCCGTGTTGATGATTATATATCTCTTGCAAATCTACAGGTTGGCATACATACTTTTGGATCTCTTTCATTCCCCTTCTTGTAAGTGTTTCTTTTTAACTTAATGAGTTTCTTGGGAACTTGCAAACTTAATTTTTGAGGAATTTCATATCACTTTTTGGATTTCGCCCTTGACACGAGACTCTGAACTTTTACTGGTTACTTCTTTATTTGCTTCTTGCAGCTTCTGTTGGCCGTTGGCACCAAGCTAGAGCATGTCATAACTCAGTTGGCTCAAGAGGTCGCCGAGAAGCACTTCGCAATAGAGGGCGACTTGGTAGTGAATCCGTCGGATGACCACTTCTGGTTTGGACGGCCAAAAATTGTGCTGTACCTGATCCACTTCATCCTCTTCCAGAACGCATTTGAGATTGCATTCTTCTTCTGGATTCTTGTAAGTGCAACCGAACTCCACAAACTACCGAAGAACCAAAGATTGAAGGCTTATTGTAGCTTCTTTTCTCTTTCTTCGACAGACTACCTACGGTTTCAACTCCTGCATCATGGACCACGTCCCCTTCATTGTGCCGAGGCTCGTTGTCGGGTAATCTGCAGACCTTCCGTCTGGCTACTCATCCCATTTCGAACAGTCCAAGAGCCATCAATGTGTTTCAGACGCATGGTGTTAACCTTGCAGGGCCATCATTCAACTCCTCTGCAGCTACAGCACCCTGCCTCTGTACGCCATTGTCACACAGGTGCGTACCATTATACTTTTCATGAGTGATTGAAACATATTGATGGTTTAAACTATTTTTTTTGTTTGCAAAGATGGGGACTTTCTTCAAGAAGGAGATCTTCGACGAGCACGTGCAGCAGAGCCTCGTGGGCTGGGCGCAGAAGGCCAAGAAGAGGAAAGCGCTCAAGAACAATGGCAATGGCAGCACTGGCGCGGCCGGGTCATCACATCCATCTGCGAGGCTTGAACTGATGAGACGAGCTGTCGCTCTTGAAGAAGGTAGTGCCGGTGGCAACGGGAGTGAAGCAAGTGCGGCCGAGCTACAGGACAGGGGCCCGAAGCTCTGAACGATGTAGCAAACGCCCGGCAGAGCGTCAGAAGATGCAGTGTTTCTGTACGCGAGCCATATGTTGTATGGCTATTTAGCCAGATGGTGCAGTGTGATACTCCGTATGATGATTTGTATGGTTTTTTTTTTAATATTGACATTGAGCTTGAGGCGTGTTACGGAGTGGGGAGCTTCCTGTAGTGCTGCTCATGGAGAAGATGTGTTTAAGGCCGGCCAGATAGGAGACGCCTCGCGCGCTCCAGGTGCGCAAGGCCAGAAAACCAGGAGCCACATCCATGAGGCCTGAGCGCTATTGAGAAGTAAATATTATTCTTCATTCGAAATTATAAGAAAGTTTTGATTTTTCTAAATACATAACTTTTGTTATGCACCTAGAAAAACTAAAACATCTTATAATTTGGGACGGAGTACCACACATTGAAGCTGGGTTTGGCTGACTAAGCAGCTCCCAAACAAGTATTCTCAGATATTCAGTTGGCAAACAGAAGCATCACTGAGATGATCTCATCAGAACCGTGTACAGAAGGTATACGACATGATAAAAACATAAAACCGGAGTTGATTCTAGTACAAGGGTCCTCGGTTCTACTGCCATACAAAATCCTAAGCTTGATCTATTTTAGCACTGCCGCAGGATCCACTGCAGGCATTCAACCATCACCACTTGCATGCCTGCCTCTGGATTTTGGAGTTCATGGTGCCCTTACCCTTGTCCTTGTAGGCGTTCCTGGATGACACTGACCTTCGCCCATGAGCAGCTGCTATTGCCTTTTTCCTTGGCTTGTTCAATTGTTTCGTGAGCATCTTCTTCATCAGCATCCTCTGATGAGTCATCATCTTCCGGGGAAAGCATCTTGATCCCAGATTTAAGCGGTGTCATAACCACTCCATTGCCACCTGAGGGATGAGTTTCCCATCTGTTCTCACCGCTACAACTTGTTCCATGCTGTGTGGTGAAAAAATGTAAGAAAATGCCATCAAAAGTGTGCTTATTCATTCTGATGGAAAGATTACTAACCTCAGAAAAAGTTCCAAGCACATCTGAATCCCTTGAGGCAAGATTACAATCAGGCTCATCGGAACCATCCTGAAAGACAGCCAAAATACACTTCAATGACGGTGACTCCTAACTAGATATACCTGATTACTGGTACAGTCTGCACGTATTCAAATTATCATGCTAGGCAGACGAACCTGGTCTATCTTCAAGGAAACCAAAGGCACAGCATGACCAACCTTGTCATCGTCGTCATCATCATCCTCTGAGCTGGAATCATGCCCTTCAGCATCTTCCTCAATGTACTGTAAGAAAGTTCACCAAAAAAAGAAGTATCCGAGAAATAAGCCGGAGAACAACTACAAATGTATGCATGAGTAGCAAATTTGCAGAAACATCTGACCTACCTTCTCCATCTCCACTTGCTCTTTCCTGGTAAATCCACTGGCAGCTAGTTCCTTGTCCAAGGAACCAGCAGTCTTTTTCACGGACAAAAAGGAAGGTCTGCTATTCCCTTCATCATCACTTTCAGATCCAGCTTGATCTTCATTTTTCTCTGACGTCAGATTGAACCTAAAAGAAAGAAAAGAAACCTCAATAAAAAAACAACTATACCAAATTAGGTTGATTTGATGCTTTCTTGCATATCTTATAACCTTTTGTTAAAGAACTTGTAGATACATTCAATGTCTCGGTCAAAAAACCTGCGAAAGCAAAATTCGTTTAAAAAATACAAGACATTATCACATTAGTTATCTGAGAAGTTGCATACATTTGGGCATTACAATGAGAAACAGACACCATCTGTGGAAAGTCAATAACTGTAATTTTTTCATCATCGTCAATCTGCATGGCATTGGCATCATTGAATTTAAGTAACACACTGACATATGAAAAATATTAAAATATGTAGTTGAATTGTTTTACTGTATCACAAAACGAAGTGCGCAAGCTGCACCTACAAATTATTCAAACAAATGGATTTACTTCATGTGTTTGCCACAAAAAAGTCTTGTTCCATAGTATCTTATCCAGATAAATTTTACTTATACGATGGATTTAAAACTTATAAATTAACACAAACAAGGAAAGGAAAAGGAAAAGATACCATGAGATTGAACTCATTAAAGTCACAATGTATCAGTCCATGCTCAGCCAAACGAACGATAAGACCAAGAATTGTGTCAAAAACATCATCTGGATTTTGTAACTCTTTTACTTGAACACTACAGAGCATAAAGCAACTTGTATAAGAATCTGCTTGACAGAACATACTCTTCAAACTAATATGAATCTGCAGTTGACAGATATATGCTTACAGAGGATATCCCTGCACAAGTGACATGATCACACAATGCCGATTGCAATCCACAGCAGTTGGAACAGGGAAACCATGGTCCCCTAAAGCTTGGACATATAAGCAGTCAAGAATAACCAAACAAAAAGGAAAATTAAAAGAGCACATAGCTCAGATATACATAAAAGAAATAGAATGAGAAAAAAAAATCTTCATAAAGGCAAATTCCTTCAAGGCTGCCAGTCGTGAGAGGTACAGCCAATTAAAGCTCCTTCGGTGCCTTAGATAGTCACGCTTAGATTTCACAGCTCTAAAAGATGTCCTGCCCAACCTATGAAGCTTCATGGCGAGTACTGTACCATCCTCTGTGGCGACCTCAAATATATCTGCATATCACAGAGATAAGAGAAACAACTTCATGTCCCCTTGCCACATTATTACTAAAAAAAGAACAAGCACTATGAAGACAACATACCTGACTCCTTTCCAACACCAATCTGGCGGCCAACTGAAGCAAAAACTCCTCGATTAACCTGGTTTTGATGGCAAGGAAGTCATATCCCAGATAGGTGAGCCGGTATACATCATCTGTATGGAACAGAACCGATAAAGCAATAAAGACTTGGAGCTAAGTGCTACTGTGCTAGCAACCCAAAATTCTACAATCATGATTAACTGTCAGCACTCACATTTAGTGGCATCATGATGCACTAGCTTGTTCTTCAAAAGATTCCTCAGTACTTTGTATGTACCTCCATGCCTAAATTCATAAAGCATAAGAACATATTCCACTGAGATGGAGTACAAATTCTTTCCACTCGGTAAACAATAGCTTCATTTGACATTTGTTTGTGGTTATACCAATAATGAACATCACTAAGAGTAACATTAGCCGCACGAAGCCTCCATGTTTTCAGACTAAATTGTTTTCGGCATATTGATGTTTATACTTACAATTTGGAACAGAGGGGGTATAAAACATATTTCGGTTCTGCCTGTTATAAGGATAAGCAGAAGGATGGAGATTTCGTGCTACTCTGTGCATCACAAGGTGGAATAGAAAACCAGAACTAAAGAATTTGCAATCTGTGCAAGGTCCAAACACCAGCAATACCCACCTCCAATCATCAACATGCTAAAATTGCAATTACATCCCAAAACAATGATTTTGATATCACAGCAAATATACTACCAGTTAACGTCTAAAACTAGCAACCACAAGCACATCCTCAGCATAGTCACAGACTGCAGGACTGCGAACAAAATAAAAGCTTACTTAAGTCCGGCGATCCTGTCCACAAGTTCTGCTGGAACAATCTCGTGCTGTGACAAGTCAAAAAAAAAGTTACAGAAACCGGCGATTTAATATGTAACCGGATGCAGAGGTCGAGGTGCAGGGTATTGAGGATCTTACGTTACGCATGCCCATCTCAACGGCAGTAAGGACACGGAGGTCGTCCTTGGCGAGGTAGCGAAGGGCATTCACGTCAAGCTTCATGGTGTCCTCCTGCTAGCTGCTGCAGCCAGGTCTGACCAACTGATGATTTTTGCAAAAGGTTCAAAGTAAGCAAGCATAAAATAGCCAAATAGCTTTAAGTTAGGTTTTGGGTGCTCGATTTCGCACAGCATGCAGGGAGTAGAATGGGTGGGAATACCTAGTGAGTGATCTTCGACAGCGAAGAGACAGAAAGGCCTAGGCACCTGGCAATGGCAGACCCAGAAACACGATGAAGTGGGGCTAAATAGTTAAGGGCAAAAATCTTACTAGCGCTACTATGGTATACTAAATTAGGTAATAGATATAACCCAATGCAAAGCAGAGCAACAATCAGGTCACTTGGTAGCTTTTACTAATGGCCCATGTTGTCGTCAGTCACATATTTTTTTAATTCCTTTTATTTATTAATACTATGAGAACATCACTCAATTAGAATTTTCCCCCTCATGAATTGCTTGGAACCTATACTTCCCATTATAAACTAAAAGAAAGACTGATGAGGGTTGTTATTTTTATATGTGGGATGTAATTTTACGGCCAAGCTCCTAGTCCTTTTGCACCGCTGAATCTAATTATCTATCAAAGCCTAAGTTGCATTTGTCAGATGTACATGTTTTCTCCTGCATACAAACCAATGAAACCATCATGTTACAATCTGTCGCATATAATACTGTTAACAGATGCCATGTACATCCAATATTTTGTAAGAGGCACATTAAATGTATTAAACATTTTATCTCAGAATGATATACTATGTACCAAGGAATTGAAACCTAGAACTTACATCCGCAGGGCCTCTTTCACCTCGATGCTAGGGCGGAGCAGCAGCCCGTGCCGTGCCCTACCCTGCTGCAGAGGCCTGCCTGCGCTGCGGCGGCCGGCGGCGGCCCCTGCGGCCTGCCCTGCGAGACTGCGGGGCTGCAGGTTTGCCCCCTGCCACTCCAGGTGGTGCGGCACGTCGGAGAATGCCGGACAGCCCTGCGGCTCTGTGGCACGCAGGCGCAGCAGAAGCTGACGGGGAGCGGCCGCCGCCGTTGCCGGTTGCGAATAACGAACTGCGGAACTGGACATTAGGCCTGTTTAGGGCTGGTCTGCTGCCTACCCAGTCAAACAGGCCAGGAGTAGAATGGAGGCCGGATTCGGAAGTCGGGAGGGGCTGCTAGGTGGGCTAAGTCACAAAGCCAGGGTTGTTAATGGGATAAGGCTGCGTTTGATCCATTTGGATCTATTTTCTAATACGTGTCTAATTATGGTCTAAGTAGGTTTAAAAGATTCGTCTCGTGATATATATGCAAACTGTACAAATATGCAAACATTCGTCTACATTTAATGCCCCATGCATATGCCGTAACATTGATGTGACTAATTGGAGGTTGCAAGGTATTTAAACAGGGCCTAAGTCAAAGAGGGATGACAAGGACTTCAAGTTCAAGGTGCGCTACTTGTTAGATTAATAGGACTGTCTAGGGTAGATCTAGAGGAAACACAGTTCTATTCGGGATGAAATATGAAAAACTGAGAGAGATCCGGAGAAAGAGAGGGATGATGTGCCTGACCATCAGGTAGCGCAGCGGAGGAAGAGCCCGGGGAGGCCATGGCGATGACGTCAGGGTCAGTGAATAGGAGAGGGAGCAATGAGTTCACAGACCATTAGGGTTGGATGGCCTCGATCAGAGCGTGAGTTCAAGGCCTAAAAGGCCGATATGCCTTATTGGTGGAGATCAAAACTAACACTACTTGCTCAGGGACCGCTACTCGTGCTCAGCTCGCCTGCGGATCGACCCTCTCCATTGTTATCTTCTCCTTCCCTTGCTAAGTTGCTAGGTACTAGGGAGGACATCTCGTGTTCCTTGGGTGGCTGATGGATTGGCCGAAATGATGCCTCCTTGTGCCGTGCCGTCCCAGCTGGGCTAACCTGCACAACATGTTGGGGTGCATCTCCTGTCAATTGTCATGAGTTCCGTAGCTTATAAATCAAGTGGATCATTTTAGTTCCAGGTGGGATAAAAACAGTCGGTGGATTTGCCACTCAAAGCTTACCATCAACAGTATCCGAAGAAACTCTCAAACTGAAGGACCTACTCGCCGCCATGGACCCGCTTCTCGCCGCAGACCCATTTCTCGCTCCCTGCCTCGCTGTAGCGCCGCGGACCGCACTCTTGCTTGCCGCATCGCCGTGGACCCGCCTTGTCACCAGTGGAACTCGCCTCATTGTCGTACTCCGTTGGCCGCCCCACCCCGCGATCGCGAGACAATTGCATCATGGAGAGAGAGAGAGAGAGAACACATTTTTGTGTTACGGCTCGCCTCATAAGCAAAATGGCTGGTCTCTTTAGGTCTTTTGTTTGTAGCGATGGTTTGGATATGCAAAACACTGTGCATAAGGTATTTTGTGTTTGGGTTTGCTTTGCCTTCGCTATTGTAGACAGGCTTAATTAGGGCCGTTATCAGTATTCATATGTAACGCTATACTTTGTTATATATTCATATGTAATCCTATATTGTATCTCAGTAGCTATATAAGGCGAGTCAAGGAATCATCTTTCACAAGTGTTTGCTTCCCCGAATTTAAAAGTAGTCCATGTCAGATTGGATGTTTGATATTATTTTACAGTATTAAATATAAATTAATTAAAAAAACTAATTTCACATATATAGGCTTTTTTTGTGAGACGAATGTTCAAGTCTACATAGTTCATAATTTGATAATATTGTGGTACAATAAATATGTGTTAATGATAGATTAATTAGCCTTCATAGATTAGTCTCGTAAATTAGTCTTCTTCTATGTAATTAATTAGTTTTATAAATAATCAATATTTAATACAAATAAAAAGTAGTCAAACATTCTATGAGCCCCTAGAGCCAAACACCCCTCTCTCATCACATTTTAACTGCTGCTACTTTCTCAAACTCTGTCACCTCCAGCTTGGAACCTCTGCTGCAAACTTTGAGTTCTGCGTACCCAGAAACATGTATACCTCATGCCAGACGTTGGATATGTTGGCTGAACTAGTATACTTTTTCTAACAAAATTTATGATAGTTTAACTCATAGTGATTGTAGAAATTGGTGTTGTTTTGGGAGAGACAGAATCCTAGAATTAAAATCAAATCCCTCCACCGCAGCTCAGGCTCTCTGCATCGGTCAACCAGTCTCGGATGCATGATTAACAGAATCCATAAGTAGAAATGGACATGATCCGGACGGGCATACATACTGCGACCAGTATGTTCAATGTTGTCCTGATCCAGGGGGGACGAACGAAGGAACGAACTCTCCGAACAGCGGAAGTGGAACACTGAACCTGCAGGCAGCCGCACGACGCCGAACCTGTCGGCCACGAGCTTGAAGTGAGCAAGCCGAAAGGCGACCAACAACCACGCACCGGCCGGCATCCCACGCCGACGACCGACCGACCACCGCTGCCACCACCGTTCCTGAAATGCATTTGCGTTCGTGTTCATGTACCCCCTGCTGCTGGGCACTGCACGTCACGTCTGCACCGCCCACATACAGCGCACCCGCACCGGCACACGGCCGAAATCCAGGTCCAGGATCTCTCGGGCAAGCCCTCGTGATCCCCAAGCCGATCTCCCTGTCCTCTCACACAACACAAAGCCGCCGTACGGCGACGACGACCCACTGGCGTCTGACGGTTCATGGAATACGAGGTTCCACGGGTACAGCTCCGGTCAAAAAAGCACATGCCCTGCTCCGCGTCGTTCAACGAATCTGCTGCGCGCCGGCTTAGCAACCAAGCAGCCGCCCAACTTGTATATTACCCGCGCTCCCGTTCTCTGGCGGGCCTTCCCTTCTTATTATTATTCTTGGATGGACTAGCTAGTCTATCTCTACTGGCTTTCCCTTCAACTGCTGCTGATCGAAGAAAGCTCTCGGAGAGATCAACTTGTCTGAAATCCTGAATGAGCTTTGCGGCCGGCAGCTCTGAGCCTCATCAACTCTGGTTCCTGATCCCGTCGTCGCAGTCGCAGCAGCCTCATCCGTTGTTCGCCATGGACCGGAGGCCGTCGGCGGGGAGGAGAGGCGGCGACCCTCGCCGCCGGGGCGGCGGCGCAATGCGCGGTGCCGCCGAGCAACAAAAGCAGCAGCAGCCGCCCACGCCGCCGCCGGGGTACTTCACCGCGGAGCTGGTGCTGGCGTTCCTGTTCGTGGCCGCGTCGCTGGCGTTCCTCCCGCTCGTGCTGCCGCCGCTGCCGCCGCCGCCGATCCTGCTGCTGCTGGTGCCCGTGGGCCTGCTGGCCGTGCTCCTCGCGCTCGCCTTCGTCCCGCTCGACGCGCACAGCCACCTCGTCGTCGCCTCGTCCCGCTGATGATTATCTTCCCCATCCGTCCCAGCGTGGAGGTGGTGGAGGAGGAGAGGATTAGGCCGCCGCCGTACATAGAATAGAATTGGGCTGTTTAGAAGAATCAGATTAGTTAGTCAGGATTACGACTATTTTTTTTTTTAGTCGAATGAGGTATATTTACTGTAAATTTGTCAGATCGGGTGCATCGAACTTGATTATTTGATCACATATTCACATGTACTTGATTCCTTTAAAAAAAAGGCAGGGGATGCGATGACCATTGATGATGAATGAGCACCGTCCATGCATGTTGTTTCCTACTAGCTCGAACATATCCATTCCATTGAAAAGGGCAACTCTGAGATAGTGAGAGATCGAAAGTCGCTTTTAGCGCAGTACCCTTCTTTAGAAAGAATCTAAACACTCCGTTCTAGCCGTAGAATTTCCTCACATGATCGCACCACCCAAAACAGCCCTCGCACGCACGCGTCTCACGTTTTGGCCATGGCATGGCATGGCCGGCGTGCCTTAATTTCCGGGCCCGGCCGTACAGTACGTTGCGATTGTGGAACGGCGCCGGTGGAAAAATTCGCACCTGCGTCAGTCACATCACATGGACGATTGGACGAACGAAACGAACGACGAATCGATCAAAGCCGCCACGAGACAGACAGGACGCGAGTGCATCAGCGTTTTGCTGCTGCTGACGGATGACGTACGTGCGCCACACCAACCGAACAGCGAAGCTTCCCGGGTGGTGTCGCGTGCCGGGGGTTGCGCACGCACCCTGCACGTTATTGCGTCGGACGCAGCATCGTCCAACGTCCTGATCATTTGTCGACTGATCGCCGATTCGGCATGACAGCGTCCCAGCACTCAACGTCAAGATAAAGCGTCCCAGCGCGGCAGCACGCGCTGACGGCTGACCACAGCTATAGATAGACGACGGACCGAAATCGAAATGTTCTCGTCGTGATCGCGGCACAGCAAGGGATCTCGATTCAAAGATATCTACTGTGCTCGGTACAGATGTATCCTGAACCTGAAGTTCCTAGCCCCAGAGCCTCGTTTTTTCATCTCTCTCCGTGTAGTTAGGTCGTCATCGCTAGCTACGCACCTAGTGCTTCGACAGGAGTACATCCCGTGACGTGTACATGCTACCTAAACCTAAGACTGTCTCCAAGAGGATAAGCATACCCTAACCCAAACCCAAACCCAAAATGGCCTTCAAGGGTACCATGCGTACTTATCGCTGTGGGCCCCATAAGACCATATATATTCGTCTTTAATTATACATATGCAAATCAAATAACTTATGTATTTGCTCTTTTTGAGATTGAATAAAATAGATCTTCTAATTTTCTTCGTTTTCTATTCTATTCCTTGGACATATGTCTTACTGTAAACAATGTAAAATTTCTATACCTAATATCCTACTCCCTCTATCCTAAATTGTAAGTCAATTCAAAAATCTTGGAGAGTCAAAACATCTCAACTATGACCAAGTTTATATATAAGATAATAATATTTATAATATCAACTAAGTACCATTACATTTATCTCAAATTCGGCCAAGTTTATATGATAAAATAATAATATTTACAATATCAATTAAGTATCATTATATTATTTATCAAATATATTTTTATAGTATACTTATTTGGTGTCATAAATATTTATATTTTTCTCTATAATTATATAGTCAAACTTAAGATGTTTTGACTCTCCGACATTATTGTAATGACTTATAATTTCACTTTTATTTTTTATTGGAACCGAGGGAGTAAGATGCTGAAAAGGTATGATCGTGTGTACCATGCAAAGCGTCCATCCATAGCACATTGAAATGAAACTTTGTACATAAATCTGGAGAGAGGATAGATCCGGATTCAGATTGAGGCCGGCAGTCCACGTGATAGTTGAATGAATGTTGCTGCTACATGATGTACAAGGAAGACAGGTCGACATGCTCTCGCTACGCCTTGGTCCCGATCGAGCAAACTGCGCGTATCCGGTGGTGACATGGTGCTCATCACGGCGCAGCTAATTAGCGAACGTCCATTCAATTCGGATCTGGCGAACAATTTTTCGACAGTCCCGTAACTTTCTTTTATAGAAAAAATTAATCCCCAGCTTTCCTTACATCTGCTCATTCTCTTTTGGCGTGGGCCCTCGTGACCCAGCGAGTCGTTACATGCAATGCACTCATTTTCAACTAACTACGACGTCATGCTGATGTAAGACAGAAAAAGCACAACATTTTCTATAAATAGCTATAGTTTTTGAACGGTATATCCATTTTCAATTCTTTTTGCATCAGTATATTGTACATGATGAGACCAACAAAACTAGACCACACTTGTATATGTTTTGAAGAATTTAATTTTTTTAAAAAATTTATATGCTATAACTTTTAACATATAACTTATGCACAAAAGTTATTAAACACAAAGGAATAAAACTCATGACTTAGGCCAAAACTTGGAAACACAAAACTTATTATAAAAAATTTAACATAAAAGTTAAAAATAACAACTTATATACGTAAGTTATAAGAAACAAGTTTTGTATATAAGTTATTCTATATATACCTTGTCAATGTGTTTAAAAAAGAAACTCCTGTAGTCTAACTTATAAACGTGGAAACGGGAGATTAACACTATAACTACGAGTCTAACTTATAAATATGTAGAAAAGATTACCACTGTAACTTCTTGTGCAAACCGACCTCTATGCAAGTAAAAACAAACTAGAAGAAATAAATATGCGAACTGCAGGTACATGCATGCAGCCGAACGGCCTGCATGCACGATACATGCACAATAGTAGAAAAAAAAATAAAAAAAAGAGAGAGGAAATATCCGTAACTACATGTGCACGCTTTTTAGCGTATAAAAAAAGTGCGTGCGTCCTGACTTAACGGGCGGGTGGTCGGATCGTTCGCTCTGACTCGGAACGAGTGAAGGCTCGCGGAAGAGTCTTTTGGTGCTCATCATGTTTTGCCAAGCACCAACCGCAAACCGGTGGCTTTGCTGAGCCAGGCAAACGATGGGATGGCGCTTGGTAGATGGCACATGTTTTTGCAAAAGAAGAAAAACGCCGAAGGGAAGAGAGGCCGAGGCTGGATCGGATGCATGGCGCCCAGACAAAAACTTCTCCCCCGGGCCCTGCTGCATTCCTGACGTCGTCGCCCCTGACCCAGCACTGGTCCTTGCATTGGAACCGCTTCACGGGCCGGCCCCGATCCAATTCGCCGTCCTCCATGGGCCTGCCAGCTGAAAATGCGCAGCTCTTTAACAGCAGCCTTGTGGGCCCTGCACCTCTCACAATTACTAATACCTACTGCTGCTACCAGTACTGTCGACACATGACTTCTTCTCTTTGCAATTGCTCTACTTGTAAGAAAAGTACTGTTCGCTACAAAGCAGCTTTGGCATTCAATTTGAACTGATGGAGAACTGTTATGTTACTACTATTAGAGAGACGAAGCACAAGTACCGCTGCTGTGCAACCTGTTGAAGTGTTGGTGCCGAAATGACGCTGGCCTTGGTGGCCGTTCCCGGGTCTGGACGAGGAACCGTTCAAAAAGGCAAGTACCTCCCGCCTCCGCTTTCCCGGGCTCCCAAAAGCTAAAACAGCGGCCTTGTCACGAGGTTAATGGCGTTTAGCCTCCTGCTGGTAAGCTAGAAAACACGATCAAACCAATCGTGCTAAATGGTACTGTAATGTTGGTTATATATCTGGCTTGTGTAGCCTTGTAGGTAGACGGGGAAGCATAGTATACGCCGTGTCTCTAATATACCTTCTCTGAACTGCTACGCTACACTAAACTACGTAAATCAGAAGTATACTATTACGACGGTAATGAGTGTTGTGTGTTCGTCCAATGGCTGTCAAATGAGTGTAAAAAAAAATGGCTGTCAAATGTAAGCCTCTTTTGCGGTCCAACTGCAGGGACCACGGTACTCTCTGGATCGGACTGGGAGCAGCCATTCAATTATCCACTGCTAGCTGGTGCAATCACAAACCATTTGAACTGCGTCAATTGTAGCCTCTTTTTTTGTGATAAAAAACAAGTACTCCGTATCCTCTTTTGCGGTTGGAGCCTTTGGATGGAGGCGATCGAAGCACTCCCCTTCTTCGTCTTTCAGTTGCATCACAGTTCCCAATCGTAATCCCAAGTTCGTTCTCAGACTATCGCATGAATGATATAGACTGCGTTCACCGCTAGCGTAAAACGAAGCATCTGGAAGGTAGCTAGAGATGTCTTTGTGGCGATTCTGATTCTTGTTCCGTGGCATCCAGGACAGTCAACGCTGTGCCCTCTGACCTCGTCTCATGCGGCGCTCTGCACTGCAGTGCTGCTGTCACCCATACCCCATGCCTGGCTCTGGCTCTGGCTGGCCACTCAACCCGATGCATGCCAATGCCAAACAGGAGCGCCGGGACGCGCGCGCCCAGCCCTCAGCTCTCCCTGCACGCGCTCGTGCCACCGCGTACGAACCACAGCAAAACACAACAACACCTCTCTGGCAGTCTTCAATCTCTCCACGCTGCCACTGGGGCACTGGCTGACGACAGTGGCGCCCAAACGGCCAGGCATCGAGTGCTCATACACAAACAGTGCACGAACGAACTCAAAGTACTGGATGATGGCTGGATGACGTTCATTCGGGAACGAACGAGCTAAGGGAAAACGCGTCCAGCAACAATTGAACGACTCTCATCAGTGTCAATGAGGCAGTATATGAGCGTGTAAAACATCAAATCCATTCCGTTGTGCTTGCCACATTCAGCACAGCAGCATGCATCACCAACATCAGCATTCATCGCTTCCAAACAGAGGCATATAGATGGCCAAACGGGCGGCACGGCACTAATACGGCACGGCACGCACGCGGAACAAACGAGTCGGCACGAGCACGACATGGCACGCGTGCCTGCCGTGCCGTGCCTGACGTGCCACCGTGCCATCCAGCCAGCACGAGCACGACACGGCTAACGCTGGAGCGTGCCGTGCCTGTGCCGCTGAGCATGGCAGCACGCCAGTACCCGTGCCGGCCCGGGCACGATTCACAGATAACATATCAAAGATCTCAGAATTCATAACAGGTTTCAACTCAAAATAATCACAACTCAAAATTCACCAAGGTTCACAGCATAACCACGGATAAAAACAACACAGAAAACAACAGAGATAACCAAAATAAAGGAGCTTGTGCAATGGCTACATCATTAAAAACCTGTCTAGGTAAAACTCACCCTTGTGAGAAACCCTAGACAGGGAAAAAGAGTGCAGCCAAACTCCTGATTAAGTTCAATGTTCATTACATCATAATCCACCAAGGTTCAAAGAGTTCAATGCCTAATCGAAATAAAGATGCTCAAAGGCATCACAAAGCTCCTTGTCCTCCACCATATGCTGTAGCCGTGCTTCTGCCGCTTCCTTAGTCCTTGATGCATGTGAGTGCCTCCACAGTTTCAGGGTTCAGCCGTCTCCGTCGTTTTTCGATGATCCTGCCAGTTAAGCTGAAGGTTGCCTCTGAAGAAATGGTTGAAACAGGCACACTAAAAATGTCTTTGGCAAGGGTAGAAAGAACAGGGTAAGTAAGCTTATGCTGATGCCACCAATGCAAGATGTTGAAGTCATCATCCCTCTGACTGACTATGTCACAGTCCAGGTATGCAGTGAGTTCAGAACCAGAACTATTAGATGATGAAGATGCTGCATGAAACAAGGCAGTAGCAGACATATTTCTAGACAGATCAAGACTACCAGGAAGAACATCATCAGCATCATCATATATCTCATCCCAACCAGTTCTTTTCTTACCAGATATGGTTGTAGGGGCAGCCCTTTTCTCCCTAACAGAGCCATACAGATCATCATATTTATGATATAGTTTGAATAGAAGAGATCTAGTGTCAACCAACTTAGAATTGTAATCAGCATCAGTAATCAAAGACAACTTCCTAAGCACAGCATTGAAACATTTAATCTTAGCTCTAGAATCCAAGATAAATGCAATACAATACAGAGGAGGTAGGGCTTTCCAGTATTTATTGTACTTATCAATCATAGGTTGAACAACAGCTCTAATATGTTCATCATTTTGAAACTTATGCAGGTGTAATGCAATCCTAACAATGTGATGAACCATAAGTGGAGCAGTAGGATAATACACACCAGACAGATCAACAGTTGAGTCATAAAAAAGTTCAAGAAAAGACATGATTTTAGTAGCCGAAGCCCAATAATCATGAGTCAACATAAAAGCACCAGTTCTACATCTAGGCCAATTGGATTAAATAAAAGTATGGAAAGTTTCCTTGTGAGGTAGCAAATGCTTAAGCATCATATAGGTAAAGTTCCACCTAACATCCATGTCCAATCCAAACTTCCTAGGTCTAATAGCAGGTGCCATGCAGTAACTCTTATATACAGCAATTCTTTGATTAGAAGAGTTAATGAATGATATTGCAGTTCTAAAAGGATCAAGCATAGGATCAAAAATAGCTAGAGCCTCCTTAACAATCAGGTTAATGATACGACAAGCACAGCGTTGATGCAAAAACAGATCAGCACCCAAATACTGCTTAAGTACAGGTTTCAGTGCATCCATTGCTTTGTTATTAGCAGAGGCATTGTCCAAAGTCACAGAAAACACTTTGTTTAATATACCATAATCATTCAGCACATTAGTAACACGTTCTACAATGTTCTCAGCATTATGTGACATCGGCAATGTTCTCAGCATTATGTGACATCGGCAAAAAGCAAATAGGGGATGGAGTTGGTAAGAATCAAGGTTAGCAAATCCTATCGGCCAAGAGCAAACAGCCGATCGGGCATATAAGTAATAGTCGATCTTGCAAAGGGGTAACAAGTACAGAGCGGCTATCCAAAAAGCAGCATCGGCTGATCCCTCACTTCATCGGTTGTCCCTTCAACTCGACTCGAAGAGGATCGGTTGGGAGGGCCAACGTTGGCTCAGATTCCGCTTCGTCAGAGGCATCAGGCGATAATGTTGTGAACAGGACAACTGTTGACGGCCAGAACTTGCTGCTGGGACAGGGCAAGAATCAACAAGATGTGACCAGATCAATAACAAGGATTAAAGACCTATTTGGATTGAGCTGATATCTCAACCAGTCAAATAAGGATATATTATTATATTTGGGTTTGCATACAGAAGGAAGTCATGTGCGTGGAAAGGATTCCTATTCTGATTGCTGAAGACTGAAAAATCGGCTGCTCGCCATCGGCTGATCTAATATAGCCGAAGGCTAAATCGGCTTTTCGCTATCGGCTTCTCGCCATCGGCTAATTTAATATAGCCGAAAGCAGGATGGTAGTAAGTCCAGATACTGTTGTCAGAAAGAGGCTAAACAAAAATACCATTTAAATTGGCCGATGTACACATAGGCAGATCTTGATTAAAGCTTTTGTGCTGCATTCCCTTTTAAGGGGAGCGACCAGGCATCCTGCCTAAAAGGCGATGGTAACTGTTTTGGACACTATCATATTTAAACTGTTTTGGACACTATCATATTTAACTGACAGCCGATTGCAATCACTTTTTCAAGACATCATAAATCGGCTAAAGCAGAAGCCCAAGTCAATCAACTCAAAAGAAATTCTATGGCAGACTGCAGGCTGGTTATTATCATAGGTAGCATGTTCACCGATTACACCGATCAGGGTGCAGAGGACACTACGCGGCCTCAACCAGGCTATCATTACTTCTGACTTCTTGGCAACAACAGGGATGCCGCAAGCTTATGAGCTGTCAAGAGCTTGCTGGGTAGGCTGCAGAGCACACTGAGGTAGTTAGGCAAAGGAAATTGCCTTCCCCATCGAATCGGATCTTTCTACTACCAAGCCGATCGCAATTGCTCAAAAGCCGATCAGTTTCTTTACAAGATCGTGCTTTATCATAGAAGCCTATATTCATGATTATTATAATTATAGATTCAGGGGGCCAATTCCTGATCGGCTATGACAGAAGAACGACATAGCAATATATTTTCAAAATGAAGAACAACGTCATCATGGGAAGCTACGTCAGAGGAGAATACAAGCAGCAATTGAAAAGGATAAATATCAGAAAGAAGCTCATATAGAAGGGGTTACTAATATCAAGCTACATCCAGTATAAGTCTCAGGTTGTAGCGGCCGATTTCAAGATAATGAAAGAAGTCATCAGCATCTTTATCGGCCTGGAATGAAGGAGCGGGCATGCAGATGCGAAGAAATAATAGCGAAGAAAACCTTTGAGGAGGACACACTCAGCATCTCAAGATTCTGCATCGGCCATGCCTCGGGGGGCCTAGATTCGCCACATACACACGTTGCACGACGTCCAGCGATCCATCACTAAGAAGAACAAGACGAATGACTTTTATTGGCTCCTACATCTTCAATGGTGGTATGTGTAACTCTACCCTCACAGTTTCAAAGTTTAAAATCTTGAGGATAATTCCACTCTACAAATATGTGATATAAGTGTTTTAGTTTATTCATTGTTGAAATGATAAATAGATACCCTATTTTATGTTTCATCCGTGTCTAGTTTATAGTTTCGATTTCTTTAAGATTTAGGTTTAATGGTTTAATATTTGTCTTGAAATCTTTAAGACCTGTAGGTTGCATAAATTTTGAACTTTGTCTAAAGAGTGGTTGTAAAATGTGAATAGAGAGAATTTGCTATGACGTTGTTCTAAGAGATACTTGAAATCCGGAGAGTTTTTATGAAATAATTAATAAGATTTACTTGATGTCATATTGAGCTTTGTCAAATTGTTGTGACCACTAGTGAGATTATAGTCATGTTCTCAAGATCAAGATTCACGTACACATTATAAATTAATAAATTCCTTAATGAGGCATGGGCATTCTCTCTTTGATTAAAATAAGATATGAGGCTATTCTATAAACTCAGAAATAAAAATGACGGACACGTGTCCGCCAGAACTGCGAGAAAAAATGACGATCGTGTGATCGCCGAAAAAAAAATATAATAAAAGATGGACAAAGGCCCAATAGCCTTATAGTTTTAAAATGATTAGAGAGAATGACATGTACAGGGAAAATAAAAATACCAAAAATATTCACTTGCACCTTTTGATCTAAGTATATGACTTGTATCTTCTTATGGTTCGATTTTTGACTTTGCAATATTATGTGATACAATTTTATCTAATAAAACTCCGGAAGAAAAGTGATTAAGGGATAAAAAGATAATCAGTTCTATAACTGTTATGTTTTATGGTTGCTTGAGGACTTAGTGAGAAGTAAACGCCCCATGGTTGAGGAGATGGATAGACAAGTAAAGTACCATTTTATTCAAATTTAAAAGAAATCTTGGTTATAAACATGATACTCTTGAGATGTAATCGGCATTGCAGCATCTTCTGATCAACAACCAAAGTTTATTCACTTGCTCGGACGCGCAAGAGATAAGCTTGGGGGATTTTATTTGTGGTCAGTAATGACTATTTCGCACCACCAATTATTATCTAAAAATGGAGAAAACTATGATGTTTATACACATATGCATTTACTACTAACCTATTTCCACATATATTGGAGAATTATTGTTTTACATGGCTAACATGCAGAAGTATGGAAATATGGTGAGAACGTGCTTATATTTCAGGGATTGAAAGAAGAAGGCCTAGATGCACTATTGCTGCCAGTAGGTTTCTCGGCACTTTGAAGAAGACCACAAGATCAAAATAGTTCAAAGCATGAAGATTCATACTCCGAACTAGGGGGCCTGTGTTTACACTAAAATTTGGTTAACCGGGAAATATTATTAGCAAGAAAATGTTCTGAGAAGAGCAAGACGCCTGATAGGTACCAGCAAGATCATGTAAAGGAAGTATACGGATATATGTGATCGCCAGAATTACAGGATCGGCTATTGAGAAATCGACTATTAAGAATGCACATGCACAAACGGCCAATTGGCACATTTGGCCTTGTGTATTCAACTTTAGTGATACGGAAGGGAATATTCTTGAATATATTTGGAGGCACACAATGGCTAGGCAACCCCAGGTGAAGAATAAGAGCTTGAGGGAATCAGCCGATATGCATACGAGACTCGTATTCCTCCAGGCCAATGACATGTCTATTCCACGAGCTGGAATATTACATTGCATTTTGGGAACCAGCAGGGCAAGCAAGGAAGGATATGCCTGATATGCGTGTATATGGCATGCCTTATTAATTTGGAACTTTACGTAGTGCTGAAGGACTCCTGTTTGCGTACTGCACGAACGCCGTCATGACACATACAAGGAAACAGAAATAAAGAAGTCAGTACGGGATTCGGCCTTTTACAAAATATAGGAGACGTCATGGTTACGTAGGCCAAATTAGTTAAGGAATATTATATTCAGAATAGCCTGCATGTTAGATATATTGTATCTTTGTAAACGTGGGGAGGAGTTTTGTTCGTGTACGCGAAGTCTAGCAGCCCTATAAATATAAGGGGTCACGGCAGATGTATCTATCATCACATCAATACAACACATCTTTCAGCTCCGACTAAAACTTAGAAGTAGGAGTAACGTAGATCTCAGCGAGTTCTTCAATGGGACAGAGTGTCATCCGGTGGACGCAGTCTTCCTTGTAAGTACCGTCATGCCTCGCTAAGTTTTGTCTCTTTAATGTCATCCGGTGGACATGGGAGCATCGTAGATCGGGGTTAATTCTTATTTGATATAAGTTTAGCGTCATTCGGTGGACGTGGGTTTAGATCAAATAAGGGTTAGTTATCGATTCATGTTTGTTTTTTTGTTTAATCTATGTTTAACGTCATCTGGTGAACGAAGGCTTAAATTAAGCTTGATTATGTGCATGGATTAGTTATCGGCTCTAACTAATTTGACATCTTAGTTATATTCATTAAGTTATCAAGATGTTATTTGTCATTTATTGTTTATTTATTAATATAATATCTTTCTGCCCGATCAAGATTGCATAGTATTGGCCTTAGATCCACATGAAAAATGTCATTTATGTCTCGTTCATGCTTTGTTATGATATCGCTTGATTCGGCCATTATTATCGTAATCTTGCTCGTACGTGCTGTGGATGCTTGACAAGAGCCGATCTGAATGAACACAGAGCCGCCGGCCATCTATACCAGTTCTGTATTTCTTTTAGATTTGCTTGTGATTATTTTCGGGAATATATCTAAACTGGTGCAAAGTCACAGGCCTTCTAGACCAGCTTCGTATTAGTACTAGATTTATACTTGGAACTAATCACCGCCAAGTTTTCTGCTTCACGGACCCCGAATCGACTAATTAGCCGATACGGTTGTGCTTTTTCGAGAAAACCAATTAACCGATCGCATTCTGCCAAATCGGCTAAATAGCCGATTTCTGCCTGTTTGACGTTCAGACAACCTGAATTGAATGATTTGACCTGTTTACAGCAATCGATTATGTTTTAATCTGTTACAACTATCTGCATAGATTTATTTAATGTAGATTATTCTATTTGATCACGCATATCAATCGATTATGTATCAGTTCAGTATCTGTTTCTATAAAAAAACATGCATATATGTCGGAATCAACTCTTTAGTCGATTTCCGATTAAATCGGCTCTCAGAGCCACATAGTTGGAACTATTTGGACACACCGGTTAGTTCCTCCCTGTGATTACTGATTATTATCTTTTCCTTGTCAATTGCAGGTCAAATTGACTGGCACGCCTGAGGGTTATTGACACTGTCTGACCGGGTTTGAAGCTACCTGGATCTTGAAAACTTCGACGCTCTTGAGATCATATCCGACTTCGCTGGTGTGTTGAGACGCAAGAACCGCATTTTGTGCCAACACCTTCATTCTGCCCCGCCCCTTCGCCGGCTGCATTTGCCTGGCCGTCATCGGCAGGGTCGGTGTTGCCGGCAGCAGCCATCTCAGAAGCGGTGCAGTTGAAGATGCGCTCGGCCTCGGCAGCAGCTGCAGCATTATGGCCGAAGAGCACCTCGGCATCACCAGCAATGTTGTCCTCGTCATCTCTGCACATATCGCAGAGGCACAGCTCGTCGTTCATGGTCATGGACTGATCGTCTGGACCGTTCACCTCAAGCTTGACATGTCGTCGCCGCCGGCCTCCGGTCCCTCGACGTCTACAAAAGAGGGAGTTAGTGTCAAGATGTAACACCTCTGGTGTTATGGTTAATTAAAACCTGCCATGTCGTCATCATTGCATGTAATCATCCTGCATAAACTCATTTTTTTACTATGCATTAACAAAACTGATTTTATTTCAACATGTGATTATGCATAAGTGCTTGAGAGTGATTTATTATGTAAATGTTTGGGTTGTATGCAATTATCTAGATTAAATTGGAAAATAAAAAGAAAAACAATTATAAACCCTAAAGCGGACCCGAATTCCTAAATCAAAAACTAAATAGAATTAGGTGTTGGGCCTTAAACAAAAGTTGCAAATCTTTAAAAGTTGAGCAACTTCTATTTTGGGAAATTTTGAAGTTATTAAAAATAATTTCAAATAAAATCTTAAATTAGGTTTTAAAGTTTAAACTTGATATACAAATTCAAAAACTAGTAGGAATTTGATAATGGTCTTTTAATAAAAGTTTTAGTCCTTTCAAAATGGAACCACTTTTATCTTTGGAGATTTTGATGTTGTGTTACAGAAATTCAAATTAAACTCAAATTACTATGTTGAAATTTAAATTTGAAACTTCAACTTCAAAAATATTGAGAATCTGATAAAACTTTCTTAATAAGAGTTGTAGAGCTCATTGAGAGAGACAACTTTTATTTTAACTATTTTTCAAGTTGTTGAGGAAAATTAAAAGTAATTTTAAAATTACAGTTGAAATTTCAAACCTTATTTTACCCCCTTTTGATTTATTCAAAATTCATTCAAAATTTGGATGAGGTTCAAAAGTCAAAAATGTTCAACGCTAAATCCACTGCAACTCTTACATTGGGGATTTTGCAACTTGATACACAAAATAAAAAGTAATTTTGCCCAAAAGTCAAAAGGTGGCCTGGTATGCTACAGTGTTCCGGGGGGGTCCGGTACTGGGCTCTGCCCGCGCGCAGGGCGCGTGCGCGCGCCGGCCGCCGGCGATGCCCGGGGCCGGCCGGCCACGTGTCGTCGTCGGTACGGGCCCGTGGGGGTCCTCCCCATACCGCACTACCTCCATTATCCTTTAAAGGCGACGAGCCTCTCCTCCCGTTTCTTCTTCTTCCTCTCAACTCACCGGAAACCGCCCGGGTTCACCGGTGAAAGTTCGCCGTCCTCGATCTCCCATTTTCCGATTCATCCTACCCGTAGAGTTTCCACGTCCTGGCGAAGCTTTTGAGTCATTTTGCGCGCTCTGTTACCATCTGAAGCCCTGGGTCGGTGGTCGTCTTCCTCACCGGCAGTCTAGGCGCCGCCGCGGACCATCGACGTTGTGTCCAGGTTGTTCGGGTGGATTCCGTGCTGTGAAAACTAACGTCTCAGATTCACCTTGAGGTAGTGAAGCTCATGCGCGCGTTATTTCCTTGTTTCGTGCCCTGTAGACGCCGGAACGGACCACTCGCCGTCCGGTCCGTGCCGCCGTGGTCATGGCGAACATCGACGGGGCATCTCCGAGCCACTTCCGGTCCAACCCGCCCGGGAAATAGTGTCATGGTGAGTTTCCAGATCTTTCTGTGCCATAATCTTAAACTCTACTGGGTCCTCATCGCCGGTACGCCGCTCACCATCGTGATGCTCACTGTCCGGGCCTCCATGGCTGCGGCTAGGCTTGCTCTAGTCTTCAAATCGATCGAACTAGCATGTGTATAGATTCGCCAGGTTGAGGGTTACGCATTGGTGCTCTCGACGTCGCCGGAGCCACCGTCGTCGACGAGCCGCCGTGATCGGTGCCGCCACCGCGCGCGTGTCTCTGCTCTGCTCGAGCAGAGCGGTGGGGAGGAAGAAGAGGCCGGTTGGGCCTAGCTGGGCCGCGCGCGGACGGGTCAGCCGGCCCAGTAGCGCGCTGGAATGGCCGGCAGTGAAGGAGAGGGCGATGTGCTCTGCTGGGCCACGGTGGGTCTTTCGGTTTTGCTGGCCCGAGTTGTTGAACAAGTTTCCATATTATATGAATAGTGCTGAGATTTGGTATTTTTATATAAAAATAAATAGAGCTCCTAAAATTATGCAAAAATTTGTGTAGCCACTTTGTGATGTACTTTGTTTAGGAAAAATATGAATTAGGCATTTTAGTAATTTTTGCTAAGTATTAAAAATATGTCTTTTAATTAATAAATGGGACTTCTAGGATTTTTACAGGCCAAAATATTTATCTAAAAATCATAAAATTTAAATTAGATCTATTTTAGGTCAAGATCTATCTGTAGAAAAATTTTGAGCTCAAATAGAAATAATTTAATTATTTCTTATTTATTACTTGCTTAATTGATTAATTAAGGAAAGGTTATTAGGATTAAAATTTTAATAATTCGTTAAATCTTTTAGGGTTTGGTTAAACCTCTTGTAGTACCTGAACCCTGCTGTTCCAAGTTTTGATGATCATTTACTTTGTAAGTATAAGATGAATTACCCTAGGTAGTAATTAAATGCCAAAACAAAAATCCTAATTGTTGATTGATTAATAAAATTGAGTAGAAACCCTAATTCACTTTTGTGTGGTAACATTTGTATTGAGTGATATCCCTGGGTCATTAACTTGAGATGATCCTTGGCACCTTAATTAGTGTTTGGGTTCTTAATTGAATTGTTAATTTGGAATGCTAGTAATTTATGTTCGTCTCATATAAGGATAGGGCTTAATAGTTTGTTTAGGCAATGGGTTAATAATGTTCTAGGGGAAGAACCAATCCGACTTTCAACGACTATTAAAACGATCAATAAACCAAAGTAGTTAATACTCGATAGTAATTAGTTTTGTTGACTTACAACTTTATCGTGAAGGAAAATTGTACTCAACTTTCAAAGTAAGTTTACTTACTATTGATCGGTGATTTTGTGCATCTCCTGCATCATGGCATACATGTCATCATATAAGTGTTGTATTATTATTTCGTGTAGTGAACGCGCGGTGATTATTATCTGAAGCGTGTCCTGAGTAAGGTCTTCACTCGGTGGACGTGGATCCTTCTCGGTGATTGACGTCAGGGTTTCGTCTACTTCAAGCAACAGGCAAGCCCCGATGCATTTGCCCCTCCTTGTTATTTAAAAATATTTATCACTTGAGTTAATCTACTGCATTAGGTTAATAGGAGTTGAGTGATAACCTATTGATGCATTACCTTTCCTTGACCACATATTATATCTAAGACCCTGGTTTATTTAAAGTATTGAAAAATGCTTAGTCATGCTTAATGATAGAGTTGCAAAAATGCTATTTTGAAAACTGTGATGATATGAAACAAATGAATCATTTTATGGGATTGGTATTGTCCTCGTTTGGTGATGGTGTACTTGGCCAGTCCATTATCATCAACGTGGATGGGTTTTCCCGTTTGGATGGCCAACTGTTTGGGTTAGAGTCCCAACTTTCGTCGCCATCGGGAAAGGGATGTGAAAACCGGGTAGCTACCAGTGTACTTGGGTTAGAGTCCCAATGCATGGTTTCTAACGGAAAAATATTAGGGACCATTCGTTGTCGGCCTGCTGTGATCATGACTTTGCAACTAGCCACATACTACGGAAAGCCTCTGACTCCGGTGGCTCTACTGCTGGAACCGACAACCACGCACTGGGAGTGGAGAGATGGCGAGAGTAGCGTGTACCCTCGTGGCCGTCGTGCCTGGAGACTAGAGGGGTACTGTGCTCTCGGGTGGCGCAGGACCGGTTCCGGGGTATGAAAAGCCGTGGTAGGCGGGGTTGGCATATGCAAGCTTATGTGCTACATATGCAGTGTGGATAGGGATCCCCAGCTGGGTACTTCTGGATTCGAATCGACGCTGCTCCTCGGTTAATGGAGACATGATCCTCACACTTACAGCGAAGTGTGGTTCGGAACTAGGATGTTTTTGAATGGACGAAGTAAATGAAAGAATGTTGATATTTGAGAAGGAACTTGGAGATATGGTTAATGATTAATAATATTATTGAGATAAAATACTGAAAATAGGATTAGTATTGCTTTTCTGCAAAATCCTTGACTCTCGCTAAGCCTTACCTTGACTCCCCTCAGCCTGCATTCCTGAGTCTAATTTTACACCTTTAGTCGGGTAAGTCTTGCGGAGTACCCCATGTACTCAGGGTTTGTTAACCCCCTGTTGCAGGTAAGTTGAGTAAACAGTTCTACGAAGGATCGTGCCGGTCATCGGATCGTACATGGATGAAGATGTGTATATAATGAAACCCTTGGGCAGGGTGTTTAGTTGTATACAGCTACTCCACTGCGAAACTCTGGTTTGGGATAATGTAATTGTAATCTATGTTTAAGCAATACTTCCACACTCTTTACTCTGATTCAAATTATTTGTGTAAACTGTTGTAATACTTGCAAGGTCTTTACAATGAGATCCTCGGGAAAATTAGGGTTTCCTATGAGACCCGACGGGCCACCTAAGTCAAAGGGAACTCGTGCAGACTAGTCAACGGTCCTTAGGGACGATGACGGGGCACGTGGGCCCTATGATTAAGGCGGTTCCGTCACACAAGATCAACACGAAAAGAATAGATCTCGTACCAAAGAAGAGAGATCTTACCTTTTAAGCCGGAGCACCGGAGATGCTAGCAATAACGGCGACGTCGTCGACGTCGAACTTCGGCAAAATGGTACCTCAACGCATCGCGGAGCCCATAATATGCCGGAGACCAACGACGACGACGACGACCGAGGCGAGACAGAGAAGAGGACGAGTGGGAGATGTCGAGGACGAGGCTACATCGCCGACGAGAAGGCTCAGGGAGGAAGATGAGAGGTAGAGACGGCTGATCCGTCACTCCCTTCACGCCTCCACTGCCGCCGACGCCGGCTCCAAGCCACCGGCCGGCGGGAAGAAGAGGAGGATTAGGGTTTCGAGCTGGGACAGACGAGAGAGAGAGGCGGCGGATGCTCGAGAGAGGAGAGACCGAGAGAGACCGGGGGGGGAGCGATGAAATGATTTAGGGTTTCGCCCCCCGGTGTAGCTGCCTTATATACGGGGGCCGAATCGGCCGCGGAAACCAACGGTCGGATGAGGGCGGGGGGCGCATCCAACGGCCGTCGTGCCGCTGCCGTGCCGCGGCGCCGTGCCGTGCCCGGGCCGGGCCGTCGTGTGCGCGCGCGTACACGGGCACGAGCACACCAACGGGCCGTGCTAGCACGGGCATGGTTCTAGCGGGCCCGGGCCGTTTTCGGGCCATGCTTTTTAATGCCGTGCTCGGGCCGGCCCGAAAAAAATGGCCCGTTTGGCCATCTATACAGAGGCATACACAGAGATTAATTAGCTATTCCAAAAATTAAAATTGATTCCGACACCAATGACACCAGCATTCATCATGTTCCGAGGAGACAATTTACATGTGGGCTCGTATCAGTACGCCACGCCAGTACGCTACGCGCTGCCGGTAACCTCTCCACGCTCTGTTCCCTCCGGCACCACCGGCTCCGTCGCCGACGCCACGGGCGTGGGGCCAGCACCACCACTGGCGGCACCGCCGCCGCCTCCCTCGTCGTCCATTGCCTGAGCGAGCACGGTGGCGCCGACGCAGGGCCCGCAGGTGCGCTCCACCCAGGCCTCCAGGTCGTGGGCGCCGCCGCCGGCGTGGCCCTGCGCTCGGCGCCCGAAGCAGAGCCGGCCCACGGCCACCGCGGCGGCCGCCAGCACGGCCACGACGGCCAGCATGGCGATCACCGGGCCGTACGACGACGACCCTCTCCCTGCCGCTCCGACGGGCGCGCCTCCTGTGGCGTACGCCACCGGCACCAGGAGCGCCGCCGGCGGAGTTGGCGCCGGTGGCGCCGGGGGCATCAGCGTCGTCGACATTGCCCACGGGCTAGACGCCGTTGAGCGTTTGCTCAGAGCTAGCCTCAGGCCGCGCGCAGCTCTAGACGCTCTAGGGTTTAAGAGACGAGAGAAAGAGAGAGTGCAAATGGATGGGGGGGAGCTTGATGTTGTGGATTCCTTCCTCTGGCGAGAAGGAAAAGACTTGCTCGGCTCGGTCCTTTCGGTAACATTTAGGCAGGCCAGGTGTGCAGTGCCAGCAACTTGAGTTTTTGGCGTACAGGGGCTAGGGTTTGGCCCAACGGTGAAAAGCTCTGACGGTCACGTGTCCACCCATGAGGCCGTGACCACCGGTCGCTCCAAGTCTCCTACCGTACAACATGGTACACGCAGTTTTAGGAGCACAATCAATCAACCTATCCGTACGCTAGGAGAGAAGAGAAACAAGAAAAGAAGATTTGAACACAGGAATTTGATAAGGATCATACAAGGATTTTATATATAAAAAAACAGTAGTTATATGTGGTTTTACAGCTAGCTGGAGCGTTCCTCGGTCCTCGCTTCCTCCGGTTGGTGGAAAACTAGAAAATGGCATGAGTGGCTGAATAATGGTGACGGAGCTGTAGCTTTCTCAGGTTGCCAACGTGATGAAGTGATGAGGCCGTGAGATACGCCTCGAGGTGCGTGAGATCCTCGACAGTGACGCTTGGTTCTGTCAGGCTCGGTGGGCGCCACATACTTCCGTGCAATTGCCTTGTGCAGTTGTTGTGCTGGGCGCTTGGGTGCTCGCTGACCGGCTGTCCTCCGGCACTCCGGCTCCCACCGGGGCAAAGGTGATGCTTTGCTGCTGGTGCAAAACTGCAAATGACGCGGAGACGACAGACGTCCTGGCGACACGGCAGGTCTCGCGCTCGCGGATTCGGCCGCGGGATCGCCGGATCGGGATGCTGGTACGTGCGCGCGTTCGGGCCGTCCTGTGGCTCGCCCGTGGAGATTGTCCTCCTCCTCCACCGTGGCCCGTGGGGGCGGGCGAGGGAGGGGGCTGGCCGGTCCGGCTCCGGCTCAGGTTCTGCGACCCTCGTAGGACAAGAATTCAGTAACTTTGCTATGTAAAGTTACAACATAACTTTCGCTTCATCTGGTGCATCCCTTCAAGATCCAAGGGACGTTTTGAATCCAAACAAAAATACATCCCCACACTTAGCCATTTTCAACCTGCAGCGCCCCTGAGGCCTAGACAAAAGATGCAAGTAGCATGAGTGCCCGTACACACGACACTAACCCGTACCGGTGGCGCCGCCATCTTGCCGCTCCGTTGCCGTCTACGTCATACTGGAATTTTTATTATTTTTTAACCCATTTTTAAAAGGAGTTTTAAAAATAATCACAGCCAAAAAGATTTTGCAGATTTAAACTGCCACATGCATTGGCGCAGTAATATTTACTGACGTTGGACGACGTTTCTGACGTGAGAAAAACTTGTTGCGCCACCCCACTGACGTGACAACACTGTGCTGTAACGCCATTGAGAGTGACGTGACAAGACTTAATTTTAAAAAAATTATAACTCCTCTATACGACATCAGATGACGACATTCTTGGACCTTGGGCCCGTGGACCGTGGCCACTGCCTCAGCAGACCACTGGTTCGCTGTGGTGCTTTCAGTGGTTCGTTGTGGTGCTTTCAGTTGTCGCGCGCGCCGTCCTTACTGTTGCGTCTCACTTCCACCAGTTGGTTTTCTGCTACGGTGGGGGAAATCCTAGATTTGTCAGCTCCGGCCGCTGTTGGAAATTTTTAAAATAATCGCTCTGTTCGTTTGAGCTAGGTATAGTTTATTTAGTTAGAGAACATATTTTTTTTTCACAACAATTCAGCTATATATTTAACCTAGTCAAATAAATATTATTTTAATATAATTAATTGTAAAGTATAAAGCTGTAATAATAAAATTGCTTATTTAGGTGGTCAATTGACTGACCAGAAGCCGATATGGAGTCTTGGGGCAGATACTTGTCCATCGACGTTTGGATTGCCAACGGGAGGCACAGGCATCAGTCAACGTGGGAGTTATGCCGATGGAGAAATCGACATTCCAGGGATTGATAGGTACCACGCATGATGAGCCGGCCGCACCATGCCACATTTTTGGCTCCCGTTTAGTTCGTAGCGGCAGTTGGCACGCTGCGTTCTTGCCAGTTCTTTTTTCACGCAAGTGTTCCACAAGTGTGTCCGACAAAGTCAAGTCCGCACAAAACAGTTTACTCGAAAAGTTAAATCTAGAATTCCAGAAGAAAATACTCCATCAGTCCCAAAAGTTAAATAATTTTAATCTAAATCTGCATTATTGGTCGTGCTCGCCTCAAACAGTGGTGGGCTATTTTGATAGGGGTAAACAGTAAACACCTCATATATAGTTGTTTGTCATAATATTGGTTAAAAATTTAATTTTTAAAACTACAAAATTTATAATTCTAGATCCAAGTAAAATGGGCCGCACTTAATTTTTAACATATACTAAAAAATTTTGATGATTTTTTAAATCCATAGTACTTTTACTCCCTCCGTCCCAAAAAAACATGCAACTTTAACACAGTACCATGCTTTAGTGTGCCAACTTTGACCAATTATAGATAAAAAATTATAAATAATTATAATGTCAAATAAACACCATTAGATTCATTATCAAATTTATTTTCATAATATCTAAATTTGGAGCCATAATTACAAATACTATTTGCTAAAAACTTGGTAAAACGTGAATTACTTTTCCTGGCACGTAACCCATAGTTGCATGTTTTATGGGACGGAGGTAGTATTTTGGATCAACCAAAGGAAATTAAAACATGTTGAGTACCGCGAAACTCGTCCATGGGCTGGAGTACCGTGAAACTAGGCCTGGTTGGACTGGATCCTACAGCCACGGCCCACGGCCTGGTAGATAGGGTAAAAACCACCAATTACACTTTGTGGACTCTTGCTAGATTAAGAATGTACTACTTTTCTAAAAAATATTTAACGCATTGAACTACATGGACCATGTTTCGTGTATCCTTGCTCCGTCATCCAATACAATAGGTTTGGTTGGATAGCCCTCAAGCGGATCGGTTGTCAAAAGTAACTTTAAGTTTGCTGAGGCGTTGATCAACACTCCGGATTGGTCTTTGAAAAAACACTCCGGGTGTTCAGTTAAAGATTGAAGGGATTTCCGAGGTGAGTGACAGAGACGGGGAATATTGGACAAAGGACCTACGCTGTAGATGAGTAAGAGTAACAAGCTAAGTCAATTTCCACGCTGCATAGATTGTGAACCCAAAATTTAAAATTCCATCTAATGACGCCCACCCCTAAGTATATTATTGCAATGTTCATTCGCTACGACCTCTGAATACACGTTGTTTGTTTCGAATTTTCTGCAGCTGGAGACTTGATTTGACATTTTCCTGCATCCTCCCGGGAGCAAAGCAGGGGCATGCAAACCATCATTTGCAAATCTGCATCTTGACCATTCCACATGTATATGTACACTTTTGTTGGATAACACAAACAGGCTTACTACATGCACTGCACAATTACTCCTTTGCTACCACCTCCGAACAAAGCCAAAATTCATTATAAAAAAAAACGAGCAAACTCCCTTCATCACCCAGCGCGCAAGCACGATGCACGACGCATCCAAACAAACCCACCCTCTGCCAGTTCCTGCAGATCGATCGACCGATGCAGACCACGCAGGCGGTGGGTGGTGGGTGCATCCTGCTGCTCACATCACATGCCACCGATGCAGGAGAAGATCCTGACGCTGCGGACCCTCGGCGGCGCGCCCGGCCGGAGGCGCCACTCGGGCGAGGCGCCCACCTCCCCCGCCAGCTCCTCGAGGGAGCGGTGCCGGCGGTGGTGCGCCACCTCCCTCTCCGCCGTCGTCACCTTGCCGCCGGCGCCGGCGGGCTCCCACTGCTTCTGCTGGTCCCACGAGCTGTCCTCCACGCGGGCCCCGAACCTGCCGCGCGACGAGCCGGTGGAGCTGCACCGGGAGTAGTAGCTCCGGGTCCGCCGCTCCTTGATGGCCTTGTAGATGAACGGGATGAGCCCCTCCATTTTTTCGGACTGGCTGGGTGATGTTGTTTTTCGCTCGAGAAAGAATCGGCGTGGTTGGCGTCGGTGGTGAGCTGAGCGAGACGCCTTCGCTGTTTTTATGGGCGGGTTGAGTTTCACAGGCTCTGTCTGGGTTTTCTATGGGGGGTTTCGTTTCACTGTCATCGGCCTCCGGAGACGGGTTCAGAAACGTCGCTTGAGCCGGCGGCCGTCTCTCGTTTCTTGCGTGTGGTCCATGTCCATCGCCTCCTGGTATCCCGTTTGCGTTTTGGCACCGGTTGCTTGTGTTGTGCCTGACAACGTTTGATGTTTGGCCGTCTCTCGTTTGCTGGGTAAATGCAGCTCTCTGTTGCTGCTAGCTGATGATGTTTCTGGCTGGTTGCGTTGGTTTCCTCTTTCCTTTTCGCAGTTGCCATTGAAACCTTTGCCTAGTATGACAAGAACTGAACCTCTGATGAATATAAAAATTATGGAATCTCAGGGTCTGGCTAATCATTTCGGTAGGGTGTGCGCGCCAACGAGAAAATGCGGTGGACAAAGAAAATATGAGGAAATAGAAAAAAAAACGAAAAATGTACAGTATACAATCAGGATCGTGATGACAGACCACGAGTATGTGTCTTGTTGCTTGTTAAGTAAGTTTTTGAAGCGTGGTAGATAGTTCAGATAGCGTCGAAAAGTCAGCTCAAACGGGTGCATCAGGTTTTTCAGAGGCTAAATACGGTTCATTTGAGGTAGGTACATTCACCAGATTTGCACCAGCCAATGAACGCGCCATGCCGTTGCTAGGCAAGTTTGACTAAGCATCCCGCCGGCTGAGAAACACAAGCTCAAATGCTTAATCATAGCGTTTGCTAGAGCTGAAAATAAATGCTGATTTTGTCTCGTGCTGATTTATTGTGAGAGAAAAATACAGTTCTATATCAGAAAAAATAAACGCTGAATGGCTGGATGACCTCATGGGACCACAAATTCTTCAAGGTTTCATATAGAAAATGAGAGGCACGACCTTTGAATCCCAGCTTAGCTTCGCAATGGATGGAATCTGCAGGTAGCATGAACACCTAACAACCCAACATGCTTCGGTTCCGCTTACAAAACACACGACGGATTGCTCTGTTTCTATACAGGTACCTACATGACAGATCGAGATGGTGTACTGCGGAGGATGACGTGCAACGACCACACGAACGCCACATGATTTAATTATTTATCAATTGCTAATCCTGAAGTCTCCCGCATCTCGAATAGAAGAAACAATCTGATAAGATTTTATAATTGTTCTAGTGGTTTATCAGTACGACGTGGTAGCATAACGCCAAGGCTGCCTTATACGTTTGGGATTATTACGATCTTGAGTATTGAATTCACTGACTTGCTACCGATGTCGAGCCCGAGGGAAGCTTATTCGCCACGGCATGTTTCTGCCGTAGACTTGACCTGGATAAAAAGGAAATGTTTCTGCACCAGCAGATTGATCAAATCCATGTTTTTTGTAAGATGTAAATTTATCTTTTTCGTAGCTTGATGTACATTATCTTATCTTTTTTTTTTTTGGGGCTTGTAGCTTCTTTCTTTAATGTTTAACTTGATCCGTACCTATTTTATTTTAGCACCAAATCAACATAGCCTCAACTAGGTCTTTCAACAAAAAAAAGAAGCGTCATTTAAAAATACAGTATGGTTGTCCATGCCTTTCCCTTAAACCGAAGTGCATTGACTGTCATCCTCAAAGTATTTTATCTACAAGCAGATATGTTAAACATATAATTTATCGCTTCATCTGGATGCATGTCGTAACTCGTCAGCAGTGGCGGATGTAGGATGAAAATCAAGGGGGGCTAAAACAATGGAGATGTTAATTTGCATGAAAATTTAATGGTGATTTGACGTTTTTGCTACAGTAATCTAGTAGTAAAACCAAGTCATTAGGGGGGGCTGGAGCCCCACAGCCCCCCTTTAAGATCCGCCACTGCTCGTCAGGTTGTGGTGTTGTATGTTTACTTGTGTTTTAGGAGCAGACTTGACTTGCGCAGCCTATTCGTTTCTCTGCAAATCAAGTTCTTTTCATTCGTAGAACAATATTTTTAAATCACAACAAATCAGCATTAGTCAAAATCAGTTGTGACTAAAAATTACTGTTCTACGAATGAAAAAAAAAACCGATTTGAATGTTGTGACCGAAAAACACTGTTCTATAAAAGAAAAGAAGCCGATTTTATCTGATGCTGATTTTTTAAACATACAGTCATTGTTGAAACGCAGTGCTTGGTTGGTTCGAGTCAACTGACAGTGCCAGTAATTAGCGATCCAAATGAATGACATGCAAAGATTATACTGTCCTTCAGAATATGTCAGACCTACAGCTTGTACAAATATCAAATTGATCTCTTTTTTCCATTCAGCTGTTGTGACCCAAACAGGCCTCGGTTAAGCGCTGCATCTATGCAAGTTGTCACACTGAAAACGTTGAAAGCGAGCGAAGCAATGGCAAGAAGACAGCTGAGCAGTTACAAGTAGCAATCAAAGCAAAAAGGAGACAAGAATATAATCTTGTTAGTCGAAGCATCATCTGTTTCACATATACGTACATCAATTCTTCTTTGGAGAACCTCTGTTTTGGATAATATCAATCCAGTAGTCGCTGCCACCAGTGTTGCCGTTATTCTGAAAGTAAACTAAACCTTCGATTAAATTTAAGTACTAGCCATCAGTGACAGGTTCTGTTGAGCCATATACTCCTATAAAGCACAAGTAGGCTGATGGGATCCTCCTCTCTCCAAATGGACGCTACACGTCTAATTAGATCACAGTGTCTGAACTCTAAAGAGATTCTTGTCCACACCCAAAAAAAGAAAAAAACTCTGAAGAGATAGGGTATCCATCTCAAGCTTCCAGAATAGATAACGCAGAGAAGAAATCATCATTACAAATGTAACAGATGTCACCGTTGAAGTCGCCTAGCTCATCGATTGGATGGCAGCTACCGGAACAGACAGACACTCGGGAATTCCCGGTGGGAAGTTTGCCGATGCAATCTTTCAGCCGTGGTCCAGCTGACCAGGATTTCCAATCCACGCTTGGGGTACGGTTGTAGTACTGAATAAAAGAAAAGGCACACGTTGTTCTCAAGGTTTAGGTGGTGTTGTTGACGAGCTGAGCATGGGACACAGTCGAAGCGGCGCCACGTCAGCACTCAGTGCGTGATAGAACTGGCCACCTAAACCTAACACCAGCAGAGCAGCTAGCTGGCTCCAATGTAGGCTCTGTTCGCTGAAGCTGAAAACCGCTGAAAATAAACGCTGATGCTGATTTCTTGTGAGAAAAAAATACTGTAGAAGGGCTAAACAATAAGCGGTTCTAAGCTCAAACGAACAGAGCTGTAATTAGACTCATCGGAGGGTTTTCAGCGAACAACGAACATTATTAGACTCGCTTTGGAGCAACACTTCAGATTGTCTGACGAGATGTTCAATTCTTTTCGTCATTCTCTAATGGCAGATGGTGTCTGGATAACTGGATCAGGTGTCCGGTCAGTAAAAGGCGATGGACGCTGACCGGCCGGCGTTGGACGACAGGACGAATCGGTGGACTCCGCCTGCGGTTGCAGTGCAGCCGTTGTTTCGCCGCCGATTCCCTTCGACGCGAGTTCGCCAAAGCCGGAAAGCGGGCACTGCCCCGGGGAGAAGAGACTTTTTTTGACCAATCAGGCAAAGGACCAACAAACCACCGAAAAACAACTCAACAAAGCGAAAAAAATAAAAACAACTCAGCCTGGCGTCTTCTTGCGGAGGTTTTGGATAAACATAAACGTCACCTAATTCTCGAGAATCTAGAGCCCTGGCCCTGACAAAAGTGAAGTACTATTACGACGACAAGTAATCCCAAACTCCCAATCTGGTTCGACACTGCGTCAGCACCGGCGTACAGGTACTGGTTCGCCGCGCCTCAACGGTGGCCGTCTCGTAGTCTTCGTCGTTGTCGTTTTTTTATTTTTTTGGGCGAAAGGTGCAAAACATCTGGCACGTCTCGAAAGTCGCCAATTTGCAACGTGCAGCAGGGTAACGGAAGCAGAGCAGGGAACGGGAAGAAATTCTTTTTAGGCCCATGTGAACGTGCAGGGGGGAGTGCAGAAATTCTTTTTAGGCCCACAGCACAGCAAGCTGATTGCCCAACAGGATTCACATGGGCCTTTATGGACTAAGGATTCACTCTCACTCATGGAGGGAACCATGGCCAGGCCTGTCCTACGCGTGTAAAAATCTCTCGTAGACAAAGGCCAGAAACTGAGAAACCCACGATGGCTTTTTTACTTTTTCCCCCCTCTTTCTATATGAAAAATAAAAATGATGGAAGTTCTTGATTCATCAAACCAAAAGTAAAAAAAAGTGGCGAATAGGCCTGTGGAAGCTACCTATGCGAGTTTAAATGTTTGTGTCCGTACTTTTTTTTTCTGAGATTTTTTTCAGGATTCATTGGCGCTATGCTTTAAGTGGTCGGCAACGTCTCCCTCGACAATAAGACATCTGTTATGACAGAACCACCCTGATCATAGGACTCACGTGCACCCTCATCGTCCCTAAGGACTTTCGGTTACTGTGCAAGAGTTCCCCTTGACCTAGGTGGCCTGCCGGGTTTCCTCGGAAACCCTGATTCCCCGAGGATCTCATTGTAAAGACCTTGCAAGTATTACAATAGCTTACACGAACAATATGAATCAGAGTAAAGAGTGCGGAAGTATTACATAACCATAGGTTTACGAATATAAATTACATTATCCCGAACCAGAGTTTCGTAGTGGAGTAGCATCATACAACTAGAAACCCAGCCCAAGGGTTATACACATCTTCATCCATGCACGATCCGTCAACCGGCATGGTCCCACGTAGAACTGTACACTCAACTCACCTGCAACAGGGGGTTAACAAACCCTGAGTATTAGGGTACTCTGCAAGACTTACCCGACTAAGAAAATGGAATGAGACTCAGAAATGCAGGCTGAGGGGAGTCAAGGTAAAGCTTTAGCAAGAGTCAAAGTATTTTGCGGAAAAGCAATACTAATCTTGATCTTACTTTCAATATTTTAACTCAATATCATTTTAATCGATAATCATAGATCTCAGTTCTTCGCATGTATCCTTCAATTCCAATCGCTTAGTCATTCTCAAAAACATCTTAGTTCCAAACCACTTTCCAATTGTAAGTCAAGGATCGAGTCTCCATATCCGAGGAGCAACGACGATTCGAATCGATTAGTACCCAGCTGGGGATCCCTATCCACACTGCATATGTAGCACCTAAGCTTGCATATGCCAACCCCGTCTACCACGGCTTTTCCAAAACCTGAACCGGTCCTGCGCCACCCGAGAGCACAGTACTCCTCTCGTCTCCAGGCACGCCGGCCACGAGGGTACACGCTACTCTCGCCATCTCTCCACTCTCAGTGCGTGGTCGTCGGTTCAAGTAGTGGAGCCACCGGAGATAGGGCTTTCCGTAGTATGTGGCTAGTTACAAAGTCTCGATCACAGTGGGCCTACAACGGACGGTCCCTAATTCTTGTTCCGTCGGTGACCATGCATTGAGACTCTAACCCAAGTACAAGGCAGCCAAACGGTTTTCAAATCCCTCCCCGCCGGCGACAAAGCATTGGGACTCTAACCCAAGTGTTCAACCGCCGAGCGGACAATTCTCTTTTTCGTCGGTGGTCAAACATTGGAACTCTAACCCAAGTGATACAACCACCAGACGAAAAATCCCTTTCCGTCGGTGACAATGCACTGGCCAAGTGCACAACCACCGAACATTTTCATTTCCCTCTTTCCATGAATTATCAATAGTATATCACCATAACTCAAAAAATAGCATTTGAGAAAAACTAAATTAATTAAATAGGGCTAAGTATTTTTCAAACATTTTCATTTTAAATCAGGTTTCAAGGGGTATTTCAGTGGTCAAGGTTGGTAACACATAAATAGGGTTATCACTCAACTCCTATCAACTTAATGCAATAGATTAACTCAAGTTATAAACATTTTGTAAATCATAAGGAAAGAGCTAAATGCACCGGGGCTTGCCTATTGCTTGGAGTAGATAGAACCTTGAAGTTGATCATCGAGAAAGGTCCACGTCCTCTGAGTGAAGACCTTACTCGGGACTTGCTTCCAATAATAATTACCGCACGTTCACTACACGAAATAATAATGCAGTGCTTAACACGACGATATGTATGCCGTGATGCATGAGATGCACTAAATCAAAAAGTAAACTTAATTTAGAAAGTTGAGTACAACTTTCCTTCACGATAAAGTTGCAAGTCAACTTCACTAAACAATATGGTGATTTCATAATTAAATTGATTGACCTTTTAACAGTCATAAAAGGCCGTTGCACAGCTAATCACCACTACCTAAATGCAACATTTAAAATGTCGTGGACGACTATAGTGAAGGACCCAGGAACATCACTCAATCCAAAAGTCATCCAAAACCTAGTTTATTAGAGTTTACTATTTATTTATTAATCATTTATAGAGCATAAAATAATAAATAAATAAATAAACTACTTCTATTTGAGCCTAAACTTTTCCAACAGATAGCTATTGACCCAAAATAGTACCACCTTAATTTTCATGATTTTTGGACAAGCATAGAATTTATTAAAATTCAGCCACGTTGCATTTAGCAATTATTAGGCACAATTTTAATCCTTACAGGAGGTACTGTAAACCATTTTATTATATTTTTCATGTATTCAACACATCACATAGAGCTTATGCAATTAATTTCATGACTTTTGGTGCCCTAGAAATATTTATACAAAAATGACAAAGTGCAGCACTCTTTGATTTCTCAGGAAATGAAAAACACATTTTAATTCGCGAAGGAAATGGAAAAACACTATTTGGCCCGAGGCGGCCCAAACAACACCGGCCGGCCCGAGCCGCCCCCTGCCCAATTTGCAGAAAAATCCCTAGAAGGTCTGAAGCTCAGCCCGCGCTCCTCTCCTTACTATTCACCTGAGTCATCCCTCTTTCCCAAAACCCCACATACTCTTCTGTCTTCTCACACGCTGGTCCTTCTCCTGACCCAGACGTCGGTAGCGCGCGCACGGCGGCGCTGACCGCGACGCCCGTCGCCGGTGATGGCCATACCAGGGAGGGAAAAAGGTATCAACGCGACCCTAAAGACCCCTCGAACTAATCTAGGTGGTCGGGTGGGCGAAATAGGGATCGACGCGCTACCAGTCATGGCTATGGCGCTCGACGAGCATAGTCGCCGGCGGCGTGGCCACGTTCAGGCTACTCCAAGGTTCGAATGACCTAACCAGATACTACGCGAGAACCAGAGAGATTGTAAGACCTCAACGCGGGCACTGGTTGGAGAAAGAGGTAGCCCGGAGAAGCACCGTTGATGTCGATGGCGGACACAGCGAGTACTTTGGTGTCGAAGGCCTTGTTCCTGCGTCACCTATCGAGGAAAACAATAACCCGCCTTCACTGTGAGAATCAAGAGGTTACAGGGATTCCAGAACACTAATCAACATGAGCAGTCCCTCACCGGACCGAGCCGGCCACGATGAGCGGGTCGCGGCGGCGCTCTGCCGGAGCCGTGGGGGAGAAACGAGCGGCAAGGGCTCACCGACGCCTAATGAACTACAGAAGCAGGTCAGAACGGAGCGCTAGAGTGTGGGGAACTCAGTGGCACGACGAATTTCATGGAGGTGACTCGACGCTGGCGAATTGGGTCGCCAACCGCGAGCTTGCCGGCGGGAGACATGGAGGAAAGGAAGAAAATGACGGCGACCCCACGGCTTCTATATACACAGAAGAGGGGCGCACGACGTGGCCGGGGCCCCCACGACCACCGCGCCGATGGCGACAGGACCCCGCCGACACCGGCGTGCGGCGCGGGCACGCGTGGCTGCCTGCACAGGAGGTAGGTAGGGGCCGGTACTGTAGCATTGATTTCCTTAGGATTCGGTTTTTGACCAAATTCTCAAGATTTTGAGCACCAACTCAAAAATCTTCCAATACAAGAGTTGTAGTACTCTCAAATCTGAACAACTTATGTTTTTGAACCAAATTCAGATTCTACACAGTTTTGAAATTAATAAAAAGGGGGTAAATTGGGGATTTGAATTTTAAACTTAATCCAGTTTAAAACATAAAATATTTCTCAATAACTTGAAAATGTGCAAAAATAAAAGTTGTTCTACTAGACAAGCCATACAACCTTTATTAAGGGAGTTTTGTCAGATTCTAAATAATTTTTGAAATGACATTTCAAATTTGAATTCTTAAACACCAATTTGAGTTTTATTTGAAATTTTATTCAATAACATGTAAATCCATAAACACAAAAGTTGTTCCATTTGAAAAGGTTTACAACTTTCATTAAAGGTGTTTGGTCAAATTCTTGATAGTTTTTGAATTTATATTTCAAATCTATATATTCAAACTTAGGGTAGGATTTTATTTGAAATTTTATTAAGTAACTTCAAAATCACCCAAAATAGAAGTTGATCAACTTTTAAAGATTTACATCTTTTGTTTAAGACCCAACACATAATTCTTTTTAGTTTTTGAATTAGGGTTTTGGGTACGAATTAGGATTTATAAATGATTTTCTTTTTATTTTCCAATTGGATTAAGATAATTACACACCAATACAAACATTTACATATCAAATCACTCTAAATTACCTATGCACAATCAAATGCAAGAATAAAACTTATTTTAGTTGATGCACCTTAACAGGGTTAAATGCGGGATGATTTACATACAATCATGATGACATGGCAGGTTTTAGTTACAGTAACACCAGGGGTGTTACATCTGTGGTGACTTCATGAACTTTAAGATTTGCCGGCTTAGTCCTATAGAGGTGTTCATAGGGGTAGGGGTTTACTTATATGTATTTATAGGGATGAATACGCGTGCATATGTGAACATCTACGTTGTATTGTGTAATTAAAAAAGTTTTTTTCCCCCAAATGCATACATAAAGAGGGCCCCTTTCGAATTAACCCAGACAAGGATGGACAGCTCCTCCGGAGGAAGCACCATCCACGTCGCCCAAAATTCTCCCAGCCGTCCGATTCTCGATCATACGGTCCTCGTTACTCGAAGCGGCTCCATTTAGAATTAGCTTCTTACAACTCCTTGCTGTTCAAAGCTGGTTTTACGAGCTCCCACCGCTTCTCCCTAGAATCCGGACCACCAAATATATACCCAGCTCCCTCTTCTTCTTCCAGATTCTTCCCCCAAATTCCTCTCTCCCTCACCCATCGGTCTCTCCCTCTCCCTCTTGATCTCCACGGACAGGGCGACGACGGTGCGGCCGGCCTCCTCCTCCTCCTCCTCCTCCTCCTCCCCTGTCATCCTCTCCCGCCTCTCCTCGCGCTGGGCCACCCATTGCCTGCACCGACAGCCCACGGGCAAGGTGCTGCCGGGGCGGCGGGCTGGCTGCGGTGCGGCATTGCCCGTGGGTGCCGGCGGTGCCCGCCCTCGGCTACGGCGCGACGCGGGCGCGCAAGCTAGTGGCCGCCGCTGCGGCTACCCCCAATGATGCCTCGTCTCTCTGCTCCGCGTGTCCTCGTATGCTACAGGAAACCCTAGCTGGCTCGATCTGCCGGTACGTCACTGTTTTCTCTTCATTCATGGTTCCTCCCCTAGATTCGTTCTCCCTTGCTTATGCGCGGTGGTCGATGTGTGGGTTGCGCCAGGCAACGGTCCTTCTTTGGTTCCTATGCTCCTCAATCCCGGCGGCCGTCGGCCAGCTGTTGCGCAGTGCCGCAGTGGGCGGCCTGTGGTGGGTTGCTAGCTGCGCTGTGCGCCCACACATGTATCAATTGCCCTCGTTGTGGATTTCTTTCAGATTTTTTATTTTTCGATGAATCAGGCAATCTGGATTGTGGTAAGCTCCTGTGTCCAATTTTTTTTGGCTTGCTTTACCAGGTTCCAAATATTAATGGTTCATATAATAGTCTCATTTTCCTTCATTTGCAATGGTAGACGTTGGTCCACATGTATCAATTTCATGGGTTCAGTTTTATTTTCGGCCGTGTCAAGGAGCAGGTGTCACGGAGCAGGTTTGGGTGGGTGCTTGATTTAGATTTTGAGATACCGTTCGCCTACAACAATTGGCTCATGCTTCATTGCCTATGGGTTGGGGTGGGTTAGACCCATTAGCAGGCTTATTCCAATCTGATTCTTTCAGAATCGGCTTCAGTTGTTCGTTCACATAATGATAATGGATGTGAGATAGATTTAGGTTCTTGACTCCACACATGAGATAGATTCACTTTGTTTTTTTATTATGAATGTTCTGCAGTTTCTACCATATACAATTCTCCCTATTGGCATTAATAATTGGAAGTGTTCCTATCTAGATAGATTATCTTTGTCTAATAAATTCTCTGCACTGATATTATTGCAGTAAGTTGCAGTCTGAGGTTCTCAAGGATGCCATCTCCCAGATTGTTGGGGATGCCAAGGAGAAAAATCGGATCATTGCATATTGTCATGGTCTTCTAATTCTAACTGCAGGTGTTACCATAGTACATACTTATTTTCCTTTTTTGCTGTGGAATCTGGATTTTTGCAACCTGAAAGCTGGTTGACAACTAAGAGCTGTTGGTATTCATTCTAAGTAATTTCACCTAGGATCAAATGTCAGCCATTGATTAGTTCCTACTTGGTCAGTCCTAATAGTTTCACTTATGATTTCTACAATTTTGGAAGGATTGCTGACTGTGCTCCCTCTTTAAGTTTTTTCTCCTTTGAATTTTTTTGGTTATCACAGATGCAATGTCTTTGTCTACAGATTTGTTTATGTTATTCACAAGGTGATATATGTTTTTGGTTTCCTATTGGTAGCTCGACTCCATAAATTTTCTTCCACATAGCTAACAGCCTTAGGTTCACTCCCACACATTTTAAGATCAAGAATTGAAAAGCCTCCTAAAATGAGGGAATCCGCCAGCTTCGGTTAGCTGAGGCTGATTCCGATTTGAAGAAATCTTAAGCAGGTTAATCTGCACCGCTAATTGTGCGAATCAGAAAGCAGGCCATTTTCTCTCATTTTGTGCTTGGATTCCTAAACTTTTCCCTTCTTTGGCCTGTGATGAAAATTCCAAACCCATTGATCAAGGATATGAACTGATGTTCATTTGCTTGTGAGGTACTAGGCATCACCACCGACTTACATTCTGCCATCTATATGAGAGTAACCCAATTGTAACCATGCCTTGAAACTCCAAGTTCATGAACAAATGATGTTCAATAGGTTTCTGAGGCCTCTAAAATCCTGTCTCCATTAAAAAATTCTTTCCTTTTTCATTGCAGCAGATGGTGATTGGTAGGCTCTCCACTCCTCCAAACTCTGCTGATCTTTTCTTAGGTCACTAGATGTTTTTTAATACACTAGGTTCATGCCCGTGCGTTGCAACGGGAGTAACAAAGCTTTTGAGGTGCTTGGTCTTATTGCAGAATTCTCGCCAACCCTAAATCAAAATGATGGATCATGGCTCTATGTTTCCCATCCAATGTTTTTAGTGAAATCTTAACATTGACCAAGGCGAACACAATCATTTTTTTTTGAAATTAAGTCCCTATTTGAACGCGGGAAATTTTTATCATTCCTGCGTTTTTCCTGTGAAAACGAACCGATTCCTGTGAAATTCCTACGTTCCAAACATCGGAAAGTGCTTCGTGAAACAATAGACATTGAACTCATTGTCTTTCATTGAATCTGAACTCGTCACATGTTACATGGTGTGCAGACAGTTCACCAAAGTCATCCACACTTTATTGGAATACTCGCATGATTAATATGAATTAAGGGATTTTGCTGAGAGGGTTTCTTACCTCTGCATCTTGCTACTTAGACCATCGGCGTGATTCGTTTTAGACCATCGGACCATCGAATCGAACCGAGCCATAATACGACCAAGAGAGCAGCAGGCAGCCACGTAACAGTGCGCTCACCTCAAATATTGTTCAGATAAATGGATTATAATGAAAATAGAAGCAGATGTTAATACACATGAAAATAAACCCACAGGTAGAGTAAATAATGCCATTTCAGGGGAATTTTCTGGGTAAATTCAAGCAAGTTAATTGACAGGATATGACTCAACGGCACTGGCAGAAAACAAAGGCAGGAAAGCTAAATGTAGAGTGGAGAGTGAAAATGAAGGTTTGGATGATTTCAAATACCTGGAGACTTTGCAAGGTGGCCAAAAATTTAGAGAATCCAATTAAATGTCTGCAGCCTGTCTACAATTCAAGAAGAAATTATCTTTCTTGGTGCACATGACAGAATCTTTTTCGAAGTAGAGGTAGAGATATTTGCAGACCTCTATACTTTAGCAAAGGTTTACTGAAGGTTCTAAAATCTTCAGGGACTCTTGTTTGGCACTAACACAACAGGGTGCTTGGCCTTGGACTGGATGGTTAATTGGGAAAAGCAAAATACAGAAAATTCAGAACACTTCACAATTTCAAAATTTTATGAAGGCAAACATCCACATAAAAGCTTTATGAATGAATTATGATCAATGTACAGGAAACACCACCAAGCTGCGAGATAAAATGTAACACCACCAAGAAGTAATAAGTACATTGACTTTTTGCGGGATAAGTAGAACCAATCCACTATGCAAGAACTCAGTTTTGTTCGAACTGGCAGGCTATGCAATGTTATTTACTGAATGTGTGTACAGTCGATAGAGAAAGGGCGAAGGGGGGAAGGGTGGTTGATTACTTCTGAAATTAGTGGGGAGGTCAGAGGAGAACGAGCTCGAGCCTAATGGCGCGAGGCGGTCAAGGCCTGAAGTTGTGCATGCGACGGCCAGCCACGGTCCGGTGGAGGCACGGAGCGTCAGAGACATGACGCCTACGCCGAGCGATGGCTGGGACAGGGGCGCAGTGTGGGGGCGGCGCGACAGCGATGCTGTCATCTCCTGGCTGCCCTTGGGTTCTGGCGGAGGAGCTTGAAAGCCGATATGCATCGGCCTCGCCGCCGACGACATGCCGAGTGAGGCGGCTGAGGGCTGAGTGGGCGGCGCGACTCCGCTTAAATAAGACTATCTTCGCCGTGTGGGCGGCGCGACTCCGCTTAAATAAGACTATCTTCTCAGGAAACCACTTAATCAAGTTTTCTCCAGCTTATAACAAGATCATGGAGCTGATCTATCCTTGTGTCAAGCGGTCAAGCCCATCGATTTGTTGTCCGTGACCAAAGGCCTAAAATATCTGCACCAAATTAATGCCTCATTCAGAAGTAGTATTTCAAAGTAAGCTAGTCAAGGCCAAAGATAACTCAAGATTGAAACCAGAATTATTGAAGGTTTCAGTGAAGGTAAGCAGATGCAGGAATCCATCATCAGGTCATTCATGTCTCGGAAAGTATATAATGATATACGTTGATTATTACCTTGTCAATGTTTTCCATCATGATGCTTTTTGCTTGATCGACCTGAGCCTTCACTTTGGACAGCTTACTCATCTCCTTTGGGTACTGCATCTGGTCTCTAAGCCTTGACCTGTACTGCAAGTCCCCAAGCATGCCCACAGCGAGGAATTAAAAAAGGGTAGTGTACAATATTGGGAAATGCATCTGAAAGCCTGAAAAAAAAATCCTTGTTGTTGAAGACAAAAAATGGGAATTGTTACCCGAAATCCTGGGGTGAGACTGTTGGTTGTAGTTGTATGTGCTTTTACCCCTTCATATCTCTTGTTGAAGTCCTCCTTGATCATCTCCAAGAAGGCCATAGGAATCTGCTGCCCAGGTGATTCGGTTGAGACAACGCAGTATGCTGCAATTTGATTTCAGTTATTAACATAAATAATGTTTCTGTGCATCTTCATATATTATCCCAAAATAGAGATTCCAGTTTGATATGCTTTAAATGGTGGTAAGCAATTGTGCACTAAAGACCTGCAATCATACAACACTGCTTTGTTTCAGGTCTCAGACAAAATATAGTTCTTTTCGTATATATGTTCAGTTTCAGTCAACTATTAGCAAGGTAGTACTGTACTTTATATATACATATGATAATGATAAATTAAACAGAACGTGATCTGTATGAGAACTTAACTCTGTGATGCAGGGGATAGCTTAGCATGGAGGGAAGGAATAATCATGTTACTGACAGAAAAGATGGAAAGCTGTACTGTACTATCAAAGGAGCATCAGCAACTTATCTTAGTAAAGAACAATAAGTTTCGTACCGAAGCTTCAATTGAATGGTTGGAAATAATTTGTTGATATTGTTGAGAAAATTCTATATCTCATCATGATCACTAAGTGTAAGTAACAGGTCAATTCAAAATTCTCTTCTAAGTTTTGTGCTAGAAACTCTGACTGAATCCAACAGGAACAAGCAGTGATTTATTAGGGTAATATATAGAGAGAATTATTTGCTTGGCCCTAAAAAAAGTGGCTCTTAGTTCCTTGGCCTTTTTTTTCACGAATTTGGCTATTTGGCCCTAAATCGAACTTTCCTTGGTTTTCTGGCCCTTTCGTTGGTTCCGTCACTTTGTACCGTCAAGCAGCAGTAGAGGCGCCCCCAAAAAGCCCGGACTACCCTTGACTTGCCTGGCCTTCCCTCACTCCTTCGTCCCGAACAGCAGAGGAGCGGCACGCATCGAAATAAAAAAAAAGAAGGCCGAACCCCAACCTTAGCCGCCTCACTGCACCGGCCATGGAGGGCGGCTCCGGCGACCTCCAGCCGGCGGATCCACTTGCGCCGGCGCCGGATCCACCCCCTGCGCGGCTGAACAGGGCGGCCCAAGTGGTGTCGGGGCTGGGCGCCGTGCGCGCGAGGCGGGGGGCCACGGGGCTGGGTGCCGGCCGCGAGAGCCAGGCCGCCGCGGGGCTGGGCGCCGGCCGCGCCAGCCAGGCCGCCAGCCCAGGCGCCCGCCGCGCCAGCTTGGCCGCCAGCCACGACGCCGCGGGGCTGGGAGCCGAGCGCGCCAGCCACGACGCCGCTGGGCTGGGCGCCGGCCGCGCCGAGCAGGGCCTGCCCACCGACCGGTCGGGGCTATCAGCTGGCCGCGCGAGGCACGGCGCTGCGAGCGAGGGTTCCAAGCAGGGCCTCGCTGCCGGCCGCGTTTCCCAAACTTCTGAGCCAACTGCTGGGTGAGTGTCGATTCATTGTTTTCATTTGCGTCACCTACAAGTTTGCATGGCGTTGAATATGGCGCATTGCTTATGTTAACAGGTTTGATTCTAGTGTCACTTTGGAAATCAAGTTGTTAGGCAACATTAAGACTCGTAGAAAGGATGTGAACTGTTTTAGCTTTGAGATGGTTGTGGATTCAGATAGAACAAATTTTAATGATTTCGTAGAATCAGTGGCAGAGAAATATCCTCCGGGCTATATGGAAGTAGCTCATGTTCAGTACTATGATGAAGCACTAAAAACCTTCCCTGAAGTAAAATCTGACCAAGATTTGATGTGTATGTTTAGTAAGCATTGCAACAGCAAGGTTATCATCATGTTCATTATATATCGAGGCCCTTCTGATCCATATGAGCCAGTCACAAAGTGGGATTTTAATGATGATAGCCAAACAAAAACCAACATAGAGCTAGATGAGGATGAATACCTTAGAAACCCTGCACCACAGAATGAACATGTAGGTGTAGATGAAGAGGCCATGTACTTGGAGACTGTACCACATAATGCGCTTCAGATTGTGAATTATCCAATTGAAGCTCAGAAGAGAGCTGATGAGTCCAACCATAATAGAGAGGAAGAGGAGGAAGAGGACGAGGAAGAGGACGAGGAAGAGGAGGAAGAAGAGGAGGAAGTACATGACAAAGATGAGGTGCCATGTAATGATGGAAATAATGCTCTAAATGCAGAGTATGACACAGATGATCCTCCAATGGTAGTGGGCTCTACTTATGCTAGCATGGCTATTTTCAGATTGGCTATTTCTCAACATGCAGTCAAAAAACAGTTTGAGTTCAATATTGTTAAAAGTGCACCTCATAGGTTTAGGGCATATTGTTCAAGGAGAGACAAGGAGAAGTGTCCATGGTGGTTGTATGCATCTACCACTAAGAACAGCACCACTGTCACGGTAATAACAGGACCACTTTTTTCCTGTATACCTTGTGTTGTTTTTTGAACACCATAAGGTACAAATCCCATATCACAGAGTGTATGATGGTAAGGAACTAGCCTTGAAGCACCTTTATGGAGATTGGGAGAGTAGTTTTGACAACCTTTATAGGTTCAAAGCAGAAATTGAAAGTTGTTGCCCTGGTAGCTTAGTCATTATTGACCATCACACTGTTAATGACAAGATAAGATTTAGAAGGTTCTTCTTTGCATTGAAGCCTTGCATAGATGGGTTCCTTAATGGTTGCAGACCATACCTTGCAATAGATAGTACATTCTTAACAGGAAAGTTCAAGGGGCAATTAGCTAGTGCTTCTGCAGTTGATGGTCATAGTTGGTTGTATCCTGTTTGCTGTGGAGTCTTTGATTCAGAAACTAACGAAAATTGGATTTGGTTCTTGAATCATCTTAGAGAGGCTATTGGATCACCTACGGGCTTAGCCATATGCACTGATGCAGGACAGGCTGTGATGGCAGGGGTGGGTCAAGTTTTTCCTAGGGCTGAACATAGGGAATGTATGTTCCATTTGGTGACCAACTTTAAGAAGAGATACCATGGAAAGGTATTTGATGACCACCTGTGGGCAGCTGCTTACTCATGGAACCCATATTTATTTGAAAAAAATTGGGTTGCAATGGAGAAAGAAAAGCCTGCTGCCACTAATTATATAAGGAGTTGCCACAAAAAATTGTGGACAAGAAGCCAATTCTCTACTAGGAGCAAGGTAGACTACGTGACCAACAACCTTGTTGAATGCTTCAACAATTGGATTAAGCAGCACAAGTCCATGAACTTGGATGATTTGATGGACAAGATTAGACAAATGCTCATGAGCAAGTGGAACCAGAGAAGGAAAATATCAAAAAAATTTAATGGTTTGATTCTACCCCACATAATCAAGGATTTGAATGGTAAGAGTAGAGAATTAAACTTGGAAGTGGAAGAATGTGCAGAACATGTTGCTGAAGTGACCGCAATGGGAGGTACTGGATTTTGGTTTGTGGTCAACCTACAAGAGAGGACTTGCACATGTAGGAAATGGCAGGTTTTGGGCATACCTTGCAAGCATGCATTGGCATTCATCACATCGCTTAGTGATGAACCAATTGAGAAATATGTCGACTTGTATTACTCAGCTGAGAAATTTAGAGCTGCATACAGCCAGCTTATTCCTGCTATGCCTGACAAGTCACAATGGCCTAAGTCAACCCATGGTTTTTTCATGCATCCACCCTTACTGACTACTGTAGCGGGTAGGCCTAAAACTGAAAGGCATAAAGGCAATGGTGACAAGAAAAAAAGGAAAGGGCAACACAAGTGCCCTATTTGTGGTGACTATGGACATCATTGGCATAACTGCAAAAAGGGCAAACCAGAAGACATTGAAGCTATGAAAGCAATAAGGTAATAATGTGACTACTTTACTTTCAGTTATGTTTTTCCTTCCTACAAAATATAGTGATGACATTAGTTGTTCTTGTAGGGGACCACCAAAGAAGAGGGCCAAATCAGCTCACAGCTCTATTGTTCCTTTGGAGGACGATGCACCAGCTGCATCGATGTCTTTTCCACCGAGGTTTGCAAATTATTACTTCTTCTAGTTGTTATTTCAAACTTGCCATCAATACTTTACTGATCACTTTGCCCCTTTAGTCAAAACTTGGAAACAACAACTAGCAACAAAAGAAGTAGCGATAATCATACTCCTGAAGCATCTAGAAGGTAATTGACATTAGTGCTGAATTTTTCTGTTAGTATTAACGCTATTTTGGTTACTAAACTAAATAGATGCTCTCTATCGTAACAGCCGAAGCTTGGAGATTTCAAGTAAGACTAAGGGAAAATTAAATAAATCTAGCTCTGGACTATCCAAAAGGTATTTTCCTAATTCTGAATATTTTTTCATTCGACTATTTGTATATTGAAATTAAATGTTTGTAGGTCAAGAAGTGGCTCAAATCAGCCGGAAGCACTTTCCATCCTGCATCCCTCACAAGTAGAACAACCTGTGAAGGCCAAGGGTAACAAGAAGGTGAAACCAACAAAGAAGAAGGCCAGGCTGGTTACTAAGAATGTTAGAACTACAAATGTGCCAATTGACAGCCCCTCCATGGGTACTAGAAGCAAAAAAACACAACCACCTAGCCCTGCAATGAGCACAAGAAGTAAAAGAAGGCTTAGTCTTTGATTTTAGATATGCTTATTCTCATATCTGTGGCCTTGAACATCTTCTGTGTATGTGTGCCCTTTGTTCATGTATAATACTGCTATGTGAACTTGAACATTTGCTGTATGTAGGCACCTCGGACTTTTATGGTGTCATGTGAAATTGGACATGCTCTGAATTAGTGAACTTGCTGTGTATGTGTGCATTTGGATTATAATTGTGGATTTTACTTCTCTACTGTATATGTTTGCATTTGGCCTACTGTGAACTTACTTCTACTGTATCTGCACGTTCTTCAGCTCTTTCATTCGCGGCAGGGGCAAAATGGTACTTTTACCTAGAAGTTAACACTATTATCTCACAAAACTGACGGAAGGGCCAGAAAACCAAGGAAAGTTCGATTTAGGGCCAAATAGCCAAACTCGTGAAAAAAAGGGCCAAGGAACTAAGAGCCACTTTTTTTAGGGCCAAGCAAATAATTCTCTCAAAAGAATAAGCAGTGATTTATTAGGGTAACATATATAACATGAGTTCCATAGCAGGGTGAAAGTTCAAAGTAGCAGCATCAAACAAATTAACGATTGGAATCGGCAAACCATCCAAACTTTACTGTACCCAAAGATTTGAGGCTGAAATTTAAGATTCATGCTTGCAAGAACACAGAGCAATAGACGCATACCGTATCTTTCGTTGACGACGAAGTTGAAGGTGTGGCCGTCGACCTAGCGTCATGGGCGTGGCGAAGGCTCAAGCGCGTGCGCCTGCCCCCTCAGCCATGCACGGCGACGGCCACGGCCACGTCTGGTGCATCGAGGGCAACCCCGTCATTGACGCAAAAAAAAACGAAAAAAAAGAAAAAAGAAAAAGAGGGCAACCCTGTCATGGAGTGGATGGGTAGACGCTGTGGCTGGCACGGGGAGGACGAGGAGGGGCAGGCTGAGGTCGCCGCAGGTGCTGCTGGAGGAGGGGAGGTTGCCCATGAGGAGCTGGCCCGCAGCGGAACGGATCTGCAGCTCGCTGCGGTGCTGTTTGTTGCGGCGGGGCAGGCAGGAGGGATGGGGTGGGTGTCGCGGCGGTTCCATGCGAAGCTGAGCTGCTCGCGGCGGGGTCTGGCAGCTTGCCGCGGTGCGGTCGTGGCGGCGGGGTGGGGTGGGCATCGTGCGCGACGCTCTCACGCGTGGAAGCAGGGCGTTGCTTTGTCGCGGGTTGACCGGGCTGGGGCGGGGGCCGGTGAGCGCCGGATAGCTTTTCTCGCGTGGGGAGCGTGAGTCTGCCGGTAGACGATTGCATTTGGTCCTTTTTTTTATTAAAATAAATATAGAGACAGAGAATAGAGATACAGATACATATACAGATAGATATCTTTATTATAATCAGTACATACTCATATATTTCCAGTTTCTTAATTTCATTCTGAACTTCTTGATGTTTAGTCTCACTATTTATAAATACATTCAAGTAAGTATCTCATCTAATTTAATTTAGTTTTAAGGCAGCAAATTAATAGCTATGGGAACCTTGCAACAAGTCTATTTAGTTCAATTTGATGGAAAAAAAAATGGTGGCGGTGGGCAACTTGCAGGAGCTGCTCGTGTTGCAATAGCTACAACATGGCCCAATAGCTACAACATGGCCCAGGTTACGGATTGGTCTAAGTTAAGTCCTGATCAGTGCGATACAATGCTTCACATAATCCTCTGCATGTATAGAACTATATGGCAATTGGTTTTGAGAATAGTTTAAATTTTTCCTACTTATTATGTTGTGTTTGCTTTCCCTTTCCTCATTATATAAGATTGAACTTCTAACCAATTAATTACTATATATCTTTTTGCACGTTGTCAAGCTTCAGTGCCCACTTTTAATAGGGAAATTTACACATGGAGTACTTCTATTTCTAAGTTAAAAGTAAAAACTAATCCTAGGAGTTATACCCTGATATCATACACAAAATGTCCTTAGTTTCTATCGGATGAATATATATACACTTGCTCAGTCAGTGAGTATCAATATGCAGTTTTTCTACTACATTTTTTTTCTGGTCAGCATGCTTTGATTTCATCAGCTCTCTAGAGTAACACTAATGAATCAGGACTGAATAACCTTTTCCATGCCAATTCTCCTATGCTCCTAGGTTTTTTTCCACTACCTGCTGATAACAACCAGGCGTGCCTATGCCTTCTGAATGGTTATCGATGCTACTGAATTTTTCAGCGACAAGTTGCAGCTTTACTTAAACTAGGGGGGCACCAATACCTTAGCGATTATGTGTAAGCTGCTTTGCTCTCTTTGACATTGCATGATGGTCATGTAGTATTAGGTTTTTACCTCCTTGACAGGGCATTATTTCAGTATGAACTAACCTTCAACATCATCTTGAGAAGTGGACTGAATGTACCTAACTGTCGGGTACCAAAGTTAGGGGTACCCAACTTCGATGCAAAAACGCTCATTCCCAACATGGCCTGGCCCAAGTAAGGCCAGTGGAAGCCCACGAAGGCCGCATCTACAGAGGCCCACGACATCATTCCACTAACGACAACCTCCTCGGGAGAGCTCGGGAGAGCGGCCTCCTCGGCGCCCAAGTCTCCGATTCGCCCGAGCCTCCTCGGGAGAGCTCGGGAGAGCGGCGTCCTCGGCGCCCAAACCTCCGATTCGCCCGAGCCTCCTCGGGAGAGCTCGGGAGAGCGGCCTCCTCGGCGCCCAAGTCTCCGATTCGCCCGAGCCTCCTCGGGAGAGCTCGGGAGAACACGGGAGAGCGGCACCAGCTCGGGAGAGCACGGGAGAGCGGCGTCCTCGGCGCCCAAACCTCCGATTCGCCCAAGCCTCCTCGGGAGAGCTCGGGAGAGCGGCCTCCTCAGCGCCCAAGTCTCCGATTCGCCCGAGCCTCCTCGGGAGAGCTCGGGAGAACATGGGAGAGCGGCGTCCTCGGCGCCCAAACCTCTGATTCGCCCGAGCCTCCTCGGGAGAGCTCGGGAGAGCGGCGTCCTCGGCGCCCAAACCTCCGATTCACCCGAGCCTCCTCGGGAGAGCTCGGGAGAGCGGCCTCCTCAGCGCCCAAGTCTCCGATTCGCCCGAGCCTCCTCGGGAGAGCTCGGGAGAACACGGGAGAGCGGCACCAGCTCGGGAGAGCTCGGGAGAGCGGCGTCCTCGGCGCCCAAACCTCTGATTCGCCCGAGCCTCCTCGGGAGAGCTCGGGAGAGCGGCGTCCTCGGCGCCCAAACCTCCGATTCGCCCGAGCCTCCTCGGGAGAGCTCGGGAGAGCAGCCTCCTCGGCGCCCAAGTCTCCGATTCGTCCGAGCCTCCTCGGGAGAGCTCGAGAGAGCACGGGAGAGCGGCACCAGCTCGGGAGAGCGGCATCCTCGGCGCCCCAAGTCTCCCATTCGCCCGAGCTTCCCTATCCCCCTCGAGCGCAATCTCGCAAAGGCATCCAAGGCGCAGGTGATGTCAGCGGAGCAATCTTGGACCACAAGAGATCTCTTTGACCACTTTACAAGCACTCTCCCGTCAGGACAGACTCTCGACGCGACTGCGCTTCGCACGCTCCTGACGGCCATACTCTCTCTGACCACTTTACAAGCACTCTCCCGTCAGGACAGACTCTCGACGCGACTGTGCTTCGCACGCTCCTGACGGCCATACTCTCTCTGACCACTTTACAAGCACTCTCCCGTCAGGACAGACTCTCGACGCGACTGTGCTTCGCACGCTCCGGACGGCCATACTCTCTCTGACCACTTTACAAGCACTGTCCCGACAGGACAGACTCTCGACGCGACTGTGCTTCGCACGCCCCTGACGCCCATACCACCTGTCCTCCACGGTATGGTCTACGGTGGGCCGCCCCGTTTTCCGCCGGAACCTATCAACTCCGACTGCGACAGTCCAAGCGCTTGACGATGGGCTACGCAAGAACGGGAAAGGCGCCTACTGCGCTGTCCACTCGAAAGGACGAGCACGCCTTCCATCCGGGCTCGCTTGACCCTCGGGAAGAGCTGTTCAAAGACCGAAAATATGACCAGGGGAGATATCCCCCGCTCAATCCCATCACGCCTTCCTAGTCCCGAGCCTCGGGAGACCTAAGGTGACTCACCCTCTTGTCACATCGTACGGAAAGGTAGCCGATAGGTGTGACCCTACGGCACGTCGTAATCCGACGACTGCTGCCGGCTTGGAACTCACCAAGGACGTGCGAACCACGACAGCCATGCCCCGGAGACGCGGAGAAAAGGCAGTAGCTGCATAGTCAAACGGGGAACAGCAACTCCTCACTGTAAAATACGTAGCTACCCCTGCCTCTCCCTTGCGACTATAAAAGGGAGAGCAGAGGCCAGCTTTAGAAAGACAACGGAGAAGTTCTAAGTTCTCACCCACACAAACGTACCCATAACAAACGACTTGTAAACACTTAGACACACACACAAGAGACCTGGGAGCGCCTCCCTCTCTCGTCTAGCTTGTAACTCCCTACTACAAGCACCCCGGTGCAAGGCAACACGACTCTCCTCTCCACTGGACGTAGGGCTCGCTTGGTCTGAACCAGTATAATCCCTGTGTTCCCCTTGCACACCATCCGTAGCTGTCGGTGCTAATTTTGGCGAGGCTAACACCGGCTAGTAAATATGTGTTTTGCGGTTGAGGCTATGGATGGTGTGCAAGGGGGAACACAGGGATTATACTGGTTCAGGCTGAGCAAGCCCTACGTCCAGTGGAGAGGAGAGTCGTGTTGCCTTGCACCGGGGTGCTTGTAGTAGGGGGTTACAAGCCAGGCGAGAGAGGGAAGAGCTCCCAGGTCTCTTGTGTGTGTCTAAGTGTTTACAAGTCGTTTGCTGTGGGCGAGAACTTGGAACTTCTCCGTCCGTTCGTTCGTCCTCCGTCCCTTTTTTCTAAAGCTGGTCTCTGCTCTCCCTTTTATAGCCGCAAGGGAGAGGCAAAGGCAGCTACGACGCTACCTATTAAAATAGTGAGGAGTTGCCGTTCCCCGTTTGACTAGCTTCTGCCTTTTCTCCGTGTCTCCGGGGTATGGGTATGGCTATCTTGGTTCGCGAGTTCCAAGGTAGAAACAGTCGTCTGACTATGTCATGTCGTCAGCTCTCTGGGTCTTCTGGATATGGCCGTCGTGGTCCGCACGACTTTGGTGAGTTCACACCTGCTGGCTATCCTTCCGTACGATGTGACAAGAGGGAGAGTCACCTTGGGGCGTTGTTTCCCGAGGCTCGAGATCCTGAAGGCGTGCCCGTCCTTTCGTGTGGACGGCGCAGTGGGCGTCTTTCCCGAAACGGGGTGGCGCACCGTGGACCATACCGTGGAGGACAGGTGGTATGGCCGTCAGGGGCGTGCGAAGCACGGTCGCGTCGAGAGTCTCGCCCGACGGGACGGTGCTTGTAAAGTGGTCAGAGAGATCTCTTGTGGTCCAAGATTGCTCCGCTGACATTACCTGTGCCTTGGATGTCTTCGTGAGATTGCGCTCGAGGGGGATAGGGAAGCTCGGGCGAATCGGAGACTTGGGGCGCCGAGGATGCCGCCTCCTGAGCTCTCCCGAGGAGGCTCGGGCGAATCAGAGACTTGGGCGCCCAGGATGCCGCTCTCCCGAGCTCTCCCGAGGAGGCTCGGGCGAATCGGAGACTTGGGCGCCGAGGAGTGCTGTCCCGAGGAGGCTCGGGCGAATCGGAGACTTGGGCGCCCAGGATGCCGCTCTCCCGAGCCCTCCCGAGGAGGCTCGGGCGAATCGGAGACTTGGGGCGCCGAGGACGCCGCTCTCCCGAGCTCTCCCGAGGAGGCTCGGGCGAATCGGAGACTTGGGCGCCGAGGACGCCGCTCTCCCGAGCTCTCCCGAGGAGGCTCGGGCGAATCGGAGACTTGGGCGCCGAAGAGGCCGCTCTCCCGAGCTCTCCCGAGGAGGCTCGGGCGAATCGGAGACTTGGGCGCCAAGGACGCCGCCTCCCGAGCTCTTCCGAGGAGGCTCGGGCGAATCGGAGACTTGGGCGCCCAGGATGCCGCTCTTCCGAGCTCTCCCGAGGAGGCTCGGGCGAATCGGAGACTTGGGCGCCAAGGACGCCGCCTCCCGAGCTCTTCCGAGGAGGCTCGGGCGAATCGAAGACTTGGGCGCCCAGGAGTGCTGTCCCGAGGAGGCTTGGACGCCAAGGACGCCGCCTCCCGAGCTCTTCCGAGGAGGCTCGGGCGAATCGGAGACTTGGGCGCCCAGGATGCCGCTCTCCCGAGCTCTCCCGAGCTCTCCCGAGGAGGCTCGGGCGAATCGGAGACTTGGGCGCCCAGGATGCCGCTCTCCCGAGCTCTCCCGAGGAGGCTCGGGCGAATCGGAGACTTGGGCGCCGAAGAGGCCGCTCTCCCGAGCTCTCCCGAGGAGGCTCGGGCGAATCGGAGACTTGGGCGCCGAAGAGGCCGCTCTTCCGAGCTCTCCCGAGGAGGCTCGGGCGAATCGGAGACTTGGGCGCCGAAGAGGCCGCTCTCCCGAGCTCTCCCGAGGAGGCTCGGGCGAACCGGAGACTTGGGCGCCGAGGACGCCGCCTCCCGAGCTCTCCCGAGGAGGCTCGGGCGAATCGGAGACTTGGGCGCCGAGGACGCCGCCTCCCGAGCTCTCCCGAGGAGGCTCGGGCGAATCGGAGGTTTGGGGCGCCGAGGACGCCGCTCTCCCGAGCTCTCCCGAGGAGGCTCGGGCGAATCGGAGACTTGGGCGCCCAGGAAGCCGCTCTCCCGAGCTCTCCCGAGGAGGCTCGGGCGAATCGGAGACTTGGGCGCCGAGGACGCCGCTCTCCCGAGCTCTCCCGAGGAGGCTCGGGCGAATCGGAGCCTTGGGCGCCCAGGATGCCGCTCTCCCGAGCTCTCCCGAGGAGGCTCGGGCGAATCGGAGACTTGGGCGCCGAAGAGGCCGCTCTCCCGAGCTCTCCCGAGGAGGCTCGGGCGAATCGGAGACTTGGGCGCCCAGGATGCCGCTCTCCCGAGCTCTCCCGAGGAGGCTCGGGCGAATCGGAGACTTGGGCGCCGAAGAGGCCGCTCTCCCGAGCTCTCCCGAGGAGGCTCGGGCGAATCGGAGACTTGGGCGCCGAGGAGGCCGCTCTCCCGAGGTCTCCAGAGGAGGCTGTCATTAGTGGAATGATTCGTGGGCCTCTGTAGACGCGGCCTTCGAAGTTGGGTATGAGCGTTTTTGCATGGAAGTTGGGTACCCCTAACTTTGGTAACCGACAGTAGCCTCAACCGCAAAACACATATTTACTAGCCGGTGTTAGTCCCGCCAAAACTAGCACCGACAGTTGGCGCGCCAGGTAGGGGCCTTTGCGCGTTGACATAGGTTTCGGATGGCAGCCAGCTCCACCACGCTTCCCGCTGGCACGGTACTCCGGTTCGGGACTCTCGAGTTCGCGGCCCGACCGGGCCCCGTGTCGCTGTCGTCCCGACTCCGGCCCCGCAGACAGCCGGAGAAAGGACCTCTGCCACGCTTCCGCCCGCCTCGAAGGACGGGGGAAACGTGGCACACCGCTCTCAGCGGATCAGGAGGAGGAGGTGCAGTGGCGCCAACCAGCCTCCCGCCGCGGGAGATGCGACTCACCAGGCAACCCCAACGGGGGTAGCCAATACTGCGCCGGCTGCGGTCCCGGAATCCCCGGCACCAGCGGTCATGCATCCGCTTACCGCCCGAAGGACGGGCGAGGGTGGAAACGCGACGCCAGCCGATTTCTCTCTCCGCCCTCACCGGCAGAGGGGAACGGCGCCGTCGTCCTTCTTTGGGCTCCAGATCGCCATGGACGCCCACGTTCGTGCAGTTCATGCATTATTGCACGAATTGTCGGACACTCCGGTCCAGCGCCTCGAGCGCCAGGACAGCCTCGTGGGAGACCACGTGGCATCCTCACCACCATCCCCTGGGGAAAGTGCCAGGACACACGGCGGTGGGGAAACAGACACCACCGCCGCCCTCACCCCTCGACAACACTCGGGGGGGGGGGAATCGTTATGACCAAAACTCGTCTCGTCGCAGCTACAGCGACGATAATGACGAATTCTGGGCAAATGTGGACAACGCCGCCCACACCAACGACTCAGGGGAGAACGCACCGAGCGTCATCTCCAGCTCACATAGGCCCTACATCGACCCCTCTCGGGAGTGCTACAACTTGATGCACCCTGATGAGGGGCGAGTGGAGGATGTCCACTCGGGGGGCGACGACGACATATCCCCTCCGTCGCAACCCTAGCACGAACAAGTCACGCCCCCTCCGGCGGCCCCGAAGCCCGCGCGGTCAGCCCCGCCGCTGGATCAGGGGACAGGAACCTCTCGCTCCGCACCTCAAACCCCGGAGCTAGAACAGCTCCGGGAGCTTGAGGCACGGATGGACGAGGATCGCTTGCGCCTCACCCAGCTGCGAGCTACGCTGGAGCTTGGCGAGCGGCAAACCGATGGAGGAGCAGCTCGGCGTCGAGCCCGAGATGTCCAGGCCCGAATCATTGCTGACGACGGGGCCGAGACACCGGGGGTCGCCCCCCGGGCAAGCCGAAAGCTCGCGGAAGCAGCCATGCTACTCCGGAGCATACCTGAGCCCTCCTCCGAGGAGGCACGACAGCTCAGGAATCAGCTAAAAGACCTCCTGGAGGATGCCGCCGTCCTCCAAGCGGAAAGTTCAGCGTCGCGACACCGTGGCGCCGAAAGTCACCAACATGGTGGCATAGCACGTCACGAGCGCGAAGCCTCGGTTCGACCCGAGGCTCCAAGGCTCCGCCAGTCCACCAACGGCTTGGCAAGGGTGTCGACGCCCGAGCCATTCTACAAGCCCGCGGTCGGCGAAAGACTGACGGAGCCGCGCGCGGCTACAGCGTCCATCGGGGCGGGCGCTACGACTCAGATGAGGATCGTGAACCCTCACCCGAACCCTCGGGACCACGCGTCTTCAGCGAGGCCATCCAAAGGGCCAAGTTCCCGTCCCGATTCCGACAACCAGCCAACATAGCCAAGTACTCGGGGGAAACTAAACTCTGGTTAGCGGACTACCGTCTTGCGTGCCAACTTGGCGGCGCGCAGGATGACCTCATCATCATCCGCAACCTCCCCCTGTTCCTCGCCGACTCCACAAGAGCCTGGCTGGAACACCTTCCCCCACGAAAGATCTTCGACTGGAGCGATCTGGTCAAGATATTCGTAGGAAACTTTCAGGGCACGTACGTACGCCCTGGTAACTCCTGGGACCTCCGCAGCTGCAAGCAGAAGCCGGGCAAGTCCCTCCGGGACTACGTCCGGCGCTTCTCCAAACAGTACAACGAGCTGCCCCAGGTCGCCGACTCCGACGTCGTCGGAGCGTTTGCCGCAGGAACCTCCTGCAAAGAGCTTGTTCATGAGCTCGGACGCCGGACACCCACCAGTGTCTCTGAGCTCATGAAGATCGCTACCAGTTTCGCCTCAGGGGATGAGGCGGTAGGAGCCCTCTTCTCCGACCCCAAGGGCAAACGAAAGGAGGAGGCCCCCGAGGGCACCTCTTCCCGAGGACCGAACAACAAGAAGAAGAAGGGGAAGGGAAAGGCCCCACTCCGCGATGACTCCCTCGTGGCGGCCACCGAACCCAAGAGGGAACGACCCCCTCGAGGCCGCTTCGACGACATGCTCAGGAAACCGTGCCCTTATCACCAGGGTCCAGTACATCACACACTCGCACAGTGTGTGATGCTGAAGAAGCACTACAGCCGGCAGCCGTTCAAGGACGACGCCGGCAAGAAGCCCGCCAGGGATCAGGAGGACAAGGGCGGGAAGGACGATGAGTTCCCGCCCATCGACAAATGCCTCATGATCTTCGGGGGCCCCGGGATCGCCCCTACGCCGCGGCAGCGAAAGCGCGAGCGCAGGGAGGTCTACTCCGTCGGACCAGCGACACCATGCTTCCTTGACTGGTCCCACGACGCTATCACCTTCAGCCGGGACGACCACCCGGACTACGTCCCATCGCCGGGACGCTACCCACTTGTTGTCGACCCCGTCGTCGGCAACACGAGGTTCTCCAAAGTCCTCATGGACGGAGGCAGCGGCCTCAACATTCTCTACGCTGAGACCCTCGACTTGATGGGGACCAGTCACTCGCTCCTCCGGGCCACGACGTCCCCGTTCCACGGGATAGTGCCCGGAAAGAGCGTGCAACCCCTCGGGCAGATCGATCTGCCCGTCTACTTCGGGACTTCATACAACTTCAGGAAGGAGCCCCTGACATTTGAAGTGGTAGGATTCCACGGCACCTACCACGCCATCCTTAGGAGGCCATGTTACGCCAAGTTCATGGCAGTTCCGAACTACGCCTATCTCAAGCTCAAGATGCCCGGGCCAAAAGGGATGATTACCATCAGCGCCTCCTACCAGCATGCGTACCAGTGCGACGTCGAGTGCTGCGAGTACGCCGGCGCGTTGGTGGAGTCAGAGGCCCTCATGACCGACCTTGACAGGTTAGAAAAAGAGGTCCCCGACCCCAAGAAGGCCACAGGCACCTTTAAGTCCGCTGAGGGGGTGAAGGATGTCCTCCTCGACCCGAACTCCCCCAACGGCAGGGCGCTGAAGGTCACGCCACCCTCGACCCAAAATAGGAGGCAGTGCTCATCGACTTCCTCCGCAAACACGCCGACATGTTTGCGTGGAGTCCCTCGGATATGCCAGGCATCCCGAGGGAGGTCGCCGAGCACTCCTTAGACATCCAGGCCGGATCCAAGCCGGTGAAACAACGCCTGCGCCGATTCGACGAGGAGAAGCGCCGGGCCATCGGGGAGGAGGTGCAGAAGCTTTTGGCGGCTGGATTCATCAAGGAGGTCTTCCATCCAGAATGGTTAGCAAATCCTATTTTGGTTAAAAAGAAAAATGGAAAATGGAGAATGTGTGTCGATTACACTAGTTTAAATAAAGCTTGTCCTAAGTATCTATTTCCATTACCTCGCATTGACCAAATAGTAGATTCTACTGCTGGCTGTGAGCGGCTTTGCTTTCTTGATGCTTATTCCGGTTACCATCAGATCCGAATGAAAGAGTCCGACGAATTAGCGACCTCTTTTATCACTCCTTTCGGCACATATTGTTACGTAACCATGCCATTTGGCCTCAAAAACGCGGGCGCAACTTACCAGCGTTGCATGCTCAAACTTTTTTGGGACCTCATCGGGCGAACCGTTGAGGCTTACGTAGACGATATAGTGATAAAATCCAGGAAGGCGAGTGACTTAGTAGCCGACCTAGAAAAGGCATTCGACTGCCTTAAAAAGAAAAACATAAAGTTAAACCCCGAGAAGTGCGTTTTCGGGGTCCCACGGGGCATGCTCCTCGGGTTCATTGTTTCCGAGCGTGGCATCGAAGCCAACCCGGAAAAGATATCGGCCATCACACAGATGGGTCCGATCCGAAACCTCAAGGGCGTGCAGAAGCTCATGGGGTGTCTCGCGGCCTTGAGTCGATTCATCTCAAGGCTCGGCGAAAAGGGCCTTCCCTTGTATCGGTTGCTTAAGAAAAACGAGCGCTTTACCTGGACCACCGAGGCCCAGGAAGCCCTCGAAAGGCTTAAGACTCTACTTTCAAAAGCGCCGGTTCTTGTGCCTCCTACGAAGGAGGAAAATTTCTTACTATATGTCGCGGCTACCAACCAGGTTGTGAGTGCAGCGATCGTCGTAGAGCGGTAAGAAGAAGGACACGCCTTACCGGTACAGCGACCGGTCTACTTCATCAGTGAAGTCTTGTCCGAGACCAAGACACGCTACCGTCAGATCCAGAAGCTAGTGTACGCGATCGTCCTTGCCCGACGCAAGTTGCAGCACTACTTCGAATCCCACCCCGTGACCGTGGTGTCGTCCTTCCCCCTCGGGGAGGTGATCCAAAATCGGGAAACGACGGGGAGGATCGCCAAGTGGGCCATCGAGCTCATGGGTGACGGCATCACCTACGCGCCACGCAAAGCCATCAAGTCCCAGGTGCTTGCGGACTTCGTGGCAGAGTGGACCGAGACACAACTACCGCCACTCCCGACCCAAGAGGAATATTGGGTCATGAACTTCGACGGGTCGATGATGAAGACTGGTGCTGGCGCAGGCATCGTCTTCATCTCACCCCTCGGGGTCCGGCTCAAGTACCTACTACGGCTACACTTCACGGCTTCCAACAACGTGGCCGAATACGAGGCTCTGGTCAACGGTCTCCACGTCGCCATCGAGCTCGGGATCCGACGCCTCGAGGTCCGAGGCGACTCCCAGCTCGTCGTGGATCAGGTCATGAAGGAGTCGGCGTGCCAGAACCCCAGAATGGCCGCCTACTGCAAGCTGGTGCGGTTGCTCGAGGAAAAATTCGACGGCCTCGAGCCCAACGACATTGCGCGTCGGTACAACGAGGAGGCCGATGAGTTGGCAAAAATTGCATCCGAAAGGGCCACGGTCCCGACGGGCATATTCGCCAATGACCTCCACAAGCCCTCGGTCAATGCCGATCCCTCGGGGGCTGAGGGGAAGAAGATGACCCCCGAACCCCCGGGAGAACCCGGACCACCCCCAAGCCACGCAAGCCCCTCGGGGGCTGCCGACCCTTCTGGCAAAGGGGAGTCACCCGAGATCATGGGTGAGGACGGCGACGAAGCCGAGGCAATGGAGATTGAAGCCGAGATGGACGACGACGAACCAGACTGGCGCGAGCCGCTGGTCAGCTGGCTAGTCCGAGGCATTTTGCCCCCGGACAAGACCAAAGCACGACGACTGGCTTGCAAAGCCAAGTCTTTCGCTATGATCGGTGGTAGCCTCTACCGACGGAGTCCCTCTGGCGTACTTCAGCGCTGTATTCCTTTCAGTCAGGGCAAACGCCTGCTCGAAGAGATACACGCCGGAGCCTGCGGTCACCACGCAGCGCCGAGAACCTTGGTCGGTAACGCCTTTCGACAAGGCTTCTACTGGCCAACCGCCGTGGCCGATGCTACTGAGGTAGTACGCTCCTGCGAAGGGTGCCAGTACTACGCTCGGCAGACTCACTTGCCGGCTCAAGCCCTCCAGACGATCCCGCTCACTTGGCCGTTCGCTGTTTGGGGGCTAGACCTTGTCGGGCCCCTCCAGAAGGCGCCCGGGGGCTTCACCCACTTGCTTGTCGCCATCGACAAGTTCTCCAAGTGGATCGAGGCTCGGCCGATCGCCCAAATCAGCTCGGCTCAAGCAGTGTTGTTCTTCACCGACATCGTTCACCGGTTTGGCATCCCGAACTCCATTATCACGGACAACGGCACGCAGTTCACCGGAAAGAAATTTCTGACTTTCTGCTATGAGTACCACATACGAGTGGACTGGGCAGCCGTCGCCCACCCGAGAACGAATGGCCAGGTAGAACGCGCCAATGGCATGGTTCTCCAAGGCCTTAAGCCAAGGATATTCAACCGATTGAATAAATTCGGCAAGAGGTGGCTGACGGAGCTTCCGGCAGTGATATGGAGTCTAAGGACTACGCCAAGTCGAGCCACGGGCTTCACACCCTTCTTCATGGTATACGGTGCAGAGGCCGTCCTCCCTACGGACCTAGAGTACGGTGCCTGTCGGTGCTAGTTTTGGCGAGGCTAACACCGGCTAGTAAATATGTGTTTTGCGGTTGAGGCTACGGATGGTGTGCAAGGGGGAACACAGGGATTATACTGGTTCAGGCCGAGCAAGCCCTACGTCCAGTGGAGAGGAGAGTCGTGTTGCCTTGCACCGGGGTGCTTGTAGTAGGGGTTACAAGCTCGTCGAGAGAGGGAAGTGCTCCCAGGTCTCTTGTGAGTGTCTAAGTGTTTACAAGTCGTTTGCTGTGGGTGAGAACTTGGAACTTCTCCGTCCGTTCATTTGTTCTTCTATCTCAAAGCCTGTCTCTGCCCTCCCTTTTATAGCCGCAAGGGAGAGGCAAAGGCGGCTACGACGCTACCTATTAAAATGGTGAGGAGTTGCTGTTCCCCGTTTGACTAGCTGCTGCCTTTTCTCTGTGTCTCCGGGGTATGGGTATGGCTATCTTGGTTCGCGAGTTCCAAGGTAGAAACAGTCGTCTGACCATGTCTTGTCGTCGGCTCTCTGGGTCTTCTGGATATGGCCGTCGTGGTCCGCATGACTTTGGTGCGTTCACACCTGCCGGCTATCCTTCCGTACGATGTGACAAGAGGGAGAGTCACCTTGGGGCGCTGTTTCCCGAGGCTCGGGATCCTGAAGGCGTGCTCGTCCTTTCGTGTGGACGGCGCAGTGGGCGCCTTTCCCGAAGCGGGGCAGCGCACCGTAGACCATACCGTGGAGGACGGTCGTAGTGGGCCCATCAAATCTTGGGGCGTTGTTTCCTGAGGCTCGGGATCTTGAAGGCGTGCTCATCCTTTCGTGTGGACGGCGCAGTGGGCGCCTTTCCCGAAGCGGGGCAGCGCACCGTAGACCATACCGTGGAGGACGGTCGTAGTGGGCCCATCAAATCTGCTGTCAGGGAAATCCCGACAGGTGGTATGGCCATCAGGGGCGTGCGAAGCACAGTCGCGTCGAGAGTCTCGCCTGACGGGACAGTGCTTGTAAAGTGGTCAGAGAGATTTCTTGTGGTCCAAGATTGCTCCGTTGACATCACCCGTGCCTTGGATGCCGACTTTGGCGCCGTGGATGCCGCTCTCCCAAGTTCTCCCGAGGAGGCTTCGGGCGAGGCTCGGGCGAATCGGAGACTTGGGCGCCCAGGACGCCACCTCCCGAGCTCTCCCGAGGAGGGTCGGGCGAATCGGAGGTTTGGGCGCCGAGGACGAGACGCCGCTCTCCCGAGCTCTCCCGAGGAGGCTCGGGCGAATCGGAGACTTGGGTGCCGAGGACGCCGCCTCCCGAGCTCTCCCGAGGAGGCTCGGGCGAATCGGGGACTTGGGCGCCGAGGACGCCGCCTCCCGAGCTCTCCCGAGGAGGCTCGGGCGAATCGGAGACTTGGGCGCCCAGGACGCCGCCTCCCGAGCTCTCCCGAGGAGGCTCGGGCGAATCGGAGACTTGGGCGCCCAGGACGCCGCCTCCCGAGCTCTCCTGAGGAGGCTCAGGCGAATCGGAGATTTGGGTCGCCGAGGACGCCGCTCTCCCGAGCTCTCCCAAGGGGGCTCCGGCGAATCGGAGACTTGGGCGCCGAGGACGCCGCTCTCCCGAGCTCTCTCGAGGAGGCTCGGGCGAATCGGAGACTTGGGCGCCGAGGACGCCGCCTCCCGAGCTCTCGGGCGAATCGGAGACTTGGGCGCCGAGGACGCCGCTCTCCCGAGCTCTCCCGAGGAGGCTCGGGCGAATCGGAGAATTGGGCGCCGACGACGCCGCTCTCCCGAGCTCTCCCGAGGAGGCTCGGGCGAATCGGAGAATTGGGCGCCGACGACTCCGCTCTCCCGAGGAGGCTGTCATTAGTGGAATGATGTCGTGGGCCTCTGTAGACGCGCCTTCGTGGGCTTCCACTGGCCTTACTTGGGCCAGGCCAAGTTGGGAATGAGCTTTTTTTGCATCGAAGTTGGGTACCCCTAACTTTGGTAATCGACAGTGCCCCAAGGGTCCAAGCCTACGATGAACTAGGCAATCAAACGTCTCGGGAAGACGCGCTGGACCAAGCCGACGAAGCTCGGGACGTGGCCCTGCTGCACTCGGCCAAATACCTGCAATCCCTACGCAAGTACCATGCTCGGCGCATCCGAGGTCAAGCCTTCAGCGTAGGCGATCTGGTGCTACGGCTCAGGCAGGACAACAAAGGGCGCCACAAGCTCACTCCGCCGTGGGAAGGACCCTTCATCGTCGCCGAGGTGCAACGCCCCGGCACATACAAGCTCGCGAACGAGAACGGCGAGGTCTACAGCAACGCTTGGAACATCGAACAGCTACGTCACTTCTATCCTTAAGATTCCAAGCATTGTACTATTTTGAAAATCTTGAAATCGATGAAAAGACCCGACTTCTACTCTTTTTACATGATTTTTAGACTTTCAATCCGAGCCTACACTCGGGAGTGAAATGACCCTTTATCTCACCGCGCATTAAAAGCGAGGCCCAGCCTAACCTACGGAAAGGCCGACCCTCCCTCAGGGGCTAGGACGGGGGGAACCCCCGGACTTTCCCGAGATCCAACAATTTTGGAAACGCAAAAATTTCAAAACTCGTCGAATTCGTTCGTCCCTAAAACACGCTTCCTTCCGGAAATCAAGCATGAATTATAGAATTCGAAAAATGAGGGAAGCCCCAGAAGACAGAGCTGGTCGAGTCGGAGACCGCTTATGCCTCAGGGCCACAGCATCTTCCCTCGCCACTCCGTGTTCGAAGGCTAACCCGCACTCGGAAGAAAACCTATAAGATCTACGCTCGGCCAAGGGAAGAAGCTCGGGAGGACACACGTAAGCTTTTTTTTTCTAAGGATTCTTTCTGCCAAAGCTCCTAGGACATCGGCTGCGTCTATGCCACTAAAGCTACGACACCCAAAAAGCGTCCCCCGAGGCTCGATGGCCCGAGCAAAGGATCGGCAAGAAAAAACGCCTAAGGAAAAAAGCACGAAACAAAACGAAACAAACATCCAGCAAAAATTTACATAAATGTTAAACGAAGGGCCATATTGTTTGTTTCCTTTCAAACCACTCCCGAAAGGTTACTTTTTACAAGGGCACTATGGCCCGCTTCTTCTTCACGGCAGGTTCAGAGGAGGGAGCTCGACCTCGGCTTGGAAGAGACCCGCCATCACTGCGCAAGCAAACCGCCTCGACTGAGCCGAACCGTCGCATCCGTCAGGCTTCGCGCCTCAAAAGGTGAGCCGAATCATTACAACCGCGCGCCTCTATTCCCCCTTCATTTTCTCAACGAAGAAACCCCGGGCTCGGGCGCCCGTTACGTTCCCAGGGGATCGAAGACTGGCCCTCCGAGGCTCGAACAGTCGCCCCAGGGAAATCGAGTTAGGGACAGTTAGTGGATGGGTCACGAAAACGGCCAGTATCCCGACGCCCGGAACGTCACAAGGGACATCCCATGCTGTGTCCAAGTCCCAGTAGCGAGTCGGTTACGTGGAATCCCTCCGTGGGAGGCATCATGCCCTCGGGACCTATCGAAGGGACCTGATATTCACTAACTGACCCTCGGGAAATAATTGGAGTGTGCTCAGGCCACTAGCCGACCCTTAACGAATAGGGCACGGACCTCCACTTGGACCAACCCGTTTGTAGCTCACCGGAAATGCCGACTCGTGCCCCAGCGGGAAAGTCGAGCAGGACCAAACCTTCATCTTCCCGAAAAAAGAGCGTGAAGGTCGAATTAAAAAAAGACAGGGAAGAACCCGATCGATCTCCGATACGAAAACGGAGGCTCGGAAACTTGCCCTGCACCTTGGAAAGACCACCGAACGATCTCCCACACGGTGGGAGGCTCGGGGGCTCCGCTTCCAAGGAAACAACCCACCTAAATAAATCGAAAAACACCCGAGGACTAACGAACACGATTCTAAGCCTTTGAAGGGATATATCATCCCTCCAAAGCCTCGGGGGCTACACCCGGCGGGTGCGCTCGCGCGCACCCCCCGGAAAAAACAACCCACACTTTATCTTTTTTGACAGGAAGAACCAGCATGAACCTGTGGAGGAGTGCCCTCACTCCGCCACAGGCTCGGGGGCTACTGTCGGGTACCAAAGTTAGGGGTACCCAACTTCGATGCAAAAACGCTCATTCCCAACATGGCCTGGCCCAAGTAAGGCCAGTGGAAGCCCACGAAGGCCGCGTCTACAGAGGCCCACGACATCATTCCACTAACGACAACCTCCTCGGGAGAGCTCGGGAGAGCGGCCTCCTCGGCGCCCAAGTCTCCGATTCGCCCGAGCCTCCTCGGGAGAGCGGCGTCCTCGGCGCCCAAACCTCCGATTCGCCCGAGCCTCCTCGGGAGAGCTCGGGAGAGCGGCCTCCTCGGCGCCCCAGGCTCCGATTCGCCCGAGCCTCCTCGGGAGTGCTCGGGAGAGCGGCGTCCTCGGCGCCCAAGTGTCCGATTCGCCCGAGCCTCCTCGGGAGAGCTCGGGAGAGCGGCGTCCTCGGCGCCCAAGGCTCCGATTCGCCCGAGCCTCCTCGGGAGTGCTCGGGAGAGCGGCCTCGTCGGCGCCCAAGTCTCCGATTCGCCCGAGCCTCCTCGGGAGAGATCGGGAGAGCGGCGTCCTCGGCGCCTAAACCTCCGATTCGCCCGAGCCTCCTCGGGAGAGCTCGGGAGAGCGGCCTCCTCGGCGCCCAAGTCTCCGATTCGCCCGAGCCTCCTCGGGAGAGCTCGGGAGAACACGGGAGAGCGGCACCAGCTCGGGAGAGCTCAGGAGAGCGGCGTCCTCGGCGCCCAAACCTCCGATTCGCCCGAGCCTCCTCGGGAGAGCTCGGGAGAGCGGCCTCCTCAGCGCCCAAGTCTCCGATTCGCCCGAGCCTCCTCGGGAGAGCTCGGGAGAACACGGGAGAGCGGCACCAGCTCGGGAGAGCTCGGGAGAGCGGCGTCCTCGGCGCCCAAACCTCCGATTCGCCCGAGCCTCCTCGGGAGAGCTCGGGAGAGCGGCCTCCTCAGCGCCCAAGTCTCCGATTCGCCCGAGCCTCCTCGGGAGAGGTCGGGAGAACACGGGAGAGCGGCACCAGCTCGGGAGAGCTCGGGAGAGCGACGTCCTCGGCGCCCAAACCTCCGATTCGCCCGAGCCTCCTCGGGAGAGCTCGGGAGAGCGGCGTCCTCGGCGCCCAAACCTCCGATTCACCCGAGCCTCCTCGGGGGAGCTCGGGAGAGCGGCCTCCTCAGCGCCCAAGTCTCCGATTCGCCCGAGCCTCCTCGGGAGAGCTCGGGAGAACACGGGAGAGCGGCACCAGCTCGGGAGAGCTCGGGAGAGCGGCGTCCTCGGCGCCCAAACCTCCGATTCGCCCGAGCCTCCTCGGGAGAGCTCGGGAGAGCGGCGTCCTCGGCGCCCAAACCTCCGATTCGCCCGAGCCTCCTCGGGAGAGCTCGGGAGAGCGGCCTCCTCGGCGCCCAAGTCTCCGATTCGCCCTAGCCTCCTCGGGAGAGCTCGGGAGAGCACGGGAGAGCGGCACCAGCTCGGGAGAGCGGCACCAGCTCGGGAGAGCGGCATCCTCGGCGCCCCAAGTCTCCCATTCGCCCGAGCTTCCCTATCCCCCTCGAGCGCAATCTCGCAAAGGCATCCAAGGCGCAGGTGATGTCAGCGGAGCAATCTTGGACCACAAGAGATCTCTCTGACCACTTTACAAGCACTCTCTCGTCAGGACAGACTCTCGACGCGACTGTGCTTCGCACGCTCCTGACGGCCATACTCTCTCTGACCACTTTACAAGCACTCTCCCGTCAGGACAGACTCTCGACGCGACTGTGCTTCGCACGCTCCTGACGGCCATACTCTCTCTGACCACTTTACAAGCACTCTCCCGTCAGGACAAACTCTCGACGCGACTGTGCTTCGCACGCCCCTGACGCCCATACCACCTGTCCTCCACGGTATGGTCTACGGTGGGCCGCCCCATTTTCCGCCGGAACCTATCAACTCCGACTGCGACAGTCCAAGCGCTTGACGACGGGCTACGCAAGAACGGGAAAGGCGCCTACTGCGCTGTCCACTCGAAAGGACGAGCACGCCTTCCATCCGGGCTCGCTTGACCCTCGGGAAGAGCTGTTCAAAGACCGGAAATATGACCAGGGGAGATATCCACCGCTCAATCCCATCACGCCTTCCTAGTCCCGAGCCTCGGGAGACCTAAGGTGACTCACCCTCTTGTCACATCGTACGGAAAGATAGCCGATAGGTGTGACCCTACGGCACGTCGTAATCTGACGACTGCTGCCGGCTTGGAACTCACCAAGGACGTGCGAACCACGACAGCCATGCCCCAGAGACGCGGAGAAAAGGCAGTAGCTGCATAGTCAAACGGGGAACAACAACTCCTCACTGTAAAATACGTAGCTACCCCTGCCTCTCCCTTGCGACTATAAAAGGGAGAGCAGAGGCCAGCTTTAGAAAGACAACGGAGAAGTTCTAAGTTCTCACCCACACAAACGTACCCATAGCAAATGACTTGTAAACACTTAGACACACACACAAGAGACCTGGGAGCGCCTACCTCTCTCGCCTAGCTTGTAACTCCCTACTACAAGCACCCCGGTGCAAGGCAACACGACTCTCCTCTCCACTGAACGTAGGGCTCGCTTGGCCTGAACCAGTATAATCCCTGTGTTCCCCTTGCACACCATCCGTAGCCTCAACCGCAAAACACATATTTACTAGCCGGTGTTAGTCCCGCCAAAACTAGCACCGACACTAAGGTTACCTTAAATATAACAGAAACGGTAGCTTCGCTTTTTCCCATGTGCTTTCAATTTACATAGCATTAGTTGATCTTCATGAATGTCTAGCTGAACAATTGTCTTCTGCATATAGACTGAGTATAGAATCATCAAGCCAATATCCACACCGTCCATTCATGTTATTTTGTTTTGTTTTACTCTACTATTGCCATGCATCGGATGAGATTTAAATTTGGACGCATAAATGTGTCCTCATTACAGTGATTTGTGGCATGGATGCAAAGTTTCCAGGAGTCTTGTCGAAATATTTTTATATATTTTTTTTTAGCTCCCACAATGCCTACGATGACATACATGTCTTGGCGCAGCCTATTGCTCCTCACTACCCTCCATCACTGTGGTCTGCTAACCATTTCTTTTTTGCCTCTCTTGCTGCTTCGTCTTTGCTTATTTTCCAAATTTCTTCTTATTAATCCGGTGGAGCTCGGTGGACTCTCTGCCTATCCACGGTAACAAAATCATTTTACAACGTTCAATCTCCTTTCTACGGCTCATGTTACCCACAACGTTGGTTCTGTTTTTTTTTGGATGGTTCCTTTTACATTTCTCTACTATGTTGATAGCTGACAGTGACCATGACCAATGCTGATTCAATCTTCTGCAACTCTTTTTGCCTCTGCCATGATAACTGTGGCAATGCTCCGTTGGTTGCTCCGATTTTTTACTTCTCTTTCTACCTATTCTATTTGGTGTACTTTAGAGTCTTTCTGCCTCATTCATGCCAACGATCAATTGGTTGACAATTCTATTTTGTGTATTATGGACCCACCAAGGGGAGCTACTGCTTATTGAAATCTGCCGATAGCCACTGTTGGTGGGCACAATATTTTTTACACGATGTTTTTTTCTCTATATAACCATGCCACTGTTTGCTATCTGAAAAACATGCCCATTACATACTGATGGTGCCGCTGTGCTGTGGATCACTAAAATTATGCTGAAAACCTCTTTGGTTATGAAGGGTTGTTAGAAATTTGTCAATTAATGTGATGCATTTCTCGTTGGTTATGATCCGATGTTGTCAGCATTTACTAGGCATGACATGTTACTTATATTATGCAATTTGTAGAGTAACCCATTTCTGGACATGCCTTGAAGTTCCAAGTTCATGAACAATGATGATTAACAAATTACTAAGCACATTTAGTTTTCCTGACTACTTACCCAACAGCAGCGGTGAGACAGTTTCAATGACTACTCTTTTTCCATCGATGTTTTAAGAATATTACAATGTTTTCCTTTTATACATCATTTCCTCAGCCGTGTATTCTCATCTTCCGATCAGTTAAGGTTGTACAATTTATTCCTCTTAATTGTTGCATTTATCTAAAAAAATATTATTTGCTTAGCTGCTTTTTGGACGCTAATCACACAACCCATCAGTCCAGGACCTGGGATTTTTGGATTATGCCCAATTTTTTGGCCTAGTAAGATGCTTTCCATTGGTTTTTTACGGGTGCCCAATTTCTGGGACTTTATCAGTCTGGTCATCTCTTAATTCACCTTATTGTGTTTAGTCAATGTTACCCTTTAGTTTGTTTTGTTTTAATTTCGCAGGCTGCAGGCTAATAATGCAATGTTTTTTTGTCTTCTTTATTCAATATGGTTCTTTTTCTATTTATTGAACTCGAAGTGTAGATGGAGAGGTTACAAGAAAATTTTACAAGTGGGTATGCTTACTGTTACTCTGGGCCTATTATGCATGTCCTTGGAGATATGAAAAAGCATGAAGGCTTTTCAGCTTATCACAGGCACAATGGTGACTGGTCCTTTTCGCAGGAACTTGCTCAGATCACAATTCCAATCTCTGCCTCCTACACTCCTAACCTTCCAATACTATCACTCCAAGCTACACATGGATTTTCATGTTACATAATTTTAATGCTCTCCTTTGGTGCCAAAGAAGCAAGTAAAAACTATTCGAGGTACCATTACATTGCTCTTTTCAATTAAGCTGATTTTATTACTCTTTGTGATTTATTTTAGCATAGATGTAAGTGATGCTGTAACAAGATTTGCCTCTTCTTGGTTATCTGCACAAACAAGGTGACCTTTTCCTGTTCTCACCTACTCTGCCTTCCATTATTTTCCTTTAGATACATCTAAATATAGTACCAAATTACCATTCATGGTTCTAATTTATATAGATCCAACTAACTTCATTTAATTTGTGACCTTGTCCTTTTTACTGAATTGTGTTGTGCCAACTAAAAAAAGGAAATTCTATCTCAGATCCACTATTGTGTGAATCTCATATCCAGATTAATGAGTAGTTTGATCGTGAAGCCAATTCAGCAAATAAAACCATAACACGCTCATACAATCACAATTAAAAAATTGTTTAATCTGCAGGCAATTCAAATAGCTCCTCAGATGGCTACAATGAGCACATCTGGAATCCGACGATAATCAAACGGCTTCTCTCTTTGTGCCATGCCTGCATGAATCCTCAAACAGAACATGGAGCGCCCACCAATACATCATGTATAATATCTGCAGCACATGTCCCCATGTAATTTGTTCAAATCTACAACAGATCCCAGCAACCCCAGCTCTAGCCATCTACTCTGTGCCTTGTATGATATATCTGCACCCGACTCAACCATCGCACTTCAGTGTTCCCAATATGCATCGTGCATCATAAGATCGAGTCTTGGTTGCATATATATAGACCCAAAAAATATTTACTCTAGCCTTGTACTGATATGTCTAATGTATATAAGATTATGCTCAAAGCTTGTGTCTAATTAATGCTTGTTACATACTAATAGCTCATAGTGTTGTTCGTCACAGCCATGTGTATATCCGCATAAAAAAAGCAGTGAGTAGCCAGTAACCATATCAGATTATCATCGTTTTCCCTAGAATTAAACCTGCATAGGCGCGCAAAGGCTAGTGTTGTCCTTCAAATGAATCGGATCATATGATTCATTATTCCCTAAATGATACCAGAAAGATCAAAAGAAAGTGCAGTTTAAGCAATATTTTTTCTTTCTCCAATTCAAATGCCTTACATGTTACCATGAGAGCTTGGGTTGCAAAAGTAACAGTTTGGTTGAGAAAATTGGTTGTGTATCTCGAGTTTCCATATATTGAGGTGTTAAAATTTGGCTTTGTTTCACAAACTATTCGTTGTATCTACGGTTTCTCTTAATTTATATTTGACCATGCAATGCTACCAGGTAACATGACTACTTAAGTGTTAACTTAGTTTGTTCTACACTAAATGATTCAATAATTATTTTTAAATATTAGATGTTCTCTGTTTGTTTGCCGCAAAGGGAAAGCCGACGCGCGAAACACCCCAGCTACTAGTTATACATGATTCGAAGCACCCCAGCTACTAGTTATACATGATTCGAAGGAAATCCGTTCCTTTTTCTAGCCATTTCCTTAGTAGCGTTGCTGCCCCCCTGATGCAATGGTACAATACCCTTCTTACTTATTACTCACTACTCCCTCGGTCCTATACGTGTCACAAATTTTACACGATTTATAGAAAATACGTGCAATATTTACGTCTCTAAATAAATATAATAAAAAATTAGATTAAAAAATCTATCCAATGATACTAATTATGTATTATAAATATTAATATTTTTAATATATATTTGGTCAAAGTTTTTTCTCGAAAAGCGAAGCTACTCTTTTTTAAAACCGAAGAGAGTATATTTTAAATTATAAACATTTTAACTTTTTTAATATATAAATTGTATTATATACTTAGATATACACTATACCTAGATAGGTTGTATTATAAAAACAATGTGTCTAAACCAACGAAAACTATCTTATAATTTGGAATATAGGAAGTATATAACATCTTAACTTACACCACAGTGTCACATATGAAACTCAAACTTCCATCTTGTGCCTAGTATGAAACCCAAACTTCTGTGAGCACTGGTTCTATTTGTTTGTTAAAAAAAAAGCATTGATTTCAGTTGATGCTGATTTGTTCTGAGAGGAAAACACTAGTTTTATGTCTTAAAATAAGTTAAAATCTGGATAACAACACAAGTGAATAGTGCCTTACAATTTAGAATAACTTGAGTCATGTGATAATCAATATGAAATTTGGTTCCAAGACATATTGGATATGTACTTACGAGTCATATTCTTATGAATTATTGGAACAATAATAATATATGGAGTAATGTAAGGATGATTTTTGTTTCGTATAAATAAATAAAGGAAAAAGTCTACTTAACCTCCCAACCTATTAAGGGTAGTCTACTTCACCCCACGAACTATGAAACGGTTTACTGTACCCCCTAAACTTTTCAAAACCGGTCAAATTACCACCTAGGCAGTTTTTGGATGGCGGTTTTGCTACAGCTACGGTGATTTTGTCCTTTTCTTTTTATTTATTTTGTATTGAATCTTTGAAAAATCATAGTAAATCATAGAAAAATCATAAAATGAAAAATCTGATTTTTGTTGAACTCCACATGAGTAGATCTACACAGTGAATATATAATATGGTATGCTTTAGTATAACATTTTGTTGTAGCTTTAGATTAATTGGAAAATCCAATTTTGTCTGTAATTAATTAGAATAATTCATAGCTCCAACTTCTATAGTCCAATTATGGTGAAATTTTTATGGTGGGCTAATTATTATATGCTTGAACTATAGTAAAAATTTCGTATTTATTGGACTACGTATAAATTAGTTATGGATAAAACATAGATTTAAACTAGAAAAATCCAATTTCATGCTTACTAAATCTATGCTTTATCTATAACTAAGTTATACATGTTTCAATAAGTACGAAATTTTTACTATAGTTCAAGCACACAATAATTAGGCCACCATAAAAATTTCACAATAATTGGACCATAGAAATTACAGCTATGAATTATTCTAATTAATTACAGATAAAATTAGATTTTTCAATTAATCTACATCCACAGCAAAAACTTTATACTAAAGCATACCAGATTATATTTTCACTATATAGATCTACTCTTATGGAGTCCAACAGAATTATATTTTTCATTTTATGATTTTTTCCATGATTTACTATGATTTTTCAAAGGTTTAGCGTAAAATAAATTAAAAAGAAAAAGACAAAGCCACCGTCACCGTAGCAAAACCATTGTTATTATAGCAAAACCACAATCAAAAACCTCCTAGGGGGTGATTTGACCGATTTTGGAAAGTTCAGGAGATAAAGTAGACCATTCATAAGTTGGAGATGAAGTAGACCACCCTTGATAGAGGGGGTGGTTAAGTACACTTTTTTCAATAAACAAAGAAGAGTCATGTGATAATCAATATGAAATTGATCTGTACTTACGAGTCGTATTCTTATGAATTATTGGAACAATAATAATATACGGAGTAATGTAGGGATGATTTTTGTTTCCTATAAATAAACAAAGAAAAAAAAAGAAAGACAGAGGGAGAAGAGCACGGTTTTCTGATGAAGAGAAGAAAAACGTTGACGGACTGGCAACAAGGCAAACCTCTTTCTCGTAGCGCGTGCTGCTCTCGTGAGCAGACTCTTCCCTTCCCTGCTAACCCACGCCTCGCGGCTCGCGATGCCGCCCAAATCGAAGGCGGCGGCCGCCGCCGCCGCCGCGGAGCCGGTAGCCGTCGAGGACCTCTTCACCTCGCTCCACCGCCACATCGAGGCCGGTGCTTTCGATCAGGCCGCCAAGGTCGCCGACCAAGGTCAAGCACTGCATCTCCTCCCCCCCCCGCGCGGTCCTGAGTCTTGTGCCCTAACCCCCGTTCGAATCTGACCCCCACTAGTTCCGCAGTTCTCAAGGCGGCGCCGGGAGATGAGGACGCGGTGCGATGCAAGGTGGTGGCATACATCAAGGCCGACGAGATCGACAAAGCGCTCGCCGCGATCCGCGCCGCCGAGCGCCTCCCGATCGACCTCAGCTACTACAAGGTGACGCGACTTGTCCTATCTTGCTCGCGCTCGCCCGATGGGTCTGTCTGTTCCCTGGTTTTCATCCCTATTTGACTCACTAGGGACTAGGCTGTGGTTAGGATGCGGGATTGGTCAGATCTATATGTGTTTATGTCCTATGATCAGTTGTTTAGTGTGATTGAAACGGAATTTTTCACCTGATGAGCTTGTCCAATGTAGTCTAGTGCTGATGCTGGTGACTCTGTGTACTGAAATTTGCTATTGACGTCATGTGATTCAGCATACTCGTTGCATTGCATGCTGCGGTTCTGTGCTCTGCTACAACTTATATTCCTATATGTTAGGAGAATGACATCGAGGGGTGGGAAGGGAGTGGAAAATCATGCGCACAGTTCTGTGACATATTGGTAAAAACTGCTGAGGCCTTGTTTGGACGTCCATGTATCTCCCTCAATGCACGTGCCTTGAAGTGGTTTGCTTGTGGAACTTAGTTTAATTTCCACACCAAACCACTCCAATCACATGGATCGAGGGAGATACATGGGCATTCAAGCAAGCCCTGAACGAGAATAAGCTTTCATGCCATGCTGCAGCACTTAATATGAAGTAATTCGATTGTCTTTCGTGTTGAACACTGATATAATTTTTGTTTAGTATTTATTTAGCTGTTGTAACATTCCCCAGTTTAACTATTGTTTGTATCAGATCTATCCATCTAGCTAAACACACCTTGACAGGGCCAAGGTATACTCTTTTCATTCCACACTTGCACACTTTAACTTTATGGTCTATAATACCTGTATGAATTCTTAAGTCTCATCCCGTTGCATTTGAAACAGTAATTTTGTATGCCTGGAGTTGAAGTTTGACTAGGCTCATTCTCTATTCAGGACTGTTCCTTGCTTTTTGTTGAAGTTAATTACTTCTGTGGTGTTTATTTCATCTAAGTAAAAGTTTGAATTATAACATAGTATTGGAGAACCATGCGCTTATTTCCGAAATCTGATCTTAGGGCGTTTTTTTTTTTTTGTTATTTGAAAACAATTTGTGTGATCAAACTAAGTATTATTATTGTTATCATTCAGGCCTACTGCTGCTACAGGCAAAACAAACTGCAAGAAGCACTGGAGCTTTTAAGAGGTCAAGAAGAAACTTCAGCTATTCTCCAGCTGGAATCCCAGATCTTTTACCGACTAGGAAGAATGAATGATTGCATGAGTAGCTATGAGAAGCTTCAAAAATTTAAAATTGACTCAATGGATCTGAAGATAAATATCATTGCTGCTCTGGTTGCTGCTGGAAGGGCTTCTGAGGTGCAGGCAGCTATGAAGGCGCATAAGGTTGATCTTACCACGAGAGCACTCAGGGATACTCGTAGCTTTGAGCTTGCGTACAACTCTGCTTGCTCCTTGATAGAAAACAAGAAGTACTCTGAAGCTAAGGAGCAGTTGGACTTGGCTAAAAGGTGAGTTTCCTGGCGTAGTGATTGCTAAAATGAATGCGTCCCTTCATTTTACTGAACTAATTCTTTTATTTCCACAAACCTTCTAATATTGTTAGATTGAATTCAAGAAAACCCTGTTTTTTTCAGTAGTTAACTAGCTTAATTCTTTCCATAAGAAAAGGCAAAAATGTTCCTACACAATCCCATATATTCTTTTTATGGAGATGCCTCAGCTTGTCAAATTATGAAGGCCTTTTTTCGGCCTTTAAGCGTAAACAGTTGGCTGGATCATAAATTTCCTCTTGTTTGCTCTGTAGAATTGGGAAAGAAGAGCTTATGGTGGAAGACTATGGTGACGCGGAGATTGAATATGAGTTAGCTCCTGTGTCTGCTCAGCTTGCTTATGTGCAGCAGGTAACTAAATCTGGAGAAACTTCCTTACATAGATTGAACCACTATTCTATTGATCTCTTCATCATATTTTCAGCTACAAGGACAATCTCAAGAAGCTATGCAAACCTATGTTAATATGATAAACGGGCAGTCAGCTGATCCATCATCACTTGCTGTGGCAACAACAAACCTTATTTCACTGAAAGGTACAAAAGATACTGCAGATAGCTTGAAGAAGCTTGATCGGCTTATTGGAACAAGTACAGCTCCAAACCAGTTGCGTCTTGTTGAAAACCTTGACCTCAAGTTATCCCCAAGGCAGAAAGAAGCTTTGTATTCTGCACGTGTTCTTCTACTGCTCCATGCAAATAAAGCTGTTCAGGTTTGTGTTTGCAAATTTCATTCATCTCCTGCTTCCCTTTTGTGAAGAAATCACCTATTTGAAAATGAGTAGTGTAGTGGGATCATTCTGTTATCTGAATTTTGTCTCTCATACTTGGGAGATTTCTACACCTTATTTCAGATAAGTTATTATTATAATTCTAACCCTAGCGGTGGCATGAATGATGAGTGACGAGTCATATCAAAATAATATTTCTTTTTAGTTAAGAAACTAGGAGTGTCCATTGGATTGCAAAATTACATGGATGATGTATGTTGCCAAATTGGATTTGTTGCATGCTCATCCTGAACCCCTTTCCTGGCATTTTAGCAAGGCCCTACAATTGTTCAGTTGTACATACTACAGATTTTGTTTTCAAATTGGTATAACTGAACTAAGCATTGTCCGTCCCAGTCCTTGAGTAAAATGACCATGGTCAATATAATATATGTTTGATTGTAAAGTGACGTTTGCATTAAAAAACATCTGTTTATATGATCACCTCGCTAGAAAATTGTCTTCATCAATACCCTTTTCATTTGTTTGGGTGCGCATTTTTGTGAGCCTCTCAATTATTGCTCATGTTTGTTCTTTTTTTTTTTTTTTTTTTCCTCAAGGCACATGAGTTGGTCAGTGGACTGCTTGCTATGTTCCCAGATAGTGTATCCCCTGTTTTACTTCAAGCCGCCTGTTATGTGAAAGAAAAGAAGATTCAGAAAGCTGAAGATGTTCTTAGCCAGTATGCTGAGAAGCATCCTGAGAATTCTAAAGGGCTCCTCCTTGCACTTGCTCAGATTGCTGCTAATGCCAACCATTTTCAGCTTGCTGCTGACTCACTATCCAGAATACCTGACATCCAGCACATGCCTGCAACAGTTGCTACATTAGTGGCTCTTAAAGAGCGCCTAGGTGACTCGAATGCTGCAGCTTCTGTACTTACTTCTGCTATTGACTGGTGGAAAAATTCCATGACTGAGGATAACAAGTTAGATATATTGACACGGGAGGCTGCTGCATTTAATCTCAGTCATGGACGTGATGAAGAGGCATGTCTGTTGTACGAGGAACTTGTGAAGAGCCATGGAAGCATTGAGGCTTTGGCTGGGCTGGTGATGACTTCAGCACGCACAAACCTGGAGAAGGCTGAACAATACGAGAAGAAGCTGAAGCCATTGCCAGGCCTCAAAGGAGTTAATGTGGAGAGCTTGGAGAAGACATCTGGTGCAAGGCATGTGGAAGGGCCCCAAGACATGAAGGTAGATGTTCCTGAGGAAGTGAAGAAGCAAAAGGTAAAGAAGAGGAAGCGTAAGCCTAGATACCCGAAAGGCTTTGATCCAGCAAACCCAGGCCCGCCACCAGATCCTGAGAGATGGCTGCCAAGGAGAGAGCGATCCAGTTACCGACCAAAGAGGAAGGATAAGAGGGCTCAGGTCAGAGGTGCTCAAGGAGCTGTGTCTAGGGGGGAGACAGCGGCTACCAATGCCGGTGGTTCCTCAAAAGGAAGCCAAACCACTAGTTCATCCAAGGCGCCAGCGACAAATACTGATCAGCCAAAAACTAACAACAAATCCAGGAAGAAGAAGTCCAGGTCTTAGATGAGAGTTTTAAGTTATAACACAGTACAAAGGAATATGTTCGTTTATCTTCTCGATGACTTGCAATTTTGGGCCGGATTGCATTCAGTTGCGGATTTGCTTTGCTTTAACACTAATGTTTCAAGCGACTGAGACTATTCAAAATTTTGCTGAGATGTGTTTTGATGGGTTGCCCCAGTAGAATTCTATTTTTATAAGTTAATAATCCTTTAATTGATTTCATTCGGGAGCTTCTCTTGTTGCACCTCAGCGTTACCTCAGGCCCCTTGTGATTGTTTATTTTATACTCTAATAATTGCTGCTAATGCGATCACGACATGTGTTGTTCTTCCGTGATTGTTACTGAGGTAAACCTCTTCGTGCCGTTCCAACCGTGGTAATGAACGCAGTTGGAAGGTTGGAACAGTTTGGGCAGAAACCACCTCCCGTTCCCGAAACTCTGAAAAAAAACGCTTTCAGAAACTGTCACGTCCATTCTTTGCGAGGTTACTCCCTCTATTTCAAATTGCAAAACTAGTACACTAGAAAACTTGCAAATTCACAACATCATCGTCAACACAAGTTTGTTTCTCCTGGATACAAACGGTAGCGTCGTTTAACCATACAAACAGTAGCAAATTCTACCATCGTCAACTGTTTACAACTTTACATCTCTGCTACGTGCCTACATCTAAAACAAACAGTACCGTGGATGAGTTTTACCTCTGAAGCTTTTGCTTTTGCTAACTGAACCAATTAAAACAAAGCATCGTTTCTCTTGGATACGCAAAAAATGTGCACATTCTAATTAAGGGAAACGATGTTGTGAATTTGCAAGTTTGACCATACAAACGGTAGCATAGTAACCATACAAACAATAGCAAATTCCATCATCGTCAACTGTTTACATCTCTGGCTCTGCCAAGCAGTACCGTAGTGAATGTAGTACAGAAGCTTTTGCTTTTGCTAACTGAACCAACAAAACAGCCGGAGCCCATGAGTGCGTGAGGTGCAGCTATGCAACGCGAAGCAAGAACTCTGTTGGGATGGGAAGCACGCTGGGTTCCGGCGCGGCGGTGGCGAAGCCCGGTCCAGCGTACATTGCGCGCGGCTTCCATAGTATCTCCTCCGTGTCGACGTCGTTGCTGCCGGTACTGCTACTCTCGCCGTCGTCGAGCCGCTGGTCGGCCTGCGGCGGGCGACGCTCCTTGTGCACGTCCCAGCGCTCGGCGGACGTCGCGCGGCTGATCGGCCACTTGCTGCTGCTTATGAGGGAAGACGTGCGTGAAGACGACGACGGACGGCGGCGACGAAGCTGGGCTCGCTGCTTTCTTGTGCGCGTCCCACCTCTCGACAGAGTCGGCCCGGCCGGGCTTTGGCGGCGGCGAGGTCGCGTTCTTGCGCGAGGATCCGTGTCCGGCGGTGCTTGATGATGACGATGATGAGGCTGAGGGTTGTGCGCTGGCAGGCTTGGTCGTCTTGCGCGCGTCCCACCTCTCGTCGGAGTCGGCACGGCCGGGCTTGGCGAGCGGCTTTGGGAGGACGGCGGCGACGTACGGTGGCGTCGGGAGCAGCGGCAGCATCTTCCATTTGGGCGGGGTCGGGAGCAGCGCAGGTTGAGCCGCGTGTGCCATGGCGAGGTGCACGCGGGCGACCGGGATCGCCATGGATCGAAGACGGCGGCGCGCACACGAGAAGGCAAAGGGCCGCCGATCGAGCCGAGAAGATGGAACAGGCAGGCGGCGCTCGGTGAGATGATTTCCCGGTAGCACCAGCGCGCAGCAGAAATATAGAGATAGGCCCCATCCCAATGGTATGCCTCGCAATCCGATCGAATTATCAAGCGCGTTCGTCAGGGTGAACCAGAGTCGGAGTCGGGGTCCAAATTTGTTCATCAGCGACGAGACGCGTGGGCGGCGCGCCATTTCTCTTATTGTCGGACTCAGTTCAGATCTTTCTCAATTGACGCTCTCTGTCGCAGTGCCCAATCGGATACAGTAATGGTCGGCCTGTTCGAGATGTCGTCGGATACCCGTTGCGCGCGTGCGCCTTGCCATGGCACACGTGGCTCTCCCGGGCTACTCCCCACTCCACCCAAAGTGCACGATGATCCGGTGGCGCCGTCATCCTTGGCACAGCAGCTCGTCGGGAGGTGGGACGAGCACAGGATCGAACCTGGCGGCAGCGATGATAGTCCGGCGTCGTCGTGCGAGGTGGGGCAGCAACAAGGAGAGAGCGCAACGTCCTCCTCGCAAGCACTAGCAGAAGCAGCAGCCGTGCCGACTCCGAGGAGCGAGGACAGGAGGTAGGACGCGCGCAAGAAACCGGTGAGTCCACCCTCGTCGTCGTCCACGGCAAGCAGCAGGCGGCCCAACATTTAACTGTCATGGCTGAACTTGTTTGTTTTCTTTGCAATGAAGGATCACTTGAAGGATTAAGGGTTGCTGAATAGGCCTATTCATGATTATGATGAGTTTTTTTTTATCTTTTTTTTTTTGCGAACATTTTTTTTTTTGATGAATATGATCGACCAACAGCTAAAATTCAGTTGATAGGGGGGCCAAAACGCCCACTCTGACAATAGTAAGATATCTGAAGATCCCATGGAGCAGAAGATAGCTAATGACGATAAGTTCTGAAGATTGGAGAGTTAACAGATGCTGTGAAAAGCTTGAAGCCCAGAGACTTTGCCGAAGACTTGTGAAACGCGGTTACAGCTTGCAGCTACAATGAGAGGATGTCAATCACTGCATTCGAATATTTTCTGAAGAATGAGGTGGCAGGCAAAATTTTCCTTGTGCGTTAGCCCAGACCTTCGCAAGGAATGGTTGGCAAAGTTCTTTTCTAGCTTTCTGTAAGACTGTAACCATTCTTGACTTGTTCTATCCAGCATTTAGTTCGGTATTTTTTGTCATTGTATTGGGAACGACACCTGTGCAATCCCCTAAATTTGCTATGTGTACTAACAGAAGCCCTTGCACATAAAAATAATGTTAAAAGGAGATATGACATCATTTTTATAATTTTCTTCCAATACCACTAAGGTCAAATGTCAGTTCTTACAAACATTCAACTATACTGGTACTGGACGACCTTTTGGGTGAAGGAAGAGATTATTTTGGGAGCTGGAAGAGGAAGATTCTTTCTTTTCTATATCTCGTTGCTGCTAAAAGTTGCGGCTGAATCACATCAGTGTTCAGACATTGTGTATATAATATTGCAGAGTTCAGTTTTTTTTTTTTTTTTTTTTTTAATGCAACAAAGCTCAGAAGTTCATACAAGCAAATCAAGCTCCTCTTCTGGACGTGTTAAAGCTTCGCGTTCAATTGAATTAACTGTCATGGTTGAACTTGTTTGTTTTATTTGCAATGAAGGATCACTCGATGGATTCAGGGTTGCTGAATATGCCTATTCAGGATGATGATGAGCTTTATTTCATCTTCGGTGATGAATATGACTGGGCAAGAAACCATCATAAGCACGTAGAATAAGGCAATAAGCATACATAAAAGTTTCTCGTATATCTATCCACACAAATAAGAGGGTTTTTTTTTACCTCCAGCAGCAAGGAACTAGAGTAGAGAGTGACAACCATTGTGGAAGTTCACCGCTTGCTTTGGTTTAGAATTTAGGAAGAGGGAACGGATTTCACCACTTTGCAATGCATCCAGGTGTCAGTTAGCAAAAAAATTGCATCCAATTTTTTTTTTTAGTAAAAAAATTGCATCCAAGTTGAATAGATACCATTTGCCAAAAAAAATGCTTATATATTATAATCTCAGAACTCTGAAGTACAGTCAAATCAGCAAAGAGACACAGTTATTACTAATAATCAATTAATCATGTTACACAGGGCAACTGCTTCTCCTTAACCTACGTACGCTCCTGCTACTCAACAGACTGTCGACGATGATCTCCCGCAGAGCGCGCCTCGACGCCTCCACGTCGCGCCGCGCAAGAAGCGGGTGCGAGAGCAGCTGTGGCACCGTGGCGCGCCGCGCCGGGTCCTTGTGCAGGCACGCCGCCACGAACCCGCGCAGCTCCGCCGACGCCTCTGCTTCCTCCGGCACGGACGGAGGCTCCCCGTCGCAGATGGCCTGCTCCACCTCCTCCGCAGACGGCTTCTCTACTCCGGGCAGGAAGGAGAGTCGCCCCAAGAAGAGCTCCAGCACGGTGACGCCGAGGCCCCAGACATAGGCCGCCATGGCACCGTGCGGCCCGGCGCGAGCCCTGGGCGCGAACCGCTCGGGGCTGAGGTACATCGTGGTGCCGCCGGTGATGGCGACCCGGAGGGGCTCGCCGGAGCCGCCGTAGAGGATCCTGGAGAGGTTGAAGTCGCTGATCTTGATCTCCCCGCGGGCGTTGGCGAGCAGGTTGTCGGGCTTCACGTCGAGGTGCGCGACGCCGCGGGAGTGGAGCTGGGCCAGCGCCACGACGCACTGCCCGGCCACCTCGGCGACGGCCGCCTCCGGGATCCCTCCCAGCCGCCGGCGCCGCCGCAGGAGACGGCGGAGAGACCCGGCGTCCATGTACTCGAGCACGAACGCGGCCCTGCCGTCGGGCTCTCGGAGCAGGGCGTGGAAGTCGACGACGTGCGGCGCCCCAGCAGCGCGGCGGAGCACCTCGGCCTCCCGCTCCGCGGCGAGCGGGTCCGGGTCGAAGACGAGCTTGAGCGCGAAGATCGCGCCGGTGCGCCGGTGGCGTGCCTTGCAGACCCTGGCTAAGCCGCCCTCGCCGAGGTCGGCGATCCAACCGAGGTCCGACAGCCGCAGCTCCTCTGGCGCCGCCAACGGCACGGAGACGGAGGCCGTCGCCCTCGGCTGGTGCGGCGGAGTGGCACTGGTCCGGCGGAACATCTCGTGAGGCATCATCATCGGGATGAGCGAGGAAGCCATCCGAATCGAACACGCTGTGGTTGGAAATGGAAACGAGACGAGACGAGGTGCAGGAAGGGGAGGAGCTGCTGGCGATTTATAATAACGCGTGAGGCAATGCATGGTCGGCGGGCTCAGCAGGTTTTTGGCGCGAACCTGATCGTGATCGACCCCAAGTCGGAATCGGATGAGGGCATACTGGCGCTGGCGGGAAACCCTTCAGTCCGACTCCGACCAGCTGTAGGAGTCCACCGCACCGCAACCTTCCATTCTCTTTTTCCAGAATTGTTGGAATCTTCAGGCCGAGCGTGACGAACGACACCCACGCATGTCCGATCAAATCAAATATATTTGGTGGTTGCACTGACGGTGGTTTTGACCGTAGATGTAAATTATGCTGACGATAGGGGAGGAGGCAGCGCTTATCAGCCGGCTTCTGCAGAAGACTGCACAGATATCTGTTGCTTCATCTTATCAGCCGGCTTCTGCAGGCATGGAACATTTCGCACCAAATCAGTCTCAACCGCAGCCGCAAGTAAGTCCTGCCGCTGAAGCTAATGACTAATTCTGAAGATTGGAGAACTAGTATATGCTACAGGATGTCAATCACTGCATTCGAGTGTCCCGAAAGATGAAGTTAAAGGCAAGATTTTTCCTTTTGCGTAGCCCAGACCTTCGCAATAAGCGTTTATTTTTAGTCTCAGAACAGTATTTTCCTCTCACAATGAATCCACACGAGTTAAAATCAAGTTCTTTTTTTCAGCTCAAATGAAATGTTCTTTTGTTCTGTCCAGCATTTAGGTCAGTATTTTCAGTTTACTTTTCTTTGTATTGGGAACCACACTTTTTACTATGAACATCAATCTGGAATCCCTTAAATTTGTACTAACTGAAGCCCTTGCACACAAGAATGATGGTAAAAGGAGATAGGACGATGCTTTTTTTCAGCTCAAATGAAACGTTCTTTTGTTCTATCCAGCATTTAGGTCAGTATTTTCAGTTTACTTTTCTTTGTATTGGGAACCACACTTTTTACTATGAACATCAATCTGGAATCCCTTAAATTTGTACTAACTGAAGCCCTTGCACACAAGAATGATGGTAAAAGGAGATAGGACGATGTGATTTTTATAATTTTCTTCCAAATACCATTAAGGTCAAATTCTTACAAACATTCATCAACTGCGAGCGGCAGTTCCAACACTAACATAGTACTACAATCACAGTAAAACGTACACATCACTGCACAACTAAAATCCTATACAACATTTGACAGGGCTGATACAGTTACTACAGATGGCACTAACCTTGCATAGGTACAAGTCTACATATGTGACAAAGCTACTACAGTTGCTACTGATAACAGCCTAATCTCTACTTGTCGTTTAACAAAGAATCAACATCGGGAGTCACAATAACATGCTGATTCTCAATCTCTCCAAGAAAGCAACAATGTTTGTCTCGAGTGTTCAGGGCTACAACATGTTGCGCCATTCTACTTTCTGCTCCTGGGCTCACCTGCAGTAGATGAAATTAAGCAAAAAAAATTATTGGCAATATCTTGCTAAGCACAAAAAGATGACAAATCTGTACACTGACATCAAACATGATATCTCCTAACTTCATTTTGATCTTGCCGCTCTTGTATACCAGCATTTTGCCCAAATAACCCTGCGGCAGCTGCTGCAGGTTGGATCCTTCCGTCACCTGCTTGCCGGCAGGCATCCCATGTCTTCCAACTATACTGGTACTGGGCGACTTTTTGGGTAAAGGAAGAGATTTTGGGAGCTGGAAGAGGAACATTCTTTCTTTGCTACCTTGTTTCTGCTGAAAGTAGCAAGTGAACCACGTGAGTGTTGAGACATTATGCTTATATAACTTTGCAAAGCTCAGAAGTTTTTTTTTTTAATTTTTTTTTTAACGCGACAGAGCTCATAGGTTCATACAAGCAAACCAAGCTCCTCCGCTGGACGTGTTAAAGCTTCACATTCAATTGAATCTGGCTGAGTCTCTTGCAACTCAACATCGTCACTACCATCATCGTCGTCGTCGTCATCACTCTCTTCTTTGTAAAATGTTTCTGTCAAGACTTGAATATTCCCATGAAAAATTCTTAGTGGAAAGTATTGTTCAGTAGAACAGAGGAGCTCATGAATCTTCATATTCACCTGAATTAACAGGAACAGGGAAGGATCTAGGAACTTGGAGTGGCTTCATTTGACACAGAAACATGGCAAGAGAAAGTATGTAAGACAAGTTAATAAGTCTGCCAACAAACATGGTGTTTTATAATACAGCAAGGTTTTCGACAGAGAGGTTTTTGCCTTCTAGGGCACTCACCAATTGAATTTGTTTTTGCACTCCGAATTGCGCTGGTGACAAGCTAACACCATCTGCAGAAGGTGGTGTCGAGGGGGTATTCTGTGTTGAGCGCTGGTCTACAAATGATAGGTTCAGTCCAATTATTTTGATATTACTAACTAAATCTATGACAGTAAAATGCATGGTCTTATATGTGCATTGTTTTGATCTGATCGAAAGGCCAGTTCTCCTAAATCTTAAAAACTGCCTGACAGTTGGATCTCGTGGCAGTAAATACCTTCTGTATTTGGTGAACTTTTTGCAGCCACTTGGCGAGTCTGAAAAGGACAAATATAAGTTCAGACATAGAAAAAACGTGCTGATCCTTTTCTCCCCCCCTAAGAATACTACAAGACCATCTGAAATCATGATACGACAATTGGATAACCAGTTACACCCACCCTCAATATCTTCATCAACCCTTCATCAATTGGCTTAGGGTCTTCTTGCTGTGGCCTGAAACAACAAAATGTGTTCCGTTTATGGTAACTGCAATATGGTTGGCAAAGAAGACCTGAGAGTCACTACTAGCAACCAAAGACAAAGAGATTACTTCTGTGCAACCAATTTCATTGGCTTCTGTGGAGGCACCTTTGGTTTGAACTTGAGCTTCTGAGGGGATTATAAGAGGAAGTACAGAAAGAAGTTAAATATGCAGCATTCTTCTCGACAATTCGTTGAGCCATAGAATAGAACGAAGAAATTAAAACTGGTGAATCACCTTCACAGCACGACGAACTGGGCGACTTGTCTTCGAGCTACCATCCGTATCCATTTCTCTCTGCTCTGTCATAGATAACTAAGAGCCCAGTTAAGCACATTGTGTAGAGAGAAGCGGTTAGGTTTTTTTTTTTTTTTGCCATGACGAAGCATGTGCTTTCCTGTCTCACTAGCAGTCTGAGGAAATCTAATCTAATCCTAATCTAATAAGCCTATCCGTACCTCTCAGTTCTGTCACCTGAAATTCTTTTTTTAAAAAAAAAAAAATCAGTCACCTCAAATTCTTACAAACTTTGTGTGTCAGTCTGTAGTCTTTCTATGCTCACACTTCTGTACGGTGTGTTTAGGTTTTTGAAGGATCTATAGACATCTAGTATGCACTTCATCTACAACTACAACCTCCCTTCCCCAAAGCCAAAAGTTGACCCTACTCTCTGCGTGTTGCAACTATGCAAGGAAGCAAGACCCTGAGTCAGAACGAAAAGCACCACGAGTCCTGTCCTAGAACGAGTGCGCCTCGAGCCCGATGGCGCGAGATCAAACCTCTCACACTCTGCAGTCTGTGCCAAAGAACCCCGATTTTGGTTCGGGACTCGACAGCGTAGCAACCAAGAAAAAAAGCAAGCAGAGAATTCGCAGCAGGTAGAAGTAAAATTAGCTAACCCCCTCCCCCCTCCAGGATCAGAAACACGCGTACCTGGCTGCTAGTTCTAATGCTGCAAGAGGGCAAGAGCTAGAGGTCTCCCGCCCCCGGAAATGGCCGCTCCCGAGCTGCAGCTGTTCGGTCTACCTGCTTCTGCTGCTTGTTCGAGACGTTGAAGAGGAAGGAAAAAGATAGGTGGTAGTAGTGGAGTAGAGCAATTCTATCGTGAACCGGTCGGTACGGGCCCCACCGTTCAGTGAAAGGTCCGTCAAGAAACGTGTTCACCCACCCAGCATCAGCAAGATGGGGGAAATCAGAGGAAGGATCGGATGTGGCGCGAGGTGCAGGAGACGAATAAGCACGGTTGGGCAAGACACGTGCTGAGCTGGTGTGCGACGTGTGTGACTGGTGCCTGTTTTGGGCCGGACGGGGGATGTAGGGATTAAAATCATGTGGGGAGGAGGCTGCTGGCGCCGGATTTGTGAGTCGGTTAAGTCCGCCGCGGCATCGGGGTGAACGGAACGGAAGACGTTATCTCCTGTTGGTGCTTTTGGGGAGCGCGGCAGGAGACCGAGAACACAGAAGCGGCGTCCGACGGGGAGGACATTGCGGGATGGCCATGGCCCCGGCCCGCACCGTCGACACGCGCAGAGAACTCAGCAGTAGATGCAGCAGCCATGCGCTCTTGGCTTCTTCAGAATTCAGCAGAGAACTCAGCAGTAGACGCAGCAGCCATGCGCTCAGTAGCTCACCGCAGCAGCCGTGCGCTCGGTCGCTCGTTGCAGCAGCAGCAGGCCCCAGCACGCCGCAGGGAGCAGCCGCCGCCGCGCCACCCGCAGCAGCCGCAGCCGCGCTGGCCTGCAGGCCGCACCGCCGCTCGCCGCAGTAGCAGCAGCCGCCGGCCCTCCACGCGCTCGCCCGCAGCAGCCCCCGGCCGGTGCAAGCAGCAGCGCGCCCCTCACCGGCCCTCCCCTGGCCCCCTGCTCTGCGCCGCCGCCGACGGCTGCCGACAAGATGCGCCGCCGCCGGCCTCGAATCCTAACGCACGACGGCACGAGCACGATGCGCCCATAGCCCCAGACCAGAGCGGCCAACCTTATCCCTTGCCTGTGATATATTTCCAATAACACCCCTGCACATATCAGCATATCGAGGGCATTTTGGGATAAGCTAAAAAACCGCCACGGTTTCATGAAAAAACCGTCCGGTTCAGACGGTTTTTACCGGTCCAATTGTATAGGTGGTCTTTTAAGTGAACCAGACCGGTGTAGGCTCCGATTCGGTCTTTTAGCGGTTGAACCGGATGGCCCCGGCCCGCACGATAGACGCGCGCGTTGGGCACGGGACCTGCACCAGCGGCCCATGCGAACTCGAGCGAGAAGATGCATCGGACTATCGGAGTGAAAGCAACGGAACGGAACAGAAAAGACTCCCTCCAGTTCAAAATTATCTAAGGCCCCGTTTAGTTTTAGAAATTTTGCAAAATTTTTACTATAGTACACGTGGAATCTTCTACAATAAGTCTAATCATGACCTAAGTAGATTCAAAAGATTCGTCTTGTGATTTACACATGTGTAAACATGTAAAAGTTTCGTCTACGTTTAATGCTCCATGCATGTGCCGCAAAATTAAAGTAACGGAAAATTTAGAATTTTAAGGAGAAACTAAACAGGGCCTAAATCGTTTAGCTTTTTTTTTAAAAAAATATACAACATATTTAAATTTAAGTCATTTATAATAACTTTTATTAATAAAACAAGACATATCAAAAAGAAATCATATAAGTTTTTAAATAAGACAACGGATCAAACTTTGAGAAAAATAGTCAAGTGATTTATAATTTACAAACGAAGCAGGATTAATCGTGGGGCCCGTTGGCGCTCATATGCAACTCGACTCTAGTCGCACCCCACTTGCTGCTGCCCGTGCTCAACACGACGGTACATGTATGCTGGTGGATCTTGCCACGACCGAACATTGCCCGCCATGTCACGCGTCATGGTTGTCAAAGCCGCCGACGGTAGCACCACGGATACAAGTTCTGCTTGGTACAACTTTTCTTCATGGTAGAATTGTTTTTGTTTTTGGCTCCATAAACATCTCTACTTCACTGATAGAGCTGAATTTGTTTTGAGAAAAAAATAAATATTGATACAAATCGCTTCTCATAGTAAATCTAGATATATGGCTGGAAGAAGGTGAGAAGATAGCATTTTCAACGCTATCTAATACTATTCACCTTCTTTCAGTTGGGGTTTTAAAGGGTTTCACTTTGTAGAGCTACATGGAAATCATATGTTTAGAAAAAAAAAAGCTCCAAAGCAACTTCTAAAGTTATCGGAGAAGTTATACCAAATGATACTTTAACAATAAATTTTGATATAGGCTTGGATTTGGCAATATATTTTTAAATGAAAACGATAGAACACGAATACCAAGCTCCTCAATTCCTACTCATCTCCCACAAAAAGAGATGAGATGACGACCAAAAGGTTGTGATTGCGACTATGACCAGAGGCTGCAGCGGAGGAGGAGCGAACTATCAACTTCTAGACTTTTTTCATCTTGTTTTTGAGTTTGCACTACGGGAAAGCTTAAATTCCCTAACGGTGTACTTATCGCTAGGGAAAAACAAAATACCATTAAGAAAATACGATTTGAATTTCCCTGACGATACACCGCCAGGGAATAACCGTCAAGGCTGGCGACTGCCTGGCTCGATAGGGTAATCCAATTTTGCCCGACGGCTCACTGTCAGAGAAATTATTTTCAAAGAAATTATTTTCAAATTCCTTGACGGTTGTAAACCAACAAGTAAAACATAACACCATCAGAGTATAACATTTTTCCCTGTTGGTTGCAACCAACAGAAAAATGTAGGCAGTTATGTGCACTCACAAGTTAATTGGGAATTTCTTTCACAGTTAGTTAAGCAATTTCCCTGACGGTTAGTTAATTTCCCTGTGTGTTTTCCAAGAACCGTTAAGATAATATCAATTGCCCTGACGGTTTATATGCAATAACCGTCAAAAGAATTTAAAACCGTCATAGAATTTCACATTTCCAGTAGTGTTGGACAACATATCCTAGCCAGAGCAACAACAAAGCAAGTTTCTTCTCTCCCCTTCTCATCTTTATGTCCCTTTGTCTAGGCTTTGCTCTTTTTTGTTTTACTCCTGATATTTTTATCGTATTTCATGGCATAATTCATTGATTTGTGCCATAAAACTGCCAACTGCTGAAATAGCAGAAGCTATAGCCAGCTGCGTTTCATGCATCGGAGAGCCCTGCCAATACATGCCATTGCTATGATCAGACATACTATTAGATTGATCGTTTACTTATTTGGAAGTTGAGGATTGCGTTGTGGCCCTTGGAGAGGATTGTGAGATGTTTATCCATCAGAGTGAAAACAGAAAAGAAACTAACATTTCAGTATAAGTGCCAAAAAAAATGTTCTTCTCATGTGGGCATTAAGAAGAGTAATTGCTCCTAGTATACGTCCGCATGTAATAGGTGCAGCTAAAAAAAAAAAAGATAACGGAAAAAGCCTCTTGAGAGAAGAGACAACAACTGCATTTTCTGCCCCTTCCTGTGTAGAGAGAAGAGAGATGGCACCAAAACAGTGAAGTGGACCTTCATAGTAGAACAAATTAATCGGTGAGGTACTTCTATGCCCTAAGTTAGCAGCCCCAAATCTTGTTATTATTGTCTAAGGTTAGTAAACCTTGTTATTTGAATGCCTCGCCCGTCGCTAGTCCTATTTAATTTGTCGTAATCTCACAAGAAAATAGTGGAAGAAGATTTGGTGGGCCTGGTTTTATGGTTTCTGTCTCGATTGAGAGGTTTCCATGTTAAAATGTGTCTCATGTACAGTATATGTTTTCCTCTATGAGTTGGCTACGGATTTTGGATTAATTTTATATTGTGCCAAAATTTGTGCTTCCACTGATCAGTAGCAAGTTGTGTTAGCGTGACAATCCCAACACTGCCGAGCATGCCATTGCATTTGTTTCTCTTCTTTCTATACACTGCCACTCCAAGTCACATTGCGTTTAGGTTTTTATATACCAAGGATAATTATCACGTCAGTCATGCAAACATGGCACATGGTTCGTTGTATATTGCCTACTCATTAACTGGTACACACATGAACTACTAGAGATGGTCCATTATAGCGGTTGAGGTATTTACAAAGCTAAAAGGATAATTCATTTTGGATCTTATGTGGAAACTCAACAAAGACAAGTAGCCCTGCCGCTGATGCTTGAATGAAATACATTTTATAATCTTGGTCGAAGGTCAAGCTGGCATTAAAATTTTGAGAGTGTAAGACGGAGTTTAAAAGTCAGGCATAAATAAGTTGGCAAAGACTTATTATGGGCATGCTGTTTAATGCCCTGCATGCATGCAAGCCCACATGCCTGCACACTCTCATGGGCATGCACCCTCTCTCTCCACTTTCTATCTCTGGCGACCACATCCCCGCCCGTCGTCATGCCCTAATTCCGATGGAAAACGGCACCGTCCTACACCCGCGCCCCACCGCGCCATGGATGACGCGGCTTCTGGCATCGACGACCATGGATGACGTGGCTTCGGGGGATACGGTGGTGGCCGTAGTGCCGCGAGCTCCACCTTCTCCTAGATTTGTGAGTTAGGGTACCAGCGAGCTTCTCCTCTCCTCTCTTCCTCTCATCTTCTCTAACTCCGATGAGCTTAGAAGGGAAGGTTTAGAGGAAGGAAGGTCTGCTAGATGGTGGGGATTATTGGAAGTCGGTTTAGGGCGCCCCTGGTGATGGTAGAGGTGGCCGAGCTAGGTCGGGGCGGGGATGCCATGACCATGGCGGAGCTCCGGCAAAGATCTAGCATGTCGCGGAGGACTGTTGTGGATGAAAAAGGCGACGGACATGGGGCGGAAAGGACGGCAGATAGCGGCTGTGCGCTTCAGCTAATGCAGCGTCCAAATAGGTGATAAGCATGAGATTTAGATATTTTAATAAACACGCATTGTTCCAGGTCGAGCTTGGCTTCACTGGTACAGAAATGGCCTTTGTTCCCGGTTGGGAAAACCCCTTTAGCCCCAGTTCCCCAACCGGGAACAAGCTTCCGGGAGTAAATGTCACCCCCTTTTAATCCCGGGTCCAGAACCGGGATTAAAAGTGGACCTTTAGTCCCGGTTTGAAACACAAACCGGGACTAAAAGGTCTGCAGCCCAGACCACGTGTCCTCGGGTCTGTGGAACCTTTTAGTCCCGGTTTGTATCAACAACCGGGACTAAAGCCTTCCTTTTTTTGTTTTTCGTGTTTTTTCAGTTCATTATTCGTTTTGTTTTTTAATTATGGTTTCGATTTAAAATTATCTATACACACACATATTACATATATATATATATATACATATATATATTTTACATATATATATATATATGTAAAATATATATATATATGTATATATATATTATATGTGTGTGTATCGGTTTTGACAAAGGGCACAATACGACATAAGACACATATATATATTACAAACTACATATATATATATATATATATATATATATATATATATATATATATATATATATATATATATATATATATATATATATATATATATATATATATATATATACTAGAGAGTTTAACACTTTTTTCACTCCAAATGTTTTCCTCTCCAAAAGTTTTCACTCCAACATATATATATATATATATATATATATATATATATATATATATATATATATATATATATATATATATATATGCCCTTCAGTCATCTTCATCACCACCGTTGCCCGGCTTCCAAGATTCATTAGGGTTATTGTAAAATTCTCCGGAGGAATTCAAAACTTGATCATTAAGAAACCCTGCTATGGTCTCTTGAATTGCCTTGAGCTCGACTTTTACCAGGACCTTTTTCTTTAAATAATCAGTCTTCAAACAGAGTCAAAGGGAAATGTATTAATATATATGATTATATATATATATATATGTATATATATACATTTGTGTGAGTTAATATGAGATCGATTTAACGTATTTTTAGCTTCTCCCAGTCAGTTCTGACTGAGTACACTCTCATGAACTCGCACACATAGTATCCACAAGTGTTATTCCCGGGTTGTTGCCGCAGAACCCACTTTACAAGATAAAAAAGATTGTCATCCGATCCGGACAATACATATATATAGATACATATATAACATGAATGGCCTCTAAGTATATATACTTACCATGTGTGGGATTATAGTCAGTGGTACTTTGCAATGTTTGAGGTCGTATTTCTCAATGAATCTTTTCCAAACACTGCCAATCAAAATAAAAATATCCAATGATCGATGTGAATATTTTCCAAACACTGCAATTGAAGAAGGTAAGGAGAAATAAATTACCTCTGAAAAATATCTATCATATCTTGGATTTGGTCCAGGCTCTTTCTCATAGAATCTAAGATCTCCATGTGGCTTTGTTGAAGATCGATGACGATCAATATCCAATGATCGTTAAAGTTGTAGGAGAAGAGTATCTGTTTCTTGCCGCGTTGCTTTGCTAAGAACTTCATGAGATTCTTCTCTGTGTCTTCTTTCCATGTTGGGTTGGGTGTAGGGTGTTTGAATACAATATGTGGATCAATGAAACCAACTTCATTAGACCCTCTCTGTTTGCACATTCGCATCTCATAGCTGCATATATATAGAGAGAGAGTAAGGATATATATATAGAGAGAGAGAAAGATTTGAATTGCAGAAAGAAAGTACACTTACAGACAATAGCAGCTCATTATTGTTTTGTCGAGGGAGTCCATGTGGCTAAGTACTGACTCCCGTCGTCTTCTCCCTCCGGCCAGTGTTGACTGCCAGTGTTGATAATGTCCATCATTTCTTGTTCCATATTGGCTCTTTCTCCGGTCATCTAGAGGAGAAAAATTATTAATGTTAATATTGCATGTGGAACAAAAGAGACAGAAAACCTAAACCCTAGCCCTAACACTAATTAAACCGTAGCCCTAAGCCCTTACACTAAACCCTAGCTCTAGCCCTAACACTAAACCCTAGCCCTAAACCCTAACACTAAACCCTAGCCCTAAACCCTCCACTAAACCCTAGCCGTAACACTAAACCCTAACACTAGCCCTAACACAACCCTAACACTAAACCCTAGCCCTAAACCCCCCTAAATCTAATTAATAAAACAATTAATTAGTATAAGCTAATAACTAAACTAACTACAAAAACTAAACTAAAACTAATTTACTAATTAATTACTAATATATGAACCTAAACTAAACTAATTTGTATGTGGTCCTAACTAATTAAACTAAACTAAACTAATAATTAGTAATAAAAAAACTAACTAACTAAACTAACTAAACTAACTAACCTAACTAACTAACTAACTAAGCTAACTAACTAACTAAAAATAGAACTAAAACTAATTAAATAGAACTAATTAATAATATCTAACTAACTAATTAACTAATTAAACTATCTAAACTAAACTAAATTAATAAACTAACTAAAAATAATACAATTAATTAGTATAAGCTAATAACTAAACTAACTAGAAAAACTAAACTAAAACTAATTTACTAATTAATTACTAATATATTAACCTAAACTAAACTAAAACTAATTTACTAACTAATTAACTAATTAAACTATCTGAACTAAACTAAATTAATGAACTAACTAAAAATAATACAATTAATTAGTATAAGCTAATAACTAAACTAACTAGAAAAACTAACGTTTCAAGCGTGGTATTATAGGAGCATACCACATAATCTTGGTAGGGATTTTCTTTCTGATTCTTTCATCCTCAACATCACCAGAGTCATCTCGCCTGATCTTATACCGTGATGCATGGCATACCGGGCAAGAATCCAACTCCTCGTACTCCTCGCCACGGTAGAGGATGCAATCATGTATCTTTGTGATTTCCAATCCCAGAGGGCAGACAACCTGTTTGGCTTCATAGGTAGTGACTGGTAATTCGTTATCCTTTGGAAACATCTTCTTTATTTTTGTAAGCAACTCTCCAAATCTCTTGTCGGATACACCATTCTTTGCCTTTCATTGCAACAACTCTAGTATGCTACCTAATTTTTTCTGTCCTATATCATAAGTTGGGTATAGCAACTTCTTGTGATCCTCTAGCATACGCTTGAACTTGATCTTCTCCTTTTCACTTTCGCATTCTCTATTTGCATCGCAAATAGCCTGAGCAAGATCATCAACGGGATTATCTTGTGCTGGTACCTCTTCTTCAGATTCCTCCATTGAAATATCATTGTTTAATATACCATAGTCAGCAATAGTGTCACCATCGTCCCATTGTTCTTCTTCGTCTTCTTCCATTATAACGCCTTTTTCTCCGTGTTTGGTCCAGCAGATGTAGTTTGGCATGAAACCCGACTTGAACAAGTGAGAATGAAGAGTCCTTGAGTAAAAATATTCCTTCAAATTCTTACATACAGCATATGGGCAGCACATGAATTCATCCCGCTTGTTTGACTCGGCCACATTTAAGAAAATATGCACGCCCTCAATGAAATCTTTGGAGCGACGATCAGTGTTGTACATCCAATGCCGACTCATCTACATTATAAGACAAACGAACATATATCACAATACTGGACATTAATTAATTTATGGAAGCCTCGCTACAATATAGACAGTCACAACTAGCACTAAACTAATTAAACCTAAAATACACTTCAACAGCCTAAGCATATCACGACCGATCTCAACTAAAACAGACAAATCATTCGTCTGTTCAACATCAATGATCTTCGTTCGCGGGCTCAGTGCCTCGTCAGGTAGCTCATCACCCACCGCAGCCGCCTCTGCAAGAGTTCCAAAAACGTGTTTGGCATACTCTTCTTCCCAGTACCACCCTGGACATCCACTGCCATCCCACTGAAATTAAGACAAAAATACATAAGTTTAGTAAAAAAATACATAATTTATTATATATAATCATCAAATGCGATGGAGTAACTCACATTACGATCCGGACACTTGTAGAAGATGCGCCCCTTGTTGGGACCCTCCTTCTTCACTCGAAACTCAAGCACATTCTTTTTCTTGCACTCGCCGCACTCAATGAGAGGGAGGTCTGATCTCAGCCTCTTTTGAACCCGATGATAGGCCGACGACCCGGAAGCATTCGTCATCTACTCTTTACTCTCTAGACTCAAATTTGTAAAGCACTTAAATTCCTAATAATGTATTTTAACAAATGAAACAAAAAATAAAACTCCTAAAATTTAAATCACAAATATATACATACAACATTTGAGTAACAAATGTGAGCTATGCATACTATAAATCTTCCTTCAACCAAATATACAAACTATCAAGTGATTTTGAGCTTGAAATATAAATTATTGAAAAAATATTAAGTGATTTTGACCTTGAAATACAAATTATTGGAGAAATAACCATAGAAATATCCTAGTGATTAAACAAGAGAGAATAAAGATAGTAACATTTGCAACCGTAGAATTGAAGAAGTTGGAGGAGTAACCTAGCCAAGCTCCACACTTGAGCTGAAAAGAAGCAAGAACATGCACGAGCAGAAGCAAGAACAAGCATGAATGGCTCGGGGCCTCGGGCTCGGGGGGAAGAAAAGGTTTAAATTGGAAGGGAGGAACATTAGTCCCGGTTTAAGCTACAAACCCGGGCTAAAAGTTAAGGTTTAGTCCCGGTTCTGCCCATAAACCGTGGTTAAACTTTTAGTCCCGGTTGATTATCAAAACCGGGAGTAAAGATAGACTTTTAGTCCCGGTTTTGATCACCAGCCGGGACTAAAAGCTCTCTAGCCATTGCGAGCCGTTGGGAAGGAGGATTTAGTACCGGCTGCTATATCTAGCCGGGATTAAAGGTTTCTTTCTTCCCGGACGCAAAAAATTCCGATACTAAAGCCAAAATCGGTAGTAGATCAAAAATCTGCTCTCTACTGGTGCTTGTAATAATGAAGCGTGCACACTAATGCTACGTGTGAACTAAACTCTTCCCTAGTGAAGAAACGGCACCGGCCGGGCGGCGGCCGGACACCATTTACAAATTCACCAAACTTATTTGGTATGGACATATATATGGTTTCACAATCCTGATTATAACGCTTATTACTATATACAATTATACCTATATCTATCTACTATCTATCTATCAATCTATGTGTAGTAAATCTATCGTTGTATATAGATATGTATAGGAAAAACATATGAATCGAAAGTTTTTTTTCTTTGCCAAAAGTAAGGAGAGAGAGAGAGAAAGAAAGAAAGGAAAGAGAACATCATTGTATGCATGGGTGCAAAATCATCGGTGCTCTCCCGTATACGGTACTACCAAATCACAAATAATCTCAAACTAACAATAATACAATCGACCAGTACTAATGATAATAATAATATAATCGACCAATACCAAATCTACGAGAAACTATATATCATGATGACAAAACCTAAACCTTCCTTAAACGCACGGCTGGGAGAGCACATACACGATTCTTGTCCATTGTGGTCGCCTTCTCCATTCCCAATTTCACACTGCGGGCGCCTACTTGTTCTGCTGCTCGCCGGCGGACGAAGAACCCTCCTCCGTCTTGCCGGACCCTTGTTGCTCTGATGGCGGCGCTTGTTGTCCTAGCGGTGCGATGTCGAAGCCAAAGAGGCGCAGTCTGCCGGTGCCAGCAGCCACGGCCGGTGCAGTTGACGACGACGGCTCCTCAGTTCTAGCAGCCGCCAGCGCATGTATAAGGTCGGCCTCGGTCACGGCAGGCGGCGGCGGCGGCGCCCCTGTATCTGCAACGGGTGCCACACACCTCTTCTTGCTCTTGTGCACGATCGCCGGGCCAGTGTAGTGCTTCCTCATGTGGCCACCGAGCGCGACCCCGGTGGTGAACACCTTGGGGCACTGCTGGCACGGGTGATGCGCCTCCGCCTTGCGGCCGGCGCCGGCGCCGCGGCGGAACGCGGCGAGGAACTCGACGCCGCCGCCGTGGGGCATCATCATCATCCCCGCGGCCGCCGCCATAGCCTCTTGTTCCCGATCCCTGTTCCTGTGGCCGGCGGCGTGGCCACCTAGCCCCTGGTGCGTCGAGAAGGCCTTGCCGCACCGTTTGCAGCTGTACTCCCGCGGTGGCACGGCGGGCTGGGGCATGACGAGCTGGCCTTGCTGGTGGAGCTGGACTGCGGCTGCTGGCAGCGGCACAGGAGGCTGCTGAGCGAAGTGAGCTGCTTGCTGCGCTGCTGGAGGAGGCACAGACACAGCCTGGCAGTGGACATGTGGAGCAGGAGCTTGATCAGCTGCAGCCAGCTGGTGGTCGTCGAGGGGCCCAGCCCTAGCCCTAGCCCCAGCCCCAGCGTGATCAGTGGAAGAAGGGTTTGCTCCTGTCACCACAGCCGCCGCCGCCGCCAGGGGCTCATCATGGTGCATCGGCTGCGCAGTGGCGCTGGCGCTGCTGCCCTCGTCGTCCTCCCCGGACAGATTGGTTCTGGTGGAAGAAGGCAACGGCGACAGATTGGTCATGGCGAACGCCATGGACACAGCCTGCTGTGCCGCGACGACGGCCGTGGAGTGGCCCGTGGACTCAGAATTCAGAGAGGCCGCCGCCGTGGCTGAAGGCTTGCCTCCTGCCCAGCCGCGCTTGCCGGTGGCGGCCCAGCCGGCACTGACGAACGCCGGCTGCGCCACCACATGGCGCCCGGTCGCGTGGACCCTCATGTGGCCGTCCACTGCTTTGCGGCTGCTGAAACCCCTTGCCGCATTCGTGGCAGGCGAAATTATTCCGCGCCGGCGCGCCGGCGACGACGACGCCAGCATATGAGACGACGACGCTGCGGTGGCCGCCGTCGTCGCTGATTGTCCCCTCGGACTCGGACGAAGGCGTGGGCGACGGCGGCGGCAGGGGCGCGCCGCCGACGATGTCTTCGAGCCGGCGCATGCGGCCGCCGTGCTGCGGATGGAGGACCTCGTCGTCGGACTCGTAGCGGCCGGGGACGTACTCGCCCCCTTCGAGGTCGTCGTCCCCTACCCCTAGCTGATCGCAGAGGGCGGCGGTGCGGCGGCGGGAGGAGTCCATGGGATTTGGGACGCGCGGCTAGTAGCTAGGGCTCGCTCGCTTAATTTGCCTTTGCCGTTGCTTTGTGGGTGCTGCTGGGTGTAATCCGCTTGTGGGTGGGCAGTGGGCTTAAATAGCGGAGCAGCGATGGGATGGTTGCGTGCGCGCGCGAGATTGCGCGGCAAGCAAGTCGATCCCCAGTGGGACTCCTCGCAGCAACCGAGTAACCGACCCACCCGATCGCTGTACAAGTACAATCTACCAGCTGTGGCCAAAAATCTTGGAGGACATAACTTCCTATTTTCTAGGGACCGGAGAGATGAGGAAAAGAAATATATGTGCTTAATCCCTCCCAATTTATAAGTCATTTGACCTTTTCAATTGAACACTCGTCTTATTAAAAAAATTTAGGCAAAAAAAGTTAAATTTGTATTATTCTTAAAGAACTTTTATTAATAAAGCATGCCATAACAAAAAAAAAATATTTTCTATAAATTTTTGAATAAGATGAGTGGACCAAACTTGGGGCAAAAAAGTTAAGCGATTTATAAATTGAAACAGGGAGAGTAGCTACTAGCCGTGTCTGTTGTGTATTATGAGGACGATCCGGGACGTTTAATTTTGTTAGCTCTGTGTCAGCACAGAACACTTTCATCGATCACCTGGACGCTCTTAAATTAATTCTTTCCATATGACTTACGTGTGGTGTGATTTCGGCTGGCTTCGTTCTCCATACGACTTGATAATTGTTTGCAATACACGAATGGAAGGTCTAGCTGTACATTATGCTAGTGTTTCCATGTATATATTGCTACTCTGGTGCCATGTAGTATTTAGGTTTCGAACCATTATTACTCTCTGTTTTCAGACATTCCGTAGCCCTGTAGTCGTGTTTACATTGAACTAGTGACGATGAGAGTTCAGAAGGCGTAACGAATCATCATCCATATTACTGCCTACCCTTATAAACTGATACGTTTGGAGATTACTATATATGAATCCGGCTACGATACAATTAGCTGACGCTGCTGACGATGATTTGTTCAAGATTCTCTCTTCTATATCTTCGGACTCTAACGCAAAAGAAGAGTTCATTCTGCGAAAAGTTCACTTTCAACGAGAATATTCTTACGTCGCATGCATGCATGCATGCTCCTGTGTGAAGAGAAAAAAAAAACTTCTATAGCCACTTTAGCTGTGGTGCCCACCATGCCTCACCGCATAGCTAGCCTACAGACCCGTCCAATCTTATTTGGGCATGTGTAACCCTACAGGCAATGGTTGCTACAAGTTCATGTCACATACCACGGATATGGCTAAACATACAACGCGTGTTGTCGGAGCCATCTCCACACGTTAGTTTTGTGGGATGAAAAACAAACGGGCAAAAAAAACATCGTCTTCCTATTTCTATTTCTATTTTTTGTTGGAAACGGAATCATGTTCGAAAAACCATGACCAGAAACACAATCAAGATATGCGTACATATGAAAACAAACAAATACGAAGAAAGACCCAAAAATTTAATTTAGTGTCACATTGTTTAATATTTTTAAGTATGCATGTATAAAGAAACAAAAAGGTATACTTGCATGAAGATATGTCTAATATTAACTTATATGTATGCACAATTGGTGATTAGTACACCACATACCCTACATAGACTGAAAACGGGATGAAAAATGGGAATACGGGTTCATCCGCATGAAAACGGGATCACGTAAAAATGGGCGGGAAACCCCATCTTCCATTTTAGTAAATATGAAAATGAGATCCCACAAATATGGAATCAGACAAGATAAAAGTAGTAAATGGGATGGGTCGAGACGAGATTTTTCCGTCCATTTTCACCCTTACTCATGGATAGTAGTGAATTTTAGAGAGAGCGGGATGAAGCTTGTCATTTTATGAGGCGACAACAATGGCTCGTTACGTGATGATAGAAAAGGGAACCACTCCAATGTTATATGCCTCATCTCCAACCAGCATCGGCTCGGGTAGATCCAGTGCGATGGTAGGCAGTCGATGCCGGAAAGAGAGGACGGGCACCAAGGAAAAGGCAACAATAGTTGCCTCCAGTGGATCTACCACTATGGCCTTGAAGGAGATGCAAAGAAGGAATGGATGAAGCCCAACTGGCATACATTAGTATAAGCTCAAGGTTACGGTGCTGCTTGTCGATCCTTGGTTCACACCATCTTTGCATGATAATGATGGGACCAAAGTACCTAAAGTAGTTCTAGGGTTCAAAATAGGAGAGGTCGAGAGAGTGACATGCAACAACTTGAAATTAACTTTATCAAGACAATTTCCATGTGGAGAAATTGGAGATTTTGTATTGCTTCTCATTTGAATATCAATATATCACTACAAACTGAACCATAGAACACTACAAATGAAATAGACAAAGACATGGATGTGAACACGATACAAGGAGGAGGGGAAGAAGCATATGGTAGAAGTAGGAGGGAAAAACAATGAGGGAATTAAACATCGTGGTGCTCAACCTCAGCCTCGTCACACCACACGTTAGCCCTACGCATCTTATTTTTGAGGAACCAGTTGAACCACAAATAGCTCAGGGTCATCACGCCCTCTGACCCCTGCACAGCCCAGCCTAAACCTCATCACAATCAATCCCCTCACCATCCCTTGACCACCACAAGTCAAGGCCGTCTGTAGCCACTCCATGCGCTTCGTGTCCCATAATGCACCGGCCCATGGTCTAGGACGCATAAGAGTCATCATAGATCATGTGTGGACCTGTAACAACCCTAAAAATCCACACAATCTAAAAATCCCAACCAATTAAAATTTTTCATTTATTTATTGTGAAAACCCATTTTTCTTGTGCAAGCATATAGGTTTCATTATGAAATTGGTAAATAAAGGAGTGTAGTTTGCATTTTAAATAGAATAATAACTTATGCATTACATTTGGGATTTATTACAATTTATGTTTGTATTTACTCAATAAATTAAAATGGGCAATATATGTATATATACACTAAACTGAAAACAGAAAAGGAGAAAGAGAGTTCGGCCAGCAAGCCAGCCCGAGCCGCCCGACCTTCCTCTCCTCATCTCACCGCGCGCGGCCCACGTCGCGGCTCGGCAGCGCACGCGCGCGACCGGTACACACGCGCTCGCGCTCGCGCTCGCTGCCAACCCGGCCCCGCCTGTCAGCCACTCTCGCCTCCACTGTTCTTCTTCCTCACGAAGGCGACGCGCCAGCCGGGGGTGTCGCGCGAATGGCGTGACCCCGGTCCCACAGCCGACAGCATGGCAGAGCCCTGGACCCCGCTGTCCCCCTCCTGTCCCCTCCTTTCTTGGCCGCCAAGCGAACCCGCGCCATCCGGAGCCCTAGATCCACTCGAGCCACGGCCCTTCGATCGGCCGAGCGCAATCGAGACCGTTCGCCATTGGAGCTGGCCAAGCTCGCCTATAAATTGGAGCACCCCGAAGCCCTACCCTCATTTCCCCTCGCCGCCACCGCAGCACAGACCGGCACACCGCACCAAGCCGAGAGAGAGAGAGTAGGAGAAGGGCGGAGCAGAGGAGGAGAAGCTGCCGGAGCGCCGCCGCCGCGGAGCACGCCGGAGCCGGACACGGAGGAGAAGCCGAGCTGCGGACGAGGAGCGGCACGGCACTGCGATCGCTCTGCACGGCTCCGACTCGCCACTGCACCGCCATCCTAGCGTCACCGACACCACGGTGAGCCACCGCACGCCATGTCCGAACCTTGCCCTGCTTTTGCCATGGCGTTCCACCCTCGGGACGCGCAGGCACGAGCCTATACCGGCTTGGGAAGATCACCTGCACCATGCACTCACTCGACCAGCCAAAACCCCCGGACTACAAGCTTGCTAGACCGAGAACGCAGCACGACGCGTTCTCGGCGGAGTGCGCTCACCACCGACGCGTTCCGACGCCGAATCACCCGTTCCGAGCAATCCGTCTAGCAACCGTATAGGTTAGAGCGTCGTGGAGCACCGCCACGACCCCCTTGAGCTAGCTACGCGGATCTAAGCGCTAGGGGAAGCCTGAATCGCCTTGGCCGCGTGCGCCGCGACCTTACCGGAGCGCCGCCGCGAGCCGTAGCCAAAAGAAGGTCATGCCGTGGCTAAGTTCGCCACCAGAGTGTTGTATGCCTCTCTGGCCTCACCAATTTGACAAGACCGCATTCGATTGAACCAATACTTGGTCGTAGCCGCGATGCCGCTTTCCGCCGTCGTCGGCGACACGCCGCCGCCACAACCGAGCACCTTGGAAAGCTCGGTAGCCAAAATTGGTAGTTGGTATACCATCGCCTTGGACCCTGGACGCGTATACATCTCCTAGAAGACCTCCTTAACCCCGCCGGAACCTCACCGTCGCGACGACATCGCCGCCGGCAGGTTCCGCCTCGCCTAAATCCGTTCCGAGTACCCCCGGACGCCTCGCGCTGCGAAGAAAGGCCGCCGAGGTTCGCCAAGTCTGCCTCGGCACCGCCGCTAGATAGCCGAGCCCTGTCTTGCCGAAATATGGCCATCGCCGCCCTGTCACCGACCGCCACACCGGAGAGACACCGCCGCCTTGAACAGACGCCCTGGAACCCTGCTAGCACCGAATCTCCGATTCGCCCGAGCCTCCCCAGGAGAGCTCGGGAGAGCAGCCCCTTCGGCGCCCAAATTTACGATTCGCCCGAGCCTCCCCAGGAGAGCTCGGGAGAGCAGCCCCTTCGGCGCCCAAATTTACGATTCGCCCGAGCCTCCCCAGGAGAGCTCGGGAGAGCAGCCCCTTCGGCGCCCAAATCTCCGATTCGCCCGAGCCTCCCCAGGAGAGCTCGGGAGAGCAGCCCCCTCGGTACCCGAATTTTCGATTCGCCCGAGCCTCCCCAGGAGAGCTCGGGAGAGCAGCCCCTTCGGCGCCCAAATTTCCGATTCGCCCGAGCCTCCCCAGGAGAGCTCGGGAGAGCAGCCCCTTCGGCGTCCAAATCTCCGATTCGCCCGAGCCTCCCCAGGAGAGCTCGGGAGAGCAGCCCCCTCGGGCGCCCAAATGTCCGATTCGCCCGAGCCTCCGCAGGAGACCTCGGGAGAACGGCACCCTCGGGCGCACCAAATGTCCGATTCGCCCGAGCCTCCACAGGAGACCTCGGGAGAACGGCACCCTCGGCACCCAAATGTCCGATTCGCCCGAGCCTCCGCAGGAGACCTCGGGAGAACGGCACCCTCGGGCGCACCAAATGTCCGATTCGCCCGAGCCTCCGCAGGAGTCCTCGGGAGAACGGCACCCTCGGCACCCAAATGTCCGATTCGCCCGAGCCTCCGAAGGAGACCTCGGGAGAACGGCACCCTCGGGCACCCAAATTTCCGATTCGCCCGAGCCTCCGCGGGAGACCTCGGGAGAACGGCACCCTCGGGCGCACCAAATCTCCGATTCGCCCGAGCCTCCCCGGAAGAGCTCGGGAGAGCGGCACCCTCGGCGCCCCGAATCTCCGATTCGCCCGAGCCCCGCCGAGCTAAACCGAGCTACACCGAGCTCCGCCGAGATACCCCCAACCACAGCCGAGCTACCCCCGACCACCGCCGAGCTACGCCAACTCCGGCAACTCTCTGAGAACCAGCATCGAACACCTGGACGACCATCGGGTCTGTGTTCTGTTGAGGCGCCACATGCCGCACTACTGGACCCGCGCGCCACATCCCGAGCTGCCCCTGATTAACCGACCAGTTTTCCCATTTTCAGAAAATAGGATAATCTTCGGAAATTCATAACTTATTCATACGAAATCCAAAAATTGCGCACCATATATCAAAATTCTCAGGAAAATGAGATCTACAATCTAAGACTATGTTTGTGTGCATTTGGCTCTTTATTTTATTGGATTTTTCTGAAATACTCTATAGGAGTCGCTGACGCGACTATTTCGTGTTCGATTTCAGAGCCGGAGGAGGATCTGACTAAGGAAGACGACCACGAGTACTTCCAAGAGCTAGGAGACGACTACGAAGGTGCCACGTCCCACCAAATCCTTAGATCCTATTACGCATTGCAAATGACATTGTTGCTATCGCTTTATGATTATGTATGGATTGGTTGCATGGTAGTATATTTGAATTCCCTGCCTTGATAAGACTTTACCCTGCTATCCGCTGTTAGGTTAGCTGCTGCTTAATTTACTGTTACCCTTCCACTACTTTCTACTTGCTTTATGCTATGTGGTGGAATTGGGACGGTGTATAACTAATTATAACCACTGGGAGAGAGTGCTGCGTGCGTCTTGGGCGCGTGGTAAGGGTTGATGTCGACCAAGTGGGATGTGAGACGAGCCCATGGGGCAAGTCGTGCCGGGGGTGCAACCTGGGCATCCCCAAGCGAGATACCTGTGGCGGGTAAAGTTGTTGAGGAGGTTCCGGGTGGGATAGCCTTGGTGGTTTGAAGCCCGTGGACGGAGGTGCTGTGATGGCACGGGGAGAGTATCCCCTAAGTGGAGATGCCTGCTTGGTCAAACCTAGGATGGACTAGTTTCAGGTTCATGGGAATCCTTTTCTACTCACTCGCTTCTGATGGGCGGGAGACGGCTGGACTACTTGGTAGGACGGTGCCACTACTGCTAGGTTGAAAGGTGATAAGGGTGGGCGGAGACGGTCGATGGGTTCCCGTTCCGTCCTAGATGCACAGTACCACTGGATGGGCCCGGTACTGTGTCTCCCAGTCTCAGCATAACGGTGTAGGATCCGGAATATCCCAGGGCTGAGTGGTAGGGTGGCATCGACCTAGGCAAGCAAGCACCCGGAATTCTGCCTAGGTGTTTGCGCAACACCTATGATGGCTAATCTTGTGAGTAGTGAAACCTCTGCAGAGTGTACGGTTGATCGATCGATACATATGCCAACCTGTTGGCTATGGACCTTTCCTGTGAAGCTTCTACTAGTGTAGTGAGTGTTCTCTTCTCCCCCTGGATGATATTTTTCCGGCAGTGTACCCGTTGTGGTAGTGTGCCACTGAGATAGGCCCGAGAGGGAGTTGGGCCTGTCGAATGAGAGCGAGGTGTGTGTATGTGAGGTGTGGTGATGGGAAAAGGGATGATGGTGTTAACTGGTGATAAAACTTGACTAATTAAAACATTGATTACAGCTGCATAGGAAAACCTCAGCCTATAGGTCTGCTTGTATAGCCTTGCATCCACTTTCCACAAAGCAAATGCTGCATAGGTGGGCTCCGTGGCCAGTACAAATCGTACTGATAAATTTGCTGTCAGGTGACGAGAATGAGTACGACTTCGAGGGAGATGATGACGAGGAATAGGGTCACGTGCTACACTCAAGTTGGCCGTGAAGGATGAATCGCTTCCGCATCTTCTAAAGCTTCTCTGATTGTTGATTCCGCCAGTGTGGCGATGTAATAAATATTTATGTAAGACTTGTTTACCGTTGTATGGATCCTGGTGGCAACTGAGATATGGGTAATTTCATGGATTGTGCCAAGCAATCTGTTGAATTACAATTCGAGCCTGTGGATTTCCCTTCGTGGAAATCGAGGTCGTTTCAGTTGGTATCAGAGCCATACTTGACTGTAGGACGAGACCCATAGAAAATGGACGTTAGAATAGGAAACCAGACTCTCTTTCGGTTATATTACCGACCTTGCATTCACTTTTTATGCAATGGCTTATCTAATACAAGGACCTGCTAATCCGTTTCTTGAAAAATTTGCAGATGACCAGCCTTGGACCACCACTTCGTCCACTGCACGACGGCACTATCGAGATCTCGATCAATGGGAGGAACCACGGCGGATTTGCCATGGTACTACGCCAGGTGCTGGAGGAGCTGGGAGCACCGTCTGACCAGATCCAGTACTTCAGCCGAGGGAAGCTTGTCGAGGCTGAGAGGTTTGAAGGACCTGTCACTACCAGAGTTGAGACACCCGTCAGCCTGACCCTTCCAGGAATGCCGGTTTTTACTGACTACACTGCTGGAGAGACTGTGGAGGACGGAGTACAGTCTGTCTCCCGCAAGGTACTACGCGCAGTTGTGTACACAGCATACGAGTACCTTAAGGGGACCCACTTCCGTCTGCTACCTCAGGCCTTGGAGCTGCACCCTGACCCCATCCAGAGGATTCTGTACACCGGCCAGATCGTTCAGGCCGAGACTGACCCTTGCCTACGCACAGTGGCACACCACCTCCAGGAGCAGGACGAGTTCATCAGCTCATTGGAGCAAAGGAGGCGGCATGACCGAGCACGCATGGCAGAGGTCGAGGACAGTTTGCAGAAAGGGACTCAGACCCTGGAGAGTTTGAGCAGAGCAGTCACTGACTTGCAGTTGGAGATGCAGCGCCGTGATGAGTTACACCGAGCCGAGATCGCCGACTTGCGAGACAAGGTCGGAGATTTTGGGCTTCGCAATGACTACCTGAACAGCAGAGTGTTGGAATTACAGAGGAGGCTGGACGACAAGGAGAGAGCACTTGCTGAGAGGGAGCAGAGGAGCAGAGACAGGGTAGTCGAGATGATCACGCTGCGTTCCAGGATCAAGGAGTTGGAGAAGCAGTTGGAGAAAGCCGAGGACAAGTCCACCCGCAACCAAGGGATTCTGATCGACCGCGTGAAGATGGTAGAGTTCCTAAAGGACAAGCTACGGAGGACAGAGACAGCTTGGAAGCAGTCCGACGCCAGGAGAGCTATTGAGGTCCGGAAGGTACAGAGTTCACTTCCCCCACTGGAGATGGTGAAGCCCCGGGAGGGAGACTTCCGCATACCACCCACTACGCTCAACCTGAGAGCGTGTCCGTCTCAAAGGATGCAGGAGATTGAGGCCACTCCAGAGCTAGCAGTAGCACTCGATTATGTCAAGCGCCTGACCATGACCGACGACGAGATCGAGGCAGAGGACAGCCGCATACCCGACACCGTACTTGACCTCATGCACCAGTAGCTTATGGGACCCTGCGTGGCCCTTAGACTAGTGATACCTTGAGTTATCCTGTCATTTGGCTATCTGCGCATAGCACGATCTTCTTAGCAGCTAGGAACATCCTTTATGTAATAATAACCATGTGATGAGTGACATTTGGATCTTATGCTTCTTATGGATTTTTATGCTTCTTTGGTTGAGTGTAGGATAGCGTGAAAAATATTTTAATTCATTTAAATCGTTGAAAACATCTAACTCCTACTTAAACCACTATAAGATTATTACTGCACTGAGCACGTACCTGTAACCCCGAGAGCAAACCCCATCCTAACTAGCTCGCCCTTAGGAACCTTCAGGAGCATTCACATATGTAGGGGAGTGATAATCACAATCGAGGAACTTGACTTTCGAGCTGACCTAACCCTACTACCCTCCAATAGCTTAGATGTCATCTTAGGCATGGACTGGCTAACCAAACACCGGGGAGTGATATCTTGTTCACCTAGATATGTTCAGGTAACCCACCTTTGGGGAACAGCTGTCCGATGTGTACCCCAAACCGAGAGAGTCCAAGCCCTCCTATGTGCCCTGGAGACTAAAGCAGATAAGACAGAGCTGACATTCAGAGATGTGCCAGTAGTCTGTGAGTTCAATGACGTATTTCCAGAGGAGTTGCCAGGAATGCCACCAGATAGAGATGTGGAGTTTGTTATAGAGCTGATGCCAGGGACTGCACCGATTGCTAAAAGACCCTACAGAATGTCGGCTGATGAGTTGAAGGAACTCAAGAAGCAGCTGGGAGAATTACTGGAGAAGGGTTTCATTAGGCCAAGTGCTTCGCCCTGGGGATCTCCCGTTTTGTTTGTCAAGAAGAAGGATGGCACGATGAGGATGTGCATTGACTACCGGAATCTGAATGCGGTTACAGTCAAGAATAAGTACCCATTGCCCCGCATCGATGATCTGTTAGATCAATTGAGTAAGGCCAAGTACTTCTCAAAGATCGATCTCCGATCAGGGTATCATCAGATGAAGATCAGGGAAGAAGATATCCCGAAGACTGCATTTGTCACTAGATATGGACAGTATGAGTGCACAGTAGTCTCATTTGGACTCACTAATGCTCCAGCATACTTCATGAACATGATGAACAAGGTCTTCATGAATGAGCTAGACAAGTTTGTAGTGGTATTCATTGATGATATATTGGTTTATTCAGCCACAAAAGAGGAACATGAACATCATCTGAGGACCGTATTGGAGAGGTTGTCTCGCAACCAGCTTTACGCCAAATTCTCCAAGTGTGAATTCTGGCTTGAGGAAGTTGCTTTCCTTGGACACGTACTGTCAGGAGAAGGAGTCGCAGTAGACCCAGCCAAAATTGAAGCTGTGAAAGAGTGGGAACAACCCTGTAATGTGTCAGAAATCAGAAGCTTTTTGGGACTTGCAGGATACTATCGCAGATTTATTGAGAATTTCTCCAAGATTGCAAGACCCATGACCAACTTGCTGAAGAAAGAGAACAAGTTTATATGGACTCCTGAATGTGAGAAGAGTTTTCAGACCTTGAAGGAGAAGCTCACTACTACACCTGTACTAGCCCTGCCCGATATTCACAAGGATTTTGTTGTATATTGTGATGCCTCTCGGCAAGGTTTGGGCTGTGTACTAATGCAAGAAGGAAGAGTGATAGCTTATGCCTCAAGACAGTTGAAGGAACATGAGCAGCGATACCCGACTCATGACCTAGAACTTGCAGCCGTGGTACATGCACTCAAGATTTGGAGACACTATCTGATAAGCAACAAGTGTGACATCTACACTGACCACAAGAGCCTGAAGTACTTCTTCACACAGGAAGATCTGAATATGAGGCAACGCAGATGGCTGGAACTCATCAAGGACTATGATCTTGAGATCCATTATCACCCAGGAAAGGCTAATGTTGTCGCTGATGCACTTAGCCGCAAAAGCTACTGCCATACCCTCATCACCAACTCTATGCCACCTGAGCTCAGAAGAGAGTTTGACGCGTTCCAGCTCGAGGTAGTCTCCTATGGCATGCTAAATGAGCTTCGCGTCGAGTACAATCTCACCTCACGAATCCGTGAAGCGCAAAAGAACTGTCCTGAGATAGACTATATCCGTGGTTTGATGAAGCTGGGAAGAGGCCCTGAATACCGAGAAGATGAGCAGGGAACTGTATGGTACAAAGATAGAATCTGTGTACCGACGGATTCAGCGATACGAGAAGAGATTCTGTCAGAAGGCCATGACTCCAAATATTGCATTCACCCAGGGTCGGCCAAGATGTACCATGATCTAAGGAAGCACTTCTGGTGGGAGAATATGAAGACAGACATTGCAGGGCATGTAGCCCGATGTGATACATGCAATAGAATCAAGGCCGAACATCAGAGACCAGCAGGGTTGCTACAACCAGTTGAGATACCAGAATGGAAGTGGGAGTGCATATCCATGGACTTCATAATAGGACTGCCCCGATCCGAGCATGGATATGATTCTATATGGGTAATAGTGGACCGTCTAACCAAAGTTGCACATTTCATACCGGTCAAAAGGAAATATAGAGTCGAAAAGCTAGCAGATCTGTACGTATCAAACATTTTGAAGTTACATGGGGCGCCTCTGAGTATTATATCTGACCGAGGCTCACAGTTCGTATCACAGTTCTGGAAATCCTTGCACAAGTCCATCGGAACCAAGCTCGACTATAGCACCGCATACCACCCGCAAACGGATGGGCAAACAGAGAGAGTGAACCAGATTCTCGAGGACATGTTACGTGCTTGTGTATTGAGGTACAAGGAAGGATGGGAGAGCTGTCTACCCCACGCCGAGTTCTCATACAACAACAGCTATCAAACAAGCCTCAAGATGTCACCGTTTGAAGCATTGTATGGGAGACCCTGTAGGACCCCACTAATGTGGTCAGAACCAGGTGAGAGGACATTCTTCGGTCCTGCTAAGATTGTGGAAGCAGAAGAAGGTGTTGCCCAAGTAAGAGAGAATTTGAGGATTGCACAGAGTAGGCAAAAGAGCTATGCAGATAGAAGACGTAGAAAGCTTGAGTTCGAGGTTGGGGATTATGTCTACCTCAAGGTATCTCCACTTCGTGGCACTGTCAGATTCCACGTAAAAGGGAAATTGGCACCAAGATATGTTGGGCCATACAAGATCTGTAAAAGGGTTGGAAAGCTTGCTTACAAGCTGGAACTACCGGAGGAATTATCTGGAGTACACCCCGTGTTCCATGTCTCGCAATTAAGGAAGTGTTTGAAGCTTCCCGAGGAGCAAGTTCCTACAGATGCATTAGACCTGCAAGACACACTTGAATACAAGGAACATCCGATCAAGATCTTGGCACGGGACACCAAAGAGACGCGAAACAAAACTATTCCGATGTGCAAGGTACAGTGGAGCAATCACACTGAAAGGGAAGCTACATGGGAGAAAGAATCGGACTTGCGGATTATGTTTCCTTACCTCTTCGATGGGTACGTTAACTCTGAATCTCGAGGTCGAGATCCTAATGAGGGGGGAGGACTGTAACAACCCTAAAAATCCACACAATCTAAAAATCCCAACCAATTAAAATTTTTCATTTATTTATTGTGAAAACCCATTTTTCTTGTGCAAGCATATAGGTTTCATTATGAAATTGGTAAATAAAGGAGTGTAGTTTGCATTTTAAATAGAATAATAACTTATGCATTACATTTGGGATTTATTGCAATTTATGTTTGTATTTACTCAATAAATTAAAATGGGCAATATATGTATATATACACTAAACTGAAAACAGAAAAGGAGAAAGAGAGTTCGGCCAGCAAGCCAGCCCGAGCCGCCCGACCTTCCTCTCCTCATCTCACCGCGCGCGGCCCACGTCGCGGCTCGGCAGCGCACGCGCGCGACCGGTACACACGCGCTCGCGCTCGCGCTCGCTGCCAACCCGGCCCCGCCTGTCAGCCACTCTCGCCTCCACTGTTCTTCTTCCTCACGAAGGCGACGCGCCAGCCGGGGGTGTCGCGCGAATGGCGTGACCCCGGTCCCACAGCCGACAGCATGGCAGAGCCCTGGACCCCGCTGTCCCCCTCCTGTCCCCTCCTTTCTTGGCCGCCAAGCGAACCCGCGCCATCCGGAGCCCTAGATCCACTCGAGCCACGGCCCTTCGATCGGCCGAGCGCAATCGAGACCGTTCGCCATTGGAGCTGGCCAAGCTCGCCTATAAATTGGAGCACCCCGAAGCCCTACCCTCATTTCCCCTCGCCGCCACCGCAGCACAGACCGGCACACCGCACCAAGCCGAGAGAGAGAGAGTAGGAGAAGGGCGGAGCAGAGGAGGAGAAGCTGCCGGAGCGCCGCCGCCGCGGAGCACGCCGGAGCCGGACACGGAGGAGAAGCCGAGCTGCGGACGAGGAGCGGCACGGCACTGCGATCGCTCTGCACGGCTCCGACTCGCCACTGCACCGCCATCCTAGCGTCACCGACACCACGGTGAGCCACCGCACGCCATGTCCGAACCTTGCCCTGCTTTTGCCATGGCGTTCCACCCTCGGGACGCGCAGGCACGAGCCTATACCGGCTTGGGAAGATCACCTGCACCATGCACTCACTCGACCAGCCAAAACCCCCGGACTACAAGCTTGCTAGACCGAGAACGCAGCACGACGCGTTCTCGGCGGAGTGCGCTCACCACCGACGCGTTCCGACGCCGAATCACCCGTTCCGAGCAATCCGTCTAGCAACCGTATAGGTTAGAGCGTCGTGGAGCACCGCCACGACCCCCTTGAGCTAGCTACGCGGATCTAAGCGCTAGGGGAAGCCTGAATCGCCTTGGCCGCGTGCGCCGCGACCTTACCGGAGCGCCGCCGCGAGCCGTAGCCAAAAGAAGGTCATGCCGTGGCTAAGTTCGCCACCAGAGTGTTGTATGCCTCTCTGGCCTCACCAATTTGACAAGACCGCATTCGATTGAACCAATACTTGGTCGTAGCCGCGATGCCGCTTTCCGCCGTCGTCGGCGACACGCCGCCGCCACAACCGAGCACCTTGGAAAGCTCGGTAGCCAAAATTGGTAGTTGGTATACCATCGCCTTGGACCCTGGACGCGTATACATCTCCTAGAAGACCTCCTTAACCCCGCCGGAACCTCACCGTCGCGACGACATCGCCGCCGGCAGGTTCCGCCTCGCCTAAATCCGTTCCGAGTACCCCCGGACGCCTCGCGCTGCGAAGAAAGGCCGCCGAGGTTCGCCAAGTCTGCCTCGGCACCGCCGCTAGATAGCCGAGCCCTGTCTTGCCGAAATATGGCCATCGCCGCCCTGTCACCGACCGCCACACCGGAGAGACACCGCCGCCTTGAACAGACGCCCTGGAACCCTGCTAGCACCGAATCTCCGATTCGCCCGAGCCTCCCCAGGAGAGCTCGGGAGAGCAGCCCCTTCGGCGCCCAAATTTACGATTCGCCCGAGCCTCCCCAGGAGAGCTCGGGAGAGCAGCCCCTTCGGCGCCCAAATTTACGATTCGCCCGAGCCTCCCCAGGAGAGCTCGGGAGAGCAGCCCCTTCGGCGCCCAAATCTCCGATTCGCCCGAGCCTCCCCAGGAGAGCTCGGGAGAGCAGCCCCCTCGGTACCCGAATTTTCGATTCGCCCGAGCCTCCCCAGGAGAGCTCGGGAGAGCAGCCCCTTCGGCGCCCAAATTTCCGATTCGCCCGAGCCTCCCCAGGAGAGCTCGGGAGAGCAGCCCCTTCGGCGTCCAAATCTCCGATTCGCCCGAGCCTCCCCAGGAGAGCTCGGGAGAGCAGCCCCCTCGGGCGCCCAAATGTCCGATTCGCCCGAGCCTCCGCAGGAGACCTCGGGAGAACGGCACCCTCGGGCGCACCAAATGTCCGATTCGCCCGAGCCTCCACAGGAGACCTCGGGAGAACGGCACCCTCGGCACCCAAATGTCCGATTCGCCCGAGCCTCCGCAGGAGACCTCGGGAGAACGGCACCCTCGGGCGCACCAAATGTCCGATTCGCCCGAGCCTCCGCAGGAGTCCTCGGGAGAACGGCACCCTCGGCACCCAAATGTCCGATTCGCCCGAGCCTCCGAAGGAGACCTCGGGAGAACGGCACCCTCGGGCACCCAAATTTCCGATTCGCCCGAGCCTCCGCGGGAGACCTCGGGAGAACGGCACCCTCGGGCGCACCAAATCTCCGATTCGCCCGAGCCTCCCCGGAAGAGCTCGGGAGAGCGGCACCCTCGGCGCCCCGAATCTCCGATTCGCCCGAGCCCCGCCGAGCTAAACCGAGCTACACCGAGCTCCGCCGAGATACCCCCAACCACAGCCGAGCTACCCCCGACCACCGCCGAGCTACGCCAACTCCGGCAACTCTCTGAGAACCAGCATCGAACACCTGGACGACCATCGGGTCTGTGTTCTGTTGAGGCGCCACATGCCGCACTACTGGACCCGCGCGCCACATCCCGAGCTGCCCCTGATTAACCGACCAGTTTTCCCATTTTCAGAAAATAGGATAATCTTCGGAAATTCATAACTTATTCATACGAAATCCAAAAATTGCGCACCATATATCAAAATTCTCAGGAAAATGAGATCTACAATCTAAGACTATGTTTGTGTGCATTTGGCTCTTTATTTTATTGGATTTTTCTAAAATACTCTATAGGAGTCGCTGACGCGACTATTTCGTGTTCGATTTCAGAGCCGGAGGAGGATCTGACTAAGGAAGACGACCACGAGTACTTCCAAGAGCTAGGAGACGACTACGAAGGTGCCACGTCCCACCAAATCCTTAGATCCTATTACGCATTGCAAATGACATTGTTGCTATCGCTTTATGATTATGTATGGATTGGTTGCATGGTAGTATATTTGAATTCCCTGCCTTGATAAGACTTTACCCTGCTATCCGCTGTTAGGTTAGCTGCTGCTTAATTTACTGTTACCCTTCCACTACTTTCTACTTGCTTTATGCTATGTGGTGGAATTGGGACGGTGTATAACTAATTATAACCACTGGGAGAGAGTGCTGCGTGCGTCTTGGGTGCGTGGTAAGGGTTGATGTCGACCAAGTGGGATGTGAGACGAGCCCATGGGGCAAGTCGTGCCGGGGGTGCAACCTGGGCATCCCCAAGCGAGATACCTGTGGCGGGTAAAGTTGTTGAGGAGGTTCCGGGTGGGATAGCCTTGGTGGTTTGAAGCCCGTGGACGGAGGTGCTGTGATGGCACGGGGAGAGTATCCCCTAAGTGGAGATGCCTGCTTGGTCAAACCTAGGATGGACTAGTTTCAGGTTCATGGGAATCCTTTTCTACTCACTCGCTTCTGATGGGCGGGAGACGGCTGGACTACTTGGTAGGACGGTGCCACTACTGCTAGGTTGAAAGGTGATAAGGGTGGGCGGAGACGGTCGATGGGTTCCCGTTCCGTCCTAGATGCACAGTACCACTGGATGGGCCCGGTACTGTGTCTCCCAGTCTCAGCATAACGGTGTAGGATCCGGAATATCCCAGGGCTGAGTGGTAGGGTGGCATCGACCTAGGCAAGCAAGCACCCGGAATTCTGCCTAGGTGTTTGCGCAACACCTATGATGGCTAATCTTGTGAGTAGTGAAACCTCTGCAGAGTGTACGGTTGATCGATCGATACATATGCCAACCTGTTGGCTATGGACCTTTCCTGTGAAGCTTCTACTAGTGTAGTGAGTGTTCTCTTCTCCCCCTGGATGACATTTTTCCGGCAGTGTACCCGTTGTGGTAGTGTGCCGCTGAGATAGGCCCGAGAGGGAGTTGGGCCTGTCGAATGAGAGCGAGGTGTGTGTATGTGAGGTGTGGTGATGGGAAAAGGGATGATGGTGTTAACTGGTGATAAAACTTGACTAATTAAAACATTGATTACAGCTGCATAGGAAAACCTCAGCCTATAGGTCTGCTTGTATAGCCTTGCATCCACTTTCCACAAAGCAAATGCTGCATAGGTGGGCTCCGTGGCCAGTACAAATCGTACTGATAAATTTGCTGTCAGGTGACGAGAATGAGTACGACTTCGAGGGAGATGATGACGAGGAATAGGGTCACGTGCTACACTCAAGTTGGCCGTGAAGGATGAATCGCTTCCGCATCTTCTAAAGCTTCTCTGATTGTTGATTCCGCCAGTGTGGCGATGTAATAAATATTTATGTAAGACTTGTTTACCGTTGTATGGATCCTGGTGGCAACTGAGATATGGGTAATTTCATGGATTGTGCCAAGCAATCTGTTGAATTACAATTCGAGCCTGTGGATTTCCCTTCGTGGAAATCGAGGTCGTTTCAGGGCCCTTCCTGAACACCATGATATCTGAAGCAGGGACAGAGGGGAGAGGTGCATGGAGAGGAGAGGGCAATGGAGTTAGGCGGAGTTGGCCTGCAACAAAGGGGAAAAGTAGTGAGGTGGAATTGGTATATTGGGGGCATATGGAAAGGGAGAGAAATGTTGTTAAACATGGCCGACGATGCGAGGATGGAGGCCGAGGAGAGGAGCATGAAGGCATCGCCACAACCCCAGATCATGACACTAGCGCTACATCGACCCACCCCATAGAGAGCACTAGGTGGTTGTGTGACCTTGGCACGCTGCTAGTGGTTTTGTCGCCCTTCACACTCAATGTCGTGGACTCTGACATGGTCATGGTGAGATTCATGTGTGGCAAAACCCAGAGGTGGGAGATGCATGGATGCCAAGCGCCACGTAGGGTGTACCAGTGGTGCACTCAATTGGGCTGATATAGAGAGGAATGATGGGTGAAGGTCGTTGACCATGGAAATGAAAAGGGCAAGCACATGGGGGCTAAGTGCGTTTTTCTAGGCCTCTCGGAGGGTAGGGACCTTGGTGCACTAGTAAGCAACATAAGTGGTTCAAAACCACAATTTGAAAGTTTTTCACGTAACTAAGTGGCATACACATACACGCTTAGTGAGCAATGGTGTAGTTAACTCAATTCCGAGTATTAGCCACTCCTTGTCTTAAACAATATTCTTATATTGTGCTCGAATATGTCTATGCTTATGGCTGGACTACGGATGTAATGTGCTCCATTGTACTTATGGGTGGACAATGCACGCTTAATAGTGAAAAGTATGTGAAAAGATCAAGGATGCCCAAGAGGGGGGTGAATTGGGCAACTAATAATTTTTCGAAACACAATTCAACCTATCGCAATTTGCCCAATGTCACCCCACAAGTGCTTGTGTCAATTCTATTCCTAAAATAAGTTATGCAACCTAGAGCCAAGTCCTATCACAAGTATACTACTCTAGGAAAGTAGAGAACACAAAGGAAATGCGGGAATGTAAAGGGTTAGAAAGACAAATCTGATTTTTCCCGAGGTATCGGAGAGTCGGCACTCCCCACTAGTCCTCATTGGAGCACCCGCGCAAGGGTGTAGCTCCCTCTTGATCTTCGCAAAGACCAAGTGCTCTCTACGAGCTGATCCTTTGCCACTCCGGCACGGTGGATCGCCCACAACCGCTCACAACTTCGACTTGGGCCGCCCACAAGCTCTCCAAGCGGTCACCAAGCCACCGATCGCCACCAAACCGTCTAGGTGATGCCGATCACCAAGAGTAACGAGCCTAGACTCTCACTTGACCAAGAACAAGGCCAAAGAGGGTGATGGATGCACACAAGTCACTCTTGATCTCTCTAGGGAAGAAGCTCACAAGCAATGGAGTTCACACTAATCTCCCTAGGGCTCTTGCTCTCTCACAAGATCAACAATGGTTCCTTCAGCTGTTAGAAATGGCAAGAGAGGTAGAATGGAGGCTTTGGTGGAGTATAAATACTCACCCTCTCCAAAACTAGCCGTTTCTCACTTTCCTGCGAACCGTCGGACTCTGCCGAGGCTCGACCGTCGGACCAATCTCCACGGTCCGACTCTCACACAAACACTGCGCCCAGAACTGTGACAGAGGGGCGTCAGACCGAACTCGATGGTCCGACGCTCCTCAGTCCGACGCTACTGAACTGCGGGCACAGCGCCTCTCAACGGCTAGTACATGGAGCAATGGTCCGACGCACACCGTCGGACCAAGTCCGACGCTCAAAACCGCGCTGGGAACCTCTCTGGAAGCGTCGGACGCTAACAGACATTAGTCCGACGCTCCCACTCGCGACGGGCCGACGCTCGATCAAAAACCAAGAGGCACCGTCGGACTCTGGCCTATGGTCCGACGCCCAGCCGGCCAGGGTCCGACGCTCCCTGGCACGCTGAAACTCGTCCAGGGGCTGCCACGTGTCGTCGGACTCTAGCTATTGGTCCGACGCCCATACTAGGTAGAGTCCGACGCCTCTAATTCGATCAAAACTTCGCCGAATCGAAAACTTTCCAAAACGAAGTTTGATCCTCTCTCTCTCAAGAGTATCCCTGGGCTGTCTAGAGCTATGTTGGACAAGTGTGCATCACATCTACACTCTCTAATCTTGCTCTAAGTCAAGCTACCCATCCAAACCCCTCTTAATAGTACGGTCAAAGAGAAAACAAAACCTAAGACTACGCCAAGTCTCTCAACTCCAAACGACACTTAGCACTAACCTATCACCGTCTTGTCTTCCATCCTTTGAAAACCGAATCGATTTCCATCGCTAGGGGCTTGAACCTACACGTTATTATGACCTAACCTCTAGGTTATCCTGCAAAACACACGTTAGTCATAATAACCATCTTGTTGTCATTAATCACCGAAACCATTAGGGCCTAGATGCTTCAATCTCCTCCTTTTTGGTGATTGATGACAACAACCTCAATTAGATTTAGAAAGAATGAGGTTTTTAAATGTTGGATTCATATAAGCATGTGACAATAAGAGCAAAAGGGTTTGGCATGCTTATACAAATCAAGACCACAAGGTACATATAAGTTATGAAGTAAGCACAAGTACCAAACGATACGCTCAAGATCGGAGTGAAGTGCGGAAGCTAAGACAAGAGCGTAACCAAAAGTGAATCAAGTGACACAATATATAAATAATCATGAAGCTCAAACACATGTCACAAGCAAGTCTCAAACATGAAAATAAACATGATGCACGATAATTGTGACAGAACCGCCTTAATCATAGGGCCCACGTGCACCGTCATTGTCCCTAAGGACCCATGATCAGTCTGCACGAGTTCTCCTTGACCTAGGTGTCCTGCCGGGTTCCCTAGGAAACCCTAACTTCTCCGAGGATCTCATTGTAAGGACCTTGCAAGTATTACAATAGCTTACACAAATAAGTTGAATCAGAGTATAAGGTGCGGAAGTATTACGTAAATCTAGATTATAAATATAAATTACATTATCCCAAACCAGAGTTTCGTAGTGGAGAAGCACATACAACTAAACACCCTGCCCAAGGGTTAAATCTTATACATATCTTCACCCATGCGCTATCCGGTAACCGGCACGGTCCCGAGCATGACTGTACCTTCAGCTCACCTGCAACAGGGGTTAACAAACCCTGAGTACTGGGGTACTCCGCAAGACTTACCCGACTAAGGGTGTAAAATGAGACTCAGGAATGCAAGGCTATGGGTAAGGCTAGCAGAGGATGAGGAGTTTGCAGAAAAGCAATCTATCCTGTTCCATATTTTATTTTATCAATATCATAATCACAACTATAGTTCCGATATTCAATCTCAAATATCATCATTCTTCAAATTTCTTTATTCATTCAGATAACCTAGTTGAGAACCACTTTTCGGTGTAGAGTGTGAGGATCAAGTCTCCATGACCGAGGAGCACGTCGATTCGAATCCAGAAAGTACCCAGCTGGGGATTCTAACCACACTGCATATGCAGCACGCCGGCATACATATACCAACCCGTCGTCACGGCTTTGCTATCCCGGAACCGGTCCTGCGCCACCCGAGAGCACAGTACTCCACTCTTATCCAGGCACGCCGGCCACGTGGGTACAAGCTACTCTCGCCATCTCTCCACTCCCAGTGCGTGGTTGTCGGTTCCAGCAATAGCGTCACCGAACTCTAGGCTTTCCGCATTGGTATGTGGCTAGGCTGTTCATCATGATCACAGCAGGCCTACAACGAACGGTCCCTATTTCCTTCCTGCCGTCAATCCTGCATTGGGACTCTAACCCAAGTACAAGACTACCCGACAGTTTTTATTATCGTGCCTGTCGGGTGAGTGAGACATAGGGAACGCCGCCCCATGAGCTGGCCACCCAACGAAACACGTTTCCAAAGACATCGACCAGTTCCAAATTACTCCGAAAGCGACCATGCATTGGGATTCCAACCCAAATACACATCGACCAACGGATAACCAGTTCTTCACCAATCAAAGTATAAGTATAATCATGGCACAGAAAATAGTTTTTCTTTTACGCAAAGCTAAGTTCATTAAGCATGCCTAAGCATTTCTCAAACCATTTTATTTAAATCAGGTTTCAGGGTATTTATTTGAGACAATGCATCTGGATAGGTGTCAATCAACTCCTATCAACCTAATGCAGTAGATTAACTCGAATTATAAATATTTTGTAATAGAGGGGCTGAATGCACCGGGGCTTGCCTGTGTTGCAGGTCTGTCACTCTCGCCAGAAAACCCGAGAGATCCACTTGACTTCTATCGATGAATAATTCTTCCGAGAACCCGATCTCTACACGTAAAATAATGATGCATGCTTACATGGTGCGGAATGACATGAATGGAAAATGTAGAACAAACATGTAATTGACAACTTTGAGTACAACTTTCCTTCACGGTAAAGTTGCAAAACACTTCTCTCAAGGCATAAGAGTGTTTTCGCATTTCATTTTTATTGACCATTTTAACGGTCACAGAAAGCCGCTACACAGCTTTATGACTACTACCAAGCACTAAGTTCTCAAATTGCCAAGGATCACACAGCGAAAGATCCTTGGTCTTCATTCAACCCAAAATTTCACACAACAAACCTAAATTCATTTTTTTATTTACTTTATTAATCCCTAATTTCACATATATTTATTAATTGACCAAACTAACTTCAATTTCAACCAAACTTTACCAACAGCTAGGTTTTATCATAAAACAGAGCCACAATAAATTTCATGATTTTTGGATTTACAGATAATTAATTAAAATTACACAAACTTGCATTTATTAATTACTTCACTGATTTATACAGCAGATTAAAAGCACTGGAACACCCTATATTATATTTTTAACAAATACTACATACTTCAGAGAGCATACACAATTAATTTCATCATTTTTGGCGCAGTAAATTAATCCACACGAAAATAACAAACTGCAGCACTATTCATATGAATATATAAAAGAAAAGCATTTAGTAATTCACTGGGAAAATAGAAAAACCAAAGCAGCCCACTACGGCCCAAGCCCAGCACAAACCGGCCCACTCGGCCTGCCCGCGCCCCGCGCCGACGGCTTTGCAAAAGAGACCCTGGGGAAACTGGAAATCAACCCGCGGTCCGATCTACACTATTCACATGAGTCATGAACTTCGCGCTTAACCCCCTGGGAAAACTTGCCTTCTCACCCGAGGCCCTTGGCCATCCCTCTGTTTCAACAGAGGCGGGTGCGCCGGCGGTTCGCCGACCCTAGCTCGCCGACGGTGAGCCGAGGGACGAAGCCGAGGGCACTGACGGACTCTACACTCCAAGGCGAGTCTACCAAGCTAAGATACGACGAGAGCCGAGGCGCGCAGCACCTGGAGACACGTACGCGGCGGCTCGGTGGCGGCGGCGAGCACGTCGCCGGCGAGCACAAGCCGGTAAAGAGAGGGGAAAAAGGTGCGCGAGTATCTGGGGCTCACCACGAAGCTGGCCGAGGGGTCTGTGGAGACGGAGGTGGTTCGGAGAAGGCGACTTGGCGACGGCGGCGGATCCCGGCGGCTCGGCACAACGGCGAACACGCGTTCCGGCGAACCTAGGGAACCGGAGAGCACGCCGACGCACGCGTAAGGTTCAAGGGGTCACGGAGATCACGGTACGCAAGAATCCGAGGTCCAGAGCTTACCCAAACTAGCTCGAGACGACGGCGGAGCTCGCGGCGGCGCTCTGCCCGCCCGCGAAGGAGACACCGGTGTTCCGGTGGTTACGAAGCTCTACAGCTCCCGCCGACGGTCGCAGGAGATGCGCAAGGAAGCTAGCTAGCTTGCAGCAAGATGGAGAGGGTGATGATGGCTCGGTGGCGACCAATTTGGCCGGCGACCGAGAGAGCTCGAAGGTGGCCGGGAGAGAAGAAAATGGCGAGGGGGAGGGCCTCGTCGCCTTTCTAAAGGCCGGGAGCGAGGGGGACAGAACCAGGACGACGCGGCGCACGCGCGCCCGTATCTGCCGAGGTCGCGGGGACACGATCCCGGCCGGCTCGGGCGGCCGCGCGCGCGCGCCCGGCACGGCGGCTGCCGGCTCTGTTCGCGAACAGGAAGAGGGGCGAAACACTGTAGCACCTAGACCCTAGGGCTGTCGGTTTTTTGCACAATTGCGATCGTTTTTGAATACCAACATGAAAAACTGCAAAAATAAAAGTTGTAGGGTTTGAAATTCTGAACAACTTTGCTTTTGGAACCAAGTTCAAATTCGCAATATTTTTGAAACTACAGCAAAAGGGGTAAACTTGGTTTTTGAATTTCAAACTGCATTTTCAAAATTACTTTTTATTTTACACAACAACTTGAAAAATTGCCAAAATAAAAGTTGTTCTACTAAATGAGCTTTACAACTTCTATTTAGGAAGTTTTTCCAGATTCCAATCAATTTTTGAAATGCCAATCTAAAACTAAGTTTTAAATCATTGTTTTGAAATAAATTTGAATTCCCACCACAGAACTTTGAAATCTCCAAAAATAAAAGTTGTTCCATTTTAAAAGATATAAAACTTTTATTAAGGGACTATCTCCAAATTCCTTTTAGATTTTGAATTAGGTTTTGGCCCTAATAAAAGTAAATTTTTAAACCTTTATTTGGGAATTTAATTCTACAAACAAATACTAATTAAATTCAAATCACTCTAGGGACCTAATCACAATCATATGCAAATGATTAATTTAAATATGATGACATGGCAGATTAATTAAATCCGTAATACCCGGGGTATTACAGCCTTCCCCCCTAAAATAAATCTCGTCTCGAGATTTAAGATGTGGCTAAAGCCTTAACTTTAATAATGGGAAAAAATGTGTCAAGTAAGCATCTTTCAAACTTGACTATAAAGCAAGTAGGGGTTTACATTTTATAAAATTTGAAAAGCGAGAGTCATATTTAATGTGTTGTAAAGATGTTAGGAAAGTTTCTAGAGGGGTAATTTTTTTTTATTTCATGGGTACCTTCTCTTCCTAAAGGTTGATTGCCAATGTACTTATACCACCTTGTTGAAGTTCTTCGAGTAACACGACCTTTTCCGGTATCGAACTCTTATTGGATATGCGGAGTGTGTCAGATCTGGTTCAATTCAACTCCTACCAAGTTAATAACTCGATCTGGCACTTGAGGACGCTTCCCAAGTGGTGATACATGAAATATATCCTACGCAACTGACAAGTGTTCAGATGCTTGAACTGATAAGCTACTAGCTACACTTCCGTTCCAATTTGTTATAAAGAAGATTCTTATTTAATCTAATCAGTTGTCTCTCAACACTAAAACTTGAAACCTTATTTCTTCGAAAAAAAACAACCTTTACGTGTAACATCTTTTGAAGGTGAGTTTCAAGGAGAGTGAAGGCACATTAATTGCGATCCATAACGGTTCGGCAGCATCGACTACGATACCAGTGCGTACCCGGGTAAGATCTTATGTGGCTGCAATCCACAGAAGATTCCAAGTTTTGACACAGCACCATAGTCACGAGTCGGGATACCATCATAGAACGCAATTAAAATAACCTCAGTGAAAGAGAAAGTATATCGAGTGTGCCTATGATGTAAAGTGACCAGGGACCTTGATACAAGCATATAGCCTTTTCTAAAACCTCATGCAGTCGCGAGTCCCATGAGATTCTGGGTTGCTATTATTGTATCGCAGCCGTAGATCATGTTACACCACAGCAAACGGAATAGCGCTTTTTAGTTGTAAGCCTATAGTAGATCACAATCTTAAACCTCGATACCTGCACGTGCCTAGTAGAATCTCAGCGTGGCCATGGCACGTGAGAGACCCTAGGTTTCGACGCGACACCGTGGTCACAGGTCATGACACCACTATAGGCACAACCATAACGATTTTGGAATAACATGTTGGATTTGAGTGGGGGACACGTGTCGGGTCAAGGCATGACACGTATGCAGATAAAAGTTATGGTCTAGTGCTAGGTTTTCATCTTGAGTATGTGGGTGAATTAAAGTGCGTCCCAGAGTTTCCGAAGAAGTGAATTTTAAAATAGATCTCAAGGCATTTATAAATAACCGGAAATCCATAAAACAACAGGAAATCCTCAGCGGATCGCAGATACCATTTCCAAGCGATTGGATCTTAGGTATCATTTCCGAATTGGTTCCTGTTATTTTATCAGATGAAATTAAGATGCTTGTAAAGACAAAGAATCTTGAGAATTCGGAGAGATCAGATGTGAATTCCCAAAGTGGGTTTTAATATATTTATAAATAGCAAAAGAATTTTGAAATTTAGGAACAAATATGGATTTAAATTTTGTAAGGGAGTTTGAATGATAGCGAAAGCACATTAATTGCAGGCTAGGATCATTATCATCAACCCTGACAACAGCGAGCGTCCGGCAGTAATTTCCCATGGTTGCGATCCATAGGAGACCCCAGATTTCGACGCTGTGTCATGGTCTTAGAGCATGACATCCCATAGTCCACAATTACAATAGCTTTCGAAGGAAATAGCAGTGTTTTGAAAGGAGAAGATAAAAATCTTACATGAGTAGATTTAATGAATCAAGGATTAGCCAAAGTTTTGTGTCGAGTTGGTATAGTAATTGACTGCATCCAGAAGTTTTCCCAAAGACTAGAAACTTATGGAGCGAAGATTGTTAAAGATTGACAAAAGCTTGATACACAACGTGTAACTTTTCAATGTACTCGATTTTTCCTTTGGAAGAAGATTTTGAACAGAGCCTAACTTGAAAATTCAGTTGTGCTCAGCACCATTGAGGGCGGTCACGATCATACCACGATACCCGCATATGTTCGGCCGCAAGCCATGTGGATGCATCCCACATGGGGCCCCAAGTTTCGTGGGTACCGTAGGTCGGGAACGACTTATCCCATCGAGGTACTAGCATCAGCTTGATATTCCAAGCAAGAGAAGGACAAAGGAGCCTTTTAACAAATCCTTTTTAAATGATTCCGGAGACCATTCTTTTGAAATTCTAAGGTATTGGCGACCTTTGAATGTGTAGAAATTCAGACGTTTCATAATCGTTTTGAAATGGACTTTTGGTCAAAAGTGTTTTAAAAAAAAAATAGTGGTATGCGAAGTCGGAACCATTTTGCAGAAAACACGGTACACTTGCCAAAAACCTTGAATTTAAACCTTATTTGGAAATTGGGAAGCGTTTTTGTGAGGTTCTCGAATTCGAACAGTTTTTTAAAAAAAATAATTTTCAAATCAATGAGTTTTGAAAACGAAACCCCTTTTGAATGTCGTATTTCCTGAAAAAAAAAATTTAAAACATGGTTTCAATGGTTCAGTTTTCAAGTCAAAGCTTCGCTTCCTTTTGTTTACTCAAAACAAAACCGGCATGGCTTTTGCAATCAAACTGGTTTTCGAAACCCTTCTTTGACTCGTGTTGTCGGAAGTCATCCCCAGGTCTTTCAGCAAGCTCAAAGAGACTAGAAGAATCTTTTTTTAAATCAGCTTTCTTCAAATATTTTTAATTTATATATAAAAAAAATCGTTTGAGGTTTTCAAAAGTAAAGTTGTAGTTAATTCATTGTTAATGCTCTGGCTAGGATCTGTAGGGACATTTCCAATCTCGACCGACCAAGGAGTACAGTACGGGACAAAATACTTTAGTGGTCTTGAGTTACCTACTCCCTGCAGTGATTGACACATCCTTGTAGGGGTTCCGAACATGGTCAGGCAGTTGTCAATTCCGGTATAAGGGTCTTGTGGATCCATCTACTGAGAAGAAGGGTAAGAATTTGTTTTTAACAAAATATATTTGGAAATAGATTTTATTTTAGAAAGTAGAGATATATTTCATGTCGGGGGTATTATTAGTAGTTGTAATGTCATGATGCATGAGCTTTCCAACGCAATTCAGAGTACTTCCGATAATTACGTATCATACTGATGAAATTAATTACTAGAGTGACACACACTCAACATTTTTCAACATAGGGCATACTTAGTGAGCTAATCCACTACTAAACTCAAGTCCTACTTATAGATCTATGGAAATAATCGAGGAAAGATGCAATAGAATGAGTGAGGAAAGTTCGGAAACAACTCGGACCAAACTACCCCATCAATTTTATTCATTCGAAATTATTTTGAAGTTTTTGTAAAGTAATACTGCAAGTACTTTACAATGACATGCTCTGATACCACTTGTGACAGAACCGCCTTAATCATAGGGCCCACGTGCACCGTCATTGTCCCTAAGGACCCATGATCAGTCTGCACGAGTTCTCCTTGACCTAGGTGTCCTACCGGGTTCCCTAGGAAACCCTAACTTCTCCGAGGATCTCATTGTAAGGACCTTGCAAGTATTACAATAGCTTACACAAATAAGTTGAATCAGAGTATAAGGTGCGGAAGTATTACGTAAATCTAGATTATAAATATAAATTACATTATCCCAAACCAGAGTTTCGTAGTGGAGAAGCACATACAACTAAACACCCTGCCCAAGGGTTAAATCTTATACATATCTTCACCCATGCGCTATCCGGTAACCGGCACGGTCCCGAGCATGACTGTACCTTCAGCTCACCTGCAACAGGGGTTAACAAACCCTGAGTACTGGGGTACTCCGCAAGACTTACCCGACTAAGGGTGTAAAATGAGACTCAGGAATGCAAGGCTATGGGTAAGGCTAGCAGAGGATGAGGAGTTTGCAGAAAAGCAATCTATCCTGTTCCATATTTTATTTTATCAATATCATAATCACAACTATAGTTCCGATATTCAATCTCAAATATCATCATTCTTCAAATTTCTTTATTCATTCAGATAACCTAGTTGAGAACCACTTTTCGGTGTAGAGTGTGAGGATCAAGTCTCCATGACCGAGGAGCACGTCGATTCGAATCCAGAAAGTACCCAGCTGGGGATTCTAACCACACTGCATATGCAGCACGCCGGCATACATATACCAACCCGTCGTCACGGCTTTGCTATCCCGGAACCAGTCCTGCGCCACCCGAGAGCACAGTACTCCACTCTTATCTAGGCACGCCGGCCACGTGGGTACAAGCTACTCTCGCCATCTCTCCACTCCCAGTGCGTGGTTGTCGGTTCCAGCAATAGCGTCACCGAACTCTAGGCTTTCCGCATTGGTATGTGGCTAGGCTGTTCATCATGATCACAGCAGGCCTACAACGAACGGTCCCTATTTCCTTCCTGCCGTCAATCCTGCATTGGGACTCTAACCCAAGTACAAGACTACCCGACAGTTTTTATTATCGTGCCTGTCGGGTGAGTGAGACATAGGGAACGCCGCCCCATGAGCTGGCCACCCAACGAAACACGTTTCCAAAGACATCGACCAGTTCCAAATTACTCCGAAAGCGACCATGCATTGGGATTCCAACCCAAATACACATCGACCAACGGATAACCAGTTCTTCACCAATCAAAGTATAAGTATAATCATGGCACAGAAAATAGTTTTTCTTTTACGCAAAGCTAAGTTCATTAAGCATGCCTAAGCATTTCTCAAACCATTTTATTTAAATCAGGTTTCAGGGTATTTATTTGAGACAATGCATCTGGATAGGTGTCAATCAACTCCTATCAACCTAATGCAGTAGATTAACTCGAATTATAAATATTTTGTAATAGAGGGGCTGAATGCACCGGGGCTTGCCTGTGTTGCAGGTCTGTCACTCTCGCCAGAAAACCCGAGAGATCCACTTGACTTCTATCGATGAATAATTCTTCCGAGAACCCGATCTCTACACGTAAAATAATGATGCATGCTTACATGGTGCGGAATGACATGAATGGAAAATGTAGAACAAACATGTAATTGACAACTTTGAGTACAACTTTCCTTCACGGTAAAGTTGCAAAACACTTCTCTCAAGGCATAAGAGTGTTTTCGCATTTCATTTTTATTGACCATTTTAACGGTCACAGAAAGCCGCTACACAGCTTTATGACTACTACCAAGCACTAAGTTCTCAAATTGCCAAGGATCACACAGCGAAAGATCCTTGGTCTTCATTCAACCCAAAATTTCACACAACAAACCTAAATTCATTTTTTTATTTACTTTATTAATCCCTAATTTCACATATATTTATTAATTGACCAAACTAACTTCAATTTCAACCAAACTTTACCAACAGCTAGGTTTTATCATAAAACAGAGCCACAATAAATTTCATGATTTTTGGATTTACAGATAATTAATTAAAATTACACAAACTTGCATTTATTAATTACTTCACTGATTTATACAGCAGATTAAAAGCACTGGAACACCCTATATTATATTTTTAACAAATACTACATACTTCAGAGAGCATACACAATTAATTTCATCATTTTTGGCGCAGTAAATTAATCCACACGAAAATAACAAACTGCAGCACTATTCATATGAATATATAAAAGAAAAGCATTTAGTAATTCACTGGGAAAATAGAAAAACCAAAGCAGCCCACTACGGCCCAAGCCCAGCACAAACCGGCCCACTCGGCCTGCCCGCGCCCCGCGCCGACGGCTTTGCAAAAGAGACCCTGGGGAAACTGGAAATCAACCCGCGGTCCGATCTACACTATTCACATGAGTCATGAACTTCGCGCTTAACCCCCTGGGAAAACTTGCCTTCTCACCCGAGGCCCTTGGCCATCCCTCTGTTTCAACAGAGGCGGGTGCGCCGGCGGTTCGCCGACCCTAGCTCGCCGACGGTGAGCCGAGGGACGAAGCCGAGGGCACTGACGGACTCTACACTCCAAGGCGAGTCTACCAAGCTAAGATACGACGAGAGCCGAGGCGCGCAGCACCTGGAGACACGTACGCGGCGGCTCGGTGGCGGCGGCGAGCACGTCGCCGGCGAGCACAAGCCGGTAAAGAGAGGGGAAAAAGGTGCGCGAGTATCTGGGGCTCACCACGAAGCTGGCCGAGGGGTCTGTGGAGACGGAGGTGGTTCGGAGAAGGCGACTTGGCGACGGCGGCGGATCCCGGCGGCTCGGCACAACGGCGAACACGCGTTCCGGCGAACCTAGGGAACCGGAGAGCACGCCGACGCACGCGTAAGGTTCAAGGGGTCACGGAGATCACGGTACGCAAGAATCCGAGGTCCAGAGCTTACCCAAACTAGCTCGAGACGACGGCGGAGCTCGCGGCGGCGCTCTGCCCGCCCGCGAAGGAGACACCGGTGTTCCGGTGGTTACGAAGCTCTACAGCTCCCGCCGACGGTCGCAGGAGATGCGCAAGGAAGCTAGCTAGCTTGCAGCAAGATGGAGAGGGTGATGATGGCTCGGTGGTGACCAATTTGGCCGGCGACCGAGAGAGCTCGAAGGTGGCCGGGAGAGAAGAAAATGGCGAGGGGGAGGGCCTCGTCGCCTTTCTAAAGGCCGGGAGCGAGGGGGACAGAACCAGGACGACGCGGCGCACGCGCGCCCGTATCTGCCGAGGTCGCGGGGACACGATCCCGGCCGGCTCGGGCGGCCGCGCGCGCGCGCCCGGCACGGCGGCTGCCGGCTCTGTTCGCGAACAGGAAGAGGGGCGAAACACTGTAGCACCTAGACCCTAGGGCTGTCGGTTTTTTGCACAATTGCGATCGTTTTTGAATACCAACATGAAAAACTGCAAAAATAAAAGTTGTAGGGTTTGAAATTCTGAACAACTTTGCTTTTGGAACCAAGTTCAAATTCGCAATATTTTTGAAACTACAGCAAAAGGGGTAAACTTGGTTTTTGAATTTCAAACTGCATTTTCAAAATTACTTTTTATTTTACACAACAACTTGAAAAATTGCCAAAATAAAAATTGTTCTACTCAATGAGCTTTACAACTTCTATTTAGGAAGTTTTTCCAGATTCCAATCAATTTTTGAAATGCCAATCTAAAACTAAGTTTTAAATCATTGTTTTGAAATAAATTTGAATTCCCACCACAGAACTTTGAAATCTCCAAAAATAAAAGTTGTTCCATTTTAAAAGATCTAAAACTTTTATTAAGGGACTATCTCCAAATTCCTTTTAGATTTTGAATTAGGTTTTGGCCCTAATAAAAGTAAATTTTTAAACCTTTATTTGGGAATTTAATTCTACAAACAAATACTAATTAAATTCAAATCACTCTAGGGACCTAATCACAATCATATGCAAATGATTAATTTAAATATGATGACATGGCAGATTAATTAAATCCGTAATACCCGGGGTATTACAATAATGTCACATCCAAAAGAACAAAAGAACCAAAACCCTCTCACGCGCTCCCCCTAAATCTATGCTCTCTCCCCCTTTGGCATCAAGCACCAAAGACCTAAGACTCAGGAGAAGGAGAAGAAGCTGCAGCGTCGCGGTCGGAGGAGTGAGGTCGAAGCTCAAACTGAAAGGGATCTTCCTCGGACTCGGAGCTCTGAACAGTCTGACCCTCTGTCGGAGCACGGGAAGGTGAAGCGGTCCGGGTCTGCTCAGCTGTCTCGGTAGCTACTGCTGTGACTACTACGGTCGCAGTCTCTACTGAAGTCGGGAGAGGCTCTGAAGAGGCAACTGATGACGGTAGTGTCTCTGTAGTCCCAGTGGCAGGTGAAGCTGTGGTGGTGGTAACAGGCAAACTGAACTCAGGAGGAGTGGGTATGCCTGTGATCTCACTGAAAGTAGCACCCAAGCTCCTGGACACTGAGGGGCCACCTAGGTCAGGTGTGAAACCGGTGTGGATCGGAGTGAACCCCTGAGTGCCTGGCGTGGCAAACCACTGCTGAGTCTGCTGAGTAGGCGTGACAAACTGACTCTGTAGTGAAGCTATGCCCTGACTCTGAAGTCCACCGGACTGTATCGCTGGAGTCACCTGGGCTGCAGTGGCTGCCGGTCCAACCTGCTGGACTGGAGAGGTAGTGGCTAGGTACGGCGGGGCTCCGGTGTGCCTGATGATGTGCTCCATAAACCCAAAGGTCTGTAGCTGTATCTGCTGGCTCTGGAGCTGCATCTGGAGCATCTGCTGCTGGAACTGATCCTGCCTGAGCTGAATCTGAGTAAGAGCTGCAGCCTGCTCCCTGGCAAACCGGGACTGCTCCTCTGCCTGTCTCTGCTGAGTCTGCTGTAAGGTATGAAGAATAGCAAGCAGCGCAGGATCTGTCTGTGAAGTCTGAGGAGCGGAGCTGGACCCACCGGCCTCCGAGTCATGAGCTCGTGGACGTGAAGGGATGGCCCAGTAGTCCCTGTCAGAGCTGGACGAGGAGGTGTCGACGGGGTCGTCGTCTGCAAGTAACTGCTCAAGCTCGCTATGGGCAACATGCCTCATAGCCTCGTCCTGCCGCTGTACCTCTGCCATATCTGCCCCTGAAGTCTGACGGCGCTGTACTCTGTGTAAAGCTCTGCTGCCGCGGCGTCCGTCAATCAGAGAGGTCATCCTATATACTGAAAACTCTGTCTCAGTCTGGCGCAACTCACGGGAGATACCTGTCCAAATCCGGTGCAACCTCCGCTCAAGGATGTGTGAGATCCAATGAGCGTAGGGGAGCTATCGCCTAGACCTGATACCCTCGGCTATGGTGTACTCCATCTCACTTATAATTAAATCGGCAATGTCAAACTCGGACTGCTGGACCAGGGCACTAAGGAGCCATAGCTGTAAGTCTGTCAAACCCTCCTTGTACCCCTCCCGCGGTAAAAGAGTATGCCTCATCACGTCGTTCAAGAGACGAACGACGGGACGAAGCTTCGAAGGTGTCCTGCGGGAGCCGTCTCCGAACGGTGGTCGAAAGCATGCTGCTATATGAGCAGTACCAGGTGCCAGTCCTCCGTGAGCCCTCCTCGGTGGGTCTGTCGTGGCATAGAAAATGCTGTGCAACCTGGTAGCTGACTCTGGCACTCCAAGCAGCTCTCGCAGAGCCTTCGCGTAGAGCCGGTATGGCTCTCCGCCGAAGGTGTACTGCAAGTACTCGTGGTCGGGGTCGATCCATAGTGAAGCATAGAACTCTCGGACCCACGACTCCACATATCGGCCTGATCGGCCAAGAAGCTCCGCAAGTCCAGGCAGGTATGTCAAATATGGCCTAATCTCCTCTCCTGCTGCCTGGACTATGTCCTATAGGGGACATACTCTGTGCTGTCGCAGTCCAACTCCTGTGGCCATGAGGGCAGTGAAGAAATCCTCGTGAAGAGTACTGTACCAGCCCTCAGAAGCTCTGGGATCTCTCTAATCCAGAAACCAGCTGGCAAGCGACGTCAGCCGGAGCTCTATGACTCGGGCTGCAGAGATCCTCTGCAAGTCCAAGTGAACATCCGGCTCAGGCACCGGCTGAGGCTCGGAGGGAGCAGGCACCCTGGGGACTCGGTCGCCGCGCCTCTGACCAGCGTGCCGGGGTGGCACCAAAGGTCGAGTGCGGCCCGAGCGACGAAGAGGTGGAGCCTGGGCCTGCTCCCCCTGAGTAGCTGCCTCCTGCTGCTCTGGCTGCCTTGGCTCTGCCACCACTAGCTGTGCTGACTCAGTCTTCGGCTGTCTCTGAGGCTGCGGCTGCTCCTCGGTCTCATCTCTGCCCGACAAACTGACAGAGATGCCTCCAATGTGTATACCCCTGCCACGCTCTGCCTCCTCTGCAGCCTGTGCTACCCTGATGGCCTGCCTCTGCTCTGCTGAAAGCCTCTTTCTTTTCTTGCTGCTCTGGATGAGAGGGGCCTTCCCCTTGTCCAAAGGTGGACGAGGAGGAGGCCTCTCGTCTCCACCTGTGCCTCCCTCACTGCGGCTGACCTGCTTGCACCTCACCATTCCTGCCAATTGTCACTGCCCCTCAGTAACCGACAACTGCCGCTGACACTTAGAGGCTTGGCTCGTTCCGTATCCGCGGGCTTGGCCCCGGATTCACTGACGCACTGCCACACACTCTGACCACGACAGCTACAAGAGAGAGATAGACAAGGTTTACATAAGCATATATAAGCTAGAGATAAGAGAACCTATGGAAGCAAGCATATAGGATAAGAGCGGAGAAGCAAAGCAACCTGAGAAAAGACCTGTGAAGAGGAGAGAATCACTGTCGAACGGGGCACCACAGGGTCAAGGAGAATCACTGCATGACATAGGGCACAAGTCAATGACTAGAGCAACTGACATGGATATGCAATGAATAGGGAGGAAACTAGGTGTGGAGGCAAACGAGGATTACCACAAGGCGAGAATCACCTCCACGAACCCTAGAAGGCCGAGAGCAGAGCTACGCTCCAAAGGATCTGCGGTTAACGCGAAGTGTTTTGGTTAAGACATTTCGTCGAGCAGTTTAAGCACGAGGAAGATTTGAAACAAGGAATTTGAATCCAACCACCAATGGAGCAGCTAAGGAGTGAAGGGATGAAGAGCTTGACGACGGGGAGACCTTGGGCCGCGGTGAAAACCTCAACGACGGCGAGAAACACGGCGGCGGCGGTGCTGCTCGGCTGCAGCAGAGCGCGGACGCGCGCGAGGGAGAAGAGAGAAGAGACCCATACGCAAGGGAAGCCGCTCACGGCCGGCGGCGAGGGCGCGGGCGAGCTGGCGGCGGAGGTCTAGGGCGCGGCGCGACGGCGGTTTGGGTTTGGACGAGATCGTACGGGCAGCGACGTTGCGTGCTCGATTGGCACGGGATGAAGGCGAGAGCGAGCTGACAGCGGGGCCCCACGCGACAGAGAAAGAAAAAAGGCTGATCCGCGCCTTCAAACCGACCGTCGGACCATTACTGTGCAAACGTCGGACCAATACTCCGCAGAGTCCGACGCTTCCAGTAAGCTCCAGCGGCCGTCGGACTTAGTCCGACGCTCCTCGTCGGACCAATCCTTTCGGTCCGACGCCGTGAACGCGGCTCGACACGGCGTGAACCCTCTTAACCAATAGTCCGACGCCCGAAAATTCCCGATCCGACGCTGCGTCCGACGCTTCCTTCGGCTTTGCCATCCACCGTCGGACTGAGGCTGAAAGTCTGACGCTGTGAAAACCAGCGTCCGACTCCTCGGTCAACAGGGAAAAGGACCGTCGGACTGAGGCAATTGGTCCGACGCTGGGAAAATCAGCGTCCGATGCCTCGGTCCGACGCCCTAAAACCTGTTTTCTTCCAAATTTCTTCACGCTGATTTTTTCCAACTAAGTTCCAACCCCAATAAGAGTCAAATAAACACCAGTTGGAACTAGTATGAGATGCCCTCTCTCAAACCCTTAATTTTTCAAATATTTTGCCTTAGGCATATGTGAATTTTATGAAGATAGGCAATGAAATCCATGAACAAAACGACAAAACAACAACCATGCAATATGCAATGCAAATTCACGTAAATTAAACTAGTTGTTGTCAAGTTTTTCCTCGGGTAAGCTTCTTCACACGCTTTTAGGTGGTTATCTTAACCGAGTTAGATAAGCCCTACGTGCAATTTAATGTTAGACATGTTTTATGTTACAATGCAATGCACATGACAACACAAGATCATCTTTTAGTGAAGTTGCTTAGATCAAGGCAATTAAGTTCATTCCTTAGAGTACAAAAGCGTGCCTCATCTAATGGTTTAGTGAAAATGTCCGCCAAGTTATCATCCGTTCTCACTCCCTCAAAGGAAATGTCACCCTTGGCAACGTGATCTCTAAGAAAGTGATGGCGGATGTCAATGTGCTTTGTGTGGGAGTGTTGAACCGGGTTATTGGCAAGTTTTACCGCACTCTCGTTGTCACACAACAAAGGCACCCTTTTTAAGTTGATTCCATAATCAAGTAGGGTTTGTTTCATATAAAGAATTTGTGCACAACAAGCACCCGCGGCAATGTATTCCGCTTCGGTTGTTGACAAGGCAACACTATTTTGTTTCTTGGAGGACCAAGAAACTAGTGATCTTCCAAGCAAATGGCACCCTCCGGATGTGCTTTTCCGGTCAATCTTGCAACCGGCATAATTCGAATCGGAATAGCCGACAAGAGTAAAGTTAGCTCCTTTGGGATACCAAAGGCCAATGCTCGGGGTGTGCTTTATGTACATAAGGATTCTTTTTACCGCAACTAAGTGAGGTTCCTTAGGATTAGCTTCAAAGCGCGCACACATACACACACTAAACATGATGTCGGGCCTAGATGCGGTCAAGCACAACAAGCTACCGATCATAGAACGATAGAGAGTTTGGTCAACTGATTTACCTCCCTCATCAAGGTCGAGATGTCCATTGGTAGGCATGGGGGTCTTGATGGGCTTGCATTCTTCCATCTTGAAGCGCTTGAGGAGGTCCTTCGTGTACTTCTCTTGCGACACGAACGTCCCCTCCCTCATTTGCTTGACTTGAAAGCCGAGGAAGAATGTGGGCTCACCAATCATTGACATCTCAAATTCTTTGGACATCATATCACCAAATTCCTTGCAAAAATCTTCATTAGTCGAACCAAAAATAATATCATCAACATAAACTTGACAAATGAAGATGTGCCCTTTGTGCTTCTTGGTGAATAGTGTGGTATCAACCAAGCCGATTTGGAAGCCCTTGTTGATGAGGAAGTCACGGAGGCGCTCATACCAAGCCCGTGGGGCTCGCTTCAAGCCATATAGCGTCTTGGACAACCTATAAACATAGTTTGGATATTTAGGGTCTTCAAAACACGGTGGTTGCGAGACATAGATAAGTTCATTTATGAAGCCATTTAAAAATGCACTTTTCACATCCATTTGAAAGAGTTTTAGATTGTGGTTAGATGCATATGCAAGTAGGATACGAATGGCCTCTAATCTTGCAACCGGGGCAAAAGTCTCCCCAAAATCCAAGCCTTCAACTTGGGAGAACCCTTTTGACACGAGCCTTGTCTTGTTTCTCACAATGTTGCCCTTGTCGTCTTGTTTGTTGCGGAACACCCACTTGGTGCCTATGACTCTTACTCCTTTTGGCTTCTCTTCAAGTGTCCAAACTTGATTACGGGTGAAGTTGTTGAATTCTTCATGCATGGAATTCACCCAATCCGGATCTTGAAGAGCTTCCTCTATGCTAGTAGGCGCAATACAAGAGACAAACGAGTTGAACATGCCTTTGTGAGCGAGTCATTACCCCCCGGATCTTGAGGATGTGCTTGTAGGAGTAGAGTAATTCTTCTATCAACCACTTGAGGAGGAGGTTGTGGAGCATCAACATCTTGTTCTTGTGCCTCAATTTCTTCTTGTGTGATGTGGGTGTCTTCATGTGGATCCATCCCATCTTTATCTTCATCATCTTGAGGCACATTTGATGAAGATGGTTGATCGATCACTTGCACATCATCACCATCATCTTCATCATCTTTTGGCTTGATGTCTCCGGTTGGCATGTTCTTCATGGCCTTCCTCAAGGGTTCATCACCTACATCATCAAGATTCTCATGCTCTCCTTGAGAGCCGTTAGATTCATCAAACTCCACATCATATGTTTCTTCAATAAGGTCGGTGGCATTGTTGAATACTCTATATGCTTTGGACTTCAATGAGTAACCAACAAGAAAACCAATATCACAACGTCTTTAAAACTTCCCTAGGTGTTGCCGCTTCTTGTAGATGTAGCATTTGCAACCAAACACCCGGAAGTAGGAGACGTCTGGCTTCTTGCCAATGAGTAGCTCATAGGGGGTCTTCTTTAGCAACCGGTGAGGGAATAGATGGTTGGATGCATAGCATGCGGTGTTGATTGCCTCTGCCCAAAACCTCTCCGGTGTGTTGTACTCATCAAGCATAGTCCTTGCAAGGGTGATCAACGTCCGGTTCTTCCTTTCAACTACGCCATTTTGTTGAGGGGTATAGGTGGATGAGACTTCATGCTTAATCCCAGCTTCATCACAATATACTTCAATGTTTGTGTTGTCGAACTCTTTTCCATTGTCACTTCTAATCTTCTTGATCTTTACTTCAAATTCATTTTGTGCTGTCTTGGCAAACTTGTCGGTGCTAGTTTTGGCGGGGCTAACACCGGCTAGTAAATATGTGTTTTGCGGTTGAGGCTACGGATGGTGTGCAAGGGGGAACACAGGGATTATACTGGTTCAGGCCAAGCGAGCCCTACGTCCAGTGGAGAGGAGAGTCGTGTTGCCTTGCATCGGGGTGCTTGTAGTAGGGGGTTACAAGCTAGGCGAGAGAGGGAAGCGCTCCCAGGTCTCTTGTGTGTGTCTAAGTATTTACAAGTCGTTTGCTATGGGTACGTTTGTGTGGGTGAGAACTTAGAACTTCTCCGTCGTCCTAAAGCTGGCCTCTGCTCTCCCTTTTATAGTCGCAAGGGAGAGGCAAGGGCGGCTACGTATTTTACAGCGAGGAGTTGTTGTTCCCCGTTTGACTGGCTACTGCCTTTTCTCCACGTCTTCGGGGTATGGCTGTCTTGGTTCGCACGATCTTGGTGAGTTCCAAGGTGGGAACAGTCGTCTGACTACGTCATGTCGTCAGCTACGGTCTTCTCTCTGGGTCTCCAGGATAAGGCCGTGGTGGTTCGCACGACCTTGGTGAGTTCCAAGGCGGCAGCAGTCGTTGGATTACGACGTGCCATAGGGTCACACCTACCGGCTATCCTTCCGTACGATGTGACAAGAGGGTGAGTCACCTTAGGGCGTTGTCTCCCGAGGCTCGGGACTCTGAAGGCGTGATGGGATGGAGCGGGGGATATCTCCCCTGGTCATATTTCTGGCCTTTGAACAGCACCTCCCGAGGGTTAGCGGGCCCGGATGGAAGGCGTGCTCGTCCTTTCGAGTGGACAGCGCAGTAGGCACCTTTCCTGTTCTTGCGTAGCCCGTCGTCAGATGCTTGGACTGTCACAGTCGGAGTTGATAGATCCCGGCGGAAAACGGGGCGGCGCACCGTAGACCATACCGTGGAGGACGGCCGTAGTGGGCCTATCAAATCCGCTGCCAGGGAAATCCTGACAGGTGGTATGGCCGTCAGGGGCGTGCGAAGCACAGTCGCGTCGAGAGTCTCGCCTGACGGGACAGTGCTTGTAAAGTGGTCAGAGAGATCTCTTGTGGTCCAAGATTGCTCCGCTGACATCACCTGTGCCTTGGATGTCTTTGCGAGATTGCGCTCGAGGGGGATAGGGCAGCTCGGGCGAATCGGAGATTTGGGCGCCGAGGGGCGCTCTCCCGAGCTCTCCCGGGGAGGCTTGGACGCTCGGGTGCTCGGGCGAATCGGAGATTTGGGCGCTGAGGGGCGCTCTCCCGAGCTCTCCCGGGGAGGCTCGGGCGAATCGGAGATTTGGGCTGCTCTCCCGAGCTCTCCCGGGGGGGCTCGGGCGCTCGGGTGCTCGGGCGAATCGGAGATTTGGGCTCCGAGGGGCGCTCTCCCGAGCTCTTCCGGGGAGGCTTGAGCGCTCGGGTGCTGCTCTCTCGAGCTCTCCCGGGGAGGCTCGGGCGCTCGGGCGCTGCTCTCCCGAGCTCTCCCGTGGAGGCTCGGGTGCTCGGGCGAATCGGAGAGTTGGGCACCGAGGGGCGCTCTCCCGAGCTCTCAAGGGGAGGCATGGGCGCTCGGGTGCGGCGCTCTCCCGAGCACTCCCGGGGAGGCTCGGGCGCTCGGGTGCTGCTCTCCCGAGCTCTCCCGGGGTGGCTCGGGCGCTCGGGTGCTGCTCTCCCGAGCTCTCCCGGGGAGGCTCGGGCGAATCGGAGGTTTGGGCGCCGAGGATGCCGCTCTCCCAAGCTCTCCCGAGGAGGCTCGGGCGAATCGGAGGTTTGGGCGTCGAGGATGCCGCTCTCCCGAGCTCTCCTGAGCTCTCCCGAGGAGGCTGTCATTAGTGGAATGATGTCGTGGGCCTCTGTAGACGCGGCCTTCTTGGGCTTCCACTGGCCTTACTTGGGCCAGGCCATGTTGGGAATGAGCGTTTTTTCATCGACGTTGGGTACCCCTAACTTTGGTACCCGACAAAACTTTTTGAAAGATTGGGCTACTTCGGTCTTGTCATGAAGAAGGAACACACAAGTATATCTTGAAAAGTCATCAACAATCACTAAGCAATAGAGCTTGCCACCAATGCTTGCATAAGTTGTTGGCCCAAATAAGTCCATGTGAAGTAGCTTTAATGGTCTTGAAGTTGACACAAATGCCTTGGATGGATGTGTATTTGCCACTTGCTTCCCGGCCTGGCAAGCACTACATAATTTGTCCTTCTCAAATACAACATCTTTCAATTCTCTCACCATCTCCTTCTTCAATAACTTCTTGAGTGTGCTCATCCCAACATGTGCAAGCCTTCTATTCCAAAGCCACCCAAGAGATTGTTTGATGAATAGATAAGTCTTCAAATTTGCATCTTCCGAGTTGAAGTCCACTAGATAGAGATAATTGTACCGAAAACCCTTGAATATCACTTCATTGTCATCTTTCTTGGAGACAACCACCTCTTCACTTGTAAATAGGCATTGGAAGCCAAGATCACATAATTGACCAACGGATAGCAAGTTGAAGCTCAAAGAAACAACTAGAAGCACATTTGAAATGGAATGATCATTAGATATAGCCACTTTGCCTAGCCCTTGCACTTTGCTCTTGGAATTATCACCAAATGTTATCTTTCCTTGATCCTCTACATTCTCTTCAAGGGAGGTGAACATACGAGCATCACCGGTCATATGTTGAGTGCATCCACTATCAATTACCCAATGAGAGCCACCGGTCTTGTAGTTCACCTACACACAACAAATCAAGCTTGATGTTTAGGAACCCATACTTGAGAAGGGCTCTAGACTTTCTCAACCAAAGCTTTCGCCACCCATAGTTGCCTAGGCCTATTCTTGTTAGGGCTAGGAACATGACTTTCACTTTGCCCTTAGAATCTTTCTTTAGCATGTAATGAGCATCAAAGGCAAAGGGCCTAGCATGCTTAGGCAAAGATTGTGGTGACGGTGTCTTGTACTCATGAGCAAAGTGACCTTCTTGTCCATATTCAAAGCATCTCTTTGGCTTGGGTTTAGGCTTGTTATTTGCTTTGTTGAGGCGATTTTGAGCTCTAATATTTTGCACCTTCTCACCCATGTAGCCAATCCCACTTCTATCAAACTTCATCACGGTGTTCATGAGGAGATCACTTTGGAGATATTGGCCTCTTGTGAATTTTTGCAAGCCCACGGTGAGATGACTCTTTTCTTGCTTTAACTTTTTGTTCTCTTCCAATAAGCTTGTAAGGTGACACTTCTCATTCTTGAGGATCTTGTTTTCTTTTCTAAGTACTTCAACTTCATCATCTTGTTGCACCGCTTCAATGACAATGGTATTTGTGGTTGATTGCTTCTCAAGCTCTTTCTTCAAGTTGTCATTTTCAATCTTGAGCTTCAAATGGTCATCATGGCAATCGGCCACCACCACTTCCCTGCCTTTGCACTAGCACCTTGCTCAATGATCTCATCAATCAAGTCATCACATGATGTAGCTATGTCACACTTAACAACATGGTTAGGAGCATCATGTGTTTCATTGGAAAGCAAGTCATAAGCCATAACAAGGTTGTCATGATTCACTTTCACTTGAGTATAGTACTCTTTTAGCTTGTTGTAGCTAGTGGTGAGCTCAATATGTATCCTCTCAAGTTTATCATGTTTTTCTTTGAGCTCTTTTATGTTGGCTTTGAGCTCCTTGAGCTTGGATCACACATTTTGATTTTCAACTCTAAGCTCATCACTAGCTTTAGTGAATTGTTCATTTTGAGCTAAAAGGTTGCCATTCTCAAGTTTTAAGTTTTCATTTTTCCTTGTTAGCTTTCTTATAACTTTGGTATAGTCATTTAGTAAGTTAGCAAGTTCATCATAGGTGGGTGAATCATACTCATTGTCACTATCACTACTCTCATCATCACTTTGTACCTTCTTGTCCTTAGCCATAAGGCAAAGGTGTGTTGGAGATGAGGGCGGTGATGGCGGTGGAGGAAGTGAAGTCCCAATCATAAGAGCGGCCACCTTCTCCTTTTCATCATCACTTTCTTCACCGGAGGAGCCACTAGAAGATTCAATGTCGGTGAGTTAATCACCAACAATGTAAGCTTTGCCACTCTTCTTGTTTTTGTGAAATTGCTTCTTCTTGAATTATTTCTTCTTGAATGGCTTGGCCTTCTTTTTCTCATCATCACTCTCATCACTAGAGTCTTGCCTTTTGCCCTTGTTCTTGGTCTTGAACTTGTCTTTCATGGGCTTTGGGCATTGATGAGCAAGATGCCCAAGCTCTCCACAATTGTAGCAATCCATCTCGGAGATGGGCTTTCTCTTGCTACTAGTGAAGAACTTCTTCTTGTTGGAATCAAATTTGATTCCCTTGTTGTTGAGCTTCTTGACCATCTTGGTGGTCTTCCTTACCATGAGAGCGATCCCCACATCATCATCATCATCATCACTTGTGGAGTCAAGAGAAGAGTACTTTGCTAGAGTTTTGCCTTTCTTGTCGGCCTTGAGGGCCAAGTCTTTCTTCTCTTCCTTCTTTGATGATGAGCTATCTTGAGGGGTGATCTTCATATACATTTCATGAGCATTGATCTTCCCCAATATTTGAGTGGGGGTTGCATTGGAGAGATCCGTTTGATGAAGTACGGTTACAATGTGACCATACTTCTCAATTGGAAGAGCATTGAGGATTCTCCTTGCAACCTCGGCCGGTGAGATTTGAGTGAGTCCAAGGCCATTTACTTCCTCTACAATGATATTCAAGCGAAAATACATGTTATTAGCATTTTCATTGGAGAGCATTTTGAAAGAATTGTGCTTGTCAATGACAAGATAATATCGTTCCTCTCGCTCATTCTTAGTTCCCTCATGGAGCGCACAAATATCCGACCATAGTGCATGGGCGTTTTTGTGGTTCCTCACACGGTTGAACACCTCTTTGTTAAGGCCTCTAAATATGATGTTTCGAGCCTTAGCATTCCACTTTTCGTGCTCTTCCTCAACGGGTGTGAGGGTTGCGCTGGGTTTGGGAGTGGGGTACCCTTGTGTGGCGGCTTTGTGAACACCAAGGTCCACCGCCTCAAGGTATGCCTGCATACGAATTTTCCAATAAGGAAAATCGTTACCGTCAAAGACGGGAGGGGACCATCATGACCACCGGACATCCTTCCTCTTGGCGGTTAAGCCAAAGTAATGAGCAACAAGGCTCTGATACCAATTGAAAGGATCAAGGATGCCCAAGAGGGGGTGAATTGGGCAACTAATAATTTTTCGAAACACAATTTAACCTATCGCAATTTGCCCAATGTCACCCCACAAGTGCTTGTGTCAATTCTATTCCTAAAACAAGTTATGCAACCTAGAGCCAAGTCCTATCACAAGTATACTACTCTAGGAAAGTAGAGAACACAAAGGAAATGCGGGAATGTAAAGGGTTAGAAAGACAAATCCGATTTTTCCCGAGGTATCGGAGAGTCGGCACTCCCCACTAGTCCTCGTTGGAGCACCCGCGTAAGGGTGTAGCTCCCCCTTGATCTTCGCAAAGACCAAGTGCTCTCTACGGGCTGATCCTTTGCCACTCCGACGCGGTGGATCGCCCACAACCGCTCACAACTTCGACTTGGGCCGCCCACAAGCTCTCCAAGCGGTCACCAAGCCACCGATCGCCACCAAACCGTCTAGATGATGCCGATCACCAAGAGTAACGAGCCTAGACTCTCACTTGACCAAGAACAAGGCCAAAGATGGTGATGGATGCACACAAGTCACTCTTGATCTCTTTAGGGAAGAAGCTCACAAGCAATGGAGTTCACACTAATCTCCCTAGGGCTCTTGCTCTCTCACAAGATCAACAATGGTTCCTTCAGCTGTTAGAAATGGCAAGAGAGGTAGAATGGAGGCTTTGGTGGAGTATAAATACTCACCCTCTCCAAAACTAGCCGTTTCTCACTTTCCTGCGAACCGTCGGACTCTGCCGAGGCTCGACCGTCGGACCAATCTCCACGGTCCGACTCTCACACAAACACTGCGCCCAGAACTGTGACAGAGGGGTGTCGGACCGAACTCGATGGTCCGACGCTCCTCAGTCCGACGCTACTGAACTGCGGGCACAGCGCCTCTCAACGGCTAGTACATGGAGCAATGGTCCGACGCACACCGTCGGACCAAGTCCGACGCTCAAAACCGCGCTGGGAACCTCTCTGGAAGCGTCGGACGCTAACAGACATTAGTCCGACGCTCCCACTCGCGACGAGCCGACGCTCGATCAAAAACCCAGAGGCACCGTCGGACTCTGGCCTATGGTCCGACGCCCAGCCGGCCAGGGTCCGACGCTCCCTGGAACGCTGAAACTCGTTCAGGGGCTGCCACGTGTCGTCGGACTCTAGCTATTGGTCCGATGCCCATACTAGGTAGAGTCCGACGCTTCTAATTCGATCAAAACTTCGCCGAATCGAAAACTTTCCGAAAAGAAGTTTGATCCTCTCTCTCTCAAGAGTATCCCTGGGCTGTCTAGAGCTATGTTGGACAAGTGTGCATCACATCTACACTCTCTAATCTTGCTCTAAGTCAAGCTACCCATCCAAACCCCTCTTAATAGTACGGTCAAAGAGAAAACAAAACCTAAGACTACGCCAAGTGTCTCTCAACTCCAAACGACACTTAGCACTAGCCTATCACCGTCTTGTCTTCCATCCTTTGAAAACCGAATCGATTTCCATCGCTAGGGGCTTGAACCTACACGTTATTATGACCTAACCTCTAGGTTATCCTGCAAAACACACGTTAGTCATAATAACCGTCTTGTTGTCATTAATCACCGAAACCACTAGGGCCTAGATGCTTCAGTATGTAAATAACATGTTTTGCAAGGTGAAAATGGAGTCTAGGATCTAGTGATCTACTCTACTCCATCAGTCCTAAATTACAAGACTTTTTGATATTTCTCGATTTATAGCTTCTAATTTGTGTCTAAACATAATATATATCTAGATGTGTAGTAAAAGCTATGAATATTCAAAATGTATTATAATTTACAATGGAGAGAGTAGTTATGAAAGTTTTTTAGCAAAGCAATAGACAATTTCACCTACCCACATGCACTGGAACTTAGCTGGGGTGAAGTTATAGTATGTATTTCCTGGTGCCTGTTACGCAACAACTCGTTTTGAATCTTCATTTGTGCTGTCAGTCTATAGTTGTTAATATTTGAATGGCAATTAAATTTGCCAATAATCGCTGCCTCGTCCTATTTGCTTGAAACTTACTCTCTTTTTTAAACAAAATATTCTAGTCTTCGTTGTATAGTCCCGTGGGCATAAATGAAGGAATGAGAGACCAAAGAAGGAGAAAAAAAAATGTGGCCTCCAAGGTCAAGGTGGCGGCGCCGCCGGAAGAGCTTAGCGTGCAAACAGACAGTCACTCATGGGCTATTGAGGATAGTTAAGATAAAGACAAAAAAAAAATGCAAATTTGGGTATGTGGAACTGCAAGACCATGGAACAATTTACGCCTCTAAAAACGTCTCCAATAGTCGCTACCCAAAATGCAATACTCATTTGTCCTTTAGGTAAGAGTTCAATACCTATTTTTTCTTTTTCCAACAACAAGACCAAGAAGACAATTTTTCTACAAATAATGGGTCTTCTGGAGAGAGAATACTTATTTTTTGGTTATGCCTCTCATATCACCCAAAATGGATCTTCTGTATAGGTACTTTGTTGAAGGCTATAGACATCGTGTTGGAGATCCATTTTGGGTTTGCCTCACCAAATAGGTGGGCTGTTGAAGACAACCTTAGTTACTTTGTTGGTGGTAGGTGTTTAGAAAGAATAAAACAAGAACAATCTTTTAATACTAGATCATATAAGTCTAAGGTTGTTGTACGAGTTGAGGTTTGCGTCTTCGTTTCAGTTGTGCTTTGTGTAATTTATAATTTCTTTTGTAAGAATTTTTGTCAGGTACGTCCTTACTCGACTATTGTTAGATGAATTATTTGTTTGTTTATGTTGTCCGTCTTTTCGTCTCTAGATGACTCTATTATAGTATGTGTTAGTTGTGTGGAGTTTTTGTCAGTAGAGTTTTTTCTTTGTATTCTACTAGTAGTTTCTTCTAAGGGGCAGTGTGGCACATATCCTCTAGTTATAGAGTTTTCAGGTCAATTATCTAAAAAAGTACCCCTCATTCTATTTTCTCCTTCTAACAAAATTTATGGCAAAAATGTCGTTTCCAAAAAAATGTATTCAACCCATGCTAGGCCTAATGTTGGTCTATGTGATATTTTTTCCAAAACAACTTCCAAGTAGAGAGTTGACGTTATTCACTCTAGGTAGAAAGAGGTTTGCCCAATCTTAAGACAATAAGATCTGAGTACTACTGCCAGACAATAAGATGGAACTGGAAAACCGTCACCACAATCATTGCAGTCGTATATGGTCTCTTCGTTTAGACATTTAGAGCATCTCAAAAAAACTATGTAAAGTAAATCTCTAAATACCAAGATTTAAAGGTTCTTTAAAAAAATAGCATCCAAAAACTAATGCGCCACAACAGCCTCACGGAACAGGTTCGAGTTAAACAAAAAAAAGATCAGGTGAAAATCTTTGGCTATTCTGACCAAGCACATGGGTGGATTGTTAGAGTAGTTGAGTGAGAATAACAACAGATCATCTTAAAAACCTATATAGTTTTCATGGTTTATGGGGAAAATATATGTATAAAATATGAGTATAACGGTCTTAAACAACTAACCAAAAAATTGAGTGCAACTGCCAGATGGTGGTTAGTGGAAGATGGAGCCGAGAAACCACCACCATAGTCGTCGTCGTATATGGTCTCTTCCGCTTAGGTAGGAGTGTAAGATAAGGAGAGACACAAGTTTTTATTTTTCGAGGACGTCATATCTAATTAAAAACCTTTGTAGCCACATGATTTATGGAAAGAAAATATATGTATAAAATATGAGTATAAAAGACTAAAATAACTAACAAAAATCTGAGTACAACCGTCAAATGGTGGTTAGTAGAAGATGGAGCCAAGGAACCACCGATCATATATTGTCCCTGCTGCTTAGGCAGGAGTGTAGGAGAGAGAGAGAGAGAGAGAGAGAGAGTGTTTAGACAGCAGATCTAATTAAACTTTATAGCTGCATGGTTTATGAAAGAAATATATGTACAAAATATGATTATAAAAAAAACTAATCGAAGATCTGAGTACTACTATCCAGACAATAAGATGGAACCGGAAAGCCGCTGCCACAGTGATTGCAGTCGTATATGGTCTCTTCGTTTAGGCATTTAGAGCATCTCCAAGAAACTATGTAAAGTAAATCTCTAAATACCAAGATTTAAAAGTTCTTTAAAAAAATAGCCTCTAAAAACTAATGCGCCACAGCGACCACACAATATTTATTTTTTTCTCTCTCTTTCCTATCCAACGGGGAGACCGAGTGCCATCTATGTTTGACATGCCATCATGTCCGCTCAGGAAGGCCAACGACTTTGCATAGAGAGCGATGGAAACTCGCTATTTTCTACGAGGGAGAATCACGGGATAGAGGCTCGGGAAAGATAGATTGGCCTATGAAGAGGCTGTTGGAACAGGTTTTCAGATGTAAATAGCTAAATCTGAAATCACAGGGAACATCTCTTAGAAATGCGCTTAGGCAGGAGTGTAGGATGGGGAGTAGTCCCTATGCGTGCCGACCAGCAGAGTAATTTTCATACGGGCTGACCAAGTGACCAGCCCATGATACACAGATGCAGCACATGCATGGCCCAAATCAGCTCCTTTTGCATCCATCTACCGTTGGATTGATAATAAAATCTGCTGACGGCGTCGTCAGATACGAGTATGTTCATATGTGGGCTGGGTCGCTCCAAAGGTCGAATTTGCGAAGCCCATGCACACAGCAACGCCAAAAACAAAAGGGAAAAAAAAAAGAAAAAAGCAGGCAGCCGAGTGACCCTCTCGAGAAAAGAGGAACCAGCTCCGTGTTCTCTTCAAGTCCTTCCGCGATTGTTTTGTCAAAAAAAAAAAAGAAGACCTTCCGTGTTCTATTCACTGTGTATCCATCAGCATGCATTCATGCACCGTCAAGGTTTTAATCCAAATCATCTGAACCACGCGTTGAGTAGTACTCCAAAATACCAGCACGCCAGAAAAAAAAGTTGCAGCAGTCTAGCCAGTCGAAAGATACGGACGCGATCCAAACGGCAGGCTCAGTTTCTTGGCGATTTCTGACGAGCTGCGAAGCGATCCAAACAATGCCCAAGCGTGACACACACACACAAGCTGAGACCTGACAGACACGGAGACACGAGTACACGACACGTCCGAAAAAAATGAAAAAGAAAACAAAATTATTTTGACCCTCAACTTTCGCAGGCGACCTGGGCCTGGTGGACCGCGGCCCGGCTTGGTGGAGCGGGGCGTAGCAGGCTCGGTGGCACGTGTGGGCTGCGACCTGCGAGCGCTCTAGCAACGGGCAGCTATCATAAGGACGGGAGACGGGAGTTTCTGTGTTACAACAATCACAATTTTTTTTAAAAAAAATATATGCGACAGGAATAGCATTGCAAAAAAAAATTCAGCCAACCTCTACTGAAATTTGAGTAAATATATTTTCGTTTTCATAGCCGGGCGGATAAGATGGGTACGGTTATCGGGTTATGAGTGTACGAGGAGATCGCTGGCACACTTTTTCATGTGCTGCTCGCTTGTGGGTGTGACTATTGTGGCGATAAAGGTGATAAAAAAAATGGCGATAAAGGACGTTATGAAAATAACTTTTGTGGCGTAAATTCAGCTATATTTTTTTTAAAAAAATAAACATCTATGATGGACAATCGCTTTCTCAAAAACTGCCATAAATACGACGTTGGGTTAGTATCAATAACAGACATACTCCTCTCTGTCTCAATATAACTTACTTTTTTTATTTTTAGACTTTATATTTGACTGTTCAGTTTTATTAAAAAATTAAGCAAATAATAAAGTAAATAAATTATTAATAAAGTATCTCTAATGATATACTAAGTTATAATAAAATAAATAATATTTATATAAAATTTTTAAATAAGACGAACGATCAAACATGAATCTCAAAAGTCAACAAAGTAATTATTTTAAGACGGAGGGAGTACATTCTCATCATTAAGATGAAGCAACACCTGAAAAAGTCATAAACCGAGTGATTTAACGATGAATAGTTTTATTTTCATTTCATATTCATCATAGGCTCTGTTCGCTAGAGTTGATTTTGGATGAAGCTGATTTGTTATAAAGGAAATACTGTTTTAGAACTGAAAAATAAATATTGTTTAGCTGAAGCGAAAAGAGGCATAGATGACTAAATTTTCTAGGGTCATATGGAGGGGTCAAGTTCATTCAACCCTCTGATCCCTCCCACACTGCGGCTCCAACCTCCAACAGGACTGGAGCACAGGATGCAGCGAGAGGGAGTGGAGTGTCCTGTGTCAACGTGCACTCCGAGGTGCGCTCTGCCGCTCGCCCTCGCATTTACTAGTCGCTGCAGCAGGCACGCGCGCCCCCAACAAACGAATGACACAGACACATGCATTCATCCGTTCGTTCGTTCATTCATTCATCCGTTCATTCGCATGCTGCTGCGGTCGCTGCTCCAAAATTCCAAGGACTTGTCACTTCCAGTCAGCAGCCTGCAGTCCTGCTATATTGCTGTGCGCGCTCACTGCAGTCGTCGTCTGCTCTGCTGGTGTGGTAGTGTGTGCCTCTAGCCCCCAGCCTGCACCCTGCAGGCGCGGCACCAGCGTATTTACGCGCCCATCGACCGGCACGCACGGAATGAGACGTCGGCAGCTCGCATTGCGTTCGTTCACCTCGCTCGCTCACCGGCCAGCACAGGCACGCACGCACGCCGATGAACGATGAGGGAAGTGATGGAGTGATCGATGAACTGATGACTGGTAAGTGAGGCCGGCTACGCAGTACTCGCACGGGAACTGAAAGTACGGGCCGGGACGCATGCGCGGCGGGGCATGCGCTCCGATCCGCTTGGGTCCGTTCGACGGAGATGGAGCCGAGAAATGCAATGCAAGAGCCAAGAGTTGGGGGGCGATGGGACGGGACGGGACGGCTCGCCTCTACATGCCGCGCATTCATTCTGATCTCCGCTCCCAAGGGGAGCCTGCCTGGTGCTGGTGGGATCAGGGGGGCCTGGCCGCCTGCGGCGAGAGGAAGACGACGACGACACAGCGTTAGCAGGCAGAAGAACTACCGCCGGGCCGGGGGAGCAATAACTCCGTCGTCATTCTCCTCCCAGGCTCCCACACCCCACAACCTGCCTGCCTGCCTGCCGCCCTGCCCCATGCGTAACCCCCCGTTTTGTCCCCCTCCCTCCTGCCCTGCTGCTCCTCCCCTAGCCTGGCCCGGCCCGTACACACGGTACAATACCCCATTTGCGTTGGGCACTTTGGGCCACCACCCCCGGCCTGCGATAGTGCGCTGCCCATTCTCTTCTCTGCTCATTCATGACCAGTTAAATATGCTCCTAGGAGCACATGCAGATCCAAGGGCACATGCAGTAAGAGCGTGTGTTCTTAGGAGTAAAAAAACCGTGTCTCCCTCTCGCTATCGGAGTAGTAACATTCAAAACGCACGTCCCCTGTCGTCGTTCATGCTCTTCTCTTTTGTTCTTCATTCATCCATCCATCCATCCATCCATCCATCCATTCATTCATTCATTCATCCATACACCCATCCCTAGCTTACTCCAAAACCGTCCCCCTGCAGTGGCACTGGCACAGGGCGGCCGCTACTGGAACAATTAATCCGGGAGCAACGCAGAGCGCAAACGCCATGCAAGAAATGGGACTTGTGGCATGGGGGATGGGGCGCGCTGCTGCTGCTACGTCATCCATCGACCCGCTGCACCGACTCCGTACGTGCTGTGGCTAGTGTAACGCAGGGGCAAAGGCAGGAAGGTAGCGAGGACGAGGAGGCACACGACTGCGCTACAGTGGATCGAGCGCGCGAGGGCGGTGCGGATCCCGAGGATGGATGACGGTCGCTGGGGCCTGGGCGCCAGGCCGCATTTCCTCCGGCTGACATGGTCCGGCTCCGGCAGATTGGAGGATCAGTGATCCCCTGACGTTGACAAGTCAATCCGTCGTCTAGTAGCCCCGACCATGAGCCTGCCAGGACTATCTTTAATTTCGCCCACCAACGTTTACTGTAGGTTTTAGATTTACCATCAAATACTAAGAAGTTGCATCACATCAATATTTGGACACATACATAAAACACTAAATATTGATGAAAACCGAAATTAATTTGACAGCTTCGTAAAATATTACGAGACAAATCTTTTGAGTGTAACTAGGTTATGATTGAATATTTATTATAAAAATTATCACGTTGGTACATTAAAAAAAATTAGAGAACGATCAATCTAAACACCCCTCTAGTGAACGTAGTAGCAGATACAAGCCTTTAGGCCCTGTTTAGTTACACTTCAAAATTCTAAGATTTTCGTCAAATCGAATGTTACGACATATGCATAGAGTATTAATATAGATAGAATTTTTATAAGTTTATACAATTTACACGTAAATCACGAGATAAATCTTTTAAACCTATTTAATTTATGATTAGATACTCATTCCAAAACAAAATACATCTAATAAATGCGGCCTTAGACGTCTCGTCGCTTCGCATGGGAACCACATGTCATGCAACTGCCCCTCCCCCCCGGCGGCTCCGATCCGCGGTCAGGCCACGCAGCATTCTGCTATTCTATCTTCTTCTTAGGGTGTGTTTAGTTCACCAAAGATTTTCTCTTTCTCCGTCATATCGGTTGTATTTTCTGTCTGTATAGAGCACTAAATAAAGTAGCAGCTGTTGCATGTTTATACTCTTTGTCTGTCTAGCTCGAGATGAAACTTTTAAGTCTACTTGGACCATAATTAGACAGAAGTTGTCAAATACAAACGAAGGTGTTACAGTACACTTTTTCACAACTTTTTCAATGTAAACGCAGCCTTATCCTAAACTAAATCCTCGCTCACGCACACTCTTTCGCCCTTTGTTATCCAAGTCCCCGTACCATCCGGCTGCGCGCGAGGACGGAGGACCACGCGCGCGGCGCGGCAGCCGCCCGTCCGGCCGTCCCCGTCCGGCTCTCCTCAGCTCTCCGCCCGGGCCGGTGCACGCCGGTTAGTTAGTTTAGTTGTTTCGACTGTTACGTAGGAGTACGTACCATCTCCATCTCGCTCGCAAGCCGCAACGCAGCAACACCATCCGGCACCGCGGCGCGGTCAGGTGTGGTGTTGTACATGTTGACGAGTAGACCTGATGATGAAAAAGCAACATCACACACTGGCCGCGAACGCAGTGTGCATCGACCACGGGCCACGTACGGCAGCTGGAAATAATTAAATACTGTAAATCATATCGGAGGAGCATCGTCCGAGCATGCGCCGACCACGACGGTGATCGAGTGGCAATATGCAGATTCACAGATGGAATGGAGCACCACAGTATCATGGTAGATTGCACCATCATCACCGTACGTACTTGACCTACAGCCCAGCAAGGCAGCAACAAACATGGAGTATAGCCACACGCGCCATGCACGCCGATTAAACTTCATGTGAAAAACCGCCGGCCGGAATTAATGGCCGAGCTAGAAATGGCAGCCGCCCACCTGCCGCGGTCCAGCCCTCTGCGCCAAAGCAGCACATCCTGTCGATTTGACGTCTCTCTCCGATAGCAGGATCGGAGTGTGTTTTTTGTTTTTTTTTTTTTTTTTTTTTTTTTTTTTTTTTTTTTTTTTTTTTGAGAAACTCTCCGATAGGAATAGGAGGAGTAGAATGCAACTCCGATCCTGCCGCGGCCCGCCCACCACCCGGCCCGGCTCCCAGAAGTTGCGAGCGAGCGGCTGCACTGCACGCAGCTGCAAGTTGCATGCAACTTCCCCCGCAAATTAGCAGCAGGAGGAGAAGGAAACGCAGAAGCAGTAGTCGATCGACGTCTGCTCTACTGCCATATATCCATCGATCCATCGGGTTAAATGATCGAAAGGACGAGCTGAGGACTCGAAATTCTCCTAATCATTCGCTGCGGGGGCTTGTCATCATGATGAGTGTCTGGTTTGTCGATGCATGAATTGTGGCCATCACGGTATTGAATGGCAAGGGATGGTGTGTTGTGGGGGATTGGAAAAGGACGCCGCCTGCCTCATCATGTTCCTTGCTACTGGAGTATAGTAGTACGTACGTATGTACATGCCGCATTCAATAGCGTAGCTTGGTTTGTGTACGTTTAGCCCGCCCACTGGCCTCCCATGTCCGATCCCGGATCCCCTCATTGGCTTGCCCAAGGCCGGGGGACGCTGACGACCCACACCCGATCGCCCCGATCCTAGTGCTAAAGGAACGACAATAATTAATTAAACTAATAAAGAATACCCCACTCGTTGCTTACGAAGAATAAAACTGTTACATCATGCATTATGACATATATATACTGGACCAGCTAATGGAAAAATCAAATAAAATGTTTAAAGAATTTTAGAGGATCCACCAATTATAGGAGGATGTCGTGGGCCCAATAAATATATAGTGTAGTGTGGATTCTGTGTATGTTGATGGATTGGAAATAGTAATTGCACCCGGTAAAAGACGATGCGGCACTTGTTATTGAGTTAAGATGATATGACAACTTTTAGTTAGGTGTGACACATGGACTACATGTTGCATGTAGAAAATTGAAATTTGATGGTATTTGATTTTATTTATATGTACGGATTGTTTTCGAAGACTTTTAACTCGAAACAGATCAAGATGAAACTATATCCCTCTCCTTCGACATAAAGCAAAGGTATAATTGGTTGTGCATGAGCATTCATACCATACTAGTATGTGGTTAGTGCATACGGACATATAATTGCCAGATCAGGCCATTCATTGAAAATCATATAAATTAGTGGTACTATATGGCTTGTTCATGAGCAAGTGAACCTTGTGTTTGATCCCGTTGATGAGTTACGTACGAGTATTTAAGTTAGCTTCAACAAGACAATCGTTTGAGGATGTGTGAAGTAGTCTGAAGAAGGTGCAAACCAAACTAAAGGTACGTTTATGCAAATTGACAACATGAAGCCCTCGAGAAATAAGCTCATGGAAATAATAAATTAACATCAAGTGATCCCTCAAATTTAAGTGATCATCTCCATAAAAGTGGTGTCTTGTACATTTTCAAGTGGTGTCTACTCAACCATACATCAAGGATGATGTCATCCTTTATGGAAATTGACAATAAAGCGGAGGAAGATAATCACAAAGATAGATTGATGGGTGAAGATGGACAAGACTGGAGAAACGAGAGGGATCAAATCTGAACCACACAAGTAAGAGGAGCTAGCTCATGAATAACTGATTGCTGCATTTGAAATATGTATCACATTTGCTTGCTTTGCATGCATTGCTTGCTAGTTAGAGACTTGATTTATGAATTCATAACTAGCATGTGTAGGGTGTTTAGTAGTAAGCTAGAACTCAGTGTCTTTCATGTAATATCTAGAAACTTGCATATAGTGTTGATCTCATATGGTTTCTAAGGTCGTATTTGATGTTTAGCTCACCATGATGTTAAGGATGGAGCCCAAAGGGCATGGTGATCATCAAGTGGAATCCCACATTTTCAAGTAGTATAGTATACACGCTAGTAGTGTTAACTCACCCAAAAAGCTTTAAACTTAAACACACTAGCACATGTGTAGGGGAAACTAACAAGACCTAGTGGATATCATGAAACTTATCCAAATATTTGCTAAAAAATAGGGAATTGAAAGTTGTATGTTTGGTTTTGGTAATTGAGACAACTTGTGAACTAACCTCTTTGCTAAGTGTGTGAATAGGCTCAAGGTTCAGTCGACAACAAGTTTGGAGAGCAATGATGAAGATAGATGACGTGTGATGAATTCAATGGTGAAAGCTATTACATGAAAATAAGAAAAAGACAGCATCCAATGTATGAAGGTAAAGGTACAGATAGGATTTTGTTTTGCCAATCAAGGCACAATAGTGTGCACGATCGGATTTAGAATAGATAGTCGTACTATTATTAAGACGGGAACTCTCAGTTTCGGTTATCTAAGTTTAACTATTCGTGAAAATTCATTGTATATGCATTTCACCTAGTGATGTGGTGAGAATCAAGTGGAAATTGATTACGCATTCGAGCTAGGATTCTTTGACTCATTGACGGTAGGGGCATCTGACGGGAACAAAAGATGATGATGACGCAAATGGGAGGCACGAGTGGGAGTGGCTCGAACAGGAGGATTGAATGACATTGACAGCTACAATTGCGGATGGCTTCTCACTCCGACGAGTGTGGACGGTGGCGGTCGCGAACACAAAGTGAGGAAAGTTATGTGGTGTGGCGGCACCAGCAAGCGGTCGCGAGTGGTGGCATGCCAACAAACCTGGACTTGATCGCAGACAAGCTAGTGTGTGGCGGCATGAATGGAAACGTGTGGTGATGAGATAGAGAGGAGCCGTGGCCTGGCTGTGGTGGCCCAATAGCTCGAAGACGTACAAAGTAGCATATTTCAGGTTGTGGATAAATTTTATATTGGCATCAGTCCTATTAAACATGAGAAGTAGTGGCATATTTAGAATCGTCAAATTATAATGGTTGTGATTATCCCTTTGGTAAATGATATATCAGAGAGCAACACAAAGATATTAGAATTTTGTAGTATTTCCTTCCTTCCACCGCGCATACTTTATTTTATGTGAACAAGGTAATATTTTACAAATGATATGGTGTAATCATGCATGCACGGATTAAATTAATTATTCCATATGACATACAGAAGTACTATATTCATAGAATTGTATATTATATCGGGAAAAAAGATAACAGAAGGAAGTGAAAAGAATAGTATATGATTATTTCCTACTCCCAGGGAGTAGTTACTCCTATGCTTGTATCTTCAGATTTAGGGCATATACGACCAAATGAAGTATATGCACACATTGTCTATATATATATATATATATATATATATATATATATATATATATATATATATATATATATATATATATATACTGTTGATGATGCCAAAATCTCACATGTTATAAACTTGGAATATCTGAATTTGTACAGGGACCCCAACCCTGCCTTCTCTTCTTCCTTTACCCCCCCACAGCTTGCGCGGTCTCACTCCCTCTCTCTCGGCGACGACTACGCCAAGAAGTGCCCAGGTCTTCTTAGTCCCAGGTCGCTGCCGCCCTCCACGCCAGGTGCCCCGGTCTTCTTCCGGCCCTTTGCCGGCGACGAGCACCACCAGACCAGGTACACGTCCAACCCCTTGGTCTTCCCTTCACCCTTCCTGCTGTGCGAAGAAAGCGCGCGAGCACCCAAACCCTAACTTACTATTTGTATTCCGATCTAATCTGCTGGTCTGGGTCCGCCCCTGAAATTTATTTGGGGCAGTATTCCTCATATATTTGGCAAAAGAGGAAGTCCAGACAGATTCTCTATTCTCCCCCCTGATTTCCACAGCAGCTTCCAAAACTTTCTAAAGAAAAACGAAACAAGAAGGCCGGGTACGTCTACTAACACAGCTCGTGATCGATCCTTCCCACGGTTCCAGGGCAGCAGCAGACGGACGGATGGCTTCGTCGGTGCCGGCGCCATCGGGGTCGGTGATCACCGTGGCATCGTCTTCGTCCTCCGCAGCCGCGGCGGCGGTTTGCGGCACGGGCTCGCCATGCGCCGCGTGCAAGTTCCTGCGCCGCAAGTGCCAGCCGGACTGCGTGTTCGCGCCCTACTTCCCGCCGGACAACCCGCAGAAGTTCGTGCACGTGCACCGTGTCTTCGGCGCCAGCAACGTGACCAAGCTGCTGAACGAGCTCCACCCCTTCCAGCGCGAGGACGCCGTGAACTCGCTCGCCTACGAGGCCGACATGCGCCTCCGCGACCCCGTCTATGGCTGCGTCGGCGTCATCTCCATCCTCCAGCACAACCTACGCCAGCTCCAGCAGGACCTCGCCCGCGCCAAGTACGAGCTCTCCAAGTACCAGGTACGGTGATGATGCGTGTACATGATGATCGTTGATGACTCTCACATGTTGACATGATGATCGCCTGCTAATTTCGTTCTTCCTTGTAGGCGGCAGCGGCAGCTTCTGCGTCCACGGCGCCGACGGGGCCGCAAGCGATGGCAGAGTTCATCGGCGGCGCGATGCCGAACGGCGCGCACAACTTCATCAACATTGGACACTCGGCGGCGGCGCTCGGCTCCCTCGGGGGCTCCGCCGCCGTGTTCGGGCAGGAGCATCAGTTCGCCGCCAACGCGCAGATGCTGTCCAGGGGCTACGACGGCGAGCCCATCGCGAGGCTGGGGATCAACGGCGGCGGGTACGAGTTCGGCTACTCGACCGCGACGATGGGCGGGTCCGGCGGCGTCTCTGGCCTCGGCACGCTCGGCATCAGCCCGTTCTTGAAGTCCGGTACCGCCGGCGGCGACGAGAAGCCCAGCGGTGCTCAGTAGGCGGTCCGTCCATCTCCATCCATCAAATCTTGTCAGGTTTGGTTTTGGTTTGTTTTTGCATGCTGCCTGCACAGTGTTCTAGTCTGTTTTGCCTTCTTCCGAATAATTCGCGAGAGTTTGGTGGACTACGGTTAGTCCGTTTATTTTTCTAGATAGACTTGATAGAGGCACAATAATCATGCATGACAATAATGGTTATCCATTCCATGGCTAAATATACTACCTTTTTGCATGATGCTAGTTTGAGCGTCGTCCTTGTTCAAACAAAAAATTGTAGAACTGTTTGGATCTATAGATTATTGATGACTAGCTAGGTGTGCATGCATATGTTTTCTCAAACTGTTTTGCTTTTAGTTCCTGTACTTGAACACCAGAGCTTTTCTGAACAACAGAATCCAGCATCTGTGTTTTCTCAAACTGTTTTGCTTTTAGATCGGGTAGTACTTGTTAATGTCGTCCATGCAAAGCACACACGGTGTGAACAAATCTCTTTTCAGATTTGTGTTGATCGTGTGGCTCACCTAATAATTATGCTTCCGTTTCATTTTCTTCTTCTTTTTTTTTTTGATAATCCTGTTAAATCAGTTGAAACAGAAGAGACATCATGGTTAGCAAATTCTGGGAACTGTCTCTTTAGCACAGTCCTCTAAATTTCGAGGCACATAGAAGTCTATTGTTAAAAGAAAAAAATGTCTATTTGAGGGGCGCGCACAGAATTTGGTGGACGTGCATTATTAGTCATCATATGCTGGCATGCCTGAATCCTGATTTCCTGTGGATTGGTGTTCTCGTGAATTCGAGCTATCCTCCTGCATGACAAGTAATGTACTAGAAAATTTCCTTTGAAGAGCACGCACGGGTGTTCTTCATGGAATCATCAGTGTATCAGTAATGCAGCATGACCAGCTAATAGCTAGCTAGCTATAGCCAGCGGCAGCAGTAGCTACTAAGTATCTCTAGGAAAGAACTGATATTTCCTTTGTTTTTATTTTAACGTAAAAACCGGTAGGTGAAGAAATGCCATTTCATTAATTCAGGTTCAGTTGTCTGGAAAGAAATGCTGTTTTGTTCTTATGCTAATTTGTTGTGAGAGAAAAACACTGTTCTATATTTGAAAAGAAGCTGAAATCTCGACAGTGAACAGGGCCGAGTTAACATAGCTTGTATAGAAAATCATGACTGGAATGTGCTGTCAGCATGAACTGTGCTATTATATGAGTACCCCAACATAGAAGCTTCTGTGTTGAAATAGTAGCTGTATTCCTTTTGTCTATTCATAAGAGGAAAAATGTACAGTCGGTGTCAACCTGCATTTAGCATGCAGTTTCTATTTACAACAGTTTGTGAACAGTTCACATTTTTCGTGTCTAACAATCATGATGTCTGCATTTCAGCCATAGTACTCCATTACATAGCCATATTAACTGATAGACATTTGGAATTGTTTTGTTTTCAGGTTACTGACGTGAAGAAACGAGAGAAAAAAAAAATCCATGAAGTGCTGAAGAGACTAAGTGGAATGCAAGGATTTATCCTAAATTAATGTCAGCGTTATTAGGAGGGCTAATTTTCAGTCGATTTTACATGAAGATCGAGTGCATGGCATGTTTATGTTGTTGAATTAATTGCTTGTTTGTTAATTACCACGTCCCTCTACCTCCTCTAGCCTCCATTCACCATCCACAAGATCGTCAGATATTTCATGCAATGCATCCACAAGAGTGTTCCTATGTGTTGTTGTTGTACTGGCAAAAAAAAAAAAAAAAAAGCATGCTTGTCCTGGACTTTTTTGCCACTCGGACGACTAGCATGTATTGCATCCATTTGTTAATTTCTAGTTTCTACTCTCTACTCCATGTATTGCTAAGTTTTGGCTATACTATGAAGTTGACCTTTGAGAAGGTGCAGTTTATTAAGACGTGACGGATGCATCTGTGATTCTGTGTGATACTTTTGCTTTGACTTGTGCGAGCTACGTTGGATTGCACAAGGCATGCTAATGGCCTAGAGAAGCTAGCTAGGGATGTCAGGCAGGAAAGATGTATCATTGCATGCATGGAGATGGAGAGATCCTCGTCGGCAGCCGCAGGCATTTATGCGCTCGCGTCTCTCTTCCTACCTCTCCTCTCCGTAGCTCCCCAGTCCCCCCGCTGGTTTTGCTTGCAAAGGAGGCCAAAATGGCAGGAGACCATAAAAAAGTCTGTATTCTCTGCCCTCTGAATTCTGAACCACCTTTCTGCTTCTCGGTTGCAGCACCGTACCAGTGCGTGGGCGCACATATGATCCTACTAGGGCTAGTTGTAGAGTGGCAATGGCGTTGGCACGAGCGGGCACCCCGGATACCATAAGGGAGGGCAGGTGAAATGGCACCTCGACCGAAGAGCCACCAAAATGTCACATCCTGATGCGGTACTGGTCAACCCAGATTGCCTTGCGATCCATCATCTTTTCGTGGTGAACCCCAAGAAGATCCTAGTGCTCAGCTTTAACTGGTAGTAGGTTTAGGGATCCTGGTGGGCAGCTAGGTAGCTAGTACTATACTCCCATAGCCATCAGAAAAAGAGGATTACACGATCGTTTGTAATGAACGGGTAGCGTTATTGGCTGCGTTCGGCTGGAGGGATAAGCGCTTATTTTTCAGCACTTCAGCAGTACTTTCCTCTCACAAGATTTCAGCACTTCTACAGCACTTCAGTGCTTTTCAGCGCTTTTTCAGCTTCACCGAACGGAGCCATTATCATTATTATAGATAGCGTTTGTTATCATTATTATAGATAGTGTTTGTTGGTTTAATAGTAATGTAAACAACTGAAATTAGTTCAATTGCATTTTCCACCGGTAAGGTCGACTGCAGTTTTAAAGGATGCAAGCTCTTGTTCTATTCCATTCCATGCATGCGTAAGCATTAATGCACGAATAGTTGCCCTGTGGCAGGGGCGATGATACGTTGCACGAAGCTAGCATAGCATGGAGGCATGGCACGGCGCATGCATGCAACATGTATCGCGCTAGCTGGGCAGCTAGGATAAAAGCTGTTGCTGTGCGGAACCAACCAGTGGTTAGTTTCCGTCCGGCCAGGCAGCAGCTGAACGATGCCGCCGTCTCCTCTCTCTCTCTCTCTCTCTCTCTCTCTCTCTGTGTGTGTGTGTGTGTGTGTGTGTGTGTGTGTGTGTGTGTGTGTAGGAGTACGTGCATTCGTCTGTTGCCTGATGACCGTGCTGCTTAAGCGGTTCGTTCGTTGACCAAGCTCGATCGGGTCGGCTGACTTCAAAATCGATGAATCGGGGAGCTAGCAGCTGGTTTGACACACGGCACAAGGCATTTCGATCCCACACAGTGACACAGTGGCTGGCAGCAAAGGGAAACATGAGAGGGGAGGGAGATCGATATGCTGGTGTCAATGGCATGGCAATGCCACTGCACCCATCATCAATGAATGTGGCCGGGCGCCCAAAAATGCCGTCCTGCAGGGGGGAGATTCAATGCACATCCCTGCATTCATAGCATGCATACGGGCAATGCCCCAGCACAGTCACGCTGCACAGGCGCATTGTCTAGCCCCTAGTCTCTCACAGTCGCAGACGCGCGCACAGTGCACAAGCCGTGCGGCCCCTCTCTATTTTCCTAACTCAAGCTTCGGATGTCATTTAACTTTTATGTTGATCATCATTGTTATCCAAAAATTGATTGATGGTGTTATCCCAGTCTCTAAACTTGGTTTAAAAGTTGTATGTTAAAATATAATTCATTTTTTCATATGATCTCGAATAAATATAAACTAGTATATCAAAATTGTAGCCATCGAGCAACTTTTTAGTTGATTTTATTAGAATTAAGATTGTTTAGTGTTCGGTATTATTGTAAGTTTAAAAATTAACAAACAATCTTGGAGGCAATCCACTCGAATTGGATGTATGTAACACGCGCACACACACTCCTAGGAGTAGATAATAAATTAAAGCGGGATGCATGATGAGAGGCGAGATGGAGACGCTGGCAAGTTTCGCACGGACAGAGACAAGCACACACACACGAGAATGATGCAGAGCCCAAGGGGCACAAGGCGTGCACAGCACAGGGGAGGCGATCGATGCGTGCACTGCCACTGACGCGCACTGTTTGGCTAGCTAGGGACCGTGGGGTCGTGGTACAACGTACAAGTACTCCCCTTCCTACTCGCATTCATTCAATTCAATTCAATTCAATTGGGCGAGCAGAGAGGGAATGGACGGAACAACAAGCAGATTGTTTGTTGTTTGTTGCAAGACGTGAGTGGGACGCGCCGAGACTAGCGCAATGATGGCTCCGACGGGGGGCGCGATCGGCCGGAGCTGAGGGGCCGGCCGGCGGCAATGATGACGATCGACGGTGGCAGCACAGTGCGGGCGTACTACGCGCGCAGGGTCAGGGCCTCAGGGGTGCAGGCGCAGCGAGGCGAGGCGAGAGAGAAGGCATCATCGTCGGCTGGGCTCGATCCTGTGGCGGTGGTGGTCACGCGATAAATGCGAATGCTTGGGCGGGGGCGGCCTGCATCCCTCCTGCGGCGCGCGGCGTCGCCCACGAGGCCTGCCTGTTGTGCCTGCGCGGGCGCCCTCAGCTCCTCACACGTCTCTTCGCTCGCGCAGGCGCAGCCGGCCGGCCACCGGGTCCCCCAGCCCAGCTGCTCCATCAGCTAGCAGAGCTGACCTACGCGGCGTGAACGACATCCCTTTTGCCGTCGTCGTCCAACCAGCGGAGTTTCTGCCATGCCCGGATGCCCCCGGTTGCCGGCGCCGTCGTCTCTCCCCTCCAGTCTTGTCTCGCTTGCTGCCTATTCTCCTCCCCGCCTGTCTCGTCGGCCCATGGCCACTGTTGCCACGCACGCTCGTTCGTCGCTGCCCCCGTTGTCTTTGCGCTCGTCGCCTGGCGACCACTGTGATCCACGAGTGAAGTGACCACCGACGACGACTTGACTTACGCTCCGACGGATCATCCATCCATGTCTCCATAGAATGGATGCATAGGATCGGTTAATGCCTGCAGCGCTCGGTCCAAGCTAAGCTATGCACTGTACGGGCTACGCAAATGCCCCTACTACTTACTACTCTACACCGTCGACTCGACGCGTCTAGGCAGGTACGCACAAACGTGCGGCTGCGATCGGACAGGGGATAAAAGTCGGCCAACAACGGTGAAGTGAAATCTTGGGGTGTTAAAAACATCAGAAGATACAGTAGGAGCGTGATGAGTGCTGCCGCTAGTACTAATGATGATGCTACTGTTACTATAGGTACCTGCATGCAGAGATAATTCCGATGGCCCGCGGGGCCGGCCGCCCGACACGCGGACACCTACGTGAAGGCGGTGGTCATCTCCGTTGTCGCCGTCGTGGTCGTGGTCGCCGTCGCCGTGGAGGCTGATGCTGCTGCATGCTGGGTGCGCCGTCGCTCGCACTAATCATGGTACTGTTGCTATCAGCAGCAGTAGGAGTAAGGAAATCTCAGCTCCTAGTAGTACATTATACTCAAGCCGCTTGGTTGTTGTTAATTGTTATCCACACATCAACTGGCGGGCTGAGTAACAGTTGCTAATTAATCTTGGCGCTGGAAGTGGAAGGAAGGGATATGGGTGGTGATCAGCCAGTGTGTCCAGGGCAGCATGTAGTACTCCTGTCGACTGTCGTGTGTGTGTCATCGTTGAAGCATTCCTTGTCCTGCCATTTGACCTGCCTGCTGCACTAGCTCAACATCAACCGTCAGCACTCATGGTTGTGACCGCCACTCCTCGGGAGAAGTATCAGTGTACCAGCAGGAGCCACAGAACGGCAGGACTGGACGGCGACAATTGTGAAACGTTTAACTCCCGCAGGGAGAGGGCACAGGATGGTCTCCCGTTTCCGCAGAGATGTGCTGCCTGGCCCTGGGCCCTGGCTAGCTAAGGCCCTTCTTGATATGTCAAGGCTAAGAATTAGCTCATTTATATGGTTAATTTGATATGAGAGAAAGATACAGTTCTGTGGCTATAAAGTAAGGGTGGATAAGCTGAAAATAGCTCAAGCGAATAGGGGTAAAACAGGTTGAACATAGGCCAAGAAGAACTAATGGACTCTAACAACCAATTAGCTCTTATTAGCTTACATTTAGCCTTTCTATTTGGCATCAAAGTGGTGTACGGGTTAACTGTTAGACCCCCTAGATGCAAATTGTGCATAGTTACCACAGTAACGGATAAAGATATCGATGGATTTTAGTCTATGGTTGGAGGTCAATGTATTCGAATTCCACATCGTACAGCTATAAGATTAGAATGGCATAGCTAGCAATTCTTGGTTACTGGTGTTTTCGTAAGGAAGCATATATTTGGTTTTCCTTTGTGTCCTTGAGCGTTGATATCATGAATTTTGTTGAACAAACCATCCGATTGGCCCATTAGCTCAGTTGGTTAGAGCGTGGTCTTTTGTTTTGCTTTATATTGAATTTATGGAATTTTGATTGAATTTCGAGCATGTTTGTGCGATTGTGAGACCAACGAACTTGAACGGCATTTTTTTGGCATCTAACGAGTACTACTGGATGTAGATCCATTATTGATATCTCAATTTGAACATTTTTTTTTTGGCATCTAACAACGAACTATTAACATGTGCAGCTTGGTTATGCATTTTACCGTTCTTTATTTGAACTATCAATATGTGGGTCCATTATGAACTGCTTAAGCACTTAGACAGAGTGTGGCTCTAGGTGTGTTTTTTCGCCAGCTCCAGCACTGGCCAAAAGCATGTTGACTCAATGTGGACCTCTGCTGGGGGAGAACGACAGGTGAAACATTGGCTGTGTTCGGTGAAGCTGAAGTGCTGTAGATAAACGCTGAAGTGCTGTAGAAGTGCTGAAATCTTGTGAGAGAAAAATACTGCTGAAGTGCTGAAAAATAAGCGCTTATACCCTCAACCGAACGCAGCCATTCTCTGAAGAAGAGAGGATGGTAGCTTGAGCTAGGGCTGCAGATATCAACTTGTCAAGTCGAGAGAGGATGACGAGAAGACGTTTGAGCAGCGTTCTGACATCTGATGTTTATTGAGGTCGCTTGGGTGGAGACGTGGAGTCTTCTCAAGTCGATGTAGTCTGGTGGCTGTCCAAACAGGCAAACTGGTATGCCCAGTGTAAACCACTTCTAAGCTTTCAATATAAGCCATGCTGGAAACGGTCTTTGTTCTAATAAAAAAACATATCAACTCTCTTTGTTCTAAAACCTCAGCGGTCAGCATGTACGCAGGGTGCATGAGCTGAAGCCTGAAACTGAAGCTTTGTTACAATTGTAGTACTGCAAGCCTTCAACCTAAATGATGTACGAACCAGTGATAATAAAATAGAGTTAACCACAATTGTCAAACTGAGAACGCTATGGCACCACAAACTGTATCAAGTCAGGTACACGATGTCATTTTGCCCCACTTACAACCAATTAATAGTACAAAAAACAGGTACAAGCTTCACAATTACACAACTAAGAATTTACCAAGGCCTCAATAGTAGCAAGAGCTCCAAAGACCACTATTTGTCCTCTTCCATGTCATTCCAATCAATCTTGGTTAGAAGTATACAAAAACGTTTGTCCAGGAAATGAATTCTTCTGACCTTTTGAGTTTCACAGATGCTATTGTCCAGCTTTGCTCTTAATTCGTTGGTTTTGATGGTGTTGGAGATGATGGAGGCTTCAAGTCAGGGTACTGCACAATAAACTCAAAGGCTTGTAACAGCTTGTACAGTTGTACAATAGTTTTTGTGGTCAATGGTCAGTTTGCATCATAAAGAGTGAAGAAACAAAAGACATAAATGAGTGTAGATATCTAAAGGGCAGTCTGTCATGTCTCTACTTTATGTCAGCAAATAGCATTTGCACTGGAATTCCCTGTCCTTGCCTGTTAGTAATTTCTGTGGACCTGAGTCAAGCCATCTATGTGCCTTCAAAGTGCCACTATCAAACTTTCAGGTAAACATAAATTTGAGCTTTAATGATTCGCTCAAAGTATGTGCTGTCTTGAGTTATGCCTGTAGATACATCAATAATCTGAGGTCTTGACTCTTGAGATAGGCACGTGGATTCGGTCTTGAGATAGGCACGTGGATTCGGTTGTGGTAGCTTGGGCTAGGGCTACAGATTTGTAATAGTTGTGGTATGATGTCTCTTATGAATGGGTTGAAGCTGGAACTCTTTCCATTATCTTAAAAAATATAGCTCATGCTGTGATTACCATGATCATTTCCTTCCTAAAATAGTCACATACAAGGCTTTAAAAAAGGAATACTATAGTCATAATCTATAGCCTAGAAGCATATACCGAATATAAAGGCTATGGCCAGTTGTTCCTGGAAGTCTCTTCATTAACTTTTTTAAAAAAATGTCAGTGCTATCATTGTCACGATCTAATTTCTCCATAGGCATTCACATAACGCTTTTAAAAAGAAAAGCTATAGTCATAACTCTAGCCAGAAGCATACCAATACAAAGGCAGCGCAGAGTTCTTCCCAAATTATTTATTGTGTTAGTTAGATATGAGTCAATTATTGCTTAGTAGGTCTGGCATTGCTATAAGTGTGATAGCTGGACACAACATCATTTCTCAATGGAGTTCACTGTCAGTACAAAAGAAAACCGGTAAGACGTGTGAATACTGGTTCTGGTTCCATTTTGAATCATAATAAATGGTAACCAGTTGGACGTATGAAGAAAAATATAGAATATATAAGCAGGGTAATTTTTAGTGTGGTGGCAAAATTGTGAAAAGGCAAAACGAATCATACATTTGGATATGGCGATAATGGTCTCCTAGTTGCATGTTTTTCAGCAGTTGCACTTCCATTGGGACTTACATAAACATCTTTGGATTTGTCGCTTGTATCAAAGCTGCTTGGAGGAGCTGATGATTCCTCGTTTCCCTCCTGGTGACCATATGTTCCATCATTGCTTCCATCTGTGTGAGCTAACTTTGTACCCTTTTTTTTCCTTGGAAAAACGTGAACAGATGGGGGAAGATAGTTTTCTTGAATCGCCTAATGGAGACGGAAAGAATTAGAAAGGAAAACAAAATGAACCGTATGATATTCCTCACAGAATAGAAGGATCCCTTACCTGCCACCCTTCTGGGCCTCTCAAGCCCCCTTTAACTGCATAGGCTTCCTTAAAACCATTCTCGACAAGTAGCTCGGCTACTTTCAAAGAATTACCATCAAAGCTACCTTACACAGTATAAACTTAAGTTGGTAACTTTCAAATGCAGAGGAGAAAAGTTGGTGAGTGCTACTAGATGGCAGCATGTCCAAAGTTCAAAGGTTCTGAAAACGTTAAATATAATTGCATTGGCATGAAGTTCATATAACAAATCTAAATGAAAGCTTTCATTAATCTTATTGAAGTAGCAAACCCAGAGAGGTGAGTTCGGTACTTTGGTTAGGATGATTTGAAAGAATGGGGAATAATATTTCTTCTAGATTTATATTCTGTTAATTATATGTAAATTAGAAAGTGATCTGGATAAAAAAAAAGACAATGACAAATCCTCCTAGCAATGTTGAAGCACCCTGCATCAGAAACAGTGAAATTATAAATCACAACTTAGTAGTGTTACCTAGGAATTCTCTATACTTCCTGAGAATGTACACACCAATGACTTGTGCTCACCAAGAATTTAGTACAATTCAGAGTTGTAAAATCAAACAACCATTTAGTTAGGGTAGAAATGATCTTAGTGAGTAATTAGCTAGGGTGTTGTGGGCCTTCGCAGCCTAAAGCTGTGTTAGGCAGCACCTCTCGCGCTTGTAATCTAATGTTGTTCCAAAACCTTCTTCTTATTAATGGTAATGCCGGGAAACCAGATCTTTAAAAAAAAATAGTTTACACAGGGCACAGCTATATGCATTTTACTAGACAGTGTAAAACTGCTTTTGGCATCTAATTCCAAGTTATTTCAATGCTAACACCTTAGATGAAACATCTAGTATGTACATTAATCTTTTGCAAATTGCTACTCAATTGTGGTAGACACATTTCTTACCGCCCCTAGATAATATGCAATTGCATTTGAGGCGAAACCCATTCAATCTGAAGAGACATCAGACATTGCATCTGGTGCTTTAGGTAAAAATAATTCAATCAATTTTCCATGTAGCACTCACTTGTCAAGGACGCAGACGACAGTGCTCCCCGGGTCTGGGAACCTCGCTAGCACCTCCTTGACAAACCCCTTCTCGTCCTCCTCATCGAACTCCACCTGAACGGTGCTCTTGTCGATAAGCTTCAGGTTCGGTGGCGCCATGAACCGCACGCTCTTGCCCCGCCTGATGTCCAGCAGCTGCGCCTCCGGCACGTCGCGTAGCTTGCGGAACGCATCGATGGCGCTCACGGGCTTGTACTTCTTGAAGACGTACTCCTGCACGAGCGGGATCACCACTAGCCACACGAACACGACCCCAGCCACGAAGAAAGGGTTGCGGTTGTTGAAGTCGTCGATTGCCACCACGATGGACTCGAGGCTCACTTTCCCGTCGCCCTCCGCCGCAAGGGAAGGGAGCGGCCAGGACGCGAAGGTGGCGGCAACGGGGACAATGGCGTCCCGCCAAAGCGCCGCCTTCCGAGCCAGGATTGCGTCCTTGGAAGCGCTAGTGGGGATGCCAGGAACAGTAATTTCGGAGGCGTTGGCAATCTTGGACCCATTGGGCAGTAAAAGTTGGTTCTTGCGAGGATTTCTTGGGGCATCGAGGGGATTTGGGTGGTGGGAGCTGGAGATTCGGAGGAGCGAGCAGTGCTCTTGGAGTCGGAGGAGAGCCATGGAAGCGCGAGGCCTGAGCTCTGTTTCAAGGATAGCAGAAGATGGATATCCCACGATTCCCGAATAATTTGTTTTTCTTTATTTTACAAACTATATAAACCAATTATAATTGTATATGGGCCTTGGGCTTTAACAATAACAAATTAACAATTGGGTCATTGTGTAATCTGTGGGCTTTTTTGTGAAGCTAGGCAAAGAACTTATATAGAAGTTGTCCATTCCAATCCAGCTCGTATTTGGGTTTGAGTCCAACAATCAACAAATGGGTTTATTGATGATTTATTTTCATTTTTTATTTCGCCTTCTCGGCTCAAATATTATTTACATCCACTTAGAATATTATTCCCCTGAAATCTAGAACATATTCCAAATATGAAATATTTTCTCAACTGAACCTATATAATATATTATTCTTTCCCCGACCCCCTTTTCTTTCTATTTCTGTTTCTCTTTTATATATATACTGCCAACTATACCCGCTGCAACACATAAAACTTTTACAAAGTCGCCTAGACAATTTATAATGCGAGATTGCTTTCTAATTCGTCTTGAAATTGAATCCTCTAAGTTCCAAGACATCCGCTGCTCTAACCGAGGGACGACATAGGGCTGTGACTGGAAAGCAATCGGAAGGTGCTTAGGGAAGATTGCGGGAGGCGAGATCTTTTATTAAGGATGGAAGGTAAAACCTTTGTCATGATTTTTATTAGATGAAAAAAAGAGAAAGAGACAAGTGCTCGTCTAATTTTTTTAATAGAAAATAGATCCAAAAACCATACAACTCCTACACAACTGTGGTAGGACATCCACTCAACTCACGCCACTAGTTGCTCCAACTTAGTCGAAATGACACAACTAAACAACTCAACTAGCAACTAGAACACGATGTATCACTGAGCAATATCGAACATCACAGCCGAAAGCACCACAAGGTCAGGCTACAAGGACCAACCACAGAGCTAAAAAGCCTAGGCAAGCCCTCAACGAGAAAACGACGTAAAACACCGACAATGTAGTTCACCATGAGAAGGCTTTCACCGCATTATCCAACATGGTAGGAGAAGAGGTAGGAAATTATGCCTCCAAGGAGGGAACAATGTCCGCAGATATCGTCGTCCAAGCTTCGCCCTGACCTCAAGCAACCTAGACGCGGTCACCGTCGAAGACCGAAACCCCGCCAGGAAGGCAGCGTGTGGTAAAGATTCAGAATCCAGCTAAAAGGTTCTTGTTTGTTTTTGGTAATTGAATAACAATTTATGTGGACTAACTGTGTTTAATATGAGATACACAGGTGACTAGTATATATGTACACATATGTGAGCAATTATGCCATGGAGGACAAAATGGCTTTTAGATTTGTTGTTTAGCTCACTCATGTGATGATGGAGAAGCTTAATAAATAAGACATGGCATGGAGTCATGTGGCTAGATGGAGAAAACCATGACAAGGCTTAGCTTGATGGACCAATTGCGATGGTGAAGGGCAAGTTGGATGCTTTGAAGCCATTGGTACTGAGTGTCGAGAGGCTTTGAGCAAAGACTTAGCACCGAAGGGTCGAAACAATGGTAAAGAGCACGTGAAGCCAATAATCGATGAACCAAAAACCCTATTATGATATAAAGTGGATCGTATCATAAAGGTTGATGCATGTGTTGCATCTCCGCCACCGCCTTTCTTGGGAGCCGCACGGGCCTCCATTAGGCTGCCTCCGGCGGTGGTGAGAAGGGCGGCGCTGGTAGTCAGGGACGGGTCGCCGCCCCTGTCGCTCCTACAGAAAGGGACGCAGGGGACTATCGGTTGCTCCGAGAGGGGGGATTTCAGGGTCAGTAGTGGCGCGGTCAGCTGCGTTGCAAGGGAGAGCGATGGGCTGAGCTTTTCACCTCGTCGATTTTCAAGAGCCCAACATGAAGACGGAGCTAATTCCTCTTTGAAGGTCCTCTTTATATCACCGTGGCGCATCAACAACCACCAATCCATCCAAAAGGGGAGGGGATGTGAGTTCGGTACCGTAGTCAACCCATCCGGCGGAGTAAGCACGGCCAGCCAAGACTTGGCTAGCGTATCTGCAGCTACAGGTGCAGAAGTGCAGAAAAAATGGCTGGCTGTGTGTGGTTCTTACTCCTCACCAAAGACGACCATCAGGCATCAGCGGTCCACCCACGCCAGATCACCGTCAAACACATGAATTGAAAACAGAAGTATAGTAGGAATCATAATGTATACTGTAACCATCGTCCAAAAGTTAACTGAAGAAAATTCAAAATCTAGCTGGGTAATATAGAAAAAAGTTTTTCTTTTTAAAAGGATCGTAGGCATCACCATGTCCTCTAGAATTCTTGGCCAGTGGTCACCATCCAATGTCATCCCCGCTCTTTCAGAGTTCACACATCACTTCTTGTTCTTGATCCTCCTCCTGGTCCCTCTTTTACTGATTCAACAGTAAGAGAATAAAGACATAGTGCAAGTATAATAATCACTGGCCAGTATTAACTGACAACCAGAATTGATCCTTTCATTCAGAATTATAAGGGGATAATGTCGACTGAAACTGCACGGCAGTGTACACATCAAAGTCCGTCAGAAGTCTAACATGATCAGATGTCCGTTAGAAATCTAAGGGGGTGTTTAGATTCCAAATTTTTTGGGATTTTGGTACTGTAGCAGTGAGGAATTTTTTGCAATAAATATCCAGTTATAGCCCAAGTAAACCTAAAAGATTCGTCTCATGATTTACAGGCAAACTATGCAAACATGCAAAAGTTTTGTCTATATTTAATGTTCCATATATGTACCGTAAAATTGATGTGACGGAAGTTTAGGATTTTAGAGAGCAACTAAACACCTCCTAACATAAAAGTCCGTCAGAAGTCTAGGCTGCGTTTAGATTGGAAAAGTTAGAAAAAAGTGCATTGTACCACTTTCGTTTGTATTTGATAACTTTTATCTAATTATGGCCTAAGTAGATTCAAAAGATTCATGTCGAAGTAGCCAGTCAAAAAGTACAAACATGCAACAGCTGCTACTTCATTTAGTGCTCTATGCGGGCGGAAAGTACAATCGATGTGACGAGGAAAGAGAATTTTTTTTTAACTAAACACACCCTAACAAGTCGACTGAAACTGCACGTCAGTCTTCGTCAGAAAAAAAAACCCCTGCACGGCAGTGCATATAAACAGCCAGTGTGTTTGTGAGTTCACAAATAGTTCCTTCTCGCCTCAACAACTGAAGTCATCTTTCTTTTACTTCGATTTTTGCAAATGTCGATCTGGCTTTCTCCATGTGCCATATCCTTACTTTTACTCCTGCTTTCTCTTAAACAATCTCCGTCTCAGGCTTCTGACTCCGATACCCTCGCTGCAAACCAGCAGCTCTCTGGTAATCAGAAGTTAATCTCTCAGGATGGCAACTTTGCGCTAGGATTCTTTCAGCCTGCAGGTAAGTCTCCCCCTCCCCCTCCTCCTTTTTTTGGTTGTCATCCCATTAAACCTGTGACCCAGCTTATCGCTGGTCAGCGCAACTATAAATAAATAAACTATAATACAATCAGTATACTTGCATTACGGATCGCCCTATCTGGCAGGATGCAACTATTTTAGCTAGTCCATCTGCTACTTTGTTACTGTCACGTGGAACATGCTCTGTTTCTGATGAGATGAACTGCAAGGCGGTAGTCCTAAGACGGTAGCGCTTGCTTCACCTGCAATGCATCTGTTTTCAAAATTATTCTTCCCGTGCATTCCTTGGGCACGAGCAGCTCTTACTTCCTAAATGCACGCAATCAATTCAGAGTGCATAGCATCACTCACATGCTCTAGTCTCCCAGCCCCAGCTTGGATTACATCCAATTCTTCGTCACGGTCTCACGGATGACATCATGACATAGCTAATTAGCCCCAGCTCCCCATCTTGCTCATGGCATCAAAGGTGTTGATGTTTCCTCCATAGCCTTGATTTACTCAGCTTGCCTTGCTGATACGAAGGCCAATTCTGAGGGCTCTCTTCTCCTGCCCCCTTCCCGGATTTATTTCCTCATCTCACTCCACCAATTTTACAATAAAAACAGTGCTTTCAGGTCAGCCCTATTTTAACCACACGCCTCATCATGTTATAATTATACAAATCAACAAAATGAAGTGGTTAGTACAAAAACTAGCTGTTAAGAACTTAAGATGATGTGATCTACTGTACAAAAACTAGTTGTTTTCTTTTCCTTTTCCTTGACTCTTCTTCCGGGTTTGGCTAAAGTTGGCCTTTACTTGTGTTTTTTCAGCGTTGTCCAACTCCTCTTAATGAAACATGCGCCGCAATGGTAGGTTCGCTAAAAAAACCAAGACTGTTAGAATCCAGATTGGTGTCTTATAGGCTGATGAAGACAGCTTGTTGATCCTAGGTTTAGAAAAATGGCACCCTAGCCAGAAGCTTACATGCTGTTTGGTTGCAGCACTGTAACGCAAACGTAAACAAATTAAAGCTGCCAATGTTACCGTCACGTATACCATTTGAATTGATTTTGTTTCCATTTAGGTTACTGAGAAACGAACCAAGCAGCACGCTAACTTCTTTATGCTCTTAGAGAAAGATGAGTACAATCTGCTTAATCTTAATTTACGCACGGTTCTGCAATGTTCATATCTGGAACAATAATTTATATTTGCGCCATACTTTTGTAATGGAAACATTTAAAACATGATACTTATCATATATGCACATAATGCTATGCATTTTTTTGGCCAATCTACATGTAATTGTTGCATAACCATTGTATCAATGAATGCAACATAGCTCTAGAGAGGCGCTAAATGATAAAATAAAAAACTAATACGACAACAGAAAGATGTGGTACACTTTGAAAATACACAATTTGATCATAACAAAAAATAGGATTAGACATTACGATTCAAATCCTATATTAGGAGTAAATATTTGTATTAGTATTTACTCTTAAGTATCAAGATGGCATAAGCTCTTTTTAAGCCTACACTATGTCACTTTAGTGGTAGTGGTATTTAAGCCTTATAATTATTATTTAATTGAAAATGATCTCAAAGAGCAAGAAGATGCAGGGACCTATGGTCTGTACTAACCTCATCCTTTTCTCAAGATGTTTGTTTTAACAAAAAGAATTATGTAGTAATGGTTATTATCAATATGCATATTAATTTCAAAGATTTTAGTTAATACATATACATCTTTCTTTGTTTCTTTCTCTGTGTGTGTGATTTGCATGACGGTGGCACAACATGCTTGTTTACTTTAATAAACTTTTAATGTATTAAAAAATGGCTAAAATTTTAGGGTTAAATATCTATATTAATATTTACTCTTAAGTGTCATGATGACATAAGAAATCATTTTAAGCTTACACCATGTCACTTAAAATTAGTGGTAGAGCTTGATGTGATAGATCTATGATGGGTGGCAATGCCTGATGATATTAATATTTTAAGCCTTACAATTATTATTTAGTGGAAAATAATCTAAAAGAGCATAAAGAAGTAGACAATTATGATATGTACTAAACCTCCTCCTTTTCTCAAGATGTTTGACTTTTTTATCAACAATTTTTTATGTAGTAATGGTTATTATCAATGTGTATATTTCAAACATTTTAGTTAGAGAGAGAGAGAGAGAGAGATTCACATGATGGTGGCACAACATCCATGTTTGCTTTAATCAGTTTTAATGTATTAATATTTAAATACTAGGCAATGCAATGGTTATTTAAACATTTTTATAATATACTAAAATAAAAGTAAGATATAGATAATTCAGATACAGTTATAAATATGTTACTTTATATTATCTTTCATAATGCCATATTGTAACATGATTTTATAGAACATAAGTGATTAAAATTAAATTACAAATATTTATAATATTATAATATTTCAGTCAAAATGTGTACACTTATCTTGAATATCAATTTCAAGCTTGATAAGTTACTAAAATAATAAATAGTTATCTTATACATGATTACTTGATCTATATGGTGGAACATAGTATTATGCCTTTTTTTACTTAATAGTTGTAGAAGTATATAATTTAGAAATATATATTTTTACTTCATAGGTACTTAATCTTTTGTGATAGCTTATATTAGTACTTATATGTTCCATGGGGTGTTTATTGTATTTTTATTATATATATGCTTTGAGGAATTATTATGTAGGCATATTAGTACATTGTATTTTTACACGGGAGTTGCCTTCCAGAATGGCACAAACTGGTGTACTCCCTCTGTCGGGTAATATATTGCATTCTAAAAATTTTAAGACAAGTTAAGAGAGAACATAAAATACATATGCGCAATCATTTTATTTTCTAATCAGACACTATCATCAATGTGATCAAGGCTAGTCTCAGTGGATAGTTTCATGACGTTTTTTTTCATGACTGCCATGTCATAGTAGAATAAAATGAAATATGAATGAAATACCCACTATCATTGTAAAATTTCATTCCATGGTTTCATAGGCATTTACTTTGATGACTCATAAAGAGTTGGTAATCGTGATAAATGAAACTTATTTCTTCTTCTTAGATACACTGTCATGTTATCAAAATTGCCTATGGGGTAATCTATTTAATGCAAACGAAAATTAGATGAAACTCTCACTATGGTTGGCCTAATGGTGATTGGTTGATACATGAAAAGTATTTAATGCAAAACTGTTTTCTTTTCCTTTGATCTTCTAGAATTCCTTGTATTTGAGGATTTTTTTTTTTGCGACGATATTTGAGGACAGATTTATTAGAATGGTAGAATACATTGTATTACAGGACGGTTGGAATAGGGTTGTAATAGCAACTTTATATACTGGTAGTTTAGCACACGGTGTGTCTTCTTTATTGGTTTTGATCATCTGGTATGTTATTAATAGATTAACGAACCATGAACGTGATAGGTCCTGCGTAGTTGTTTGTTGGTTTTGACATTGTATCTAATATTTTATTAATACTGATCGATAAAAACGTGATGGCTCATGGCTCATGCGGATATTAACCACATATATTAGTACATTAACCAAGTGAACGTGATTGGTAGGCTAATCAATATTTTATATTAACCACTTATATGAAAGAACATTTGTAGGGAGGATCAAGTTTTTTTTTTTGTGTGCGACCAGACGTTCTCTTAATAGAAGCAATTTTATTGATAGATCCATCAACATGATGGGTCCTGATATTTTATATTAATATTAATACATTAACCAAAAGTGAACGTGATAGATAAACCAATCTACTATTTTGTATTAATGACTTTGAAACGCAACGTATGGCCAGTTGTTTTTTCTTTTTTCTTTAAAAAAGAGATTCTATTTAGAATAATAGCAGAGGTGGGTAATTTATTTCAAAATACAGTAGAATGGTTATGAATGGCTAATATTTTCATTTGATGGCCAGATTAATACCATAAGCAAACATGATAGATAGTCCAATCTACTATTTTATATTAACAACTATGAAACATTTGCATGGCTAGTTGTTTTTTTTTCCTTTTCTTTAAAAAAGATTTTATCAGTATAATAGCAGAGGTAATTTCCTTCAAAATACAGTAGATCTAATGATTATGAACGACTAGTCTTTTGATTTGATGGGCAGATGTTTCTGATCAATAAGATTTTTTTAGCACGTCTAGAGGATTAACGTGGAGACTCCAACTCTAATGACTAATAGTAAGATAAGATGCAAGAAGTTTTTATTTATGTGGCATACTTGATCCTATTATATGACCTTTTTATTTCTATACTGTACTTGCAGGGGAAGGATCAAATGACAAATGGTACATAGGCATTTGGTACAATAAAATCCCAGAACAAACTATAGTGTGGGTAGCTAACAGAGAGAAACCAGTCTCTGATCCTGTCTCATCAAACCTAATCATCTCAGATGATGGAAATCTTGTTATTCGACTTAAGAATTCTGAATCTCCAACGTGGTCTACCAATATTAAGAGCAACACAGCTCCCAATTCCACGATTGCCATGCTAATCAATACAGGGAACCTTGTAGTCACACATAACTACAATACCTCCATTGTGTTGTGGCAAAGTTTTGACGATTTTACTGACACATGGCTCCCAGGAAACAAACTCAGCCGCAACAAGAAAACCGGCATCATCAAACAGATGATCTCTTGGAAAGACTATGGTGACCCAACGCCTGGAATGTTCTCCATTCAGTTGGATCCAAAAGGCTCACCACAATATGTCATGCTATGGAATAGATCAGTAGTGTACTGGGGTACCGGTAACTGGTCAGGGAAATCATACAGTGGTGTACCAGAGTTGTCACCTACCAATTCATATCCCAACTCAGAATATACATTCCAGTTTGTTGATAATGATGAGGAAACATACTTCACTTACTATGTTAAGAGTGATGCACAAATATTTACTAGAGCTATTATTGACGCGTCAGGTTTGTTCCAGGCTTTTCTATGGGTAGAAGCAGCACAATCATGGGTGAATTTTTTTACAGAACCAAAATCTAAGTGCGACGTCTATGGAGCATGTGGGGAAAACAGCATGTGCAGTGAGAACGATGCATCATCATGCAGTTGCCTCAGGGGGTTCATTGAGAATTACCCAAATAATTGGGTATTGAATGATCATACAGGAGGCTGTAGGAGAGACATCCCATTGAAATGTGAAAACAATGGCTCCATGAAGGCAAAGCAAGACAGATTCTACGTGATTAATAATGTGAAGCTGCCTGATAATGCACACATTGTTGATGCTGCTAACACTCATGGTTGTCAGTTAACTTGCCTCAACAACTACTCTTGCACAGCTTACTCACATAATGACACTTGCTTGGTTTGGCATGATCATTTGATGAATCTTCAAGACATTACTGGTGGATCAACAAATAGAATCTTTATTCGACTGGCTGCATCAGAAATACCCAATTCAGAAACCAAGAAATGGTGGATAGTTGGTAGTATAATCATTGGTGCATTTATCATTATAAGTCTTGGGGTGACCATTCACTTGCTCCATAAAAGAATAAGAATCGGTAGTATAAATCAAGGTGATGGGCCTTTGATTAGTTTCAAATACAGTGATTTGCAGTTTCTGACAAGAAACTTCTCAGAGACGTTGGGTGCAGGGTCTTTTGGGTCTGTTTTCAAAGGGGTTCTACCAGACGCAACTGCAGTTGCAGTAAAAAAGCTAGAGGGCTTTCATCAGGGGGAGAAGCAATTCAGGGCAGAGGTGAGCACCATAGGAAATATTCATCACATAAACTTGATTCGGCTACTTGGGTTTTGTTCTGAAGGAGCCAAGAGATTGCTAGTCTTTGAGTATATGCCCAATGGGTCCCTAGATAAATTATTGTTTCGTAGTAGTTCTATCAATTTGAATTGGAAAATAAAACATCAAATTGCCATAGGGATCGCCAAGGGTTTGGCTTATCTGCATGAGGAGTGTCGAGATTGCATCATACATTGTGATATCAAGCCAGAAAATATACTATTGGATGCTTCATATGTTCCAAAAGTGGCAGATTTTGGGTTGGCAAAGTTACTAGGTCGGGATTTTAGCAGAGTTTTAACGTCTATGAGGGGCACTATAGGATATCTTGCACCAGAATGGATAAGTGGTGAAGCCATCACAACAAAGGCAGATGTGTTCAGCTATGGAATGATGCTTTTTGAGATCATATCAGGAAAGAGGAATTTGGAGCATACAGAGGCAGCCATGGAAACATTTTTCCCTGTGTTGGTTGCGAGGAGGCTTCTTGATGGAGAAGTACAGACACTATTTAGCCCAGAGTTGATTGGTGGTGTCCATGTAGGGGATCTAGAAAAGGTATGCAAGGTTGCTGTCTGGTGTGTTCAGGATAGTGAAAGTTCAAGACCAACAATGGGAGAAATTGTCAAAATTCTGGAAGGTCTGGTAGATGTTGAACTGCCACCGGTTCCGAGATATCTTGAAGTTCTTGCCCAAGGCATAGAGAATGTGGGATTCTTTTACTCTGAGCCAACTAAATGAATAGGTTAACTTACAAGGAGTATCGTACATATTCTATATGCATATGAGGATGATCCTATAATGTAATTGTGATTACTTCAGTTTAAAGCTTCTTAGGTGAACACATCCTTCATTATTATGAGGTGGGGAACAAAAATAAATCATATGTTGGTACATTTGAGTTCTACATTTGCAACAGGTCACCTCTGTGATTCTATTCCTCTAATTTCAACATGATCAAATTAGCTCCACCTCCTTTAGTTGAATGGAGTGTGAACTAAATGTAGTCCTTTGGGGGCAGAGAGTATGTGAGTTTGGGTCGCAAAGTCATTTCCAAAAAGAGTTGATGGAACCTTTTTGCACTTGGTCCGGGTGGTGTGGTTGGTTATCACATTAGTCTCAAACAAGGTCCCTAGTTCAAATCTGACAATGGTTATTTTCTCTTTTTTAAATTCATGCTTATGATGTAATATTCGTGCTTTTAGATGACAATGTCAATTCATAGTTGCGCATGTTTCTTTTTGGTTAGATCTGAGTGATACACTATCACATTGAATTAGCCATGGGGACTTAAGCTAGCTTCTAACGAAATTTTGAAAATCACACTTTTAAAATGACAATATCAAACAATATCCATACCAGACTGACCCATCCCTCGCGTCGCACTACAGACACGCTGACAAAAAATACATCTATAATTGCATTTTTTTGGACAGAAGTAATATATTACATACATTATATGGTTAATTTTCATGCCGTGAGCATAACTCTCATAACATATTTCTCATCTGGAGAAGTGAATATGCTACTTGCAGTACTAAGTTCTATACAACCAAAATGTGGCAAAAGCCAAAAAGTTCTAAGGTTATTATTATATCTTGACCATCCATTTTATATACCTTAATCTTAGTCATTCATCTATTTCACTGTCCCTATCGTAGCACTCATTTTCCTCTATCCAAACTGTACTTGGCCAAACAAGCGGCGGGGCCCTAGCACGGCGCGGGCACGAACTAGCACGGCATGAGGAGACACTACACGCACAAGCACGATCATCATCTATTCGTGCCGTGTCGTATCAGGTCACCGTGCCCGTGCCTCGCCCAGGCACGGCACTTGACGCCGCTAACCGTGTTGTGCCGTGCCCAATGGCACGACGGACCAGCAGGGTCGTGCTAGCCTAACACCGTCACGCGAGGCCGGTGGCCATGCTCGAGACCTGGGCTGGAGTTGTTGCCGCACCGATGCTGATGCAGCCGTGCCGCCGGCGCTGCTACGCCATGCTGCGTGCCCGATGCTGCTGTTGCCGCGCCGCGGATGTTGTGCGCTCTCCAAGGCCGCCGGTGCTGCTACGCCCTGCTGCATGCGCCACCGCCGCTGCTAGCCTGCTACGCCCTGCCGTCGCCGCCGCCACTGCATAAGGACAGAATGGCTAAGGAATGGAAGGGAGTCGGAACTCGGAACAACAGCAGAAACAGGAGGGAGTCATAGACTCAGAGCTACGAATACGAGAGAGAAAAGGATGGGTGGCGACGGCCAAGAGGGATGCGAGCTAATGGGAATCTCATCTCGGAACTAGGTTTTACATTCTACTATACATACATATGCATCCAATAGGTTACAGTTTATATGAAGCCATCTAACGACCAAGAATAATCGGACCGCTATCGTGCCAGCCCAATAGTCGTGTCGTGCCCGTGCCGACACTGCGGGCTAGACCTGCGGCCCAGGCACAGTCCTAGACCGTGCCCGTGCTGGCACTGACACTATGGGTTTTGTGTCCATGTCGTGCTAATGTTGTGCTTTTTAGAGCCGGGTCCGTGCTGACCCATGGTGCCTGGGCCGTTTGGCCATCCATAATCCAAACAAGGCCTCAGTAACTTCTTTACAAACTCGATCTTTAGCTCAGATACACCCCTACCGTAGGTTGATTGCCGCTAACAGCGGCCCAATCTCAGGTCGACGGCAAGCCTGAGAAGAACTCGACGGCATACTTGGACGGATCGGCTAGCACCTTGAGCGACCTCGGGATTGGCGGGACGTTGACGTCGACCAGGCCCTCCAGAACCTGCACCACCATCCCCATGCTCGGGCGCAGGCTCTCGGCGTCCTGCACGCACCAGCACGCCACCTTGCAGGCCCGCTCCACCTCGGCCACGTCCGCGTCGCCGCCGAGCTGGCTGTCCACCGCGCTCCTCACGTCGCCGCCGTCGAGGAGCAGGCCGACGGCCGTGGCCGGGAAGAAGTCCACCGTGCCGTCCGCCCGCTGGCCGACGTTCCTCCGGCCGGAGACGATCTCGAACAGCATCATGCCGTAGCTGAACACGTCGGCCTTGGCAGTGACGGGCGTGCCGGCGATCCACTCGGGCGCCAGGTACCCCACCGTGCCCCGCATCGTGGTGAGCACGCGGCTGAAGTCGCGGCCCACGAGCTTGGCGAGCCCGAAGTCGGCGACCCTGGGCACGAACGCGTCGTCCAGCAGGATGTTCTCCGGCTTGATGTCGCAGTGGATGATGCAGTCCCTGCATTTCTCGTGCAGGTACTCCAGCCCCCTCGCTATCCCCAGAGCGATCTGGTACCTGGTGTCCCAGCGCAGGACACCTTGGCCTTGGCTGCCGAACAGGTGCCTGTCCAGAGAGCCGTTCGGCATGTGCTCGTAGACGAGGAGCCGTCGTCTCGACCCTTCGGAGCAGAAGCCGAGCAGCCTGATCAGGTTCACATGCTGGATCGTTCCGATCGTGCTCACCTCGGCGCGGAACTGCTTCTCGCCCTGCCGAACGCCTTCCAGCTTCTTGACCGCCACGAGCGTCGCGTTCGCGTCGGGCAGCGCCCCTCTGAACACGGACCCGAAGGCGCCGCCGCCGAGCTTCTCCGAGAAGTTCTTGGTCACCAGCTGCAGGTCGCGGTACGTGAACGCCACCAGGGATCCTCCTTCGACCCTCCTCAACGACCTGATCCGTCTGCTTCTCAGGATGCAGATTGTAGCCAGAACGACGGCGGTGACCGCGGCGACGACGAAGCCCCCGACGACGAGCCCGGTGACCACTCTCTTGGTGTTCCCGTTGCTAGAGAGCTCGGACGCAGCGACGCGGATCGAGATGCTGCTGCCGCCTCCGGTGCCACTACTGCTGGTCGTGTCCTGAAGGCCGATGAGGTCTCCGTGCCACAGCGAGCAGCCGCTGCCACCGTAGGAGTACGCGGTGCAAGAACAGTTGCGGATGCACGCGAGCTCGCAGTCGTGAGCGCTCGCTACCGCCGTGCTCTGCGCGTTGCTCGGCAGCTTCACGTTGGGCATCGTGTAGAACCTATCACCGTTCTTGCTGCTGCTGCTGCAAGGCTGGAGGGCGGTGTTCCTGGCGCAGCCGGCGGTGTGGTCGTCCTGCAGCCACTGGGCCAGGTCGCGCTCGCGGAACCCCCGGAGGCAGGTGCAGGACGGCAGCGCGTTCTCGGTGCACACGCCGAACGGCCCGCACACGGCGTACACGTCGCACTGCCGCTTGGGCTCCGACCAGAAGAGCACCCACTGGCCGGCGGCGGCCACCCACGTCAGGAACTGGATCTGCCCCGTCGCGTCCACCAGGAACCGCGTCACCACCGACTCTCCCTTCACGTCGTACACAAAGTAGCTCTCGTTCGCGCCGTCGACGTAGCCGAAGGTGTAGTCGGACACGGGCGACGCGCCGGCGGACGTCATCTCCGGCACGGCGGCGAACGCCGTCCCCGTCCAGTTGCCGCTGCTCCAGTACTGCTCGCTGCCGTTCCAGCTGAGCAGGTACTGGCTGGAGCCGCCCGGGTCCAGCTCCAGCGCGAACAGGCCCGGCGTCGGGTCCTTGTACCCCTTCCACGCCACCAGGCGAGTGACCTCGCCGGTGAGCTTGTTCCGGCCCAGCCTCCCGCCGGGGAGCCACGTGTCGCCGAAGTGGTCGAAGCTCTGCCACAGCACGGCGGAGGTGTTGGACGCGTCCGCCAGGACCAGGTTGCCGTTGTCGAGGATGACGCCCACCGTGGAGTTGTACGAGGTGATGATGCCGGTGCCGGTCACGTTGGTCGACCAGACGACGGTAGACGATGACCTGCTGTGGTCGAGGATGACCATGTTGCCGTCGCCGGAGATGGAAAGCTGCGAGGACTCCGGGTCGGAGATGGGCGTCGCCCGGTTTGCCACCCACACCGTGGTGTGCACCGAGATCTGGTTGTACCAGATGCCCAGGTACCAGCGCTGGGTCGAGTTGTCTGTTGAACCAGAACAGAAGTTGCATGATGAATTGAACTATGATCCAGTTTTTTTTTTAAAAAAAACATTGTATGTAATGACAGTTGTCCGTCAGAAGAACTACATGATGAATTGAACGATGATCCACCATTTTTTTTTTTTGTTAAAAAATGTGTGTAATGACAGTTGTCCTTCAGAAGTACAGAAGTTATCTATTTTTGAGGCCGATTTCTGGGAGCGGATGAGTGGCGGCGCACTCGCTTTGTGCCAAACACTTTGAACAAGTCAAGTACTAAATCCGCATGATCGGGAGGATATTAAAATATGCACGCGCCCAGGTGTGCTTCTAGAAAAGAAGATGCTTTCAGTTGATCATGGAGTCTTTACGCTAGCTGTCTGACAATATTTTCCAACCTTGGATTTCTCTCTTTTCCTGTAAGATGTGGATGTATGATTGACGAAGGTTCAGAAAAGTTAGCAGTGACAAGTACGTCTATTTTAACAGGCGGAATGAAGAAACTTGTCTTTCTGGATCCTGTCATCGTGAAAAGAGAATGTGAACTAGCGTGATTTTCATTGGTGCTAACGAGTAGTTTTTTAAGGGGTTGTTTTATTTCCTACTCAAATGTTACTATCGAAGACTAGAGAGTTCAAAGAACGGAGGAAAAAAACATCTAGTTTCCCACTGGAAGGGAAAAAAAAAGGGCAAATCTGGGCTGGAAAATTCTCGTTGAAATGCTCATGGAAAATATTTGGATATTTTTTCTTTTGCATCTGTACTGAGCAAAGAAGTATGATCATTAGCTTCTTTCAAAAGAATAAACTGTTTGATCATGACTTTTATTTGTTAATTGCACTCCACGTGCCGACACATTTGTCTTCCATAGGAAAAACAACTTTGTATAGATATAATTATATATACGCACATAAAGTTATGAAAGTGATCTTGGCCTTAGGTTTGATCACTCGTTTTATTAAAAAATTGTATAGAAGCGTAGTTAAATTTAAATTATTTTAAGATATTTTTATTAATAAAATAAGCTATAATAAAAAAAAGTGATTTTTTTTATAAACTTTTAAATAAGATGGGCAATCAAATTTAGGGGGAAAAAACTCTAGAGACTATGATTTGGAAGGGAGGAAGTAGGACGTGGTTAGGGACGACAGAGTTACCTGGCTGGAAGAATCCGAGCCTGAACTTGCCACGCTTGGACACGAGGCTCTGCCCGCCGGACAGCGGCCGGCCGGCGGCGACGGTGTCCTCGGCTCGCGACGGAACTCCCCGCAGCAGAAACAAGAAGCCGAGGAGGAGCAAAAGGACGGGTGCCAGTGCCGCAGCCGGTCCTCCACCGCGAGCCGAAGCCGCCATTGCTGCTGCAGCAGCTAGCTAGCCAGGGCAGCCTCCAAGCGCGAGAGACGCGAATACCGAACAGGAATTGAAAAAGGGAGATCAGCCAATTGGGTGGCTGCTACTGCTATTCTGCTACCGAGCGACTGGGCGAGAGGGAATGAATAGCAAAACGCCCTCCTCGCCCTCGGTCACACATGGCGCTGCGCTGCGCTTGCAGTGCCGGACGTCGCGCGCGCCTCTACAGCTAGCTGCTGCTGTTGGTGGTGTGGGGAAAAGGGCGACTGCCGACGGCAAGCAAGCGACGGCGGCGGGGGGCGTTTAAATGCGGCACATAAAGGCTTCGTACGGGGGCGGAGCGAGACAACTGGCCGCTTTCGGACGGCCCCGTCGCCATTCCATTTGCACACCGGACGGACGCCGTGCCGTCGATCGTCACGGTGTCAAGCTAATCAAGTCCCTCCATGTGGGTGCAGACTGCACGACATATCAGAGGACAGGGGGTATACGTACGGTGTCACATGGTGCCTAGTTACGTGCGTGCGCCAGCCGCCAGAACAGTAGGGCCGAAGCAAACGCCGAAAGAGTCGAAGCCCGGGGCGCGACGCGCCAGTTTCTTCCACGTCGATGCCGACCGTTCTTCGCTCGCCTGCGGCGGTCTAGCAGGCCGGAGCACGTTGGCCTCGCCCGGATTAGATTAGGGTGATGGATCGTCATTAACGCGAGTGGGCATCCAGCACCCAGCAGGGCGCATTAACGAGCGAACGGCGATGCGCCACCGAACCAAGCCGGCCGAACCCCCGCGGCAGGCAGCGGGAGCCGGGAGCTAGCAGTACTGCGGTGTGGAGCTGGGGTCGCGTCGCGCGCGTGCACCGGTCGCTCTGCGCCCGCGTCCGCGTCACATCACATGTGACAATCACCCATCAATGGCGTGACCGCGACGGGGATCGCCGGCTATCTGAGACAACAGAACGCGCGCTGCCGTCGGTGTTGGTGTCGTCACAACTTGGTCTTTGTGTTTATCTTCTTCGCTTGGTGGACCTGGGTGTCTGGGATAACCTATCCGGGGCTTGCGCCGTACAGCATTCAAACGGAGGGTGTGGACCAGACACCGTGGTGGTTTAGGCCCCGTTTGGAACGTGTTTTTTTTTAAGGAATTAATAGAGGATTGGCATTCCAGAGAAAAAGGAAGACTGCTGACGCGTTTCTGAAGTAGGAACACAGCTTTCCATTCCAGAGGAAAGGTTTGCTTTCATCCACTCCGAGCCGGACACAGATCCTGTGCAGTGTCTATTCACACTGCAAGGTAAGCAATGGCTATATTTGGGACACTCATCTGGTGATAAACGGTTGGGATGGGTGTCGGTTACCAAAGTTAGGGGTACCCAACTTCGATGCAAAAAAGCTCATTCCCAACTTGGCCTGGCCCAAGTAAGGCCAGTGGAAGCCCACGAAGGCCGCGTCTACAGAGGCCCACGACATCATTCCACTAATGACAGCCTCCTCGGGAGAGCGGCGTCGTCGGCGCCCAATTCTCCGATTCGCCCGAGCCTCCTCGGGAGAGCTCGGGAGAGCGGCGTCGTCGGCGCCCAATTCTCCGATTCGCCCGAGCCTCCTCGGGAGAGCTCGGGAGAGCGGCGTCCTCGGCGCCCAAGTCTCCGATTCGCCCGAGCCTCCTCCGGAGAGCTCGGGAGGCAGCGTCCTCGGCGCCCAAGTCTCCGATTCGCCCGAGCCTCCTCGGGAGAGCTCGGGAGAGCGGCGTCCTCGGCGCCCAGGTCTCCGATTCGCCCGAGCCTCCTCGGGAGAGCTCGGGAGAGCGGCGTCCTCGGCGCCCAATTCTCCGATTCGCCCGAGCCTCCTCGGGAGGGCTCGGGAGGGCGGCGTCCTCGGCGCCCAATTCTCCGATTCGCCCGAGCCTCCTCGGGAAAGCTCGGGAGGCGGCGTCCTCGGCACCCAAGTCCCCGATTCGCCCGAGCCTCCTCGGGAGGGCTCGGGAGAGCGGCGTCCTCGGCGACCAAGTCCCCGATTCGCCCGACCCTCCTCGGGAGAGCTCGGGAGAGCGGCGTCGTCGGCGCCCAATTCTCCGATTCGCCCGAGCCTCCTCCGAAGAGCTCAGAAGGCGGCGTCCTCAGCGCCCAATTCTCGGCGTCCTGGGCGCCCAATTCTCCGATTCGCCCGAGCCTCCTCGGGAGAGCTCGGGAGGCGGCGTCCTGGGCGCCCAAGTCTCCGATTCGCCCGAGCCTCCTCGGGAGAGCTCGGGAGGCGGCGTCCTGGGCGCCCAATTCTCCGATTCGCCCGAGCCTCCTCGGGAGAGCTCGGGAGGCGGCGTCCTGGGCGCCCAAGTCTCCGATTCGCCCGAGCCTCCTCGGGAGAGCTCGGGCGGGAGAGCGGCGTCTCGTCCTCGGCGCCCAAACCTCCGATTCGCCCGACCCTCCTCGGGAGAGCTCGGGAGGTGGCGTCCTAGGCGCCCAAGTCTCCGATTCGCCCGAGCCTCGCCCGAAGCCTCCTCGGGAGAACTCGGGAGAGCGGCATCCACGGCGCCAAAGTCGGCATCCAAGGCACGGGTGATGTCAGCGGAGCAATCTTGGACCACAAGAAATCTCTCTGACCACTTTACAAGCACTGTCCCGTCAGGCGAGACTCTCGACGCGACTGTGCTTCGCACGCCCCTGATGGCCATACCACCTGTCGGGATTTCCCTGACAGCAGATTTGATGAGCCCACTACGACCGTCCTCCACGGTATGGTCTACGGTGCGCTGCCCCGCTTCGGGAAAGGCGCCCACTGCGCCGTCCACACGAAAGGATGAGCACGCCTTCAAGATCCCGAGCCTCGGGAAACAGCGCCCCAAGATTTGATGGGCCCACTACGACCGTCTTCCACGGTATGGTCTACGGTGCGCTGCCCCGCTTCGGGAAAGGCGCCCACTGCGCCGTCCACACGAAAGGATGAGCACGCCTTCAAGATCCCGAGCCTCGGGAAACAGCGCCCCAAGATTTGATGGGCCCACTACGATCGACCTCCACGGTGTGGTCCACGGTGCGCCGCCCCGTTTCGGGAAAGACGCCCACTGCGCCGTCCACACGAAAGGACGAGCACGCCTTCAGGATCCCGAGCCTCGGGAAACAGCGCCCCAAGGTGATTCTCCCTCTTGTCACATCGTACGGAAGGATAGCCGGCAGGTGTGAACGCACCAAAGTCGAGCGGACCACGACGGCCATATCCAGAAGACCCAGAGAGCCGACGACAAGACATGGTCAGACGACTGTTTCTACCTTGGAACTCGCGAACCAAGATAGCCATACCCATACCCCGGAGACATGGAGAAAAGGCAGCAGCTAGTCAAACGGAGAACAGCAACTCCTCACTATTTTAATAGGTAGCGTCGTAGCCGCCTTTGCCTCTCCCTTGCGGCTATAAAAGGGAGGGCAGAGACCGGCTTTAAAAAGAGGACAAAAGAACAAACGAACGGACGGAGAAGTTCCAAGTTCTCGCTCACAGCATACGACTTGTAAACACTTAGACACTCACAAGAGACCTGGGAGCACTTCCCTCTCTCGACTAGCTTGTAACCCCTACTACAAGCACCCCGGTGCAAGGCAACACGACTCTCCTCTCCACTGGACGTAGGGCCTGCTCGGCCTGAACCAGTATAATCCCTGTGTTCCCCTTGCACACCATCCGTAACCTCAACCGCAAAACACATATTTACTAGCCGGTGTTAGCCTCGCCAAAACTAGCACCGACAGTTGGCGCGCCAGGTAGGGGCCTTTTGCGCGTTGACATAGGTTTCGGATGGCAACCAGCTCCACCACGCTTCCCGCTGGCACGGAACTCCGGTTCGGGACTCTCGAGTTCATGGCCACTGGCCATGGGCTCGAGATGAACCTGCGCCCGACCGGGCCCCGTGTCACGGTCGTCCCGACTCTGGCCCCGCAGACGGCCGGAGAAAGGACCCCCGCCACGCTTCCGCCCGCCTCGGAGGACGGGGGAAACGTTGCACGCCGCCCTCGGCGAATCAGGAGGGGGAGGCGCAGTGGTGCCAACCAGCCTCCCGCCGCGGGAGATGCGACTCACCAGGCAACTCCAACGGGCGTAGCCAATACTGCGCCGACCGCGATCCCGGAATCTCCGGCACCAGCGGTCACGCATCCGCTTACCGCCCGAGGGACGGGCGAGGGCGGAAACACGACGCCAGCCGATTTTTCTCTCCGCCCTCACCGGCAGAGGAGAACGGCGCCGTCGTCCTTCTTTGGGCTTCAGAGCGCCATGGACGCTCACGTGTGTGCAGTTCATGCATTATTGCACGAACTGTCGGACACTCCGGTCCAGCGCCTCGAGCGCCAAGACAGCCTCGTGGGAGACCACGTGGCATCCTCACCGCCATCCCCTGGGGAAAGTGCCAGGACACACGGCGGTGGGGAAACAGACACCACCGCCAACCTCACCCCTCGACAACGCTCGGAGGGGGGGAGTCGTTATGACCGGAACTCGCCTCGTCACAGCTACAGCGACGATGATGACGAATTCTGGGCAAATGTGGACAACGCCGCCCACACCAACGACTCGGGGGAGAACGCACCGAGCGTCGTCCCCAGCTCACAGTGGACCTACATCGACCCCTCTCGGGAGTGCTACAACTTGATGCACCCTGATGAGGAGCGAGTAGAGGATGTCCACTCGGGGGGCGACGACGACATACCCCCTCCGTCGCATCCCCAGCACGAACAAGTCACGCCCCCTCCAGCGGCCCTGAAGCCCTCGCGGTCAGCCCCGCCGCTGGGTCAGGGGGCAGGAACCTCTCGCTCCGCACCTCAAACCCCGGAGCTAGAGCAGCTCCGGGAGCTTGAGGCACGGATGGACGAGGACCGCTTGCGCCTCACCCAGCTGCGAGCTACGCTGGAGCTTGGCGAGCGGCAAACCGATGGAGGAGCAGCTCGGCGTCGAGTCCGAGATGTCCAGGCCCGAATCATCGCTGACGACAGGGCCGAGACACCAGGGGTCGCCCCCCGAGCAAGCCGAAAGCTCGCGGAAGCAGCCATGCTACTCCGAAGTATACCTGAGCCCTCCTCCGAGGAGGCGCGACAGCTCAGGAATCAGCTCAAAGACCTCCTGGAGGATGCCGCCGTCCTCCAGGCGGAAAGTTCAGCGTCGCGACACCATGGCGCCGAAAGTCACCAGCATGGTGGCATAGCACGTCACAAGCGCGAAGCCTCGGTTCGACCCGAGGCTCCAAGGGCTCCGCCAGTCCACCAACGGCTTGGCAAGGACGTCGACGTCCGAGCCATCCTACAAGCTCGCGGTCGGCGAAAGACTGACGGAGCCGCGCGCGGCTACAGCGTCCATCGGGGCGGGCGCTACGACTCGGATGAGGATCGTGAACCCTCACCCGAGCCCTCGGGACCACGCGTCTTCAGCGAGGCCATCCAGAGGGCCAAGTTCCCGTCCCGATTCCGACAACCAACCAACATAGCCAAGTACTCGGGGGAAACTAACCCCGAACTCTGGTTAGCGGACTACCGCCTTGCGTGCCAACTTGGCGGCGCGCAAGATGACCTCATCATCATCCGCAACCTCCCCTTGTTCCTCGCCGATTCCACAAGAGCTTGGCTGGAACACCTTCCCCCACGAAAGATCTTCGACTGGAGCGATCTGGTCAAGATATTCGTAGGAAACTTCCAGGGCACGTACGTACGCCCTGGTAACTCCTGGGACCTCCGCAGCTGCAAGCAGAAACCGGGCGAGTCCCTCCGGGACTACATCCGGCGCTTCTCCAAACAGTACAACGAGCTGCCCCAGGTCGCCGACTCCGATGTCGTCGGAGCGTTTGCCGCAGGAACCTCCTGCAAAGAGCTCGTTCATGAGCTCGGACGCCGGACACCCACCAGTGTCTCTGAACTCATGAAGATCGCTACCAGCTTCGTCTCAGGGGATGAGGCGGTAGGAGCCCTCTTCTCCGACCCCAAGGGCAAACGGAAGGAGGAGGCCCCCGAGGGCACCTCTTCCCGAGGACCGAACAACAAGAAGAAGAAGGGGAAGGGAAAGGCCCCACTCCGCGATGACTCCCTCGTGGCGGCCACCGAACCCAAGAGGGAACGACCCCCTCGAGGCCGCTTCGACGACATGCTCAGCAAGCCGTGCCCTTATCACCAGGGACCAGTACATCACACACTCGCACAGTGTGTGATGCTCAAGAAGCACTACAGCCGGCAGCCGTTCAAGGACGACGCCGGCAAGAAGCCCGCCAGGGATCAGGAGGACGAGGGCGGGAAGGACGATGAGTTCCCGCCCATCGACAAGTGCCTCATGATCTTCGGGGGGCCCGGGACCGCCCCTACGCCGTGGCAGCGAAAGCGCGAGCGCAGGGAGGTCTACTCCGCCGGACCAGCGACACCATGCTTCCTTGACTGGTCCCACGACGCTATCACCTTCAGCCGGGACGACCACCCGGACTACGTCCCATCGCCGGGACGCTACCCACTTGTTGTCGATCCCGTCGTCGGCAACACGAGGCTCTCCAAAGTCCTCATGGACGGAGGCAGCGGCCTCAACATTCTCTACGCTGAGACCCTCGACTTAATGGGGATCAGTCGCTCGCTCCTCCGGGCCACGACGTCCCCATTCCACGGGATAGTGCCCGGAAAGAGCGTGCAACCCCTCGGGCAGATCGATCTGCCCGTCTACTTCGGGACTCCTGACAACTTCAGGAAGGAGCCCCTGACATTTGAAGTGGTAGGCTTCCACGGCACCTACCACGCCATCCTCGGGAGGCCATGTTACGCAAAGTTCATGGCAGTTCCGAACTACGCCTACCTCAAGCTCAAGATGCCAGGGCCAAAAGGGGTGATTACCATCAGCGCCTCCTACCAGCACGCGTACCAGTGCGACGTCGAGTGCTGCGAGTACGCCGGCGCGTTGGTGGAGTCAGAAGCCCTCATGACCGACCTCGACAGGTTAGAAAAAGAGGTCCCCGACCCCAAGAAGGCCACGGGCACCTTTAAGTCCGCTGAGGGGGTGAAGGATGTCCTCCTCGACCCGAACTCCCCCAACGGCAGGGCGCTGAAGGTCAGCGCCACCCTCGACCCAAAATAGGAGGCAGTGCTCGTCGACTTCCTCCGCAAACACGCCGACATGTTTGCGTGGAGCCCCTCGGATATGCCAGGCATCCCGAGGGAGGTCGCCGAGCACTCCTTAGACATCCAGGCCGGATCCAAGCCGGTGAAACAACGCCTGCGCCGATTCGACGAGGAGAAGCGCCGGGCCATCGGGGAGGAGGTGCAGAAGCTTTTGGCGGCTGGATTCATCAAGGAGGTCTTCCATCCACAATGGTTAGCAAATCCTGTTTTGGTTAAAAAGAAAAATGGAAAATGGAGAATGTGCGTCGATTACACTAGTTTAAATAAAGCTTGTCCTAAGTATCCATTTCCATTACCTCGCATTGACCAAATAGTAGATTCTACTGCTGGCTGTGAGCGGCTTTGCTTTCTTGATGCTTATTCCGGTTACCATCAGATCCGAATGAAAGAGTCCGACGAATTAGCAACCTCTTTCATCACTCCTTTCGGCACATATTGTTACGTAACCATGCCATTTGGCCTCAAAAACGCGGGCGCAACTTACCAGCGTTGCATGCTCAAAGTTTTTGGGGACCTCATCGGGCGAACCGTTGAGGCTTACGTAGACGATATAGTGATAAAATCTAGGAAGGCGAATGACTTAGTAGCCGACCTAGAAAAGGCATTCGACTGCCTTAAAAAGAAAAACATAAAGCTAAACCCCGAGAAGTGCGTTTTCGGGGTCCCACGGGGCATGCTCCTCGGGTTCATTGTTTCCGAGCGTGGCATCGAAGCCAACCCGGAAAAGATATCGGCCATCACACAGATGGGCCCGATCCGAAACCCGAAGGGCGTGCAGAAGCTTATGGGGTGTCTCGCGGCCTTGAGTCGATTCATCTCAAGGCTCGGCGAAAAGGGCCTTCTCTTGTATCGGTTGCTTAAGAAAAACGAACGCTTTACCTGGACCGCCGAGGCCCAGGAAGCCCTCGAAAGGCTTAAAGCTCTACTTTCAAAAGCGCCGGTTCTTGTGCCTCCTACGAAGGAGGAAAATTTCTTACTATATGTCGCGGCTACCAACCAGGTTGTGAGTGCAGCGATCGTCGTAGAGCGGCAAGAAGAAGGACACGCCTTGCCGGTACAGCGACCGGTCTACTTCATCAGTGAAGTCTTATCAGAGACCAAGACACGCTACCCTCAGATCCAGAAGCTAGTATACGCGATCGTCCTTGCCCGACGCAAGTTGCGGCACTACTTCGAATCCCACCCCGTGACCGTGGTGTCGTCCTTCCCCCTCGGGGAGGTGATCCAAAATCGGGAAACGACGGGGAGGATCGCCAAGTGGGCCATCGAGCTCATGGGTGACGGCATCGCCTACGCGCCACGCAAAGCCATCAAGTCCCAGGTACTTGCGGACTTCGTGGCAGAGTGGACCGAGACACAACTACCGCCACTCCCGACCCAAGAGGAATATTGGGTCATGAACTTCGACGGGTCGATGATGAAGACTGGTGCTGGCGCAGGCATCGTCTTCATCTCACCCCTCGGGGTCCGGCTCAAGTACCTACTACGGCTACACTTCACGGCTTCCAATAACGTGGCCGAATATGAGGCTCTGGTCAACGGTCTCCACATCGCCATCGAGCTCGGGATCCGACGCCTCGAGGTCCGAGGCGACTCCCAGCTCGTCATGGATCAGGTCATGAAGGAGTCGACGTGCCAGAACCCCAGAATGGCCGCCTACTGCACGCTGGTGCGGTTGCTCGAGGAAAAATTCGACGGCCTCGAGCTCAACCACATTGCGCGTCGGTGCAACGAGGAGGCCGATGAGTTGGCAAAAATTGCAGCCGAAAGGGCCATGGTCCCGACGGGCGTATTCGCCAACGACCTCCACAAGCCCTCGATCAATGCCGATCCCTCAGGGGCTGTCGACCCTTCCGACAAAGGGGAGTCACCCGAGGTCATGGGTAAGGACGGCGACGAAGCCGAGGCAATGGAGATTGAAGCCGAGATGGACGACGACGAACCAGACTGGCGCGAGCCGCTGGTCAGCTGGCTAGTCCGAGGCATTCTGCCCCCGGACAAGACCAGAGCACGACGACTGGCTCGCAAAGCCAAGTCTTTCACCATGATCGATGGTAGCCTCTACCGGCGGAGTCCCTCTGGCGTGCTTCAGCGCTGTATCCCTTTCAGTCAGGGCAAACGCCTGCTCGAAGAGATACACGCCGGGGCCTGCGGTCACCACGCAGCGCCGAGGACCTTGGTCGGTAACGCCTTTCGACAAGGCTTCTACTGGCCAACCGCCGTGGCCGATGCTACTGAGGTGGTACGCTCCTGCGAAGGGTGCCAGTACTATGCTCGGCAGACTCACTTACCGGCTCAAGCCCTCCAGACGATCCCGCTCACTTGGCCGTTCGCTGTTTGGGGACTAGATCTTGTCGGGCCCCTCCAGAAGGCACCCGGGGGCTTCACCCACTTGCTTGTCGCCATCGACAAGTTCTCCAAGTGGATCGAGGCTCGGCCGATCACCCAAATCAGCTCGGCTCAAGCGGTGTTGTTCTTCACCGACATCGTCCACCGGTTCGGCATCCCGAACTCCATTATCACGGACAACGGCACGCAGTTCACCGGAAAGAAATTTCTGGCTTTCTGCGAGGAGTACCACATACGAGTGGACTGGGCAGCCGTCGCCCACCCGAGGACGAACGGCCAGGTAGAACGCGCCAATGGCATGGCTCTCCAAGGCCTTAAGCCAAGGATATTCAACCGATTGAATAAATTCGGCAAAAGGTGGCTGACGGAGCTTCCGGCAGTAATATGGAGTCTAAGGACTACGCCAAGCCGAGCCACGGGCTTCACGCCCTTCTTCATGGTATACGGTGCAGAGGCCGTCCTCCCTACGGACCTGGAATACGGCGCCCCGAGAGTCCGAGCCTACGATGAACAAGGCAATCAAACTTCTCGGGAAGACGCGCTGGACCAAGCCGACGAAGCTCGGGACGTGGCCCTGCTGCACTCGGCCAAATACTTGCAATCCCTACGCAAGTACCATGCTCGGCGCGTCCGAGGTCGAACCTTCAGCGTAGGCGACCTGGTGCTACGGCTCAGGCAGGACAACAAAGGGCGCCACAAGCTCACTCCGCCGTGGGAAGGACCATTCATCGTCGCCGAGGTACAACGCCCCGGCACATACAAGCTCGCGAACGAGAACGGCGAGGTCTACAACAACGCTTGGAACATCGAACAGCTACGTCGCTTCTATCCTTAAGATTCCATGCATTGTACTATTTTGAAAATCTTGAAATCGATGAAAAGACCCGACTTCTGCTCTTTTTAATATGATTTTAGATTTTCAATCCGAGCCTACACTCGGAAGTGAAATGAACCTTTATTTCACCACGCACTAAAAGCGAGGCCCGGCCTATCCTACGGAAAGGCCGACCCTCCCTCGGGGGCTAGGACGGGGGGAACCCCCGAACTATCCCGAGATTAAACAATTTTGGAAACGCAAAAATTTCAAAACTTGTCGAATTCGTTTCTCCCTAAAACACGCTTCCTTCCGAAAATCAAGTATGAACTTATAGAATTCGAAGAATGAGGGAAGCCCCAGAAGACAGAGCCGGTCGAGTCGGAGACCGCTTATGCCCCAGGGCCACAGCATCTTCCCTCGCCACTCCGTGTTCGAAGGCTAACCCGCACTCGGAAGAAAACCTATAAGATCTACGCTCGGCCAAGGGAGGAAGCTCGGGAGGAAACACCTAAGCTTCTTTTCTAAAGGATTCTTTCTGCCAAAGCTCTTAGGACGTCGGCTGCGTCTATGCCACTAAAGCTACGACACCCGAAAAGCGTCCCCCGAGGCTCGATGGCCCGGGCGCAGAATCGGCAAGAAAAAAAAATGCCTAAGGAAAAAAGCACGAAACAAAGCGAAACAAACATTCAGCAAATATTTACATAAATGTTAAGGCCACGAAGGGCCATATTGTTTGTTTCCTTTCAAACCACTCCCGAAAGGTTACTTTTTACAAGGGCACTATGGCCCGCTTCTTCTTCACGGCAGGTTCAGAGGAGGGAGCTCGACCTCGGCTTGGAAGAGACCCGCCATCACCACACACGCAAACCGCCTCGACTGAGCCGAACCGTCGCGTCCGTCAGGCTTCGCGCCTCAAAAGGTGAGCCAAATCATTACAACCGCACGCTTCGATTCCACCTACGTTTTCTCAACGAAGAAACCCCGGGCTCGGGCGCCCGTTACGTTCCCAGGGGATCGAAGACTGGCCCTCCGAGGCTCGAACAGTCACCCCAGGGAAATCGAGTTAGGGACAGCTAGCGGATGGGTCACGAAAACGGCCAGTATCCCGACGCCCGGAACGTCACAAGGGACATCCCATGCTGTGTCCAAGTCCCAGTAGTGAGTCGGTTACGTGGAATCCCTCCGTGGGAGGCATCATGCCCTCGGGACCCGTCGAAGGGACCCGACATCCACTAACTGACCCTCGGGAAATAATTGGAGTGTGCTCAGGCCACTAGCCGACCCTTAACGAATAGGGCACGGACCTCCACTTGGACCAACCCGTTTGTAGCTCACCGGAAATGCCGACTCGTGCCCCAGCGGGGAAGTCGAGCAGGACCAAACCTTCCTCTTCCCGAAAAAAGAGCGTGAAGGTCGAATTAAAAAAGACAGGGAGAAACCCGATCGATCTCCGATACGAAAACGGAGGCTCGGAAACTTGCCCTGCACCTTGGAAAGACCACCGAATGATCTCCCAACACGGTGGGAGGCTCGGGGGCTCCGCTTCCAAGGAAACAACCCACCTAAATAAATCAAAAAACACCCGAGGACTAACAAACACGATTCTAAGCCTTTGAAGGGATATATCATCCCTCCAAAGCCTCGGGGGCTACACCCGGCGGGTGCGCTCGCGCGCACCCCCCGGAAAAACAACCCACACTTTATCTTTTTTGACAGGAAGAACCGGCGTGAACCTGTGGAGGAGTGCCTTCACTCCGCCACAGGCTCGGGGGCTACTGTCGGTTACCAAAGTTAGGGGTACCCAACTTCCATGCAAAAAACGCTCATTCCCAACTTGGTCTGGCCCAAGTAAGGCCAGTCGAAGCCCACGAAGGCCGCGTCTACAGAGGCCCAAATCTCCGATTCGCCCGAGCCTCCCCGGGAGAGCTCGGGCGAGCGGCACCCTCGGCGCCCCAAATCTCCGATTCGCCCGACCCTCCTCGGGAGAGCTCGGGAGAGCGGCGTCCTCGGCGCCCAAATCTCCGATTCGCCCGAGCCTCCTCGGGAGAGCTCGGGCGAGCGGCACCCTCGGCGCCCCAAATCTCCGATTCGCCCGACCCTCCTCGGGAGAGCTCGGGAGAGCGGCGTCCTCGGCGCCCAAATCTCCGATTCGCCCGAGCCTCCTCGGGAGAGCTCGGGAGAGCAGCGTCCTCGGCGCCCAAATCTCCGATTCGCCCGACCCTCCTCGGGAGAGCTCGGGAGAGCGGCGTCCTCGGCGCCCAAATCTCCGATTCGCCCGACCCTCCTCGGGAGAGCTCGGGAGAGCAGCGTCCTCGGCGCCCAAATCTCCGATTCGCCCGACCCTCCTCGGGAGAGCTCGGGAGGCGGCGTCCTGGGCGCCCAAATCTCCGATTCGCCCGAGCCTCCCCGGGAGAGCTCGGGCGAGCGGCCCCTCGGCGCCCCAAATCTCCGATTCGCCCGAGCCTCCTCGGGAGAGCTCGGGAGGCGGCGACCTAGGCGCCCAAGTCTCCGATTCGCCCGAGCCTCCTCGGGAGAGCTCGGGAGGCGGCGTCCTCGGCGCCCAAGTTTCCGATTCGCCCGAGCCTCCTCGGGAGAGCTCGGGAGGCGGCGACCTAGGCGCCCAAATTTCTGATTCGCCCGAGCCTCCTCGGGAGAGCTCGGGGGGCGGCGTCCTCGGCGCCCAAGTCTCCGATTCGCCCGAGCCTCCTCGGGAGAACTCGGGAGAGCCGCATCCACGGCGCCAAAGTCGGCATCCAAGGCACGGGTGATGTCAGCGAAGCAATCTTGGACCACAAGAAATCTCTCTGACCACTTTACAAGCACTGTCCCGTCAGGCGAGACTCTCGACACGACTGTGCTTCGCACGCCCCTGATGGCCATACCACCTGTCGGGATTTCCCTGACAGCAGATTTGATGGGCCCACTACGACCGTCCCCCACGGTATGGTCTACGGTGCGCCGCCCCGTTTCGGGAAAGGCGCCCACTGCGCCGTCCACACGAAAGGATGAGCACGCCTTCAGATCCCGAGCCTCGGGAAACAACGCCCCAAGATTTGATGGGCCCACTACGATCGTCCTCCACGGTATGGTCTACGGTGCGCCGCCCCGTTTCGGGAAAGGCGCCCACTGCGCCGTCCACACGAAAGGATGAGCACGCCTTCAGATCCCGAGCCTCGGGAAACAACGCCCCAAGATTTGATGGGCCCGCTACGATCGTCCTCCACGGTGTGGTCCACGGTGCGCCGCCCCGTTTCGGGAAAGACGCCCACTGCGCCGTCCACACGAAAGGATGAGCACGCCTTCAGGATCCCGAGCCTCGGGAAACAGCGCCCCAAGGTGATTCTCCCTCTTGTCACATTGTACGGAAGGATAGCCGGCAGGTGTAAACGCATCAAAGTCGAGCGGACCACGACGGCCATATCCAGAAGACCCAGAGAGCCGACGACGAGACATGGTCAGACGACTGTTTCTACCTTGGAACTCGCAAACCAAGATAGCCATACCCATACCCCGGAGACGCGGAGAAAAGGCAGCAGCTAGTCAAACGGAGAACGGCAACTCCTCACTATTTTAATAGGTAGCGTCGTAGCCGCCTTGGCCTCTCCCTTGCGGCTATAAAAGGGAGAGCAGAGACCAGCTTTAGAAAAGGGACAAAAAAAAGGACGAACCGACGGAGAAGTTCTAAGTTCTCACCCACAGCAAACGACTTGTAAACACTTAGACACTCACAAGAGACCTGGGAGCTCTTCCCTCTCTCGCCTAGCTTGTAACCCCCTACTACAAGCACCCCGGTGCAAGGCAACACGACTCTCCTCTCCACTGGACGTAGGGCTTGCTCGGCCTGAACCAGTATAATCCCCATGTTCCCCCTTGCACACCATCCGTAGCCTCAACCGCAAATCACATATTTACTAGCCGGTGTTAGCCTCGCCAAAATTAGCACCGACAGGTGCGCTGCCCCGCTTCGGGAAAGGCGCCCACTGCGCCGTCCACACGAAAGGATGAGCACGCCTTCAAGATCCCGAGCCTCGGGAAACAGCGCCCCAAGATTTGATGGGCCCACTACGATCGACCTCCACGGTGTGGTCCACGGTGCGCCGCCCCGTTTCGGGAAAGACGCCCACTGCGCCGTCCACACGAAAGGACGAGCACGCCTTCAGGATCCCGAGCCTCGGGAAACAGCGCCCCAAGGTGATTCTCCCTCTTGTCACATCGTACGGAAGGATAGCCGGCAGGTGTGAACGCACCAAAGTCGAGCGGACCACGACGGCCATATCCAGAAGACCCAGAGAGCCGACGACAAGACATGGTCAGACGACTGTTTCTACCTTGGAACTCGCGAACCAAGATAGCCATACCCATACCCCGGAGACATGGAGAAAAGGCAGCAGCTAGTCAAACGGAGAACAGCAACTCCTCACTATTTTAATAGGTAGCGTCGTAGCCGCCTTTGCCTCTCCCTTGTGGCTATAAAAGGGAGGGCAGAGACCGGCTTTAAAAAGAGGACAAAAGAACAAACGAACGGACGGAGAAGTTCCAAGTTCTCGCTCACAGCATACGACTTGTAAACACTTAGACACTCACAAGAGACCTGGGAGCACTTCCCTCTCTCGACTAGCTTGTAACCCCTACTACAAGCACCCCGGTGCAAGGCAACACGACTCTCCTCTCCACTGGACGTAGGGCCTGCTCGGCCTGAACCAGTATAATCCCTGTGTTCCCCTTGCACACCATCCGTAACCTCAACCGCAAAACACATATTTACTAGCCGGTGTTAGCCTCGCCAAAACTAGCACCGACAATGGGTTTCTACCTTTTCTTTCCCCTGGTTTTCTTGGAGGGAAACTCCAGAGCTTTGGCGCCATATTGCTGGGAGAGCGAGTCCAGCATCGGACCGTCCGGCGGCTGGCGAGCGCACGGAGGCCGGCGAGCTAGTGCACCATGAAACGCTCAGAACCTCTCCTCGCAGCTAGTGGAGGCGATGCTGCACCTCATGTGCCTGTAGAAGCTGCAGTCCTCCAATGTCCTTGTCCCATCACTCCAGGAGGCGCGGCGTCCGCGCCGACACCGGGCATGGCGTGCACGTCGAAGAAGGCCAGCGCCAAGCACCTTCCCCATGCCCCCGTGCAACCTCCCATGGCGCAAAGCACTCCAGAAAGCACTCCAGGAAGCACCCCAACAGCCGCGGAAGATGGTGCCATGAATGACGCCCAACAGGTGTTCGACGAATCGCCTACAAGGTTGTGCTCACCCTTATTCCAAAACTAGCTAATCAGTTCTTGCGTAGTTAAATTAAATTTGTTGAAATGTCAAGAATCTTAGGGGAAAACAATTTTTTGATTTTGTCTAATTGGTTCTTGTGATTGTTACTAATGAAATATAGAACTAACACAATATTTATAACTACAGGGTGGCTGCACCTGCAGCTTCTTTTTGGATTCCTAAAATAAGTATGACATTTAGCAGTGTTGATGAGCCTTGGAACTTCTGGGTCACATATGGTGGTAGAATGGGGTTTGATGTTTGAAAGTGTTATGCAAACAAGAGTGGACTTGATGAATTAGTAACATTTCTAAGCATCAGGCTATTGATATTGATGTGGCTGATGATTCTGGAATTGCTCTTAAAGTAGCACATGAGTTTCTTGGTAGATATGTTGGTGGATCAGGTAACCTCGGATATACTCATCGTGATCATAAAAATTATTTGCGAACCAAGCGCCAAAGAGAGATGATGTATGGTGAGGTTCAAAGTTTGTTAAAGTATTTTCAAGATAAATGTGTGGAGAATCCTTCCTTTCAATATGCCGTTCAAATGGATTGTGAAGAACAGATAACCAATATATTTTGGGCTGATGCAAAGATGATTGTCGACTATGCACACTTTGGTGATGTCATCACATTTGACACTACCTTTGGAACCAACATGAAGAAAGTGGAAACCTTGTGCCAGAATTCGAAGCATATGAGCAAAACATAGATGTTAATTTGGAAATATCTCAACAATATGAGTCACTTAGTAGTTTTTCTGAACTTATCAAGGTACGTTGGCTTTCTTCTTTTCTTAAAAGAAAATCTAAAGCTGTTGATTTTCCTATCTACCTTCCTCTTTCTCATTTCAGAGTTCAAGTGTTATTCAAGATGCCACTAATCATGACACTGTTGGAGGGATACATGATTGGTATTTTTAGCAGAATATAAATGTAAGTGTATATAAATTGTATTAGTTCATTTAATCAATAAAGCGGCGTTACCTGAATTATCATTGTTTGTAGGCTATGTACTGAAGGCATGATCAAGTCTGCTATTGGGTGATACAGTATTTTGTATATGAAGATAGGAAAAGTGCTATATGCTCTCCTGTTCAGCTTTTGTATTAAGCTTTTGGGTTAAAAAATCTCCAGTTTAGAGTAAAACATAACTACGATTTAGCATTGAATTAGTATCCTGGATCAAACAAATCCACTATGTTTAGTATATGGGCATTGTTCTGTACGGCTGATAATTTAGCAAACCGTTATCCTAAATGTTCAGTACATGGGCATGTATATATGCTGATCACCATATATGGTCTGCTAGTGCACTTTTTTTTATAAGTTGTGCACTTGAATTATTTTTGTATTTGTCTAAGTACAAGATGAGATAAAGAAATGAGGGAGAAAAAGAAGATCCTAATCCTATCATTGCCCAACAGACGAGTGTCTCAGATAAGTTCACTGTTTATCTTGCAGTGTGAATAGACACTGTACGTGATCTGTGTCCCTCTGAGCCGAGGTTTTCGGGGAAGCCAGAGAGACGGTGTCCCATCTACGGCCATCGCAAGTGCTGGCAACGACGGGCGACGGCCTGCTTCTGCCGTGCTGCTGCAGGCTGCCTACCGGCATAGGAGGTACTCCCTCCGTCCCGTAAAGATCGTCGTTTTAGATTTTCCAGAAACTGTATCGTCTGTCTTATTAAAATAATTATATAAAATAAAAATCAATTAATAATTATTAAAGTATCTCTAATGATAAAATAAATTATAATAAGAATAAGACGAATGATCAAAGACGATGTCTAAAAAGTTTAAAACGACAATCTCTGTAATCTCTATAGCATGGAGGGAGTAACAGCTGACACCGCCGTCGCCTTTCCGACAGAGTGGTGAGCAGCCAACCGGCGTACATGACAGGTGAGACCGTTAGCCCGCTGCCATGTGTCTGTTTTCTTTGTAAGGTAAGGAGGTGTTTAGTTCCTCTCCAAAATTCCAAAATTTTCGTCATATTAATTTTGTGATACATGATTAGAACATTAAATGTAGACAAAACTTTTGCATGTTTACACAGTTTACTTGTAAATCGCGAGACGAATCTTTTAAGTGTACTTGAGCTATAATTAGACACTTATTAAAAAAATTTCTTACTGATACAATGCTAAAATCCCAAAAATTTTGGGATCTAAACACCCCCTAAACAAAAGCGCTTGACGGTCAAGCACTCAAGCCAAACCTACTTCCGACTTCCACGTGACGTTAGACTATCGGTAATCATGGAATTCTAAATCTAATCTCTAAAATAAATATTTTATCCTGATCAGTAAGATTCTTTTCTCTATACCAATTTCTTTCGCACCCATCCATACTTCATATCAAAATCTATCTACTGTGGGACCCATATATCAGAATTATAATAATTTTTCTCTCCCCTCTCTCTCTCCCTCCGCCCGGTCCTCTCTCCCCTTCTTCCTCCCTCCCAATTCTCTCTCCAGGCGAACGGCATTGGGCAGGCACGGTGGGGCTCGCCGGCGCGCCCGGCGGCGCGCCTCGCCAGCGCGGCTAGGCCGCGGTGCCCGGCGGCGGGTCTGTGGTGCGGCGGCGACGGCGGAGGGCCCCGCGCCTGCGCTCCTCCTCCTCTTTCGGCGGACGCCTGCGCTCCTCCTCCTCGCCAGCTTCGGCCAGGGACAAGCACGGCGGCACTGGCGGCTCCGGGGACGGTCGCCTCCTATGGCCGCAGGCGAGTCGGGCACGGGGGCGGGGAACCGCGGAGCTACGACCTCGAGCGGGCGAGGCCACGTGGGGGCGGGCGCGAGGCGCCTTCGCCATGACCGAGGCGGCCGTGGACGCGGCCACGCGGGTGGCTCGGCGAGCGGCGAACGCGCTCGCAGGCGGGCGCGGGCGCAACCTCCTTCATCCTCCCTCCCTCCCTGGTCTCGATCCGTGGCGCGGCGGCCTCCTCTCCGGCGTCCGGCGGGCAAGCTGCGGCCTCCTCTCCGGCGTCCGAGCGTCGGCGGCCTCCTCTCCGGCGTCCGAGCGGGCGAGGAGCTCGGCCCCACTTCTCTCTCCTCAAGCGAACCCGCAGTGTACGCATGCCACAGACCCCGTATGCTTGCCCGTCCACTTGCATAGCGCGGAGTGTACCGTGCCCCGCTGCAGGTTTTTTTTATGGTAAATCCATACTCCAGTATACGGTCGCGGAGCACATAGCGCACCCAGTGCAGTCAGTCTTATGCGCAACCCAAATGTGCCGTAGTCCCTGATGTGTGACGCGATGACCACAAGCCATAAGGTCTGTCCATTAGCACTAAAAATTAGCGGGTAAAATTAGTATTAATGGATCTAAACAAACCTGCTAATTCCATGAGCAGGTTTAGAGTTGCTAATATTTGCTAATAGTTCATATACAACTTCAGCTCACTATCCAATCATCATTATACAACTTCAGCTCACTGTCCAATCATCATCAACAGGTGGATGTAATTTGTAAACAACCTCGTGCTAAACATACCCTTAAGTTTGGTGCTCACTGCCGATCAAGTCAACGAGACAACAAAGTTCGCTAATTGGTAGCTGCAGATGCGACTTACTGCTGACTTTCAACCTCTCGGGGAAACAGATGTTGTGTGACAATTGAAGCAATATAAGACACTGTATAAAACAAACCCATCACTCCATCAGGTGGCCGTTGCTGGCGCTGTCTGACCGTAGACTGCTCAGCGCGAATCGTCTTGGCCATCAGCATCCCTTATCATGTGTGTGGAGAATAGCAACACACTATGTTCTTAATGTTAAACCAAAGCCTTGATGCCACGGCACCATAATTCGCCATTTCTTTAGCACGGTTCAAGCAGCCTAGCGCTGCTAATTTTAGACAGCAATCACTGATGATCTGATCGCCACCAGGTCCCAACTTCCCCTTTATCAATTCAAGTATTCAGCGATTCTCAAAGTTGGAGAATAGAGACAGAATACAAGTCAGCTTGCATATAGCATAATAAACCTTGATTTGCTGACGGTTGTTTAGAATATGGTAGTGTTGTTGACTAAAATGGGCATGCAACCAAGGGCCTCTTCTAAATAACAGGGGCTTCATTGCTTCAACATCGGGAGGGCATCACGGCACAGGATTTTCCTAGAGAAGATAAGGAACACATACAAAGTCAGATTAATGCTACGACTAACATGAGTAGATGTTGCACAGATAAACAGCCAGAGCCGGTGTGCTTCTGAACTGTGAGTTCACAAGAAGTAGCTCTCCCTAAACTTGAAAGCTCTTCTTTTTTTCCCCTTTGGTATGGCTACCTGGCTTTCTTCATGCGCCTTATCCTTACTTTTTCTGCAACTTTCTCTCCAACCGTTTCCGTTGCATGCCACCGATTCCCTGACTGCAAATCAGCAGCTCTCCGGGGACCAGAAGCTTATATCTCAGAACGGCAATTTTGCATTGGGATTCTTCCAGCCTGCAGGTGACTACTGTTTTCTTTAGAAGAAAATCACTCATGTTTCTGTGATATAAAAATGAACAGAATGTGATGTTCAGGGATTCGTTCTTTTTTCAGAAACTGGTCAGTAGAGAAGCACTAAAGTGATTTACCATACTATAGAATTTTCCATCCAAGTTCCAACCTTATCACCACTACAAAGATAACAACACAATATTAGAATCAGAATGTAATGAGTTATTCCTTTTTGTACCATCATTGTATTATGATCTGACTTCTCCTATTTCACATTAGCAGCTGAAACATCAAGTGTAAAGTGGTACATAGGCATCTGGTACAATAAAATCCCAGAACAGACTATAGTGTGGGTGGCAAACAGAGAGAAACCAGTCTTTGATCCACTCCTATCAAGCCTAACTGTCTCAGATGATGGGAACCTTGTTCTCCTACTAAACCACTCTAAATCTCCCCTCTGGTCTACCAATATCAAGAACAACACAGCTGCTAGTTCTACAGTGGTTGTGCTCCTCAACAATGGGAACCTTGTAGTCCGACATGGGTCTAATACCTCTGCTGTGTTATGGCAAAGTTTTGATGATTTCACAGACACATGGCTCCCAGGAAACAAGCTCAGTCGTAACAAGAGAACTGGCGTCATCAAACGTATGGTCTCTTGGAAAGACCGTGGTGATCCAGCGCAGGGGATGTTCTCCATTCAGCTGGATCCTAATGGCTCACCGCAATATATTCTACAATGGAATGAATCAGTAGTGTACTGGACTACTGGCAACTGGACTAATAATGGATTCAGTGGTGTACCAGAGATGTCACCTCTCAATCCCTATCCCAGCTCAAGGTTTATGTTCCAGTTTGATGACAATGATGAAGAGGCATATTTCACATACAATATTAAGGATGACGCACTAATATTTACAAGAACTATTATTGATGTGTCAGGCCTGTTTCAGACTTTAGTATGGGCACAGGCACAGCAAGCATGGACAGATGCTTTTACGAAACCAAAAGCCAAGTGCAGTGTTTATGGTGTGTGTGGGGAATACAGCACATGTAGTGAGAATGATGTGTCACCATGCAGTTGCCTCGAGGGCTTCAGTGAGAACCACCCAAACAACTGGAAACTAGATGACCGGACAGCAGGCTGTAGGCGAAACATCCCACTACAGTGTGGCAACAATGGCTCAGAGAAGGTGAAGCAAGATAGATTCTATGCCATTAATAGTGTGAAGTTTCCAGATAACGCACACAACATAGATACAACCAATGTTCATGACTGTGAGTTAATTTGCCTGAAAAACTGCTCTTGCATAGCTTACTCTAATAGTGGCACTTGCTTGGTTTGGCACAACCATTTGATGAATCTGCAAGACAATGTTGCTGGATCAAGTGATAATATCTTTATTAGAGTGGCTGCATCAGAACTACCCAACTCAGGAAACAATAAATTGTTGTTTGTTGGGATAATCATAGGTGGAATTTTTGTTCTGAGTTCTGGATTGGCCATTTTGTATTTTCTTCATAGAAGAATAACAAGAATAAATGGTTTAAATCAGGGTCAGATTCAAATACAGTGATTTGCAACGCCTAACTAGGAACTTCTCAGAGAGGTTGGGTGCAGGGTCTTTCGGTTCTGTGTTCAAAGGGGTTGGATCAGACATCACTACAGTGGCAGTAAAAAAGCTCGAGGGGTTTCATCAAGGGGACAAGCAATTCAGGGCAGAGGTGAGCACCATAGGAAATATTCATCACATGAACTTGATTCAGCTGCTTGGGTTTTGTTCTGAAGGAGTGAAGAGATTGCTTGTCTATGAGTATATGCCCAATGGCTCCCTCGATAAGCATTTGTTTGGTAGTAGCTGTACCACTTTAAGTTGGAAAATAAGATATAAAATAGCTGTAGGGATTGCCAAGGGTTTGGCTTATCTGCATGAGGAGTGCCGGGATTGCATCATACACTGTGATATCAAACCAGAAAATATATTGTTGGATGCTTCATTTGTTCCAAAAGTTGTAGACTTTGGATTGGCGAAGTTACTTGGCTGAGATTTTAGTAGAGTTCTACAACTATGAGAGGAACCATTGGATATCTTGCACCAGAATGGATAAGTGGTGAACCCATCACAACAAAGGCAGATGTTTTCAGCTACGGAATGATGCTTTTCGAGATCGTTTCAGGAAGGAGGAATCTAGAGCACAAAGACAAAAGCATGGCAACATTTTTTCCAATGTTGGTTGCAAGAAAGTTCCTTGAAGGAGAAGTGCAGTCTCTGTTGAGCAAAGAATTGGTCAATGGTGTAGATGAAAGGGAGCTAGAAAGAGCATGCAAGGTTGCTTGCTGGTGTATTCAAGGTAACGAAAGTTCCAGACCAACAATGGGGGAAGTTGTCAAAATTCTGGAAGGGGTGGTAGATGTTGAAATGCCACCATTTCCAAGGTATCTTGAAGTTCTTTCGGAAGGTTCAGAGAGTGTGAAATTCTTTACCTATGAGCCAACCAAATAAACAGGTTAGGGAAAATAAGTTTTATATATTATATATACAAGTGTGACCCTATGTAATTTTGGTGGGTGCAGTGTGAAGCCCCCCTTGCATGAACCAATACTTACAATGGTTTAGGAAAAACAAAATAAACAAGAGGTTGGGTCATTTGTTTGTTCTACTTGTGCCACCAGATCAATATTGTCTTATTTTCAAATTCTCAAATTGATTCCATCTGCTTTAAAGCTTTAATTGAAAATCTGATGTGGCACTATAAAGAGTACTACTGGGTTGGACAACGCTGGCTCAATAAAGCGTTCTCCAAATAACTCCAGTAAAAAAAATTCCAATGTAATGCCAGATCTTCAGCGTGGATTGCAGTGCCAATTTGGCAAAGCCAGGATCTCAATATATCTCGGGCTGAAAACTGACAGGCAAAATACAAAAAAAAAAAATGCTTTCAACAAAAGTAGAGCACAAACATCTGACTATAGTTAGATTTGGATTCGGCGATTAATCACATAAGAAAACGGATAAAACATGGCAACCAATGTATAATTGAGCAGGAAAGGATCAAACAGACTGATAGGCCCCCGCGTTGCTCTCCGTACGAGCGACACGGGCGGCGACCTGTCCCGGCCACTAGCCCCGCCCCTTCCCACCATCCCTACGCCTCGCCACTGCTGGAGGCAGCCTAATGGAGGTCCATCAGCTCCCAAGGAAGGTGGTGGCAGGGATCTCGTCCCTCGTCTGGTTCTCGCAGCTGAGGTGGCGCGAAGCTCATGGAGGCTGCTGTCTTCTCCGGTGCAGGGGCCGTGGATCCACCGCCATCCGTTCGGCTGGCCATCCCGTGGTCAAATCCGGTGTGGGCGGGGCTCCTGCCGGCATCCGCGACGGCTGCGGCCGGCCGGGCCGAGGCGACCTGTTGAGCGGCGGACAGCGAGGTCTAGTGGTGGCAGCGCACCTTGGGGCCAGCTCCGGCTCCTCCTTGAGTGGATCCAGCATGGTGGAGGTACGACGCGCGTGGTGGTGACGGCGACGGTGGTTTGGCAGCTCGTCGGCGTTGCTGTGGTGGCAGGGATGGCTGAGCCTTGGTTGGGTGTGCTCCAGCGGCGCCAAGGTGGCGCAGGTTGGTGGCGCCTGGCGTTGGCATAGCCGTGGTGCCACGGTGGCGACCCTCTTTCTCTCCGTCAGTTGCCTTCTCCCTTTCTCGGGCTGGATTCCGATTCTTTGCCGCACTCTGCCTTTCGGGTGGGGTTTAGGTCTTCGGCAGCGATGGTGTAGAGGCTGCTTGAGGTTGGTGCGAAAGCTTAGATGACGACGTCTGCGGACGCCGTTTCCTCTTGGAGTAGTTCTTTTCTACCTCTCCTCCATCGTGCTGGATGATGCAGGTGAAAACCTTCCCATGGCGGACTACCTTGTCGGCGTTTTGCGTCATTTCCTCCTCCTTTGGGGCTTAGCTAGGCTTTCTAGCTTCGTGGTTGCCCCTTGCAGTTTGGCCTTATGGTGCTTATGAATGTGTTGTTTGGTGTCTTTTTACTATTTGCTAGTTGAGTTGTGGAGTTGTTTAGTTGGATTGTTTCGACCAAATTAGAGAAAGTAGTGGCATGAGTTGAGTATTTGTACTAAAATTGTATAGGATGAATGGAACACTCTTCTCAATTATATGATTTTTGGGTCCAGTTTTCACTAAAACAAATTGGACGGGCACTTGCCTCAAGCTGAGACAGTTTTTGCCGTCATTTTTAAAAAATATATATATATAATAAAGCGACAAAAAAAGTTACTGTGCTATCCTACATGCCCCCAGGCAGTAATCACAAACAAAGTAGCAAACAGCCAAACACATCACAATCAGACACCACATTATACTCGAGATCTCTGTATTGAATTTCAATGGCTAGGGAAACTTACCCAAGATACACGGCACGGCGAGAACTGCGGGTGCAGATGGCCGCACCCGCCCAGAATGATGAGCCCATGACGAATGCAGCGGCACAGCGAAAGGCAAAGAGCAGGCGGGGCTAGACGTCGGCCTTCGGACGCGGGGCCCGAGGGCCACGCAGGGGGCGGTTTCAGTGGTGGCGCGGTCAGCTGCGTTGGAGCCGCCGCCCCGCCGGTGTAGACGGAGTTACTCCGCAGGCGGACCAGGTTGGAGACGAGGTGACCGTCCAAATTTTTGATGGGCTGGGTCGCGCATCTGCTACTGGGCTGACTGGTTAGTGTGGGCTTCATGGGTTAGCGGTGCCGCTTGATTGCCATAAAAAAACAGGAATTTTTTTTTGCTGAAAAAAAGGGAAAAAGAAAGCAATCCAGGACGATTTAAACTACCATGATAGACAACATAATAAGTATACACATGAACGAGACAAACATATACTTTTCTTTGATTTGAAACGAAACAGGATAATTGCCAGTTATAATAAAAAGTAAAGGTGACGAACCGACGATCGAGACGATCTAAACAAAATGACAGGGCTTAGTTTTGAAAAAAAAAAAAGTCTACGTCATCTCGGGTGGTCTACTTCACCCCTCAACTATAAAATCGTTAATTTTATCCCTGAATTTTCTAAATTCTATCAAATTATTCCCTTACCTTGGATGGTCTATTTCACCCCCTCAACTATGACACCGTTAATTTTATCTCTGAATTTTCTAAATTCGGTCAAATTACTCTCACAGACGATTTTGGATGGTGTTTTTACTATAATTAACAGTGATTTTGCTACGTTGCCGGTAGTTTTGACTTTTCCTTTTTATTATTATCGCTAAACCTTTGAAAAACATAGTAAATAAAAAAATCATAAAATGAGAAATCCAATTATTGGACTCCACATGATTACATGAGTAAACCTATATAATAAACATATAATATAGTATGGTTTAGTACAAAGTTTTTGTTATAGCTTTATATTAATTAGAAATCCAGTTTTACCTGTAATTAATTGGAATAATTAACTTATATGGTCTAATTGTAGTGAAATTTTTATGGTGTACTAATTATTACATGCTTAAATTATAATAAAATTTCATACTTCTTGAATTATGTATAGCTTAGCTATAAATTTATTTAGAGGTTTATAATAAAACATAGATTTAGCTGTAGGTATAATTAAAATAAATTTGATTTGCGGAGGCCCATCACGGGAGGCCTACCGATTACCGAGCTGACGCCCCCATTTGAAACGGGTTTACACTATCTTCAACAATAAGAATCCAAATCCAACACCTTTGGGTTATGCACAGTGAAAGGGTCCTCCCCAAAATTTTATCGTCTCCAACAACAGAAATGCAAGTCCACCTGCCAATGTCGAAGCCCGCGGCCTCCCCTACTCCTCCCCTTTCGCCTCGTCGTTCGCCTCTAGCCGTACGTCGCCACGCTCCGTGCTCCCCACCACGTCGGTCGCTCCTCGCCACTGGGAAGGCGTCGACACGTCGCAGAGCCGCCTCACCACACCGTGGACCTGGCTCGCCGCGGACAGGCCTCTTCCAGCTACCGAGCTCGCCACCCCTATCTCCGACGGTGTCCTCCACTACGACAGCTCTTTTTTCATCTTCAGCGAGGCGACAATTGGGGCCGAGCAGCAGCCGGAGATATGGGCGAAGGCGGAGGCGCGAAGCGGATCTAGGGCGGCTTGGCGGAGCCCCGTCGATGCTGGCTGGGAGCAGCCGCGCGACCGCCACTTTGCTGGCTTCTGTCCTCTCCTTCCCTCGTGCTGCTCATGGTGGTGGGTCCCATGCACAGGACGACGCAAAGAGACCGAGAATAACCCATTTTTGCGTCGTGAGTTGCCAACAACCCAAAATTAGTGCTTGGGTTTATATATCTTGTTAGAGGTTACTTTTACATTGTGCGTTATCTATTTTAAGTATAAGTCTTGTTATGCCAACTTTCAGTCGTTTTTATGGTTATCTAATTCTTTGAGGACATAATCTTGTACTCGTAGTATTGTTGAGTTATTTTTATACCAATAGTGTCGTTCGTAAAAAAAAAAAGCAAAGCGTTAATACGTTGATGCATTGCAGCCAGTAAAAACACACTAGTGAATTGAGCGAATTTGGCTCTAGAATTTAGGAGCATTTTGAAGTGGAGAATATTATGGATGCAACCAGTTATCTTGCAGTATGCTCCCGGTATAAGAACGGAGCCGGCACCGGTTGCAACCATTTCAAAATTCGAATTCCCCCATCTGCCGTGCTGGAATTCTTTCTCCAGTCTCCACTGCCGCCACTCCCACACATAGCCTCCCTTCTCGCTCGAAATCACCACTCAATTCGATCTTAAGCTGCCGAATCCTAAACCCCATGAAGATCTCCGAGCTCTCCCCCGAGTACCGGCCGCCACCGCCGCACGCCGCCCTCCTCACCGACCTCAACAGGGTCGTCGCCGACGTTGAGGCGCTCGACGCCCCCGACTCCTCTTCCCTGGAGAAGCTCTCAGCCGATCTCCGCTGCCTCCTCGCCAACCTCGCATCCGCCGCTTCCTCCTCCTCCTCGGGTCTCAACGGGGCGTTCAGGCTCAAGGTATGGAACCTCGCCTTCCGCCTCTGGAACGCGTGCGTCGACCGCGCCAACCACAACTTCCCTGCGAGCACGAGGGGCGCCGAGGCCGCGGTCGCGGAGACGGAAATCCGCCAGGCTGCGCCGGAGCTCCTCCTCGTTGCCGGCCTCCCGGAAGGCGTCCCCAATGCCGCTGCGAAGGTGGCGTCCCTTTTCCACCGCACCGGCGTGGTCTGGCTTGACCTCGGCCGCGCCGACGTCGCCTCCGCCTGCTTCGAGAAGGCCACGCCGCTGGTCTGCGCCGCTGACACGGAGGAGGATCGGGACATCCTGCTGGACCTCAACCTCGCGCGTGCGCGCGCGGCGTCGTGCGAGGGAAAGCAAGCCCTCGCCGTCGCGTTGCTAAGCCGGTCCAAGCCCCTCGCCGCGGCGTCTCCCGAGGGGGTCAAAGCCCTCGCCGAGGGCTACCTTCTCCTCGGCAAGGGTGCTCTCAGCACGAAATCCCCGGATCCCGCCATCGACGCGTCGAGCCTCCTAACCGAAGCGCTTGATCTCTGTGAGAAGGCCGCGGCCTCCCCCTGCTGCGCCACTCCGAGGAGCCCGAGATCCACTCCTGCAACCCCAAATCTCCAAGCGATCAGGAATCAATGCCTCCGCTTCCTCGCCGCCGAGCGTCTCAAAGCCAATGACTACGAGGGCACCCTGCGCTGTATCACGGTCTCGAGAGCCTCACCAGGGCTGGGGAACGAGCACTCTAGCATTGCGTTCATGGCGCTCCGTGCGTGTCTCAGCAGTGGGAAATTGGTGGAAGCCGAGAGGGAGCTCGATAGGCTCATGGCCAACGCCGAAGTGCCGGAGTTTTTGTGTGTGTCGGCAGCCGAGCTGTACCTAGCCAGTGTGGGGCTGGACGCTGCTCTTAAGGTGCTTGTCGCGCTTGCTGCACGGTGTCGAGCCAGGGCTGCAGCTGTTGCAGTGAGGGTGTTGAAAACGGTGGTTCAAGGTGCAAGCGGCGAGGTTGGGCGTGCAAGAGCTATCGCTGAGCTTGTGTCGGATGAGAGGGTGGTTGCGCTGTTCAATGGCCCTGCTAACACCCATGAACGTGGTACAATGCATGCACTGCTATGGACATGGTTTGTACTCTCTTGGCCTACTGAACTTATATACACTATTTTGTAAGAAAACGTGTGCACCTACTGAAACTGGCATTTTGTATTTTGGACAGTGGCACTGAGCATTTCCATGCAAAGAACTATGAGATTGGTGCAGATTTGATTGAGAGGTCGATGCTTTATGTTTCCCGTGACGAGGAAAGCAGATCCCGCCGTGCAAACTGCTTCAGAGTACTTTGCCTTTGCCATATGGCACTTCATCATCTTGATAGAGCCCAAGAGTTCATAATTGAGGCTGAAAAGGTATTGATCTTTCTCCCTGTTGTCTTGTTAGATGATATTGTGTGATGCTTTCTTATGTGCTTGGCTGAATGCATACCCGTAGGTTGAACCCAATATCCACTGTGCCTTTCTGAAGGTAATGGTCTGTACATGCTGTCAGTTTTACAGGACCCCATTTTAGTTTTAGCACTTACTAATACATATGCATTTTCTAGTTTAAGATCCTTCTGCAGAAAAAGGAGGATGCTGATGCTATCAAGCTGATGAAGACCATGATGGGCTATGTTGACTTCAACCCTCAGTTCCTGATACTCTCGATTCATGAAGCTATTGTTTGCAAGTCTTTCAGTGTGGCTGTTGCTTTGTTAACCTTCCTTCTAGGCCTCTACTCTGCTGGAAAGCCAATGCCAATGAGTGAGGCCACTGTCCTCCGCAACCTGATAGCTCTCCTCCTCCGTGAGCCAGGATCTGAGGCAGAGATTCTGAAGTACTCAAGACGTGCCAAGCTACGGATGGATGAGCTTGGTTTGGAAGTTTTTGCGGGAACGGAAACTGTAGGGCTGCGTGAACTGAATTGGTTTGCTGTCAATTCATGGAATATGGCTCTAAAGGTGCTAAAAGAGAGCAAGTATGATTATTCATCTGAATTCTTTGAGCTTGCAGCTGATTTTTTCACCTCAGGTAATGGTGAAGATGGTGCTAACCTTCTCTTGATTTGCAAATCATTGATCATGAGTGTCAGTAGCATGCTCCTTGCTGACGACCTAAACAAGTCTCAGTTATCAGACTCTGACCTTAAGAGGGGCACTGAGATGCTCAAGAGAGCTGGAAAGGTAAAAAGGATCTTGTCAATTATCAAGAGTTGCTGATACTAGTGTGTTTGGATTTGTTTTCTTGGACATTCTTTAATTCATTTGTACTGATTTGCAGCTATTACCCATGACTTGGCCTTCGGCTATGGTGACCTCTGATCAATTGGAGAACAACTTGCCCTTTCTTCATACATTCAGCTTCTACCAGCTTCTCAGTAGACTGGACACTAGCGCACATCCTCAGCAGCTCCAATTAGTCAAGAGCTTTGCAGCATCTAAAGCATGTACACCAGGTCATCTTCTCATACTTGGAGACATAGCTTCTAAAGGTACCCAACCAAATCTCCAGGCTGCTGAGTTTCTCCTGAAGGCCAGCATCAGTACTGGCCTTTCCTCTCACTCACCAAACTATGGGGTAATCAGTGCTGCCCTCAGAAAGCTAGTATGCCTTACTGGCCTCCTTGATTTCAGTGGTAGCATGAGTGATGCAGCCTATGACGTATTTCAACAAGCTTACCAGATTGTTGTTGGACTTAAAGATGATGAATATCCATTTGAGGAAGGGAGGTGGCTTAGTATAACTGCATGGAACAAGTCATATTTACCTGCACGGCTTGGGCAACTTTCTGTTGCTAGAAAATGGATGAAGATGGGTCTAGATCTTGCTCGGCATTTTGACAGGATGAAGCTGTATATATCAGGGATGGAGGAATGCTTTGAAAACTTTCAGAAATTATGTGGTAAAGAACCTGATGAATGTAGCCAGCAAGATGGGGAACCAGATACTAGCATGTCTGGTATTGGTAGTATATCTCAACCTGTCCTAGTTTAGAATTGTGAATGGTGATAATTCATGGTTGGAGAAAAATAGAACATTTGTATGGACCATACATACGTATTATCTTCATTGATTGATGTGCACTCAGATGCTCTTCCATTTTATGATGAGAATTTTGAGCAAGTTCCGTGATTTCTAGAGAAGTATGTGATTATTTTGTTGGCAGTCCTAGAATTTAAGTATGCTCATATGCAAGGAAAAGACCATATTTGTATATATATATTGGGTGACTTTTCTATAAGTATGATGATCTTTGTGTGGCAGTAAGGGCTTGTTTGTTTGTTCCCCAGGAAGAGTTGCCTGGCGTTGGATTTCAGCTGCTTGGGGCTCAGATCTCTGCCTGGCAGGGTTGCACGCAAACAGCCCCTAAGCGTCCCTTGATTTCAGTATGATCATGTGCAGCACATGTTCATTATTTTCGTTAAAACTTATTTTGATGGGAAACTGGTTTTCTGAGGTGATTTTTTTGTTTGTTTTTGTTAAGACAACTAACTGGTGAACTCTGTAGGAAGCTATTACTTTTCATTGCCATACCATATAGATTTCATAGGCATCCAAATTATTCTGCGAAGAAATTGGATTGGAGAGGACAGATGAGTAAAAAAAAGGCATGAAAAATTCTACACAACCCTAAACCACCTATCTGATGTACACTACTGAATGTATAACAGGGGTAAGATAAGCCCTTTTCTGTGGCAGGTTCTCCTCTGTGAATACCCTTTTCTATCTAGTTCTGGATATTTATTGCCTTACACAGGGGCCAGGTTCAGATGGTGATGCACGACCATAACCTGCTAATGGTGCAGCAGCTACTCCTCTTTGGTTCAGCAAACACCTGAAGCGTGCCAATCTTGATGTGACAAATCTTGTGTCATTTGCAAGCTTCTCAATCGGAGTCCACAGTCTCTCTTCAAGGAAATGCAATGTAAGAGGATTGGTGAGTCAAAAATCGTTCATACAGATGGCAATGCAATCAGGCATTCCTTGGTATAGCAGATGAGAATTTGCAAGTGGCATACACATTTCATACTATCATAGGTTACAAGGTTGCTTGTAAACTCTGCTTCTGTTAGTGTGGATCATGGATGCATGGCCTTAAATTATATTTTGATGTACATCAACCCAACTCCTATATAGAATCTACTGAAATTATGAAACAGTCATATATCATTGTTCAGCAACCTGCTAAATTGTGCATGCCTTTGAGAAATTGTTATATGCAGTATGCTCTTCTTTCTAATAAAATAATGTTGTAGATCTGAGCAGTGAGAATGCATATGTAACCTTTTATGCTAGGAACTTTGATGACATATGTTATTATACTATATGAGAATATGAATACTGGAGATGTATATACTGGGTGGAATTTTATCATTCAAAGCATATCATATTTCTGCTCAAGTTCAACGTACTGTGTCACACTGTGTTATTTATGTCCCCTAAATTCATTAAAAAATACAGGTGATTATAGCTTGCAATTAAGACTCTAGTTTGGATAATGTTTTATCCATTAAATTTGAAATATATCAGGATACCCAAGCAGCCAAGCATTTCAGTCAGTTACCTGCAGCTGCTGCAGCACGTGGCCAGATTGTTTGCTGAATGTCTGAGGCATCAATTTCCTCGCCCCACATGCAAACCTCACCACCAATGACCAATTGCTGCTGTTTTGTATCATTGATACCTTTTAGGGGCTCATTCATGTAAAATCCTTCCCATGAGGCATCCAAGTGATCCAGGTACCACTTATCCTGGTTGCTTACTATACACCTATGCCCTGCAGCAACCACTTTGGGTGCTACATCTTCTCCAAGCCTGTTGATTTATGGGCAAAAGTGCCAACTGTTATTGAAGCAGAAAGAAGAACCAGGATGAAATTATTCATGAGTACAAATGGCATGAAAAATGTTAGCTGAGTCTAACCCCTTTAATTTATTTATTTCTTCTTAGTATAGAGCAGATTCCTCCTAGGTTGGTCTTGTTTTACATTTTAAACCCTTTGTTTCACTGAATATGTATAATCCTGAACAACTGTAAACCCAGGGAAAGCATCGTGTGAAACTGGGAGTCATTGTGCTATTGTTCCATGTAATGCCTTCCCTGTGTTATAATTTAAGCAGAAAGTGAGTAAATACCAGTTATGCACCACGGTTTTAGGATCCAATTTGTCTCCAAAACTGTTGAATGTCTCTTCCCTGTGAAGCATGAAATGTTCTCCATTAAATTTTAATGGTTAGTAACTTACTGTAAAATTGTCGAATAGGGAGTACCAGTTTATGATATCGTATCCATGTGATATCGCTATCTTTTGAGATCTTAATACGAAATCTCTGTATGCATCTGATACGTTTATATGGTTATTATGCAACCTGTAAAAGGATTGTATTGAGTTAATTGACTGGTACAAGGACATGATCCATTTATTTTCTACCTGTGAATAAAGGAAGTCACCAAAACACATCAGGTAAGTTGTGAAATTGTAAGTTCATTTAGTGCATAGAAATATACCATCCTTCGATATGGGGTGTTGTGGTCCAGCAGCCTGAAATTGAGAGAAAAGAATGAATAAGAGTATCCACAGATCTATTGTTTATTCACTGCGCTATATCAGTTATAGATGCAATTGTTCTGCTTACTTGTATTGACTTCATCACCACCTAAGTGGACGAATTTGAACTTAAAAATCTTGCTAAAATCTGAAAGACAACATAAATTGTGAACTCTGTTAGACTGCTGTGTAGGATACTAGGATATTTACATTTTTTTCCCAATAGTGAATTAGTGATTCAATGCAGCTAATCTGTCCATTGTAGGTAATCCTGATTTATAATAACTTTGATCTTTCATATCATGCCCACAGACTAGTGTCATTTGAAATGACTAGCTTAGGAGCGACTTCATTTTAGTCAACAGAACTGTTATGATGTACCACCTGAAAGAATGCCATTGATGACCTCAAATGTAAAGTTTTTACTGACATCAAGTGGTTCTCTGCAGCTCTCTGTTGGCCATAATGATGGGTAACCGACACCCCTGAAATGGTATAATTTTCACAATTTCAGCCTTGTCATATTAGTCAAATTGCACTCATGAAATCCTGCTGATTATTTAAAAGAACTTCAATAGAAAAGGGTTTTGCCCTCCAAATGATTTCATGTAATTCTGAAGCACACTGGACATCTGAACATAATAAAATTTCTTACCATGAACGAGCATGGCCAGGAACATCAATCTCAGCCAACACATTTACACCTCGCTTTTCAGCATACCTGCAAAACACAATTTGACTAATATACTCACTTTCTCAGTGAAGTTTTTTTTTTAGTATGTTCCATCGTTTTGAAGACAATTACCTACAAATTTTCAATGCTTGTATAGTGTTTGTATTGTATCGATAAAGAAAATAGTACTCACTACTCACCGTACAATGTCAGCAGCATCAGACATTGTATATCTCTCTGAATAAGAGTATGAACCGTTCCACAATTTTGGGTATGAAGGTATTTCGATGGGAAATGACTGCTCGTCCACGATGTGCCAATGGAGAACATTCTGTATGATGAAAGAATAAAACAACACTGGTAAGAGAAACTATTTAGCAGGCATAGAGAGTTGAAATAAAAATTCAAGATTTTATTTAACTTATGATTCAAGCAATTAAAATTAAATGCAAATCATATTATCAAACTTACCAATTTGCTGTAAGCCATTGCATCAATTACTCCTTTGATTGTCCTAACAGGTAGGTAGTGTCTCGCAGTATCTGCAAGTAAGCTTAAATTAATGGTCTTGTGATTGCTCACTGGATGTCCACATTGTCAACATTCAATATGTAGAAGCTTGTGAAAGGTGAAAATGCTGGTTCTAACCAATAAGAAGTCCCCGGTAAGGAAATCTGGGTCTGTCGGTAATTATCCAAGGGGCAGAGTTGAGTTCAATGAGCCGTGATGTAAAATCAAAGTAACATAACTGACCAAACGTCTGCATTGATGAAAAAAATAGTGTTGGGTGCATGATTGTGAGGCTAAATCTTGCTTACACCTGTTGCTTGTAACACTATGAACCACATGAAGTACTTACTTGCAAGGCTTGCAGTGCTCCAAAAACCGTTTGAGCCTACAAAATATTGTAAGGTGTCATCAATATGAACCTATTGAATTGACTTGCATTGTGTATATAAGTGCTTAGTGCGATTTCAGCACTTGTTTCACTTTCTCTTGATTTTTCCAACCTAACAGCTTACCCATGTTATAACAATGTAGAATATAGATTCATTGTGTCCATTCATTCAAAACATAGATACGCTGTGAAGTTTACATTTCGTATCAGAGTTGACATTACATGATATTTATTCACAGACAACTTTTGTTTTCATGTAAGGGTCCATTCGGTGTATTATGTTAATTTGTAGTTCAGAGATTTATTAGGGAAATGTCTATTTAGTAGGGTTTAGAACGACATTATGCATCCTATAAAATATGCTAAAAGCTTGCTTGATGCAGGAAGTTCTGAATTCATCTTCAAGGAGGGAATAGGAGTAAGCTTCTAATGTATTTTTAGGCTATGCAACTATATAATGCTCCTAACATAAAACATCGAACTTTTTACTGACCTCTATCTGTGCATACAGTGGATCTCCTGTTGTTGGAACAGTTAAGTTATATGACTCATCTGCCCCAAAGCTGAGCTGCAGAAGATGAAGAGTGCAAAGTATCAACATAAACAGATGTTGCAATCTGTAGATGAACTAATAAATATATCAAATCAGAGCAGATATACCTCATCTTCAGGTGTATGGACAACTATATTAACACAAGTAAGAACCGAAGAACTTGGGTTTATTCCATCAACGACATGGTTCAGTGTGATCAAATCAACCATCCGCTGGAAGGCGTCCTTCAAGATTGATTTCTCATCAGAATACGTGCTTCCCACCATTGACATTGTGATATCTTTCTTGATGTAGAGCTTCTGTGTTCCATGGGACACCGACTGCGGCATTGGCCACAAGTCGATGTTGTCAGCGGCGATGCAGGATCCAATAGCCAGAATTGCAAGAAGCAGCCTCAGAGCCGGTGCCATCTTTGCAGAGTGGTTCGTATCCTTCTCTGCAGAAACTGCAAACACCTAGCAGAGTAAGAAAAGAATCAATGAGCTGTGAGTTTTGACAGGCATCCCGCAACTATTACAGGTGACATAATCTTTTCTTGGCGAGCTTGAAGGCTCAGCCTCACCTCAGAGAAAAAAGAAATGATGGGAAACGAGAAGTCGCAAGGAAGCATGCAGCAATCTGCAAGCGCGAGACAAGTACCTTCCTCTCTCTCTCTTCCTACACCTGTTTGGAAGAGATCAATCGAAACATTATCTAACTCCTATCTTAGGACAAAGACGAGCGACGAGGAGGTATATGAGGAGGAGCACCAGCATGACATTGCAAACCGGGGTCAAGGAGTGGTTAGATGGAGGGAAGAAAAGGCATGCACAGGCCCTTTGTCTGGTGCACTTCGGTGACCCAAATCAGGTACGGATGGGCAGGCAGTCAGCTCAGCTCACAGCACAGATGCTAATTTTGGTAGCAACTCTGCTCCATATACAGGACCAATGTTTTTGCTTTGTAGTAGTAGGGTATATAATACTATACTATTACACAAATGATGTGCATAGATTTTTTTATAATATAAATATTGTACGTGCATAAATGGGCACGTTCTGCTTTTCCGTGCTAATATTTTTTTTGTTGCATAATATGAACGTACCGGAGGTGCCGGCGAGATGGCAGGAGCGGGGAGGTGCCGCAGGTTGCGGCTAGTAAATAGGCGTGACAAGGATCTGGTTGGTAGGTTGATCACAAGCTGTTGCCCGTTCTCACTGTCCACCGAAGCGTCACGTTGCCGCGCTCACTCATCATAAGTTAGTTGGCCTTCCCCCCGCTATTGGGTTAGTCTTGTTTATCGAAAGCTGCTGGTTAATAGTATAATGATAGCGCATGCAGGCAAAATGCCATTAGTTTCGATTATGTCTAACAGTTGCTTGCAGAACGGACTGAGGTATCTGTATTTGGTTCCTCTTCCTCCCTGGCTTGGTGCATGACTTTGCAATAAGCAGGATCGAGATGTCACATCCGAGCAGAAACTCTTTCTTTGATGTAACATCAGGATTGAAGCTAGCTCCATACCGCAGGTAAGCCATTCTTCAAGAGTTGATACATGCAATTTACGTGCTGCTAGTATATGAAACATGAAAAGGGTGCGTAAGAAATGGTTGTCATTTTTTTTAAATAAAATTGTTGCTATTTGTTAGTGACCTGTTGGCCGTGTGGTCTTGGACAGTAGTGGGACTTGGACTGAGTTAATCGGCTATCTCATTTTGGGCCGAAATACTATTATTGCCCAAAGTTGGGCTGACTTGGCACATGAGGAAAACTGGATCGTGCTGCTACCTGGCCCATTAGTGGTTAAACTTTGACGCTACATTATAGCTAGCGCGATTAGCAAATATATATACTCCATTGTCTGAGTCGGAGGAGGGTGTCGTCCAAAAAGGTTCGTCAAATGATCACACAGTAGGTGATGGTGATCGGTATTGGTGAACAGCGAAGCCAAACCAAGGTCTTGTTTGCTTGACCGAAGTAGTTGAACTTGAAGGAACTCGGACGTTTGCCTAGGCTGGGTTGAGATGTGCCCAACCCACCACTGCTGAGTGCTGAGAGTAGTCAAATTTGCTATCCTGCAACAATCACATGACCAACCCAACACTCGTACTAGGTCATTGGCCTGCTAGTTCTACGATAAAGCATGCTCCTAGTTTCGACCTGCATTTCCACGAGGGTCGTTTCAGATAGTCAAAAAATGAATGTCTTGTAGCCTGTTTTTGCCGATGGTAGTAGAAAGCAAGTTCGATGAAACCTAATTGCCTGAGTCTCCAATCTTGATTCCAAATGCAGATAGACAGGTTGGTAAATGGTCCACCAACTGTGCCTCCAAATATCTGTAGATTCAGAAATTGGGTGGCTTTGGTTTCGCTCTTAATTCTTGAAACACTTTATGGAAGTGAGGCTAAGTTTTGGCGTTCATTTACGAACTGTCTGGGTATGGCTTTGTTTCTTGATTTCTGTAGAGATCAGTCATATTCAAACTCCACATGTCGATCGATATCAACCATTATATTCTTGTAAATTTTGGAGCTCTTTCCCTGAATGGTCTGCAATAATTTGCGTGAGCTGACGGTGGCAGAAATACGCCCTGATAGGACTGATATATAGTTTCACTTGTCCCTAAGTGCCACACGCCCCAAGCTTTAAAGTCTATTCGCGGTGAGCTCCGAGCTTCCAAACCCTGCACCGCTTGCGAATTCGTGCATCCTTCAACAACTCTGGCCAGGCCATATTCAACTCCAGCTAGCTCGCCATGCAAAGCGATGATGGCAGTTGTAGTTTAGACAATGTGTTTCCTCGCCGCTACTGCTACTACCTATGGATCGGCAGAAACAGGTTATGCACACATGGGAAGTGTCTAGCCTGCCATGAGTTGTTTCCAAGAACTCACCAAACCCATACTTTATTCGCCTTCCAATGGTCAATGCCGCACGTAAAAGTTTACTGGCCAACCTGAATACCTGATATTATTAGGTTTCTGAATCCTGCACTCAAATGCTTACCACGTCCTGCAATGCTCTCAAATTCCCTCCCCCGTCTTTATTTTTCTAGAAGATGCACGCTCTCAGACGACTCCTGTTCGCCCACTTGATTCGTCATTCCCAAATGTTACTACCCTCATGTTAACTACATTCGGCCAGTAGATATCAGTATCACCACTATAAATACACGTGTACAAAGCTAGCACATCCTCGAACACATATACCTAACCTAACCATCACCTGTAAGCCTGCGGAATCACACAACTACTCGTCATGTACATGGCCATGGCCATGGCCAAGCCGGTCCTGAGCTTGCTCGTGCACCTGCACGCCGCCCTCCTGTTCCTGCCGGACCCGGCCGGCGGCGCCGTGTACAACGTGCTGCGCTACGGCGCCCGCCCCGACGGCACGACGGACGCGGCGGGCCCTTTCCTCCGCGCGTGGGCGGACGCCTGCCGCTCGCCGCGCCCGGCCACCGTGTACGTGCCGCCCGGCAGGTACCTGGTGCGGAGCGCCACGTTCAGCGGCCCGTGCCACGGCCGCGCCGTGACGTTCGCCGTCGCCGGCACGGTCGTCGCCCCCGCGCGCTACGGCGCGCGCGGCTCGTCGGGGCGGTGGATCACGTTCGAGAACATGGACGGCCTCGTCGTCTCCGGCGGGGGCACGCTCGACGGCCGCGGCGGCGCGCTCTGGGCCTGCAGACGGCGCGGGCAGCGCGACTGCCCGAACCCCACCTCGGTACGTCGATCGTCGTCGTGAAACCTGACGATAACACAAACAAGCTACTAATGCGGCTAAAATAACTTGGCTCACCGCCGTGCATGCATGCAGTCACTGACGATCGCCAACTCCAAGGACGTGGTGGTGGCCGGGCTGCGGTCGGTGGACAGCGAGCTGTTCCACGTGGTGGTGGTGCAGTGCCAGGGCGTGACGGTGCGCGGGGTGACGGTGGAGGCGCCGGCTGACAGCCCCAACACCGACGGGATCCACCTGCACATGTCCAGCCACGTGTCGGTGTACGACGCCAGGATCAGCACCGGCGACGACTGCATCTCCGTCGGCCCCGGGAACTCTCACCTCTGGATCGAGCGCGTCGCCTGCGGCCCCGGCCACGGCATCAGGTACGCACGCCGCCGTCTCGGTACGTCAGTGCCTGATCGTGATGCGCGGTGATTTGTCTGCGTGAATGAGGCAGAATTGCCTTCGTTAGTTTGGAATTAAATCGAGAGAATCAAAGCGTAGGAATGGAAGTTTGAGCTGCAGGTTTATGGAAATCAATCCATAAACTGGTTTGACTGAAACGGCGTCGAAAGTTGAAAGATCTTCAAGTCAGGGTGGCAACGTTTTAGTGCATTATTAGTGGAAGCAGACCTGACCTGGGCCCGCTTCATACTCTATCTAGTTCGCATATACTACTCGCATTATGCATGGCGTTTGGGTTTGTACCTAATCCATCCACATCCACTAACACAGTGAAATGGACTCTGCTTTGTGTGTGACTTGTTCAACTGTTAGCATCGGGAGCCTGGGCAAGCAGCAGGGCATGGAGGTGGAGGCGGTGCAGAACGTGACGGTGAAGACGACGTGGTTCACCGGCACCATGAACGGGCTGCGGATCAAGACGTGGGGCGGCTCCAAGCGCGGCTTCGTCACGGGCGTCACCTTCGCGGACGCCACCATGACCGGCGTCGACAACCCCATCATCATCGACCAGAACTACTGCCCCGACAGCGGCGGCTGCCCCGGCGCCGCCGGCAGGAGCTCCAGCATCAGGATCAGCGACGTGCGGTACGTCGGCATCCGGGGCTCGTCGGCGACGCCCGTGGCCGTCAATTTCGACTGCAGCCGGAGCAACCCCTGCAGCGGCATCAGCCTGCAGGACGTGGCGCTGACGTACCAGAACCGGGCCGCCGCCAAGTCCTACTGCCGGAACGTGCAGGGGACCACGCTCGGCCTCGTGCTGCCCCCGAGCTGCCTCTGAATCATCACACCATCGACCTATTGCCGGACACAGCAGCTAGTTGCATGCATCGTCACCTGTATATAGCAGATGCATACTTCGAGTGTATCTATAAAGACCTTTAAATCACAGATTACTGCTCATCCACTATTCCTAGCTTCTGCCCGTCGGATCCACCGTCCAGCCGCCGGATGCACGCCACGTCCGTGCCCGCAGTCGCCAGGTGCCATCCCCGTCCTCATCCCATCAGCTCGCACACCTTCCAGCGCCTTCCCCGTAGGCCCACACCGCGCACCTCGCTCCTTCCGCCGCGCCGCCGCTCCACCTCCTCATCCCCTAGCGCCTCTTTTCCCATGCCCTCTGCCGGCGCTGCGCCCGCTCCAACTCCGCTGCTCCGCCCTTGCTGCGCCTGCGGAAGAGCACCGGCGCTCACGAGACCCACCTGTGCGCTGTGCCTTCGTCTTCCTCGCCAGCACCCGCGTCCCGCGTCCGTCATGCCGGCGAGCTCACGGACGGACCCAAAAAAATCGGTGCAGCGGCAACCGCAGAGAGCGGCCTCCTCCACGCACTGCATGTGGCCCTGCCGGCGCTGTCCCGGTTGTGCTGCGCGGCCGCCGCGACGGCCTCCTCTCGGCGCCCTCACTACGCGGCCCACGCGGCCACGCCCTCCTCTCGGAGCACGCGCCGGGCTGACGGCAAACATGGCGGCCACGGCGTTGCGGCCTTGGCTGCCCCCTGCCCTTCCCGCACGTGCCGGGCCGACGGCACCCCGGCTGCGGCCGCGTCCCTTCCCCCTGCCGTTCCCGCACGCGCTTGCGCCGCCCGCACGGCCACGGCCGCGCCCACGCCACCACCGCGTCGTCGGCCAAGTGAGCTTCTTTCCTCCTTTCTCCTCTTCTTTCTTTTCCTCCCTTTGAATGATTGATTCATGTATGTGAAATCCGGCAGCGGCAACGACGAATTCTACCATGCATGCACCCTACGCCGGCTGCGACGCCACGCCGCCTGAGCACCGCACCACCTGCGCACTCCGCCCACGGCGCGTGACTGCTGCAACGCCGTGCACCAGCGCCGCCGCGACGTGGGCCGGCAGCAGCGCAAAACCGCCTCCGCCCATCTCACTCGCACAGCGAGTGCTTAGACTACACGAACATTATTACGAGCTTTCTCTGACAGTAGATGATTATATAGTCGAACATCTGTTGGTTCTTTTTAATCCTTCACATTTTTTGCAGTATGATTATTAGCTTAGTTATTTAAAAAAAATGATTTTATTTTATTCTACTCTATGTACAAGTTATTATGCACAACAAAAGTTGTAAGGTCTCTTGAATCACCCACACATAATGTGGAGCCTTTTTCCTGTATGCTATCGCGTAAAATGGTCTCTCTTCTGTGCCACTAAAAAGTTTGTTCCAGCCTCTATGCCATCGCATTTTTTGACCTGTCCCATGTGCCATTCCGTCTGTATTTCGTCTAATTTCTGCCGTTAAGGAGCCCTGACAGGTGGGTCCCGTGTGTAAAAAACCTAAAATGCCCTTCGGTCTGAATGTGAAGCAAAATTTAGTTTTTCTCTTGTGCCACTGGTCTCAGCGGATTTATGCTGGCCCCTTATGCCATCCGGTTTGAATGCAGCGCCAGGACGTGAGGGCCTGTTGTGCCACGTGTCGACGTCCGATTAGCTGCATGGCACTATACAGATAAAATTCACGTGCAAATCTTCTTTAATTTATATCTCTTCCTTCCGAAGTCTAAATATAGCAAGTAATATATCCGTTTCGATCAGCGTGACGAGACCTTCGCAATAGTGTGCTCCAACTCACCTTTAGAGATACTTTTATTTCGTGTAATTTTAAGGATTAAGTCCAGTTTTCACCCCTCAACTATCGCGACGATCTAATTCATACCCCGAACTACAAAACCGTCTATTCTTGGCACCCCAACTATCAAAACGGTTCACTTTTGGCACCTGGGAGCTATTTTGACCGGTGCTGAGCGGTTTTGCATGGCACTGTAGCGTTGCTGACGTCAGCGATGACGTCAGCACTCATTTTTAATTTGCGAAATTGATATCTTTTTGTTCGGAGCTCCAAATATAGCAAATAATATATCAATTTTGATCGTCTCGACGAGCTCTTTGCAATGGTGTACTCCATTTTGTTGTTTGAGATAATTTTATTTCATGAAAAAATAAATATTTCTAGCTAATATACTGTATATGTATACATATATATGAGGTACGTATATGTATATTCTAGCTAATATACGGTAGTGCACTGTATGAGGTACGTTGGCCGGGTTCGCCGTGATCACGCCGCCGGTGAGGCCCACCGCCTTGAACGACATGGTGTGCGAGGGGTCGCGCCTGAGGACGTCGGTGGACCAGTGGAGCATGCGGCGCTGGTTCTTGACGAAGTGCGGGAGCGTGCCGACCAGCGGGTAGACCTTGAGGGGGCCATGAGCGCGAGGCTGCTATACAGTGCACTACCGTATAGTTGATAAAAGCTTGCCACTATTTTCTCTTACTTACTATAGTTCTGATATCTAACAAACATGGTACCACGAACGTTGATTTCAACGTACCTCATATATATGTATACATATACAGTATATTAGCTAGAAATATTTATTTTTTCATGAAATAAAATTATCTCAAACAACAAAACGGAGTACACCATTGCAAAGAGCTCGTCGAGACAATCAAAATTGATATATTATTTGCTATATTTGGAGCTCCGAACAAAAAGATATCAATTTCGCAAATTAAAAATGAGTGCTGACGTCAGCAACGCTACAGTGCGATGCAAAACCGCTCAACACCGGTCAAAACAGCTCCCAGGTGCCAAAAGTGAACCGTTTTGATAGTTGGGGTGCCAGGAATAGACGGTTTTGTAGTTCGGGGTATGAATTAGACCGTCGCGATAGTTGAGGGGTGAAAACTGGACTTAATCCTTAAAATTACACGAAATAAAAGTATCTCTAAAGGTGGGTTGGAGCACACCATTGCGAAGGTCTCGTCGCGCTGATCGAAACGGATATATTACTTGCTATATTTGGACTTTGGAAGGAAGAGATATAAATTAAAGAAGATTTGCACGTGAATTTTATCTGTATAGTGCCATGCAGCCAATCGGACGTCAACATGTGGCACAACATGGCCCTCACGTACTAGCGCTGCATTCAGACCGGATGGCACAGGGGGCAAGCATAAATTCGCTGAGACCAGTGGCACAAGAGGAAAAACCAAATTTTGCTTCACATTCAGACCGGAGGGCATTTTAGCCTTTTTACACGCGGGACCCACCTGCCAGGGCTCCTTAACGGCAGAAATTAGACGGAATACAGACGGAATGGCACACGCAGGAGGTCCAAAAAACACGATGGCATAGAGGCTGGAATAAATTTTTTAGTGACACAGAGGAAGAAACCATTTTACGCGATGGCATACAGGGAAAAGGCTCCATAATGTGGCTTGGCCTCTGATATCTATGGATATACACACCTTATTTCTAAGAGCACCTAAAAAAATCAACTTAGAGGCCAAGCTCGGTAACACATATGTCCTACTCTACATGCATCGGGAATTCGGGATTGGTGGGAGTCGACGATGCAAGGTTACCGTCAGAGAAAATAAGAAGTATGGTTAAGATGAATGAAATGAAAGGCGGAAACACATACTCTCTCCATCACAAAATAGATGTCATTCTCACTTCCCTAAAAATTAAAGACTTTTTACGTTTGACTATATATATATATATATATAATATTAATATTTATAATATAATTAGTATCATTAAATAGATCTTTGAATATACTTTCATAATATATTTATTTGGAGATATAAATGTTGCCTATATTTTCCATAAACTCAGTCAAAGTTGAGAAAGTTTGATCAGCACGTATCTCATAGTGACTTTTATTTTGGGACGGAGGGAGTATGTTCTACTGCAGAACATATATTTGCTTTCTATTTAAGAGAATATGAGCACCTTGTATCAAATGGAGAACTTGAATCAAGCAAATAAATTCTACCATAAGAAATCTAAATATATAAAGTACACTTGGTATATGCTTTAATGTTTAATAAAACTTGCCCCTTTCAAAAAAGAGAACATGATATGGCTAACACATGGACCAAGAAACAGTAAAGAGGGAAACTGTGAGTGTATGGCTGTACGTATGCAGGCGTGTTCGTGGATCACAAATTTTCTGACCTTGGGTCGGTCTGGGCCCCATAATACGATTGTTTGCAGATAGCCATGGCGTTGGGCTTTCGACAAGAATGCAAAGGAGCATGTACATGTTCAGCATGCTCTATCTACACCGTTCAATTCTGCTTCGAGATTCGTGCAACACACACTACCCAATGCTTTATATTACTGTTTTATATTGCACACATCTCAAAGCGCAGTGTAAACGGCTTAGATAAGCAATACTAAGCATCTGAAGACTAAAAAATTGCTTTCGGCTTTCGAAGCCCGTGGAATATAAGGAGGCCCAATACGCTTGCCGAGGTCAGCTCTATCCAGCAGCCCAACAAGAACCATAGCGCGGGCCCAAGGTGTCGTGCATGTCAGGAAGGAAGGAAAAAGTGAGTCTCATAAAACAAAGATCCACTCAAAAGAAAATCAGAAAACCCAATAAAAAATCAGGAAAAAAATGAAGAAAGGAAAATGTACATATGATATCCTCAATTATTGAGAGAGTTCAATTTGACTAGCTCAAAAAGGTAGATCTTATGGTTTCAAAATTTCGTGAAGTAAAAATTCGGTTATCTAATTTAGAAAGATAATTTAGACTTTCATAATAATAGTTGAAATAGACAAATTTTTCTAAGCAAGAAGAACACAACACACCTAACGGCCAGTACGGCCACACGCCGTACCTACCTCTGTACCTACCCTCTGCGCGGCGCACATCCTTGACCGTTGATCCGCAGTTCCGCACAGCAAAACTCCCGGCAGAAGAACGTGGCCGGCCAAACCAAACCGACGTGCTCCCGGGCGGGTGGGCGGCGGCGACGGCATGGAGCGAGAGCGGCAGGCGGTGGCGAGGAACAGGAAGGTGGTGCTGCGCGGGTACATCGACCGCGTGCCCAGGGAGGACGACATGGAGCTCGTCGACGGCGGCGCCGTGGAGCTGCGCGTCCCCGAGGGCGGCAGCGGCGGCGGCCCCGCGGTGCTCGTGAAGAACCTCTACCTCTCCTGCGACCCTTACATGCGCGGCAGGATGCGGGACTTCCACGGCTCCTATATCCCGCCCTTCAAGCCTGGATCAGTGAGCTTCCCTCGGGGGTTTTTTTTTTTTTTTTTGGAGCTTTTGGCAGCTTGGGCTCTTTGGTTAGTTGCTGAAGCTGCAAACTGCAAGGTGGGGTCGACGATTTGTGCGCTGATTGAGCAATTTCTTCATCTGTGAAGCCTATTGAAGGGTTTGGGGTGGGGAGGGTGGTCGACTCCACTCATCCAGGATTCGGTGCTGGTGACATTGTTTCCGGGATGACTGGCTGGGAGGACTACAGTCTGATCACCAAGCCTGAACAGCTCAGGAAGATTCAGCCAAGCGACATACCACTCTCTTATCATCTGGGCCTTCTTGGTTAGTCCCTACTTATGTATTTTGTTTCAATTTTTTTTCCATCTGTATTCTAAACCATAGAAAATACAAATGATGTAAAGTACCAAAACATGATAGGTTGTTGACTGTTGAACATCAGCAATGGCATTTTTTTTTTTTTTGCTGGAAAGACTAACCTTAGCCGAACGATTTTATTGCATAAAAGGTACAAGAAAAGGAGATAATCAAATAATTCGATGCCCCTTGCTGCCTCGCACCTTGTAGACATAATGCTGTGACAAGATACAGATACACCAAATGGTTCGGGGTTGTGTGATTGAAAGAAATGGGAAATTGTACCCTTGGTTGACAGATACTGGAATGAAAAAGATATTCCTCTCTATGCTAGTTAATGTTTAATCCACCAAGCTTATGTCTCTTATTATGTGCTTCCTCCATGTATAGGCATGCCTGGTTTTACAGCTTATGTTGGATTCTATGAGATTTGTTCACCAAAGAAAGGGGAGTTTGTTTTTGTTTCTGCTGCATCTGGAGCAGTCGGTCAAATTGTTGGTCAACTTGCAAAGCTCCATGGTTGCTACGTAGTGGGAAGCGCTGGAACAAATCAGAAGGTACTCACTCATACTAGTACTTCATTCATACCTCCTTACCTACATGCATTGCCCATATAGTTGTATCATCCAGAGTCCTCAATATCTTTCAGGTTGAGCTCCTAAAGGAAAAATTCGGATTTGATGCAGCTTTCAATTATAAGGAAGAACCTGACTTGACTGCTGCCTTAAAAAGGTTATATTTTCTTTAGGGAAAATCATACCAAACTAATTTTGCTTGCATGAAAAAATTGATGAACCAAACTAGGAATCTAGGATCATAATGAAAAGGATGAACCTTTCGGTGATCATAAATCTTTTTTCGAACTAATGATCCCTTATCTAATCATCTGATGATAGGAAAAGATTTATGTACCTAGGACGTACATACTATTCTTGAACATAATATGGGGCATTTTATTTATCATTATTGCTAAAATGGTGGAACTGTCGACGCAATCTCTATGTGCACATGTTTTTCAGTCACGTGATCAAGCAAAGTCGACAAATAATTCACCAAGATCATATTTTTATGCTGTGATCTTTCTTGATGTAAAAATCCATGTTTTCCTATGTAGGTACTTCCCTGAAGGCATAGACATCTACTTTGAGAATGTAGGTGGGCCGATGCTTGATGCTGTACTGCTCAACATGCGAACGCACGGCCGCATTGCAGTGTGTGGTATGGTTTCCCAGCATGGGGTAACTGCTTCTGCTGGGATCCACAACCTGTTCTGCTTGATAAGCAAGAGGATAGAGATGAAGGGATTCATCCAGAGTGATTATGTACACCTGTTCTCACAGTTCGTGGATGACATCACCATGCATTACAGAGATGGGAAGATTGTGTATGTGGAAGATATGAGTGTTGGGCTGGAGAGTGGACCAGCTGCCTTTGTTGGTCTGTTCAGTGGTAAAAATGTTGGCAAGCAGGTTGTGTGTGTGTCGCGGGATTGAAAGACCGTGTACATTCCAGTAATGTTAGACGAGCATTGTAATATCGGAACCTCTGTTGCATTGAACGATAAAGAGAAGCCTCATCTTTTTGGATGTCATCTCTGTTGGATGTAGCCTGATCTTGTTCAGACTTCACCTTTTATTTGCTTCAATTGTTGGGAGTATGTCGTCCCACTGTATCTATCAAGTGAAAGTATTTAACTATGAATTCATACTTTTATTCTGAATGATTTCGAGTGCTTACTAGCTACGAGAGACGTCGTTTATACTTTCATGTGAGTTTTGTTCCAGTTGTCCTCTGGTGGCACCAGTGTCCAAAAAAACACTAGGAGAAGTCAGCCACTTTGGTAGTAAATTGTTGAAAGCTCAAACAAAGAATGTTCAACAGTCTTGAATACTTGGATGGTGTTCGTTTGCATTTCATATTCGCTAGATCTAGATTATATTTTTAAACTATAATGTACCTATTAAAATGTGAAGATAGGTTTGGCAGATATATCTTGGGTGCGCCGCTACAGCGGAAAATCCGGCTTGACTATCGGCGGACAAAACGTATTCTAAACCTACCTGACTACCTCCTCTTGTTTAAGAGCTGTACATGAGTGGACGAGCCCTTTCATCTATCACGGCTATTTGCTTCTGCATCGACATGTATCAAACTGGTGAGTTTTCTGATACACCAAATCTTGTGTCCAGAATTATTGCCGTATTCTTGCACATGTGAGGAAAAAAAAAAACTCTCTTTCGTCATGTTCGTTGAATACTGATAGTCATAATAAGTAGGATTAGATCAAAAGAACAAGTAACTGATCGTTTTTTTCTTTTCTTTTTTTGTTTCCTTTGGAGGTAGCTCGAGGCATCTCTTGTTTTGTGCGTCTGTAGGAACAATATTTGTTCACTGCAAGACGTGTGCTCGAGTGTTCTTACACAAAATCTGGCTAAGAAATTGGTTGTGCATAACGTTTGGGATGGCTCCTGCTGCTGGCGATATCAAGTTCTTATTTTGGTTGCTGCTCTTAAGCAGCTCTTCACCGTGTTTCTGTTCTGAATTTGATGTCCAATGCCTGAAGAATGTACTAGAATCAGTGGTTGATTCCCACGGCATACTGGAACCCTCATGGATTTTTGACAACGCCACCTACAATTACGCGTACGGTAATATATGCACATTTGTTGGTGCGGAATGCAGGAGCCCCGACTATTACTCGTTAAGTCTCCGCAACTTGGGTCTTGCAGGCCAATTTCCTCAAGGTTTTGAGTATTGTGAAGGCATGAGCAGCCTGGACTTGCCAGGTAACAGCTTTTCAGGACCCATCCCTTCTGAATCGCACAACGGTTGAAGTATGTGACAGCTCTGAACCTCTCATACAACTATTTCTCCGGTGAGATTCCAGTGGGCATCTCAAATCTTTCCTACCTGCACAGCCTCGATCTTCAGCACAACCAGCTCAGCGGGCAAATTTCACGTCAATTCAGCTCTCTTCTCTGGTTAACTTCATTGAACGTTGCAGACAACCTGCTATCAGGGCCTATCCCGTCAGTGTTTGAGACATTTTTTTTTTAACATAATGGAACAAGGTTTCAGCATCTACCATCCGGAGATGATATACAGCTGCGATATAAGACACACCTCAAAGCTAAAAGGCTTCTAACAAACGTCCAACCAAAAGAGCTTACAACTCCCTTCCGCCAAAGGCGAGCGCTACTCAACAGCACCAAAGGAAAAAAAAACGAACACCGGAACACAACCAAACTGAACACCAATACGATTCCGGAAGCTCGACCCAAATTTTGCGAAGATAGCCATAATTACAGTCTCCAACTTTCTGCAGCCACTAGTAAACTCCGGTCGCTCCTCTTCCTTATGCAGCAGGGACCACTGTCTGATCCAGTAAGTCATCCTGAAAATTACCTGCAAATAAATATTAGATTTTATTTTATTAAACACCATGTCATTTCTATTCAACTATAAAAACCAACAAAGTGCGGCAGCCCCTAGCATAATCTGTTTACAAAGGTTCGGACTAACTCCAACCAGCCAAGAACCAAATAAATTATGAACACTAATGAGCGGTTGAATTCCAAAAGTTATTGCCACAGAGTTCCAAATGAATCTCGCAAAATGGCAATAAAAAAACAAGTGTTGAATTGTTTCAACGCAGCTACAGTAACCACACTGCAAATTTCCCTGCCAACCGCTTCCAATTTCACCGGTAATCTAGAGCTGTATGGTGGCCCTCTGGATAGCAGCAGTAGCGCAGGCAACGAGTCCAGTATTGGGATGATTGGAGCGGCTGTCGGGTTCATCTTGGGGTTTGTGGTGGCCTTCTACTTCCCTCATTGTTTCGTCTGCTCCCGGAAGTTTCATCCCTACATCGTGCCCATATGTTGAATTGTCGATCCATCTTTTTCTCAAAATTTTGTGGTGTTTGGTTCCAAAACCTGTGTAAGGCTAACGCAGACGTAAAAGCTACTGAGTATCTGATTACACCACTACTAGAAAGTGAAAAACCAGGCATTGGTTTTCGTTAAAAAAAAAAGAATCTTTGCGAGTCAATTTGGTCCATCTCTGAAATGAAATGGAATGGAAACATGACGATGCTTCCCATATGAACACAACCGATCAAACAAACTCTCCACTGGGTGTTTCAGCTTGATTCCATTTGCATGCATTTAATACTGTAACACTAACACAACAACAGTTTTGATGACTTGGCAAATTCATCATGGAGAGAGAGAGAGAGAGGAGAGAGTTTTATAGAGGTTAATCTAGACGAGACCCACTGTTGTAAAAAAAATAAAGCTAACGTGACGTGACAGTTTTGACAATAACATCATAAAACTCATCATTGATATGGAAAAAAAATATTGGCCTAAGGGTGTGTTTAGTTGGAGGAAATTTTTGTGTTTTGATATTGTAGCACTTTCGTTTGTATTTGACAACTTCTATTTAACCATGACCTAAATAGACTTAAAAGATTCGTCTTAAGATGTACAGAGAAACTGTACAATTAGTTTTTTACCTACATTTAATGCTTCGTGCATGTGCCACAAAATTGATGTGACGGGGGAATCTTGAAATTTTTTTTAGAAAGTCTAGAACTAAACGGGGCCTAAGAGAAAATTACCCACTCATCTTCACGAAGTATTCTGTCCATTCAGCTAAGTGTATGGACTCCCCTCCTAAACCAATTTACAGATAGAGATTAATATACGAGATAAATTTTTAAGTCTAAATAATTTATGATTTGGTAATGTAGCGTAATCATAAGCGTGTGCTAATAATAGATTAATTAATCTTAATAAATTCGTCTCGCAAATTAATCTCTGTCTACCCAATATTCAATGTGACACCTCCTCAACTTCAAAACTTTTAAGGAGATGTTTGGTTCTCATATCTAAAAATAGTCCCTATCACATTAAATGTTTAGACACTATTTTTTAGTATTAAATATAGACTATTTAAAAATCAATTTCATAGATAGAGACTCTTTTTTTTTAGTTCCATGATTTAACAATATAATGTTATAGTAAATATTTGTTAATGATAAACCAATGTCTTAATAAATTCGTCTCCTACTAGCATCCATCTACATAGTTAGTTTTATAAATAATTAATATTAGTATTACAAAAAAAATAATCAAACATTTGATGCGACACATCTAATTCCTAAAATCGTCACTGTCCTCATATCTTTTTTAGATTACATAGTACAACGAAGATATTCACAACACGCGCACACACACTCACCAATACACGTACCTAAACCCTACCTCTATGAACATCTTTGAAAAATCGAGCCGGTATGTCTTGAAGTTCATGAAATCATCACAGGCGCCTCACTGTCAACGAGGATATCGCCTATCACTTAAACCATAGCACCAATCAGCACCATAATTTTAACGTTTTTACTGGACAATCCTAATATTTTAACCACGTACTCGTTCGCCTGTCCTAATAATTTTTTGATGTGATGCATTCATGCGTCGGCGTAGTACAAGTTGAGGGGTCCAAGTCTTCGATCGGTCTTCCAGGTGTCATTTTCAGACCCAAGTCTTCGGTCTTCGTGGTGTCACTTTCATCGTCAGACTGCTTATTACTCAGGGGTCCGTCTTCGGTCTTCCTGCTTCAAAATTCTTGAGTCAACACCGAAGATAGCGGATTATTTGCCCCGGGGGCCACGGTAGTACTCGCCCGGCCTGGAAAATAAAATTGAGGCCCATCGCCACTACGATAGACGGACGGAGGCAGGGAGTATTTCTTTCCAACTGTGTTTACGCTTCTTCAGCAGAGACTTCACAGACTTCCGTGTGCTCGCCTTCTCTCCGGCGCCGGCTCCCGATCCTGCTCATCGCAGCCCTGGGCGCCGCCTTGGACCCACCCATCGCACCACTCCGCACGCTTGCCTTCTCTTTGCCCCTGCTCCCGCTCTCGCTCATCGCGCCGCTCCGCGTGCTGCTTCGAGTTCGCGAGGAGGAACTGGTGAGTTTCTTGTTACACTGCACCTTCTTGTCCCATACACTAGCAAGAAACAGTTATAGCAGTTGCACATCCACTCAGTCAGTAGAATCACCTAGAAAAGCAAAACAAGGAGGAGTAAAACATGTTTGGACTCCTATTGTTTAATTTGGACTTTGGACTCCTATGCCTCCGTAGTCCGTAGTAAGAATGCTTCTTCTTTGTTTTTCTTTGCCTGTGGTGTGTATCCGAGTATTCTTACACGTGTTCGAGAAGCTCCAGTTTTTGGCCAAGAATCCATCTAGGATGGCTGATGATACCAAGCTCGTCCTTTGGTTGCTGCTTGAACGGCTCGCAAGTCGGCTCGTCGTCATGCTTTGGTCCTGATCTTGATGTCCAATGCCTAAAGACTGTACAGCAGTCAGTGATTGATCCCAACGGCATACTGAAATCCTCATGGTTTACGGGCGTGGAATGCTGGCATCCTGATGAGAATAGGGTTCTCACTTTGCGTCTCTCAGTAATTTGGGTCTTGAAGGCCATCCCCTAGGTCTTGAGAATTGCACAAGCATCACTGGGTTGGACCAGTCAAGCAACAATTTTTCTGGAGAAATCCCTTTAGACATTGCACAGCAGGTGCAGTTTCTAGCAAGTCTGGGCCCCTCATACAATAGATTTTCAGGGGAAATCCCAGTTGTCTCGAAAATGTCATACCTGAACACACTCAATCTTTAGCATAACCGACTCTGCAGTGAAATTGTTTGGGAATTTAATCGGTTAGGAGAGTTCAGTGTTGCGGACAACCAATTGTCTGGGCCTATTCCATTCCCTCTAACGAAGTTTCCGGCATGGAGCTGTGTTGGTAATCGAGGGCTTTGTGGCGCACCGGTGTTGACCAAATGTTATTGCAGCGCCGAGTCCAGTATTGGCGCGGCTGCTGGTTTCGTGGAAGGATTCGTGTTGGCCTTCTACTTCCCTCGCTTATTCGTCTTCTCCATGTGGCTCCATCCGTACTTCGTCCGCATAAGATTCGCTTGCTTTCTCTGAAACTTTTGTCTGACATCAACCTCCGGAGGCCAAATAAGCACTTATGCACTGCGTTTTCAGTTTTCACTAAGGCTCCGTTTAGATCCCAGTTGCAGTTACAATTCTGCACTGTAGCACGTTCGTTTGTATTTGACAACTTTTGTCCAATCATGGTCCAAGTAGGCTTAAAAGATTCGTCTCGTGATGCACATGCAAAAAGTACAAACATGCAAACATTTCGTCTACATTTAATGCTCCATGCATGTGCCGCAACGTTGATGTGACTAGTTGCAGTTGTAATTTGCACTGGATCTAAACAGAGCCTAAAGTTATCTGTAATTTAGCGCCTGTTTGATCCGCTCTGAACTTGAGACCTCTAAACTTTAGAGCTAAAGTCTTCAAATACTTGTTTAGATTGTCTAGCTAATTGTTAGTTGAATACGCAATTAACAACTACTCCCTCCGTCCATTATTGCTAACCAAATTTCAGAATTCTATTAATTATTAGCATCAACCTATTATTTCTATGGATCCAAACAGCGCCTTTGTTATTTGTTTGTATAACGGTTTTACATTCATGCTTAAAATCCTACTTCTTGGTCCCATCCTGGCAGAGATGCATACAGCACCCGCGTTTTTCTAAGCTCAAAAAAGAGTTGAGAAAGCCACAGTGCTATTGTTGTGCTAATAAACGCACTATAAAATGGACGGGAAGGACACCACTAGGAGGCTTAGATCACTAGCTACAAGCTTGTAAGTGCAACACTGAATATTTACCCTGAAGGCCTGAGGCGGCTGAACCCACCACCATTGCAGGTTCCTCTGGAAGCAACGCGGCGAGATCTCCATAAATACGTGAGTCTGTGTACGAGCAGCAGCTGCTGGACTGAAGCAATCGACGGCTCGTTCTAAGCTGTGGTCTACGCGCGTTTACATGATGACGAACCTCATGATCGTCTGGATACTGCTCCTAAGCAGCTTCTCCTCATGTTCTGGTACCGCCAGTGACATCATGTGCTTGCAGAGCCTCAAACAATCACTGGGCGATCCTAACGGCGCGCTGTCATCATGGGAGTTCAACAATCGCACACAAGGATACATATGCCAGTTCATCGGTGTTGAATGCTGGCATCCGTCTGAAAGCACTGTCCTCGTTTTGAACCTCGGCAACATGGGGCTTCAAGGTTCGTTCCCTCAAGGCGTTCAAAACTGCAGTAGCATGGTACAACTCGATCTGTCAAACAATAGCCTCTCAGGACCCCTCCCCGGAGACATCGTCAGGCAGTTGCCGTTCATCACAAGGCTCAACCTCTCGTACAACAGCTTCTCAGGTGACGTATTCCAAACTTCCTATAAAAATGTAAATGATAAGCACATGGGATTGTATTACATAGTAGTATTATTTATATTCTCTAACGCACGAAAGCATCTCAGGCGAAATCCCAAGCGGCGTCGGAAGCATGTCATACCTGAACCAGCTGAGCCTTGAGCACAACAGGTTCACCGGACGGCTCCCCGAAAGCATGGGCGATCTTGCACGGTTAGGTTGGCTGAACGTTGCGGATAACTTCTTGTCAGGTCCCATCCCGGGCTCTCTCCAGAACTTCTCAGCCGAAAACTTCGCCGGCAACGACGGGCTCTGCGGGGCGCCGCTAGGCAAGTGCAAGAAGCGGTTCCACTTCCACTTCCATGTGCGGCTACATATCAGGCTGCGTAGGGTCAACGACGCGTCCAGCATCGGCGCCGCGGTGGGGTTCGTCGTGGGGTTCGTGGTGGCTTTCTACTTCCCGCAATGGTTTCTGTTCTGCGGGAGTCTCCGGCACTACATCTTTCCAATGTGCGCTTGACCTGATGGTCAATTGCTCATCTCTGTTGTTATGGTACTTCTTATATAAGTCGCAACACGACGGGATGTGGCCAAGAAAGACAAAGAGTATACATTATGCTTATGCACTCCCTCCGTATAGGAGAAAAATGTCATTTATGGCCGTAACACGGTCTCCAAAGTATAACTTTAACTTTATATTACTATAAAAATATTTATTAAAAAATGATTTATATATATTTTTATGAAAACATATTTAAAAATAAATCTATTTATATAGGCTTTATATTTCTAAACTCAACAATTTAAAAGTTATTCATAATTTATATTCTCAATGTTTGACTAAGACTGTACTAGAATCAGTGGTTGATTCCCACGGCATACTGGCACCCTCATGGAATTTTAACAACGCCACCTACAATTGGTACGGCAACATATGCACATTTTTTGGTGTTGAGTGCACGAGCCCCGACTCTTACTCGTAAGTCTCCGCAACTTGGGTCTTGCTCTTGCAGGCCAATTTCCTCAAGGTTTTGAGTATTGTGTTGGCATGAGCAGCCTTGATTTGTCAGGTAACAGTCTTTCCCTTCTGATATCGCACAACGGTTGAAGTATGTGACAGCTCTGAACCTCTCATACAAGTATACAACTATTTCTCCGGTGAAATTCCAGTGGGCATCTCAAATCTTTCCTACCTGCACAGCCTCGATCTTCAGCACAACCAGCTCAGCGGGCAAATTTCACGTCAATTCAGTTCTCTTCTCTGGTTGACTTTATTTAATGTTGCAGACAACCTGTTATCAGGGCCTATCCCTTCAGTGTTTGAGACATACCGCGCTTCCAATTTCACCGGGTAATCTAGAGCTGTATGGTGACCCTCTGGATAGCAGCAGTAGCACAGGCAACTAGTGCAGTATTGGGATGATTGGAGCGGCTGTCGGGTTCATCTTGGGGTTTGTGGTGGCCTTTTACTTCCCCCATTGTTTCGTCTGCTCCCGGAAGCTTCATCCCTACATCGTGCCCATATGTTGAATTGTCGATCCTTTTTTTTTCTCAAAATTTTGTGGTGTTTGGTTCCAAAACCTGTGTAAGGCTAACGCAGACGTAAAAGCTACTGAGTATTTGATTACACCACTATTAGAAACTGAAAAATCAGGCATTGGTTTTCGTTCCCAAAAGAAAATATGTGCGAGTCATATCAATTTGGTCCATCTCTGAAATGAAATGGAATGGAAACATGACGATGCTTCCCATATGAACACAACCGGTCAAACAAACTCTCCACTGGTGTTTCATCTTGATTCTATTTGCATTTAATACTGTAACACAACAACAGCAATTTTGATGACTTGGCAAATTAATCATGAAGAGAGAGAGAGAGAGTTTACAGAGTTTAATCTAGATGAGACCCACTGTTATATTTGTTTTTTGAAAGATCCATCATATGGCCGGCATATATTAATAAGAAAAGAAGAGAGTTACATGTGCAAGAAAAGCAAAATAACTTATCAGGTTTGACAGACCGTCAAAATGAGCGCTAGTTTATGAAAAACTACTTACGCACAGATCCAACAGGTGGCCATCTCCCACTATAATGGGACCTCCGTCTCGGCCACTCCTGACTCTACAGCCACGACAGTAAGGGCCTTGCAAGTTGCAAAGTTCCTTATTGTTCAACTTCGTCGCGACCCAAATATATCGACATACAACACCATCACAAAACTCATCATTGATATGGAAATATTGGCCTAAAAGAAATTACCCACTCGTCTTCACAAAGTATTCTGTCCATCCAGCTACGTGTATGGACTCCCCTCCTAACCAATTTACAGATATAGGCTAATATACGAGATAAATTTTTAAACTTAAATAATCTATGATTTGACAATGTAGCGCAATCGTAAGTGTATGCTAATAATAGATTAATTAATCTTAATAAATTTGTCTCACAAATTAGTCTCTATCTACCCAATATTCGATGTGACACCTCCCGAACTTTTAAACTTTTAAGGAGATGTTTGGTTCTCATATCTAAAAATAGTCCTTATCACATTAAATGTTTGGAGACTAATATAGACTAGTTAAAAAAATCAATTTCACAGATAGAGACTTTTTTACTAGACGGATTTTTTAAACCTATATAGTTCATGATTTGACAATATGTTGTTACAGTAAACATTTGCTAATGATGAATTAATTAGTCTTAATAAATTCGTCTCCTACTAGCATCCATCTACATAGTTAGTTTTATAAATAATTAATATTTAATATTATAGAAAATAGTTATATGACACGATCTAGTTCCGGAATTCGTCACTGTGTCCTTATAATTTTTTTGAGATTACATAGTACAACGAAGACACCCACAACACGCCCACGCACACACTCACCTAAGAATACACGTACATAAACCCTACTTTATGAGCGTCTTTGAAAGACCGAGCCGGCAGATCTTGAACTTCACGAAATCACCACAGGCGCCTAACTGTCAACAGGGCCATCGCACATCACTTAGTGTCAATCCTAAAAAATCACTGAAAAAAAATACGAACACCAAAATTTAAATCTTGATGAGTAATGTTTCACTGGACAATCCTAATATTTGGACCACAAACTCATTCCACATAAATTTTTGATGTGATGCACTCATGCATCGGCGTAGTACAAGTTGAGGGGTCCAAGCTAGTCTTCGATCGGTCTTCCAGGTGTCATTTTCAGACCCAAGTCTTCGGTCTTCGTGGTGTCATCTGTCATTTTCATCATCAGACTGCTTATTACTCAGGGTCCGTCTTCGGTCTTCCTGCTTCAAAAGTCTCGAGTCAACACTGAAGATAGCGGATTATTTGCCCCGGGGGCCACGGTAGTACTTGCCTGGCCTGGAAAATAAAATGGAGGCCCATCGCCACTACGATAGACGGACGGCAGGGAGTATTTCTTTCCAACTGTGTTTACGCTTCTTCACCAGACTTCCGTGTTCTCGCCTTTCTCATTCTCTCCGGCGCCGGCTCCCGATCCCGCTCATCGCAGCCCTGGGCGCCACTCCGCACGCTCGCCTTCTCTTTGCTCCTGCTAGCCCCCGCTCTCGCTCATCGCGCCGCTCCGCGTGCTGCTTCGAGTTCGCGAGGAGGAACCGGTGAGTTTCTTGTTACACTGCACCTCATCTTGTCCCATACACACTAGTAAGAAACAATTAGCAGTTGCACATTCGCTCAGTCAGTAGCATCACCTAGAAAAGCAAAACAAGGAGTGGTAGAATATGGTTGGACTCCTCTGCCTCTTTAGATATGTTTAATTTGGACTTTGGACTCCTATGCCTTTTTAGTACTCCCTCCATTTCAATTTATAAGTCGTTTAACTTTTTTTTCTTTAAATTTGACCACTCGTCTTATTCAAAATTTGTCCAAAATATGATATTTTTTATTATGACCAGCTTATTAATAAAAGTTCTTCGAGAATAAGTTAAATTTAACTTTTTTGCGTATATTTTTTAAATAAGACAAGTAGTTAAACTTATGGTTAAAAAGGTCAAACGACTTATAATTTGGGACGGATTAAGTACGTAGTAAGAATGCTTCTTCTTTGTTGTTCTTTGCCTGTGGTGTGTATTTGACTACTCTTACACATGCTCGAGCAGGTCACGTGGGAATTAAGAAGCTCCAAGTTTTGGCCAAGAATCCATGTCTAGGATGGTTGATGATACCAACTTTGTCATTTGGTTGCTGCTGTTGAGCTGCCCGTCGTCATGTTTTGGTACTGAGCTTGACATCCAATGCCTGAGGACCGTGAAACAGTCTGTCATTGATCCCAACGGCATACTGGAATCCTCATGGAATTTTCAGAACGGAACCGCTGGTTTTATATGCAATTTTATAGGCGTGGAATGCTGGGACCCTTATGAGAATAGGGTTCTCACTTTGCGTCTCAGTAACTTGGGTCTTGAAGGCCAATTTCCCCAGGGTCTTGTGAACTGCACAAGCCTGACTGGGCTGGACCTGTCAAGCAACAGTTTTTCAGGGCCTATCCCTTCAGACATTGCACGACAGGTGCCGTATCTAACAAGTCTGGACCTCTCATACAACAGCATTTCAGGGGAAATACCAGTTGTTGTCTCGAAAATGTCATTCCTGAACACACTCAATCTTCAGCAGAACCGACTCAGTGGTGAAATTGTTTGGGAATTTAATCGGTTAGAGGAGTTCAATGTTGCGGACAACCAGTTGTCTGGGCCTATTCCATTGGCTTTTAGCAAATTTCCGGTATCTAGCTTTGCTGGTAACCAGGGTCTTTGTGGTCAACCGTTGTCGACAAAATGTGACGCTAGAAGGAGCAGGATCAACGACGAGTCCAGTATTGGCGCGGCTGCTGGTTTCGTGGTAGGATTCGTGGTGGCCTTCTATTTTCCTCGCTTGTTCGTCTTCTGCCCGAGGCTCCATCCCTACGTCGTCCGCGTATGATTGCTTGCTCTGAAACTTTTGTCTGACAGAATGGCCGATATACACACATACCACCCTTAGAGCAACCACAATCTATATGGACCAAGTAGTCCATATGTGCAGCTTTTGCGTCAGTGGTCTATAGTTATTGTTGTCTTCACAATGTATATGGACTGCGTAGTACATATGTGAGAAATAGGGAAGAGAGAGAGTGCAGAGAGAAAATCATTTGTTTATTCCTTATGGGCAGCCCATAGGGCTATGGGTACCTTTACCTATGGACTGCTCTATGGACTACCTCTATAATGTTTCAGCTAGCTGATAGACAATTTTTTAATCGCTATAGACTGCTTTACTGCAACATTGTGGTTGCTCTTAGGACAGAATGGCCAATCGTTCCTATGGTTAATGGTTGCCATGTGTTTTTGAGCTTGCATATGCTTCACTTAAAAATGATCCGGAGAGTTGAAGTTGGACTGCAAAATTACATGCAACAAAAAGGATAAAATTTGAATAGAGTTGAGCAAAATTTGCAAGTCTCAAGGGAAAAAAACGTCGCATGTTGGTTTGAGCAGGCCAATTTCAGTAGGGCCCTCGTCAAGGCCCGTAAAAAACCAGCCCAAGGTGGTTTCGGCTATTCGGGATGCAAATCTTGATTTTTCTTTGGAAACTCGTTCGATCTCGTGAGAACTTATAAATTATGTGCCGAATAAGTTTTATATTGAGGTAAAATCACCCCCTTTATTTAATATGAGAGAGAATCATAGCTGATTGAAGGGCCCATCTATCTATCAAATCAGCAAAATACCAATCTATCTTTTTATCTTCTATCTGAAGCTTTCTTTGAACGCCTTGCTGTGTCCAGAATTTCTCTCGACGAGATTTACCGGTATTCTACGTGGCATTGTTGGTCCTAAGGCACCCCCATTTTGTGTCTCCTTGTGGATCTTCCCCAGACTTTGAGTGGCGCGTTCGTGGGTCTTTTGGAGGAAGAACTAGTATTGAATCGGACTCGCCAATATGATAATAGGCCTATTCGTTTAGATTTATCCACAACATATTTTGGTCGTGTGTTGCTACCTCTCTGTCCGAAAAAAAGATATAACTCTCACTTTTTGTGGTATCAAAAAATTTAAAGTTTAATAACAATTATATAAAAAAGTAATAACATTTCTGGTACAAAATAAGTATCATTAAAATAATAATGAAATACTCATTCTTAGAATTGTCTTAAGTAAAAAATTTTAAAATTTTGAATGAATTTCTAAAAAGTCTGTCAAGATTAATAACATCATATTGGTACAATTAGATATGTCACAGAATATATTTTTCATAATTAAAGTACTAATTTTATGTCATAAATTTTGTTACTTCTTCCTATAAATAAAGTTAGGCAAAGTTAAGACAATTTGTCTAACACAAATTTAAGAAATTGATTTATTTGGAGACGGTAGGAGTATATTTTGTAGTAAACCTAAATAAAAACACCAATGTTAACATTATCATCATAAATTTGGTTAAAGTTAGTTTGACTTTCAGAAAATCGAATTCTATAGTTACACCCTTCGTGGGCACAGAGAGTAACTTATTTATGTGTGGCAAATACACCCCCGCCAGCCGTAGGTATATATCTGGGTCTGTTTGGCTGGCTGGATTATACGGCTGATTTGTTGTGAGAGAAAAATACTGTTCTGTGGCTGGTTGAAGGCTGAAACTAGGCCAGCCGAACAGAGTTTCCATAGTTTCATGCTTCCGAGTGTATTAGAGTCCTCTCATCTAGCCGGTCGTTTATTGCTAGCTGCTCAACTAGAGTGTCAACTGCAAGGGACAGCCCCTCCAACCTTCCTTCCGGATTGTGAACAGCTGGTTCAATTCCTAAATTCAGAAGACCTCTCTAACCTGCCTGATTGGAGAATAAAGCCCTTCACGCAAATCTACTCCAACTACAACTCAATCAGTAATGCCAAGCTCCTCAAGATCCCAAGAAACCTCAACATTACGGCAGATGTTTTAGCTCACCAAGCCCTTATTAGTGATCTAAATTCAGAGCATGTTTCTTGCTCTTATGATCATATATCTCTCTGGCCTATGTAATGTCCAACAGGCCATGCTTAGGCACTAATATTTGTAATTTTACGCTTCTCACAGCTCGATGCTGTTAATATAAAAGTTTGTTTGCTGTCAAAAAAAAAAAAAAAAAAGAGCAACCCTAACCTCTCCGTCGACTCCGCCGCGCCTGCTGCCGAGATTGACGGCGACGGTGATGCACATCTGATGCCCAACGCCCCAACCTGAGATCACGTCCGTCCACCGATCTGCCGCTGCTGCCAGGCCGGGGAGGCCAGCAGCGACGGTATGGACACAGCCAAGCCAAATGGGGACGAGGAAGGCGGGCTCGATGCCCGATCAATTTTCATGTAGCAGCAGCCGCCAGCTCTGACGAAGCACAGAGCGCGCGGATGGTTTTGGATGCGTACGTGTCAGATCATTTATTAATTGGGCGGTGTCAAGCGGAGTCTGAAAATACGGCACCATGCATAGATTTTCTTTCGTTCTACAGTACTGTACAACTCGAAATAAAAAGACAAAAAATATTGCACAATCTGAAAGGAGTAGGGATTAAACTAGTAAGTAGATACACAGAGTAAAAACAAATTCAGCAGGCCGGAACGCAACTGAAGCCGAAGCAACCCATCCAGCGGCTCCTGCTGGACGCCTTCTTACGCTGCTGCTTCCGCTGCATGCATGCGATACGTGACATCAATCGACAAATCATAATCACATACAGGTCAACATAAGACGAGTGCTCCTGTGCTACAATTTTCGCGCATGTACACACGACATATACGTACACGTATGACGTACCCTTGGTTTGAAGTCCAGCTGGTCGTGGACGAACTCCGGCGGGGGAACCTGGTACAGGTCGGCGTCGACGCGCTGCACCACACGCGCCGCCGCCCTAGCCGCCGTGCCACCGGTGCTCTTTGCCGGCGTGCGCGGCACGGACGACGACGGGACCACGGCGTCGGCGGACGACGACGCCCTCGCAGGTATCGCAGCACGGGGGCGCTTGCCGCCGCCGTAAGATGACCTGTCCGCTGCCGGCCTCCGGACCTTCCTGCCGACCGGCGGCGGCTTCCGCGGGGGCGGCGAGTACTTGAACCACACGTCGCTGCGGGCCTCCAGCTCCGCCGGCGCCGCATAATACGCCGCGTAGCTCTCGAAGGGGACCGCCGCCACCGCCGCGGGCGTGGCAAGCTCGTCGGCGCTGCCGTAGTAGTTGTAGTTCCACTCTCCGAATGCCGGCACGCGCCGCCTCCTCGCCTTCTGCAGTGCATGACATAGCTAGCCTCGTTAATGAAATCATTAGATAGAAGTAACTATAGATCAGCAATGCGATAGAATCAATCAATTTTTCATGCATGCATTGTCGAACAAGGATTGGTTTCATCAAACAGGTGACTTGTTCTTCTCACTTACCTCCATTTTGTTGCTTGGGTCCGCACGGGTGACAGGGGGCAGACGACAGAATGAGAGAAGGAAGGGGATAGAGGGAGAGAGACAGAGACTGGGGGCCGGCCGGCCGGGATCACAAGCGAGAGAGAGAGAGAGAGAGAGAGAGAGAGAGAGGCAGAGAGCTATGGTCAGAGAGTGTGGAAATAGTCTAGTAGTATGCAGCTGCCGTGTGGTAGTGAACGAAGATGGTCATTTTATGGACGTGTGAGCCTGTAGCTGTGTATATTTATAGCCGTAATAAAATTCGAGCGCAGCGCATGGAGGAGCGAGAGCGATCGAGCTAGAGAAGGAACGAGTGGCGCGGTGTGAAGTGAACGTGAGGCCTTGACTTGGAAGAATGAGCGAGCGAGGTAGGTAATAGCTGGTATCCAAGGCAGGCAGGGAAGGGGAAAGAATGGTGGGTTTCGTTAGTCCTCTCGGCCTAGGCACGCACGCACGCAGTGCAGCGCCCAGCACTAGTGTAGAAGCTACTCCTACTACTAGTGCTGCGCGCATGCAGATGCAGCAGCGAGGAAATGGAAAGGTGTGGGGGACGACTGCGGCGTCGTGGGCGACTGCCCTGCCCGTGCCCGGCGTAAATTCGAGTTTGACGTCGCGTCGTCGTCCAAGGCTGGCGCCCCGCGCGTCTCCTGCTCGTGGCTTTGCTTGGCTTCCCACTGCACTCCATGTGCATGCGATCGGGCGGCTAGCCACGTTCCTGCGCCGGCCACGCGTGGGCAATGGCTGCTGCTGCTGTTGTGGGCGGGTCGCCCTGTACTGTACTGACGGCTGATTCACGCAGCATATGGGTGGGGCAGTGACCGTGAGGAGGGCCCCGGGTGTCGCTGTGACGACGCTGCTGTGCGTGGGAACAGTGCAGGCGCAGGGTTCAGTCTTCAATGGCCTTGTATGTACGTTTCCTGCTGCATGCGCGCGCGCGTTTATTATTATATTATTAGTAGGACGTTCCAACGTTCCTTACTTGTACAATCTATATAGCTTTAGCTTCTATAGTTCCATAGCAGCGGGTCATGTCATTTGTCCATAATTCCGCCTTTAATTCGAGGATTCCCGTGATCTACAGTAAGGACACGGTTTCAGTCCGTATTATGTGGTTATAGGTTTGTCTATACATGAGTGTGTGTAGTTAGGTCAGTTTTAGTGGCAAATTTTATAGCGTTGTTTATAAGACTATCGTGTCACGTAGAATAAAATGAAACATTGTATTGAGAGTGAATGTTCCTATTCTGACGTTAAATTTCATAACTCATAAAGAGTTGTGCTAAATTGCATACCCAGAGAGTTTTACCTCTGTCTTATTAAATACACTGTCATGTTATCGAATATGCCTATGTAGCAAGCTATTTAATGTAAAATGAAGCTCAATTGAAACTTTCACTACGAATGGCGTTATAGGACTGTCTGTACATAGCTAGTGTGTGTAGCATGCGTGTATAGATTAAGAGTATGTGTACATAAACAGATACTATAGTTATACCCAATTAATTGAGAGGCGTCAAAAAAGTTCCGCCTTTAGGTTGCGCAGGGCATTGCAAACTACTAGTAGTAGGTAGCCACTCTTCTACGTATGCATACGGGGGTAAGTGAGACTGCATGCGAAAGAGAGAGTAGGAGTATTCTGACCTTTTCCCTCGCGCCACAGTATAGAGTGTAGACAAGTAGACTTCCGCTTCGGGGAGGCTACACCGCTACACAGGCTGGTCAGCTGCTTCTCTGAAACCTTGGAAGTGCATGCATGTGAACCGTTGATAAATACGTACGTATACCCCTCGGGCAATACAAAGAGATGCATGGCCAGCTAGCTCTCTTCAAAGTCCAGTGTTTGTCAGCGGCTGCGGCTGCATGCACTCTGGTAACGAAACCGGACGGTCGTCCTACGCTCCTACTACACATACAGCCATGCATACTGGTGCTAAGCATGGGTTCCGGGATTGCAAAATTTGGAGACAGACGACGTTAGGAATGAAAATGCAGAAAATTCGGAACGGGGCTCAGCTGTGTTGACTAGTACCTACCCCCTCGTCTCTTTATACATGTCGTTTTAGGTTTTTTACCACAAGTTTAACTAGATTTTAAAGATAATACGGATAACATTCGTATCTCTAAATAAATTTATTAAAAAAATTAGATTAAAAGATCTATCTAATGATATTAATTATGTATCACAAATATTAATATTTTTATATAAAATTAATTAAAATTATTTTTTTCGAAAAACGAAAACGATAAATATTTAAGGATGGAGGGAGGAGTACTAATAAAAAGGTTCTTATTTCAACAACATTCGGCCAAAAATCAACTGCGAAATCATAGCTGCTTCATGTTCACAAATTAAATGGCATAGTACTGGTACTGCATGAGAAGACAAGATAATGATGCACTTTTAACGTCTCGAGACACCTAGATATGACTTCTCCATGTCCTGTCTTCTGTGCCTAACAGGAGCAATTTTTCTTCTTTGCGAGTGACATTTTCTATGTTCTTACACAACTTTTCAACGGGTGAGAACGAAGCTAAGGCAACGTTTAGTTGAGAAACTTTTCTTCTCTCCCATCACATCGATTATACTTTTAGTCTGCATGGAGCACTAAATAAAGTAGCAACTATTGTATGTTTGTACTTTTTATCTGCCTATCTCGAAATAAATCTTTTGAGTCTACTCAAGCCATAATTAGATAAAAGTTGTCAAATACAAACGAAAATGCTACAGTTACAAAACTTCTCGAAATTTCCAAACTAAACGCACCCTAAGTCTTTTGAGTTTTGACCGAAACGTCTGAAGTTTTTTTTGTACGAATGGTTGATTTAATTAATTCAATGTGTAATTACGTTTAATTTGGGATTGGCAATACATGTAAACAATCTCTCCTATAATTGAATTTATAAATAAAGTTATGTCCACTTAATAAAGTGTATCCTGCTGATGGATGCAACCTTTGTGTACTCAGAAAAGTGTACATAGATAATTGATTTCATTAAAATCGAAGGCCACGAGGACATATAATCAAGATCTAAGGGCTGTAAGTCGAAGTTTGTCAAAAACTCACCCGCGCGCTCCTACCTTCTCATCCACGCATGCCCTCCCCGCACCGCAAGCACGCACTCGGCGGCCAAGGATCGAATCCCGCCCCGATCCCAACGCCTCGCGAATATCTGATTTTCTTTTCTACCGCTTCGTAACCTTAGGCCCCGTTCCGTTGGGGAAAAGGGATGAAAAGTTGCACCGTAACACTTTCGTTTGTATTTGACAACATTTGTCCAATCATGGTCCAAGTAGATTCAAAAGATTCATTTCGAGCTAGCCAAGTGAAAAGTACAAATATGCAACAGTTGTTACTTCATTTAGTGCTCTATAACACCTCTCGTGTTACGATAATTAAAACCTATCATGTCATCATGATTTCATGTAAAAACATCCCGCATAAACTGAAAGGTCCTTGTTTGGTTTTGATAATTGAGTGATAACTTAGGTGGACTAATATGTGTTTAAGGGTTGATTACACAGGTGATTAGTCCACAGGTACATATGTGTGAGCATCTATGCCATGGAGGTGAAAATGGCTTGGAGATGATGCTTAGCTCACACATATGGTATGAAAGAGCTAAACGCATGAGACATGACATGAAGTCATGTGGCTATGTGGAGAAGATCAAGACAAGGCTTCACGTCGACGGACCGGTTGCAAGTGTGAAGGGCAAGTCGGGTGATGGCTTGGCGCCGATGGACCAACGCAACGGTGAAGAGCAAGCAAGTCAAGGATCGATGAACCAAAAGCCACGTGATGATATGAAATGGATCATATCATTCATGAGGTGTTGGTGCATGTGTTGCACCGGCATCGATGGTGTCGGAGATGATGATGAAGACGGTGATCGAAATGGAAAGCGCAAGGCAAAGGTATAATCTAGGGCATTTCCATTTCACCGGTCTAAGGTTGAGTAAAGAAGTGCTTGACCGGATTTAGGATAGATGGCCGTACTATCAAGAGGGGCAAACTTGTTTGCATATCGGTCATCTAGTGCCACTTGAGTGATCTAACTTGCATGCGTTGCTAAGATCGAGTGGCACGGTGAAAAGAGTGAAAAATCCTTTGAAAAATGTTTGTGAAAAGCTAACACACATACACATAAGGTGTACACTTGGTGGTGTTAGCACATTTGTAAAGGTGGTGAAGTTTGGAGTTGAGAGGAGCTCAAAAAGAGCGTCGGACGCTGGCTTGGGTAAGCGTCGGACTATTGCGTTCAGTCCAACGGTAAACCCTAGCACCTGTGCAGTTGAGTGCGATCGTCGGACGCTGTCTGCAGTGACAGCGTCGGACCATCCTCGTGCGTCCGACGGTGTTTGGCTATGTGAGAGTCGGGCAGTCTGATGGGGTGAGAAGCGTGAGCGTCGGATTATTGGCGGACAGTCCGACGGTGCATCGCGGCGAGCTCTGAGAGCGTCGGACTCTCGGCGTTAGTCCGACGGTGAGCGTCGGACCAACGTCCGACGGTTTTCAGGGCTCGGGGAGCTCTCTGGAAACGTCGGATCGTGGTTTCGTTTGGTCCGACGCGCCGTGTATTTTCAGTCCGACGGTGCAGTGGCAGTGGGCGTCGGACCGCGGGTGTTGGTCCGACGTTCGTCCGTCCGACGGTTCGTGTTGGCGCGGGAAGTTAGCCGTTGTGATCCAACGTTCGACTTCAAACGGCTAGTGACACGTGGCGGCCATCGGGAGCGTCGGACCGTGGACATTGGTCCGACGGTGGCGCGGCTGAGCGTCCGACGCTCAGTCCGATGTCCGGTTTGAGAGGGCAACGGCTCTATTCGCTTGAGGGCTATAAATCCAAGCACTTTGCGGCCTTGGCCGACTAGCTGAGCACTCTTGGGCCTGTGTGGCTTATGTAGGTGTGCTTGGGAGCTCTCTAACTCACTAGTGTGCTTAGTGTTCATCCAATTGATCGCTAGTGAGTGATTCTAGTGCGTTGCATTGAGAGATTGCAAGAGTTGGCATTAGGTGATCGAGTTGCAAGCCGGTGGTGCTTGTTACTCTTGGAGGTCGCCACCTCCTAAACGGCTTGGTGGCGAGAGACTCCGTGGAAGCAAGCAAGGAGATCGTGCTTGGCTCCGGAGCAAGTTTGTGAGGGGTTGGAGCTCACCCCGCGGGAGATCACAAAGAGCATCGCTAGTAGAGCGAGACGTGAAGAGCGACAAGTGGTCCGGCCGAGTCAAGTGCTAGAGCTTGTGGTAAGCACTCCACGTGGGAGAGTGTGACTTGCGGGTCACCACTAGCAAGAGGACCGGCGGCAACCTTGGAGCTTGTCTCAACGGAGGACGTAGCTTGTGGCGACAAGTGAACCTCCGGGAAATAAATCACCGCGTCAACATCTTCCCATCCTTCGCGGTGGTTTGGTCCCTTCTACACAAGTTATTTACTTTGTGCATTACTCTACTTGTGTAGTTATAGTTGCTCTTGTGAGACCGGTTAGCTTGTGTAGCTTGCCACTCACCTTCTTAGCTTGTGTAGCTTAGAAGTAGTTCTCACTTAGTTTGTGTAGCTAAGTGAGTTGCGCTCCTTGATTTGGATTGTGTATCCTTGTCATTGAGCAAGTAGTGAGCTTAGGTGCTTAGTGCGCTTTTGCTTGCTAGTTGATAGGAGTTTCCCCGGTATTTGAAGTACTAGTGCTTAGGTTTGTGTGATCTTGCGCTAGAACGGTTTGGGGAAGCTCAAGGTAGACTTGCACCTTTGCTTCTTGCTAGGATCTTTTGCAAGGTGCTTAGAGTCTTAGTTAGAGGGGTGCATTGTCGCTAGAACCGATTAGGTTTTATTTTCGCTGCGATTTATTTTTGTCGGACTATTCACCCCCCTCTAGTCCGCCATCTCGATCCTTTCAATTGGTATCAAAGCTTGGTCTCTCAATTGCGGTCTTAATCGATCCGAGAGGATGGCGGCTTATGGGTTAGATGTTGAGTGTCCATACACATTTGACGGCACACACTTTGCACGTTGAAGAAATTGGATGGAATGTAATATTAAATTTATTTCTCCTCAAATGTGGTGGATCGTAGATGTAGGCTTTTCCCATGCGATTGATGAGGATAATCCTACCGAAGCGCAAGGGAAATGCTTACAACTCGGTTACCTTGCAATTGACATGTTTCGTAGATCTTTGGATTATAGCATCTTTAGACAAATCATGAAGTTTGAGACTGCCCATGAGATTTGGGCATTTCTCAATGAAAAGTATGGCAAAAACTCCAAAGATGAAGATGAAGCCAAAGAGCAAAAGCTTGGTGACGGAGTTGCGGAAGTTGAGCACATCCACAACTCGGTGATTGTGGAGGAGTGCTCTTCCTCAAGGTCAAGTGAGAAAGATGATGATTCTACCTCAAGCTCACTTGACGATGGCTATGAGAATGATGCATCTACAAGCTCTTCATCCTCATCGCATTGCTACACATCACTCGGTAATGGAAAGGTATCTATTGGCAATGTGGTTGTTAATTGTGATGATCCAAATTTTGAGCTTGTATGCAAACTCTTTAATGCTTTAGAAAATGAGATGAACAAAACAAAGAATTTGACTAACAAAAACTCATTTCTAAAGAACACTTGTGAACAACAAAAGCATCAACTTTATGTCATGAGTTGTTCACACGAGGAGTTAAAATTGACTCATGAGGAGCTTTGTGTTGCTCATGAAAATTTGGTAAAAGACCATGTTTTTCTCACTAAGGAGCTTTTAAATGAAAAATCTAAAACTAGTGAGAGCTTATCACTTGGGTCAAATGATCAATCACATATTGCAACTAACCCTTGTGATGTAGGCATAAAGAATGTATCCGCCTCATGTGATGATATGCCTTGTTCTTCACTTTTACATACTTGTTCTACTTCTATGTCTTGTGAGACTAACCTTTTGAAGGAGAACAATGAGTTCAAAAGTCAAGTGAAGAACATGAGTGACAAAATAGAAAGGCGGAACAACTCAAGTGTCACCCTCAATAACATGTTGAAGAATAGAAAAATTGTCAGTGACAAGAGTGGCCTTGGGTACATCAAAAAGAAATGGGACATGACCAAAGGTGAAAGAAAGAGAGCTAGAAAAGAGAAGAAGCAAGAGCGAGAAAGACTTGCTCATTTCATGTGCTTTATATGCCATGAAATGGGTCATCTAGCTTTGTCATGCCCTACCAAAGAGAAGCCCAAGAAGAAAGAAGAGGAGAGGCTCACGCATCCACAATGTCCCAAGTGTAGCACTAGAAGTGATATCCCTTCTACGTGCCTATACAAGAGATTTGTGAGGCCTCAACAAAAGCCACAAGACAAGACACCCCAAGATTAAGTCAAGACCAACCATGAACCATGCTATGGTGACTTGAAGAAGAAGAATATAAGAAGGGGTAATGGAAGAGGAAGGCATCCAACTCATATTCATGATGCCAAGTTGATGATGAGCAAGATTCAAGAGAAGAACAAGATGGCTCACATCAAGTGTTTCAAATGTGAAGATATGGGTCACTTTGCCTCAAAGTGTCTTAACAAGCTTGAGAAGAAGGCTCAAACAACCCAAGAGAGGCAAGGAAATGAGAAGCACAACATGAGCAAGAAAGAGAAGGCTCAAGCAAAGCAAAAGTGCTACTCATGCCGGGAAAGGGGACACATGGCTCATTCATGTCCCCTAGGTAACACTCGTAAGCCCATTTCAATTAATACAAATTCTATGCTTAGGAAGGATGACAATGGTACCTCACGGTTGCTATTGCTAAACATCCCGCTATCCATACTAAGGCTATGCCTAAGTATGTTGCTCCTAACTTAAGAGGACCCAAGCTTGTTTGGGTACTATCAAAAAATGGATGAATGTGTGTAGGTACCATGGCATTGGAGGCTTGATTCAATTGTTATTCATATTGATCTTCACTTGTTAAATCAAGTCATGAAGCCTAGTGCATATCCTATTCCAATGCCAAGTCAAAAAGAAGTGAAGTCCAAGTTCTACAACATACAAGTGCAAAAGTCCAAGTTGTTGGTGGTTCTTTGGATAATTATTTGATGACTTGCAAACACTTGAGTGAAGCTTGCAAATGGATGATCACGAACTATCAAGGTATATCATTTGTTGATCAATCTTATTTGGATGCATATGGGTTGATTGAATTGGATAAATATGCATATGTTGCTTGCAATAAGAAGTTTGAATGGAATAATTGCTTTGTGATCAAATTTGAGTAGATTTGGTTGGATATGATCATAAGATGACTTTTAGTAAGTGGATTGAATGGATATATGTCTTGTGAGAGTATTCAAGCTTGTTTACCTCAAGTTTGATTCAATCTGATGAAAATTAGCTCAATTGATCAAAATCTGTCCAAAATTACAAAACTGAGCTAGCTGTGAACAAAGCCATGTTTGAGTAATCAAAACTATTTGGATTGGCTTGAAAATTGATATACATGCTCTAGACTTATGGTACAAGTTGCTGTAAAGATCTCATAAGAATTGGATAAGGATTACTTTGGTTTTGGAGTAGTTCTTGTCAACTATAGTGCAGTAGTTTTTCAGCATGTAGCAGTGTGGAGAAAAATGATGGTTGGCAGTCCATACTTGGTCAAATGAAGCTCAAATTTTTGTGGCTGCTAGTAGACTCATAGAAGGTCATCTCCATAAAATTTCGTAGCAATTGGACATGTACATTGGGAAATATAGCATATTATTTAAAAGGTACAGAATCTGTCCACAAGAGAGAATTATTGCAAATCTTTGGTATCTCTTGCATTGAAAGGCTCTTAAGTTGGAGTTATGATTACAAGTGGTTGAGAGTCTCAATTGTTTGGTTTTGGATCATAAAGATTGGTACTCAAGTGAAGGTCAAGACCAAGCAAAGAAAAGATGAAGCTTAAGTCCTAGTGATGAATAATTGGATAGAAAGAAAAGGACTTAAAGAAGTAGAAAGAAAAGGACTTAAAGACGCAATTCAAGTTGATCATCATGTTAAGTCCCTAGATCAATCAAGCAAAGGCAAATTCAAGTGAGTATTGAAGATGTTTCTTTGGAGAGAGGTCACTTCTCCCGATCGTTGGGGCGTGCCGCCTTATGTAGGTAAACCAAGTGGGTAATGCTTGGATGGCTAATATGTTTGATTCTTGCTACATTCTTACAAATGGCTCAAACGGTGTGAAGGCAAAGTTTGTTGGTACGTCCATGTTGGGTCCAAAGAAGAAGACCATTTGGGTACCAAAGAGCTTAGTCACTAACCTCCAAGGACCCAAGCAAGTTTGGGTACCTAAAAGGAATTGATCTCTTTTTGTAGGTCAATTACAAAGCCGGAGGGAGGCATTGGGTGCTTGATAGTGGATGCACTCAACATATGACGGGTGATTCTAGTATGTTTGGCTCTCTCAATACAAGTGCAAATAGTGGCTATGATGCAATCACATTTGGTGACAACAAAAAAGGGAAAGTGAGAGGACTTGGTAAAATTGCTATCTCCAATGATATGTCCATCTCAAATGTGTTGCTAGTTGAAAGCTTGAACTTCAATTTGCTCTTGGTTGCACAACTTTGTGATCTCGGTTTCAAGTGCATATTTGGGGTTGATGATGTTGAAATTGTTAATGTTGATGGGTCAAATTTGATATTCAAAGGGTTTAGATATGACAACCTATATCTTGTAGATTTCAATGCTAGTGAAACTCAATTGTCAACTTGTTTGATCACTAAGTTAAGTTTGGGTTGGTTATGGCATAGAAGGCTTGGTCATGTTGGAATGAAACAATTGAACAAACTAGTGAAGCATGATCTACTTAGAGGCTTGAAAGATGTCACTTTTGAGAAAGATAAGTTTTGTAGTTCATGTCAAACCGGCAAACAAGTTGGAAATACACATCCTAAGAAGAGCATGATGAGTACTAGTAAAGCTTTTGAGCTCTTGCATATGGACTTGTGTAACAACCCTAAAAATCCACACAATCTAAAAATCCCAACCAATTAAAATTTTTCATTTATTTATTGTGAAAACCCATTTTTCTTGTGCAAGCATATAGGTTTCATTATGAAATTGGTAAATAATGGAGTGTAGTTTGCATTTTAATTCCATTCACATAGAATTATAACTTATGCATCACATTTGGGATTTATTGCAACTTATGTTTGTATTTACTCAATAATTAAAATGGGCAATATATGTATATATACACTAAACTGAAAATAGAAAAGGAGAAAGAGAGTTAGGCCAGCCATTCGTTTCGGCCAGCCGGGTCGCTAAGCCAGCCCCAGGCCCGCCCGACCTTCCTCTCCTCATCTCACCGCGCGCGGCCCACGTCGCGGCTCGGCAGCGCACGCGCGCGACCGGCACACACGCGCTCGCTGCCAACCCGGCCCCGCCTGTCAGCCGCTCTCGCCCCCCCCACTGTTCTTCTTCCTCACGAAGGCGACGCGCCTGCCGGGGGTGTCGCGCGAATGGCGTGACCCCGGTCCCACAGCCGACAGCATGGCAGAGCCCTGACCCCGCTGTCCCCCTCCTGTCCCCTCCTTTCTTGGCCGCCAAGCGAACCCGCGCCCATCCGGAGCCCTAGATCCACTCGAGCCACGGCCCTTCGATCGGCCGAGCGCAATCAGGACCGTTCGCCATTGGAGCTGGCCAAGCTCGCCTATAAATTGGAGCACCCCGAAACCTTACCCTCATTTCCCCTCGCCGCCACCGCAGCACAGACCAGCACACCGCACCAAACCCAAAGAGAGAGCGTAGGAGAAGGGCGGAGCAGAGGAGGAGAAGCTGCCGGAGCGCCGCCGCCGCGGAGCACGCCGGAGCCGGACACGGAGGAGAAGCCCGAGCTGCGGACGAGGAGCGGCACGGCACTGCGATCGCTCTGCACGGCTCCGACTCGCCACTGCACCGCCATCCTAGCTTCACCGACACCACGGTGAGCCACCGCACGCCATGTCCGAACCTTGCCCTGCTTTTGCCATGGCGTTCCACCCTCGGGACGCGCAGGCACGAGCCTTTACCGGCTCGGGAAGATCACCTGCACCATGCACTCATTCGACCGGCCGAAACCCCCGGACTACAAGCTTGCTAGACCGAGAACGCAGCACGACGCGTTCTCGGCGGAGCGCGTTTACCACCGACGCGTTCCGACGCCGAATCACCCGTTCCGAGCAATCCGACTAGCACCCGTATATGTTAGAGCGTCGTGGAGCACCGCCACGACCCCCTCGAGCTAGCTACGCGGATCTAAGCGCTAGAGGAAGCCTGAATCGCCCTGGCCGCGTGCGCCGCGACCTTACCGGAGCACCGCCGCGAGCCGTTGCCAAAAGAAGGTCATGCCATGGCTAAAGCTCGCCACCAGAGTGTTGTATGCCTCTCTGGCCTCACCAATTTGACAAGACCGCATTCGATTGAACCAATACTTGGTCGTAGCCGCGATGCCGCCTTCCGCCGTCGTCGGCGACACGCCGCCGCCACAACCGAGCACCTTGGAAAGCTCGGTAGCCAAAATTGGTAGTTGGTATACCATCGCCTTAGACCCTGGACGCGTATACATCTCCTAGAAGACCTCCTTAGCCCCGCCGGAACCTCACAGTCGCGACGACATCGCCGCCGACACGTTCCGCCTCGCCTAAGATCCGTTCCGAGTACCCCCGGTCGCCTCGCGCTGCGGAGAAAGGCCGCCGAGGTTCGCCAAGTCTGCCTCGGCACCGCCGCTAGAAAGCCGAGCCCTGCCTTGCCGAAATATGGTCATCGCCGCCCTGTCATCGTCCACCGCACCGGAGAGACACCGCCGCCTTGAACAGACGCCCTGGAACCCTGCTAGCACCAAATTTCCGATTCGCCCGAGCCTCCGCGAGAGACCTCGGGAGAACGGCACCCTCGGCGCACCAAATCTCCGATTCGCCCGAGCCTCCCCAGGAGAGCTCGGGAGAGCAGCACCCTCGGCGCACCAAATCTCCGATTCGCCCGAGCCTCCCCAGGAGAGCTCGGGAGAGCGGCACCCTCGGGCGCCCAAATTTCCGATTCGCCCGAGCCTCACCGGGAGAGCTCGGGAGAGCGGCACCCTCGGGCGCCCAAATTTCCGATTCGCCCGAGCCTCACCGGGAGAGCTCGGGAGAGCAGCCCCTTCGGCGCCCACATTTCCGATTCGCCCGAGCCTCCGCGGAGACCTCGGGAGAACGGCACCCTCGGGCGCACCAAATGTCCGATTCGCCCGAACCTCCGCGGGAGACCTCGGGAGAACGGCACCCTCGGGCGCACCGAATCTCCGATTCGCCCGAGCCCCCCCGGGAGAGCTCGGGAGAGCGGCACCCTCGGCGCCGCGAATTTCCGATTCGCCCGAGCCCCGCCGAGGTACGCCGAACTATGCCGAGCCCCGCCGAGCTACCCCCGACCACCGCCGAACTATGCCGAGCTCCGCCGAGATACCCCCAACCACAGCCGAGCTACCACCGACCACCGCCGAGCCACGCCGAGCTACGCCAACTCCGGCAACTCTCTGGGAACCAGCATCGAACACCAGGTGGGCGACCATCGGGTCTGTGTTCTGTTGAGGCGCCACTTGCCGCACTACTGGACCCGCGCGCCACGTGGACCAATCCCGAGCTGCCCCTATTAACCAAACAGTTTTCTCATTTTCAGAAAATAGGATAATCTTCGGAAATTCATAACTTATTCATACGAAGTCCAAAAATTGCGCACCATATATCAAAATTCTCAGAAAAATGAGATCTACAATCTAAGGCTGTGTTTGTGTGCATTTGGCTCTTTATTTTATTGGATTTTTCTGAAATACTCTATAGGAGTCGCTGACGCGACTATTTCGTGTTCGATTTCAGAGACGGAGGAGGATCTGACTAAGGAAGACGACCACGAGTACTTCCAAGAGCTAGGAGACGACTACGAAGGTGCCACGTCCCACCAAATCCTTAGATCCTATTACGCATTGCAAATGACATTGTTGCTATTGCTTTATGATTACGTATGGATTGGTTGCATGGTAGTATATTTGAATTCCCTGCCTTGATAAGACTTTACTCTGCTATCCGCTGTTAGGTTAGCTGCTGCTTAATTTACTGTTACTCTTCCACTACTTTCTACTTGCTATATGCTATGTGGTGGAATTGGGACGGTGTATAGCTGATTATAACCACTGGGAGAGAGTGCTGCGTGCGTCTTGGGTGCGTGGTAAGGGTTGATGTCGACCAAGTGGGATGTGAGACGAGCCCATGGGGCAAGTCGTGCCGGGGGTGCAACCTGGGCATCCCCAAGCGAGATACCTGTGGCGGGTAAAGTTGTTGAGGAGGTTCCGGGTGGGATAGCCTTGGTGGTTTGAAGCCCGTGGACGGAGGTGCTGTGATAGCACGGGGAGAGTATCCCCTAAGTGGAGATGCCTGCTTGGTCAAACCTAGGATGGACTAGTTTCAGGTTCATGGGAATCCTTTTCTACTCACTCGCTTCTGATGGGCGGGAGACGGCTGGACTACTTGGTAGGACGGTGCCACTACTGCTAGGTTGAAAGGTGATAAGGGTGGGCGGAGACGGTCGATGGGTTCCCGTTCCGTCCTAGATGCACAGTACCACTGGATGGGCCCGGTACTGTGTCTCCCAGTCTCAGCATAACGGTGTAGGATCCGGAATATCCCAGGGCTGAGTGGTAGGGTGGCATCGACCTAGGCAAGCAAGCACCCGGAATTCTGCCTAGGTGTTTGCGCAACACCTATGATGGCTAATCTTGTGGGTAGTGAAACCTCTGCAGAGTGTATGGTTGATCGATCGATACATATGCCAACCTGTTGGCTATGGACCTTTCCTGTGAAGCTTCTACTAGTGTAGTGAGTGTTCTCTTCTCCCCCTGGATGACATTTTTCTGGCAGTGTACCCGTTGTGGTAGTGTGCCGCTGAGATAGGCCCGAGAGGGAGTTGGGCCTGTCGAATGAGAGTGAGGTGTGGGTATGTGAGGTGTGGTGATGGGAAAAGGGATGATGGTGTTAACTGGTGATAAAACTTGACTAATTAAAACATTGATTACAGCTGCATAGGAAAACCTCAGCCTATAGGTCTGCTTGTATAGCCTTGCATCCACTTTCCACAAGGCAAATGCTGCATAGGTGGGCTCCGTGGCCAGTACAAATCGTACTGATAAATTTGCTGTCAGGTGACGAGAATGAGTACGACTTCGAGGGAGATGATGACGAGGAATAGGGTCACGTGCTACACTCAAGTTGGCCGTGAAGGATGAATCGCTTCCGCATCTTCTAAAGCTTCTCTGATTGTTGATTCCGCCAGTGTGGCGATGTAATAAATATTTATGTAAGACTTATTTACCGTTGTATGGATCCTGGTGGCAACTGAGATATGGGTAATTTCATGGATTGTCCCAAGCAATCTGTTGAATTACAATTCGAGCCTGTGGATTTCCCTTCGCGGAAATCAAGGTCGTTTCAACTTGTTTGGACCAACCACATATACTAGTATTGGTGGGAGTAAGTATGTATTTGTGATTGTGGATGACTATACTAGATATACATGGGTATTCTTTCTAGTTGACAAGAGTGAAGTGTATGATATATTCAAGTCTTTTGTCAAGAGAAGCCAAAATGAGTTTGAAACAACCATCAAGAAAGTTAGAAGTGACAATGGTAGTGAATTCAAGAACACCAAGATTGATGAATTGTGTGATGAGTATGGCATTGGACATCAATTCTCACCCCAGTATACACCACAATCAAATGGCATTGTTGAAAGGAAGAATACAAGCTTGATAGATATGGCAAGATCAATGCTAAGTGAATACAATGTTAGTCATTCTTTTTGGGCCGAAGCAATCAACACCGCTTGCTACTACATCAACCGCTTATATTGCCATGGTATGCTTGCAAAGACTCCTTATGAGCTATTGAATGGTAGAAAGCCCAACATTGCATATTTTCGGGTTTTTGGTTGCAAATGCTATATTCTCAAGAAAGGCACAAGATTGAGCAAGTTTGAAAAGAAATGTGATGAAGGTTTCCTACTTGGCTATTCAACCACAAGCAAGGCATATAGAGATTGGAATTTAGTTAGTGGTACTCTTGAGGAGGTACATGATGTTGAATTTGATGAAACCCAAGGCTCTCAAGATGAAGTTGAAAATCTTAGTGACGTGAGAGGCAATGACTTGCAAATGCAATGAAAGATATGGATATTGGTGATATTAGGCCAAGGCAAGTCAATGATGATGAAGATGATGGTGCAATTCATACTAGTATGCAAGTTGAAAATGAAGCAAGTGCAAGTGACTCACAAGATCAATCTCAAGTGTAAGATCAACAAGCTAGTTCATCCCAATCCAATGATCAAGTTCCTATTCTCCAACCGGTCTCTATTGCAAGGGATCATCCTTTGGATCAAATCATTGATGGTATTCAAAGTGGAGTTCAAACTAGAGCAAGACTAGCTCAAATTTGTGAGCATTTCTCATTTGTGTCAACCATAGAGCCAACCAAGGTTGAGGAAGCATTGAAAGATGTTGATTGGGTCAATGCCATGCATGAAGAGCTCAACAATTTCACAAGAAATCAAGTTTGGGAGCTAGTGGAAAGACCAAAGAAACACAATGTGATAGGAACAAAATGGGTCTTTAGAAACAAGCAAGATCAAGATGGCATAGTAATAAGGAATAAGGCTAGATTGGTTGCACAAGGTTACACTCAAGTAGAAGGTCTTGATTTTGGAGAAACCTATGCACTGGTTGCTAGATTGGAGGCCATTAGAATCTTACTAGCCTATGCTTGTGCCTACAACATCAAGTTATATCAAATGGATATCAAGAGTGCATTTCTCAATGGGTACATCAATGAGTTGGTTTATGTGGAACAACCTCCCGGATTTGAAGATGTGAAGAAGCCCAACCATGTGTACAAGCTAAGAAAGGCATTGTATGGTTTGAAACAAGCACCTAGAGCATGGTATGAGAGATTGATAAATTTCTTGCTCTCAAAAGGGTTCAAAATGGGAAAGGTTGATACAACTCTCTTCACTAAGAAGCTTGGCAAAGATTTGTTTGTGTTACAAATATACGTGGATGATATCATCTTTGGATCAACAAATCAAGATTTTTGTGAAGAATTTGGAAATATGATGGCAAGTGAGTTTGAAATGTCCATGATTGGTGAGCTTAGCTACTTCCTTGGTCTTCAAGTTAAGCAAATGAAGAATGGTACATTTATAAGTCAAGGCAAGTACATAAGGGACATGGTGAAGAAATTTAGATTGGAACATGCAAAGCCTATGAATACTCCTATGGCAACTAATGGGCGTTTGGACTTGGATGATAGTGGTAAAATGGTGGATCAAAAGCTATACAGATCAATGATTGGAAGTCTTCTTTATGTGACCGCATCTCGACCGGATGTCATGTTTAGTGTGTGCATGTGTACACGATTTCAAGCCTCACCAAGAGAAAGTCATTTGAAAGCCGCAAAGAGAATATTGAGGTATTTGAAGGGCACACAAGATGTTGGGTTGTGGTATCCTACTAGGTGTTCATGATCATTGCATTGCATATAGATGCTACTGACACTAATAAATCCTTGAAAAACTCTTTTGAAAAGGCTAACACACGTGCACAAGGTGTAGAACACTTGGTGTTAGCACATGGGAACAAAGGGTGAAAGGTTTGAGTGAAAATCCTAAGAAAATAGAGCGTCGGACCGTAGAGTCATAGAGCGTCGGGCCATTAGCCTGGGCCATTAGCCTCGGTCCGACGGCTAACACTGCTGAGAGCGTCGGACGCTCAGTTTCTGAGCGTCGGACCATTAGCCGAAGCGTCCGACGGTACAGAGCAACGAGGAGGTCACACGTGGAGAGCAGGTGAGCGTCGGACTCTCGGCGTTAGTCCGACGGTGAGCGTCGGACCAACGTCCGACGGTTTTCAGCGCTCGGGGAGCTCTCTGGGAGCGTCGGACGGCCGCGTTCGTTAGTCCGACGGCTCCGTCTGGCTGAGTCCGACAGTGGTCAGCTTAGGGCGTCGGACCGTATGGTTTAGTCCGACGCTCATCCGTCCGACGGTTCGTTTAGCGCGGGAAGTTAGCCGTTGTGATCCAACGTTCGACTTCAAACGGCTAGTGACACGTGGCGTTCATCCGGGGCATCGGACCGTGCAGATTAGTCCGACGGTCTGGCCGTCGGACAGTCCGACGGTACGCAGAAAAGTCTAAACGGCTAGTTCTTTGTGTGTGGCTTATAAATAGTCACTGGCTGGTTTGGGGAGTATCTCTTGGCACTCCTGAACATCATAGCATACTTGTGAGCCTTTCGACTCCACTCTCACTCATCCTACTTGATTGTGATCATCATTTGGTGAGTTTGGAGAGCATCAAGTGCATTGCATTGATAGAGATCATCTAGAGGCACTTGGTAGTGGTGATTCGCAGTGGTTTCTCTCATTACTCTTGGAGTTTGCCGACTCCTAGACGGCTTGGAGCTGCGAGGATCGTTGAGGAGAGTTGGTGATTGTCTCCGGCTCTGATCAAGGTATTGTCAGGGGTTCTTGAGCCTATCCTCGCGGGAGATCGCGAAAGGCATCTTTAGTGGATTGCTCGTAGCTTGGTGGATCCCCGTCTTGTGTTGGTTGTGCGGCACCCTTGAGAAGGGTTTGGCGTGTGATGCCAATTAGCGCGTGAACCTCCAAGTGGGTGTATCGTTACAACGAGGACTAGCTTGCCGGCAAGCAAGTGAACCTCGGTAAAAAATCTTGTGTCATCTCTCTACCGAGGATTTTTTTTGTATTTGATTGATTGGTTATATTGGGCTTCATATCTTCTCTACACCGGGGGTATTGAAATCACCTTTACTCTTTACTTTTGTGTACTTACTCTCTTGTGTAGTTTGTTAGTTAGTTGCTCACTTAGGAGTAGTGTATAGCAGTGACATAGCCTTTGAGTGTGAACTAGTGATCATAGTGTAGTATACTTGTCTAGGTGACTTGCATAGTGTAGTTTAGAGCTAGTGCTTTGCAAAGTTTGCTATTGTTACTAATCGGCTTGTTAAGTGTTGTTTGTAGATTTTTATAGGCTATTCACCCCCCCTCTAGCCATTTAGGACCTTTCAACAGTGCCGAGCAGGGCACCGCTCCCCTTCCTCTGTGCGTACACAGGGCCGGGCATGCTGCCGCATGGCGCGGCCGCCCGAGGCTACCGGCTGCCTATCGCCGGTCGGGTTGGAGTCGTGGGGGGGCCCAGAGCGCTGTCTACTACTTGTCTCCTTCCTTTCTTCTATTAGGAGCCTGGCACCACCATCTTCTCCTCCTCCCGTTCCTCCACGCCGCCGTGAAGTTGAGCTTGGTCGCCAAAGAAATTCATGGTTTGTAGTGCACCTGCCTCCAATTCAATGGGCTAGCGAAACCGCCATGGTCTCGCGAACCAGTGAAGCTCCGCCTTGCCGCTTGAGACCACCGAAAACTCCCAGGCGAGCCTGTTCTTCTCCGCGGCCGGCAGAGCACCACCGTGAGCGCCCCTGCTATGACCGGTGTCCTACAGTTAGCCACGTCCCTTCCTTGTTAGTGTTTAGCCTCTCCATGGCCCTGTGAAGCTCTCTGTCCAATCCGTTTTTCCTTTGGGTCACAGACGCCGCCGGAACGGGGACGTTGCCGTCGGGTGTAGCCGCTGCGACCGCCATCACCGTCGACAGTGGGCTCGGCTGCCTCTCCGCTCCGAACGTCGCAGACCGCATAGCTTGGTGAGTACTGTATGTTTTCCTTATTATTGGGTTGAGCTCTCTAGAGCCGTAGGGCCACCGCGCCGCTGCGTCGCCGTGCCGCTCGTCGATCGAGCCGCCATGGCTGCGGCTGGCCATACTCTAGTCGTCCCACCGCCAAAATAAGCACGTAGACAGGTCCACGGGATCATGGGCAACACGTGTGGATGCTTGTCCTTGCCGGAAGGACCACCGGCGATGAGCTCCGCGGTCCGCGCCGCCGGGTGCCCGATTCGGCCGGCGGGAAGAGCGAACCAGGGAGGGAGAGGAGGCAGCAGGCCACGCTTGGGTCCGTGCTGGGCCGGCCCAGTGACCTGAGAGCGCGCTGAGGGAGAGCCGCACTGGGCCGAACTGCTGCGCTGCTGGGCCAAGCCGGTGTGCTTGTGGCCCGAAGTTGTTTTTCCTTTTTCGAAGACTTTATTAATTTCAGAAATATGCTGATTTTGTTATTTTCATAATTATTTATTGGTGTATGATAAAATCCTAAAATTAATTTTGGATGCTCTTTGTGATATGTAGAATACCCTAAAAATATAAAATAAATATTTTAGACACTTTCTGTATGTAGTAAAAATATGTATTTTAATTAATAAATGAAGCTTCTATGATTTTTATAGGTCAATATAATTACCCAAAAATCATGAAATTTGAATTGGCACTGTTTTAGGGTAAGAACTATTTGTTAGAAAAGTTTAGGGTCAAATGGAAGTAGTTTGCTTATTTATTAAATAACTGCTTAATAAATTGAATAATAAAATAAGTAGAAACCCTAATCCCTGTAGACTTGTGTGTTTTTGGATTGGTTGAAGACTATGGGTGACTCACTATAGTGATCCTTGGCATGTTAACTGGTGTATTACGGTAGATATTGAACAAGTTGTACAGCGGCTTTCTATGACTGTTAAAATGGTCAATAAAAACGAAATGCGAAAACACCCTTTTACCTTATGAGAAATGTTTTGCAACCTTACCGTGAAGGAAAGTTGCACTCAAGGTTGATAATTAAATATTTGTTCTACATTTTCCATTAATGTCATTCCGCACCATGTAAGCATGCATCATTATTTTACTTGTAGTGATCGGGTTCTCGGAAGAATTTCTTGATTGCTCCCGACGGAAGAATTATTCGTCAGGAGAAGTCAAGTGGGTTTCTCTGGTTTTCTGGCAGAAGTGACAGACCTGCAACACAGGCAAGCCCCGATGCATTCAGCCCCTCTCCCTGTGATTTGAAAAACGTTTATAACTTGAGTTAATCTACTGCATTAAGTTGATAGGAGTTGATTGATAACCCAATTGCTGCATTATGTCACACCCGATTTTAAGAATAAAACCAAATGCATAATATATGTATGCCAGGATCAATAACTCATACATATATCGACGTCATGATAGTATCATCACAATGTTGAATAAATAATCGTAACATTATTACAAAAGAACCCGTGGGTCTAAAAGAAAAGTACATGATAACTGATAACAAATCTACAGCGGGAAGGGACGCCATCTCCACAGGAACATCGACCGGGGGCAACACCAGCCTAGTACAAGTCGTCGGGGTCATAGCCACCGTCCTCCACGTAGTCCTCCTCGTCAACGCCGTCGTCTAGGTGGGGTAGCAGGGAGACAAAGAAGAAGGGTGAGTACATCGAAATGTACTCCGCAAGTGTAGGAAAAATATGACATGTGGCTTATAAACAAAGGTAGGCTTGACTTGGTTGGACACAACACCTGAAGCGACACAACCCTATATCCTGAATATCCTAAGCACCTATTTATCTAGGTGAAAATCTCATCTCCTCATAGTAAACAACACTCGGAAGTCCATCAGAGCAACCACACTTGGAAATCCATCCAAGCAACCAATACTTGAAAGTCCATCCAAGCACCCATTCCTTTCCCAAAGGAACCACCCAACCGAGTACAAGAATAACCAACTAATCTCGAAGAAATCCAAGCCAGCTCTTGACCGCGAGCACGGCTGATATATCAGTTTTACACTCTGCAGAGGTTGCACACCTTCACCACGAGTCGTGTTATTCCCCATTACGACAAACACTGCCTAGGTGAATGGCGGGGTCACACTACAAGGCCGTTACAAAGCCCTCTAAGTCTGTTTTACACGTACCTCTAAGGTTTCACCGCTAACAGGGGTAACAACCCACTGCAGAAGCCCCCTCTTGAGCCACACAAACCATCCTTGTGTAAAGTCATAACTTAGAGAAGCTAATTACTTAGCCAGGTCCAGCCCCACTCCAGACCTCATGGATACGCTGTAAAGCCAGGTTACTGACCTCCTAGGGATCCAGGCAGGATAACTAGCACAATCCCAAACCACCGACATCAACAGCCGTTCCACAGCACAAACCATAACCACCACCAAAACGGTCCATCCTGCCGGATTTGCCTAATCACCATGTTTCTAAAAAGATTACAATTCCACATATTTCATATATCATTAATCCATATTAATTATACTCTTCCCAATCCCATGACTGCAAGGCTAAGCATGACTCTACCATATTCCCAATCCCCAGGTTAACAAGGATGATATAAACAAGTTCTAATAAACCATATAATGGGATTCAAATTTAGACTTAGCATGCAACTAAGGATCTAACTACTCTACACAAAGGTAAATAAAAGTAGGTGCAATATGAGCAAGGACACTTGCCTTCGTAAAGCGTAGGGTCGAGGGTATCAAACACCGGATCCTGGGAATCCTCGCACTCAACACCGTCTGGCGACAATCATCATACATGGCCCACACAATACAATAAATAAGAAACAATACACTAACAGTGGAAAAACAGTATGAAAATATTATAAAAATATAGTATTCGTTTCTACGATCGTTTTGATATAAAGAACAAGCAAAACGGATTTAAAATGAATAAGTTATGATTTTTGGTAGGTTTTCTATAGAATAATAATTAATATAATATTAACTCGAAATTAAAAAGTTGAAAATATACTGTGCAGCAGTATCAATATGTAGATTATGAAATTATGAATCTAATGCAAGTTGAATGGATCAATTTGGATCAAAAATGACAAAATTATGGGTTATTGAATTTAGAATGGCAAATCTGTAAATACTAAAACCTATTTTTGAATTATAAATAACAATTTCCAAATTAAAACTCTACCCAGAGGTTGGGACCCAATTTAATGAAACTACAGGGGTCCTCGGGAAAGAATTCCAAGGCACAGTGCACAGTGGTGGTTGGACCACGGGTTGGAACATTAAAATCAGGAGGGGGTTTTGCGCTAAACTGTCAAACGAAGGGGTACGGGGCGCTCTGGACCATCCGATCTTAGATCGACAGTCGCGATTAGAAGAAGGGAGGAGAGAGGGGCGGTGCCAGCCGGCCGGAATAGAGTGCTGCGGCGGCGGCTCGCCGGAGGCTCGCCGGCGCAACCACAACAGGGCCTACGGAGCACTAAAGAGCGCGGGAGAACGTCCGGGAGAGAGAGGAGTTCACATGCATCTCACCTAGGTGGTTTTCGGAGGCGGGGGCACCTCGGTGGCGGCTATCTATGGCACGGGACGGACGGCGGTGTGTTGTCTCGATGGTGAAGGTCGAGGCACGGTCAAGCTGGGAGAAGAGAGAGTCCCGAGGCTTCGGAAACTCCTATGGGATCTCTGGGAACCTCCAATTTCGACGGGGCGGCTCCAGTGACGGCGAATCTACTACGACAGCAGAGCTAGGTGGCGGCGATGCCTCGGTGGGGCTCGGAAAGGCTGGGGCGCACGGAGAAGAGAGGGGTTCGGCGGCTGCGACGTGGACGAAACAAGGTCCCGGGGTCCTCTTATAGGGCGGCGGCGCGTCAGTAGCTAGGCCAGCTCGCGGGAAGGGCGGAGCAGGCGGTTACCGGCTCTGCTCTCTGCGTTGGAGGGGAAAGAGCTGACATGTGGGCCCCGCGTGGCGGTGAGAGAGAGGGGAAGTGGGGGTGGCGCGGCTGCGGGCTGCGGATTGGGCCCCTGCTGGGCCGGCTTGCGCGCTGGGGAAAAGAAGGGAGGGAGGAAAGAGTGGGCCGAGGGGTGAGCTGAGTGTTTGCCCTTTCTGTTTTTTTCTTTTTCCTTTCTTCTTTCTTTTCTATTTATTAATTTCTTTCCTTTAGTAAAATACAATAGATGAATAGCAAAGTATTATAATTCTTATTATTTTTCAAGGGAAATCGTAATTAGTATTTTTAGATCAAAATAGACATACTTTATTTATTTGTAAAATATAAATTAAAATCAATCGGAGCCTAACCAAATATTTTAAAATAATCATTTTTTTTCATCCAATAAAAATATGCAACGGCATGAATGCGACATAACAATAAATTATTTATTTAATAATACTATTAATTAGAAATAATATAATTAAGTCTCTAATAGAATTAATAATTGCTAAAAAATAAAAGTAGGGTGTTACATATTGCCAACCTTGACCACAGAAATATCTGGAACCCATTTTAAAATAAAATGTTTGAAAATGCTTAGCCCTGCTTGAATAAATTAGATTTGCATAAAATGCTAGTTTGAGCTATTGTGATATATATATATGCCATTGATTAATTTATAAAAAAGGAATTGGTATATTCTCGTTCAGTGGCTGTGCACTTGACCAGTACATTATCACAGACGAGAAGGAGTTTTCTTGCTCGGTGGTTGTGAATTTGAGTTAGAGTCCCAATGCTTGACCATCGGCGGAAAAAGGGATTTGAAAACCGTGTGGTTACTTGTACTTGGGTTAAAATCCCAATGCAATGTCTCCGACGGAAAAATAAATTAGGGACCGTTCGTTGTAGGCCTGCTGTGATCAAGACTTTGCAACTAGCCACATACTACGGAAAGCCTCTGACTCCGGTGGCTCTACTACTTGAACCGACAACCACGCACTGGGAGTGGAGAGATGGCGAGAGTAGCGTGTACCCTCGTGGCCGACGTGCCTAGAGAGGAGAGGAGTACTGTGCTCTCGGGTGGCGCAGGACCGGTTCAGGGGTAGAAAAGCCGTGGTATGCGGGGTTAGTATATGCAAGTTTAAGTGCTACATATGCAGTGTGAATAGGGTTCCCCAGCTGGGTATTAATCGATTCGAATCGTCGTTGCTCCTCGGATATGGAGACTTGATCCTCTGAGCTACAATTGAAAAGTGGTTCAGAACTAGGTGTTTTTTAGAATAATTAAGAATTTGAAAGTACGATGATATATGAGAATGAATTTGGAATTATGGATTATGATTTAAATAAGATTGAGTTAAAATATTGAAATAGGATAGTAATGTCTTTCTGCAAAATATTTTGACTCTTACTAAAGCCTTACCTTAATTCCCCTCAGCGTGCATTCCTGACTCTTATTTCTCTTTCTTAGTCGGGTAAGTCTTGCGGAGTACCCCAGTACTCAGGGTTTGTTAACCCCTGTTGCAGGTAAACTAAGTGTGCAGTTCCGCGTAGGACCGTGCCGGTCAGCAGATCGTGCATGAATGATAAGGAATATGATATGACCCTTGGACAAGGTGTCCAGTTGTATGATGCTACTCCACTACGAACCTCTGGTTTGGAATAATGTCATTTATATTTGTAAACCTATATTTATGTAGTACTTCAGCACCCTTCACTCTGACTTATATTATTTGTGTAAATTGTTGTAATATTTTCAAGGTCTTTACAATGAGATCCTCGGGTGAATTAGGGTTTCCGAGGAAACCCGGCAGGCCACCTAGGTCAAGGGGAAATCGTGTAGATTGATCGTGGGCCCTTAGGGACGCTGACGGTTATAGGGTCGAGATGGCGGAGTAGAGGGGGGGTGAATAGTCCTTTATAACAACTAATCGCAGCGGAATAAAACCTAATCGGTTCTAGCGACAATTCACCCCTCTAACTAAGACTCTAAACACCTTGCCAAAGATCCTAGCGAGAAGCAAAGGTGCAAGTCTAGCTTGAGCTTCCCTAAACCGTTCTAGCGTAAGATCACACAAACCTAAGCGCTAGTACTTTAAGCACCGGGGAAACTCCTATTAACTAGCAAGCAAAAACGCACTAAGCACCTAAGCTCACTACTTGCTCAATGACAAGGATACACAATCCAAATCAAAGAGCGTAACTCACTTTAACTACACAAACTAAGTGAGAACTACTTCTAAGCTACACAAGCTAAGAAGGTGAGTGGCAAGCTACACAAGCTAACCGGTCTCACAAGAGCAACTACAACTACACAAATAAAGTAATGCACGATATAAATAACTTGTGTAGAAGGAAGAAAACCACCGCGAAGGATGGGAAGATGTTGACGCGGTGATTTATTTCCCGGAGGTTCACTTGTCGCCACAAGCTACGTCCTCCGTTGAGACAAGCTCCAAGGTTGCCGCCGGTCCTCTTGCTAGTGGTGACCCGCAAGTCACACTCTCCCACGTGGAGTGCTTACCACAAGCTCTAGCACTTGACTCGGCCGGACCACTTGTCGCTCTTCACGTCTCGCTCTACTAACGATGCTCTTTGCGATCTCCCGCGGGGTGAGCTCCAACCCCTCACAAAGCTTCTCCGGAGGTAAGCACAATCTTCTTGCTTGCTTCACGGAGCCACAAGCCACCAAGCCGTCTAGGAGGTGGCAACCTCCAAGAGTAACAAGCACCACCGGCTTGCAACACGATCACCTAGTGCCACTCGATGCAATCTCACAATGCAACGCACTAGAATCACTCACTATCAATCAATCGGATGTGCACTAAGCAAGTGAGTGAGTGGGAGGGCTTCCAAGCACACCTACACAAGCCACACAGGCCCAAGGGTGCTCAGCTGGTCGGCCAAGGCCGCCAAGTGCTTGGATTTATAGCCCTCAAGCGAATAGAGCCGTTGCCCTCTCAAACCGGCCGTCGGACTGAGCGTCGGACGCTCAGCCGCGCCACCGTCGGACCAATGTCCACGGTGCGACGCTCCCGATAGCCGCCACGTGTCACTAGCCGTTTGAAGTCGAACGTTGGATCACAACGGCTAACTTCCCGTGCTTCAGCTCACCGTCGGATGGAACACCGTCGGACCAACGAACTCCACGGTCCGACGCTTCCAGAGAGCTCCCCGAGAGCTGAAAACCGTCGGACGGTCGTCCGACGCTCGCCGTCGGACTAAACCCAAGAGTCCAACGCTCTCAGAGCTCGCCACGTGTCAGCTCTCGCACGATCTGCACCGTCGGACGCTCGGACAAAAGTCCGACGCCCACAAACTTCAACGTCCGACGCTCACAGGCCAAACACCGTCGGATGCACGAGGATGGTCCGACGCTGTCACTGCAGACAGCGTCCGACGCTCGCACCACAGCACAGAAGACAAGGGCAGACTGTCGGACCGAACCCATGGTCCGACGCCCCTGGCCTTAGCGTCCGACGCTCTTGCAACTTCGCCGAAAACCTCCGAATCCTGCCTCGCAAGCTCGGCAGGAGGAAGAGAGAGAACCACACTCTCTCTACCTCACAACACCACCTCCAAACACTTTCACCTTTGCAAAAGTGCTAACACCAACAAGTGTACACCTCATGTGCATGTGTGTTAGCTTTTCACAAACATTTTTCAAAGGATTTTTCACTCTTTTCACCACGCCGCTCGATCCTAGCAACGTATGCAAGTTAGATCATTCAAGTGGCACTAGATGACCGATATGCAAACAAGTTTGCCCCTCTTGATAGTACGGCCATCTATCCTAAATCCGGTCAAGCACTTCTCTACTCAACCTTAGACCAGTGAAATGGAAATGCCCTAGGTTATACCTTTGCCTTGCGCTTTCCATTTCGATCACCGTCTTCATCACCGTCTCCGACACCATCGATGCCGGTGCAACACATGCACCAACACCTCATGAATGATATGATCCACTTCATATCATCACGTGGCTTTTGGTTCATCGATCCTTGACTTGCTTGCTCTTCACCGTTGCGTTGGTCCATCGGCGCCAAGCCATCACCCGACTTGCCCTTCACGCTTGCAACCGGTCCATCGACGCGAAGCCTTGTCTTGATCTTCTTCACCTAGCCACATGACTCTATGTCATGTCTCATGCGTTTAGCTCCTTTATACCATATGTGTGAGTTAAGCATCATCTCCAAGCCATTCTCATCGCCATGGCATAGATGCTCACACACATGTACCTGTGAACTAATCACCTGTGTAGTCAACACTTAAATACATATTAGTCCACTTAAGGTGTCACTCAATTAGCAAAACCAAACAAGGACCTTTCAACGGTGCACGTGGGCCCCATAATTAAGACGGTTCCGTCACATGCTCCATGCAGACGAAAAGTACAATTGATATGACGAAAAATAGTGACAAATTTTGCCATCTTAACAGGGCCTTAGCCCTCTTGCCCTCTTCGTAACGCCCCGTGCCACCACCGCCGCCCGTCGCAGCTGCCGCGAGGTCCTCACCCTGCGATGCCGCCCGCGCCGCATTCCGCAACCGACGGCGAGGGTCGCAACCGCTGCTGACCACGACGAGCCTGAGAGTGCCGAGGAAGCACTATACCTCCCCCACCCCCAGCACCAGCGTCTTCCTGCGCACCGCCCAAGTCACCCCCGACGCCGATGGGGAAGACGGCGGCTGACGGCAGCCAGCCTCCTCCTCTGCGCCGCCCAAGCAGGCGGCTGCGACCTGGGCCTGGCACCCGCTCACCTCCTCCACGCCACCCAAGTATGCGGATGCGACCGCGCCCAGGCATCCGCTCTCCCAGACGTTCTCACGCTCCCTCGCGGCCCCTGACGATAGCGCCCCCCCAGCCTCTTCGCCTGCTGCGGCACCGACGCGCGCGGCGCACGACACACGGCCGACCCCTTCTTCTCCGTCACGGCTCCCTCCACCAACGCCCCCTCCGCCTCTTCCCCACATCTGCTGCAGCGCCACCGACCGCAGACCCCATTCGCTTCTCGCTGCCTCTCTCCGTCGCGCTCCCTTCTCTTCCTTGCTCCGACGACGCAGCGCTGTGGCGTGCTGCCAGCGGAGCCCCGCGCGCGGTCACACTCGAGCGCCACAGCCCCTGCTTCGACGCGCGCACGGCATCCAGCGCGGCCGCGAGTACTGCTGTCTCTGCCTTCCTTGCGCCTCCGTCTCCGCGTTGTTAGCTCAGCCTTGCCGACGCCGCCTCCATCAGGAGGACCAACCCGACACCTTGGCTGGCTCCGCGGCCCCCCTGCCTCTTTGCGTCAGCGGGGGAGCTCTGCTCACGTTCATAGGCTGCCTAGGGAGCCGTTCGTCGCCCTCTCCTAGGAGCACCAGCACGACAGTACCTTCGCCGAGGACCTCCAGGTTCATGCCTCTTCATTCATTCCCCCTGATCTGCATCTCTCGATTCATAATAGTTCTCATCAAATATGGATTATATTCTTTCATCGTAATCTACTTAGGCTTTTAAATTGTACAGACTAATTAAATCATGCTGCTAGCAAACCAATTCATCCGAAAGCTCCAGTGACCACATGATTGGTCGTGTAATCAGGCAAAGATGCATTCTTATTATATATATACAGAGACACATAGATTGTTTCGGCATGTCATCCTCCTGATTGTCAGTATTTAACGTTTTCTTCAACTGAATAGTCAATAAGTAATCAGTTTCCTTTTGTACCTGTTATGCTATCAAATTGTAGATGGTAAATTTATGTTTGATTTACAGGTAATACTTCAAAGAAGCTCGCGATTCTCAACTAGGCCAGTTGCAGGTACACATCAATTTCTTTCAATAAAAATATGTACCCCATCTCATGGTGTGTAAAGAAAACTCAGAGATGAGTTCTTTTTTTTTTTATGCGCCAGAGAGCTGTAGAAGCTCCAGAGAGCTGTCATGGTGCACGCGGCGGTGCTGCTTACCCTGTGACTCTGCTCTATCCCTGTTCTTTAATTCAGTCTCTATCTCTAGGCATGAACTTTTTTGATGCTTTGATATTTAGATCATGTAGTACTTCATATGATGTGGTGGTCATGGGAAGCGTGCTGGATTTTTTTTCTTCTAAAATCTAACATAGCTTTAAACTGGTTGAGTGGTTGTATGCCCACCTTTTAGGCTTTGTAAACATGAGATAGTATTTTTTCCGTTGCCATCACTAATCACCTCATGTTGTCAGTAGATATTTTTAAGTAAATGTTGTCAGTAAACTAATAGAACATATTATAGAAAAAAGAAGCTTGTTTGCAACCTTCTGAACTCATAGTAGCTGTGTCAGATTCCAATTTTTATTTAAACCATTGATAATGTTTGATGATGACTCAGGAAAATTGAAAGGGCAATGTACAAGCACTACTCTTTCTGAATCAAAACATGTTGTGTGGACACCGAGAGTGACAAGAGGTGTAGACTGTGAGGATGCTGTTAGGAGAAATAAAATAAGCATATAATCTTTGCAGAGCATTTTTTTTGATGGATAGAGTGGGATTTAGGAGGATATTATTTGCTTTTTATTGTTGTGTAAGCTATATGTGGAGGTGACAGCCTCCTGGACTTTTTGTTCTAAAAAATTGATTTGGATTTGGGATTGAAATGGTAGTTCAGCACGCATGTAATTTTCAGTTTGCCACAGGATATTTGCTTCTGGGTTGAGTTGCATGGGTTGTGGTGCCTGATTTTTTTTTCTTATAATTGTCTGATAACATGGAGGGAATAACTCATAAATTAAATAGCCTTTTCAAGTTAATTTGATATAATATGTAAAAAAAATACACATGGTACCTACTAATTTTAAAGTATATATGGTTTGAAATTATAACGTTGTAGTATAATGACTTGATTTAAAAAGAAATATCAGCTGCCTTATAGTATCAATTTGTTCCTCCTATTTAGTATCTAACTATTTATAGTATCCATTGTGCTGTTGCTGCCTGTAGATCACCCTTTGTTCGTTCAATAGGTCATGCTGACTACACTTGCTGGCAACGGTGATGGTGGCTGAATATTGCTATTACTCTCGACTGATGTAATGTGATTTTTTTGCTTTTCTTATATTAAACATTGAAGCCTTGGGAAGTCCATGACTGGGCATGGGAACTCCTAACCAAGCTATCTGACAAGTTCTGCTACAAGTGGCTTCCCTCTGCTATAAGTGGCTTCCCTCTTTAATTAACAAGATATAAGTGTCAAAGACTAATTGAGGGATTTTGCTTGATTAGAAATCATACTGTAACTAAAGTGAAATATGGATTAATTTCAATTTGCAGTAGACTTCTTTCAGTTAGACATATTGGACCAAACTGTAACAAAGTGCGTCTTTTTTTCCAACATATGTAGCTCTGCAATTTAGGTGATATTATTAAAATAGATTATTCACATAAGCTTATTGCATCATAACATTCATCAAGTGCATATGAAATTCTCAACTATTATGTCATAAGCTATGTTTGGTGAACCCCTAATGTCTGTTTAGGAATTTTAATCTTTGGCTGAGCACTTACTCTATGGTTTGGCATTATACGTTGAAATCAGGTGCATTACTGGTTTCTTGCTGCTAACTTTGCTTCTGCATTTACATGGTTGGTCTCTGTGTGCAAGAATGATGACTACACATGTTTTGTTTGAATGTTTGTCTCTTGGTTTGCTTCAAGGGCAGTGAGACAACGATGAGCTCGACGAGGGCGACCTAGGACGACGCATGGCTTTGGGTCAGCGGAGTTGGCGTGGATCAGCGATGACTTCGGCATGGCGCGAGGTGGACGTCGTGGCATGGCATGGCTACCTGCCGTCGGTGAGGGCCGCGCTGTCCTTCCCGCCGCCGTCGGCATGAGCACGAGCACGACAGGCAGCCGCGCTCTCTAGGAGCCTCTCGACGAGCTGAGGCTGCGCGTGGTGGGGTTCTGGAAGAAGCGGAGGATGGAGGAGATGGAGGAGACGGACAGGCCTCTGGCAAGCTGCTCTGTGACTGCCGCGGGCTCTGAAACATCTCCGCGGCGCATGGGTCGGGAAAGTCGCCAGGTCCGTGGCGATCGCGTAGGTCTCAGCGGCGGCCGTCGGAGCCATGAAACAGTGGTAGGAACGAATCCACCATTCTCCTACTAATGTTTCTTTTTTTTTCATTCTGCCTGAAAGAAACAGTTCTGAACTTTTGATCAATACTTTTCTTTTCCTTTTTTTTTTCTATGTACACGATGATATGAATCTCTCACGCACGGCCAATGTTAGCTGCCTGTATCTGACGAGCCCGAGCGGCAAAAGAGGCACACGAATTCTCTTATGCTGTACGGAGTATGTTGGCTTCAGAACCTTTTCTCTATCAGGACTCCGTAGCTCCGTACTACAATATCCCTGAAGATATCTAATATTTAATTAATGTGTTAGGGAGAATGTAAAAAAACTCTTCTTATTTGCAATATTGTTTTCCAAATTATATATAGACATAAATACACTTGTGTACAAGTTAAATTTTCCAAAACAAATTATTTATTTCTTTACATCATTTCCTTTGAAATAACCGTAGCGTTAGCACGAACATTATATTAGTACATGTAGAGTTAATCTTAATTGAGTAATGCTAGCACTAGACCATTCGGACACAGCCATGCGTCTGGACGTCCATGTTTGCCTGGTATCCGCGTTGCCTCTCGCCATCTTCCATCGCTGACCACCCCGTCGCTGCCGCCACACGCTTGGTTGGATCTCGCTGGAGCTTCCACGATACCCTATTGCTCTCACGGTGGCCTCTTTCTTCCCCTAAGCCCTCCTACCACTGTCATCTTCTTCAACTCCGGCAATCTCCGCGACGTCATCTTCTTCAACTTCGTGAGCACTGTGACTCCCCCGTCATGACCTTCCCGGCTAGGCCTGGGGCGTTCGATCTGTTCGAACCGAACTGAACTGATTAATTGATCGGTAAGTTTCAAAATTTAGGGCCGAGTAAGCTTGGTATCATTTACAACCAGACTAGGCAAAATAGCTAATAAAAATACTATAGTTTGTAACAAATTTTAGCAATATTTTTTATAAAAAATAACAATGCAACATATTGATTAAACAAAGAGATAATAGTGATGACTGATATAAATCAATTAGAATAAATGTTATATCACTAATAATACTATAAAATACACATTATGTAAACAAAATCTAAATGTTTGACTATCTAGTTCGGTTACCCGAGGCATATAACCGACCGTAAAAAATTCAGGTAATATGGACTTGGGACCAAACTAGTGACTGAAAACTTCGGTCTCGGTCTTAGTTAGTTTTGTTTGGTCTTTGATTTTCGGTTAATTGTGCCCAGGGTTGTTCCCGGATGCCTCCACCGATGCCAGGATCCGAAGTTGCCTGCCTCCATCCCTACTTCCTGGTCTACATATCTCTCCCTAGCCGGTCCTTTTATACCCGTCGAAGTTGGAGAAGAAAAGAGGAGGAGGAGGAAGGGGGAAAAGGGGGTGAAGGAAGAGGCCTATCTCATGGAGCCACCATCACCAGAACCCTAGCGGTCGTTGTCACTTGGGAGCGAGTGCGCAGAGGCACTTGGGGGCGAGCGCACGATGGCTGGAGAGCAGGCGCGTTGAGGTGTGTTTTGCTCGAGCGTTGGGGTCGGACGCCAACTTCGAGCTGTACCGATATTTAATTTGGTCGCTCTTCCTAAGCTCATCACCATGTTTTGGTTCTGAAACTGATGTCAAATACCTGTAGAAAACGGTACAACCATCAATCGTTGTCCCACGGCATACCGAAATCCTCATGGTAATTTAACAATATCACCTTGGTTTCATATGCCGATCTAGGGTCTGCTTAGATATGGTACGGTGTGGTTTCAAAAACTATGGTTTTACAAGGCAAAAATACATAAAATTATAATTTAGAAAAAGTTGATCTGAGTGGAGTCTCAGAAACCCAACTCAAGAAAATACTATAGTCTCGACAAAATCGTAGGCCTTGACAAAACCGTAGTTTATTCGTGTGCAACGTTGGGCTTAGCCCTTATTGGGCTACTAGCCATACTTGTAAATTCCATTCCGGAGGCCGTTCCGTTTTTACTCTTGGAATGGAACATTCCGGTACCGACCGGTACCGGTGTACCATTCCGGACTTTATTATATTAAAAATATATGAATATACATATACATAAATAATCATATAAATATATACTTATGGCATAGTTACGCTTCATCACACTGACATTTTTCTAAACTCACATATTTTTTCTAAACTCCATAACTCACACATGAAAAAAGTGTTTCGTCACTTGGTTTTAGTCCGGTACCGGAATGGGTGGAACAGGCGTTTCGGCCGGAATTGACCGGAATGGCCGGTATTGACCGGTATTGACCGGTATTTGACCCGGTACGGGATTGCAGCCCTTCTATGCCGGTTTGGCACCGGAACGGGGCATTCCGGCCATTCCAGCCGGTACCGGAATGGAATTTAAGTATGCTACTAGCTGTTACTCCGAGAAGAGATACTAATGTTATGCGCTCGCTGATATTAAATTGGTTTCTTCGGGTGTTTAGTTTTGTTGGACCCTAAAACCAAAGCCGGACTTATTACCAAGAATAAAAACCGAAACCAAAAACAGGATTGGTATATATATACTATGGTTCGGTTCATCTCGGTTTTTGTTTTAAATATGCCCAGCTAGAATGATTGTAGCAAAAAGTATCATGCTCGTCTGGATGCTCGTGGGTAGTTTGTCTTCTGCTAGCTTCTACTACGCCACGCCCATAGTTTGTCTCCCTGCTCCCGGAGGCCTCATCTTATCCATCATCAGCATGTGTTGATTTGTGTGCATGGCAACCTAGCAAATTATGTTTTCTTGGGTTTGAAATAAAGGGGCAGAGCCCTTACTGAAAAAAGAAATAAATTAAATAGAAAGGGAAAGTTTTACAGCAGAGTCTAGCCACTTGACACTTACAGGGACTATTTTATCTTTTGTTGTATGGATAACTGTTGCGAAATCAACTTTAACGAAAATGGGAGAGGACTTGTTATTATGCAATGTACGGTTCAAGTTTTCGTGTGAAATTGGTGTCGTTGCTCCTAAAAGTTGAGAATAGAAACATTTTTGCTCATCAAGCAAAGCGAGCTCAATGGATTCAGACAATTCAGGATTCGCTGAAATTGACACAAAAAAGTACAAACAGGCCGAATAGGTATACTCCTATGTCATAAGCGTGACAAACGGTTTAACTAGAGGACACACGCTTAAGTGTATATCATGTACTCCCTCCTTATATAATTTACATGTCATTTAAGATAACGGCACGATCTTCAAAGTATGAATTTTATTACATATTTCTAAAAAATATTTATTAAAAAGTGATATATGTATACTTTTATAAAGTATATTTGAAGATAAATCTATTTATATGATTTTCATATTTTTAAGCTCAATAATTTAAAAGTTATTAATGATTTATATTTTTAATATTTAACCAAAATTTTGTCCAAAATAATATAAAAATCCTATACGGAGGAAATACATCTACATTAATTTTCTGCCTGATGATTAATTTATTATAAGATAAAAATACTCAAAAATAAAAAATATAGATAAACGAACACGAGACGAGTATCGGCAGTCTCACGACCGGAGATTACTTTTGGCGCAGAATCGGTCGCGGTCGGTCTCTCTGCCGTGTGGCGTTCTAGATTGGCCGATGGAAACAGACAAATTCTGGGTGCGTGGGGGCCGGGCCGACCAGCGCCACAGGATGATAGCATAACATGCTATGGGCCCAGGGCCCAGGATCGATCGGACTAACCCAGAGTCCAACACCAAGTGTCCAAGTATGATGTTCAGTAGTTTCTCAAAAAAAAAAAAAAAAAAAAAAAAACCGAGTAGCGAAGAAGAAAATTCCACTTATAGATTACAAGAGCGCGTAATAACGACAAAACAAGTACGGGATGGAGGAAAAAAGGACTCCCATAAATCTCAGCTCGGACCAATGTTGGTCATGAAGAAGAAGGTAATGACTGCTACATGTGGCATGTGGGATTGCATGGATCTGTTTCACCACTCGCCTTCTGCCAAAGTACCAGTCCCCAACAGCCTCTGCAACAGTCTGCTCCACCCACAAAAATTCGAAATCAGAACTCAGAAGATGCCACTGCCAGCCGTCAATCCAAGCAAAGGACGAGGCCTTCAGTGGTTAAAAGTTAAAACCTCACCTGATTACCAAGCCTTGGGGAGGTGGGCGAATGCCACCAGTCGCTCGACCGAGTTTGACAGTGGGTGAAGCATGAATCGATGAACAGTCCCCCAGTTGTTTTCACCTTCAGCAACCTTCAGCTCCCTGATGAGTTCCCTCCTGAATCCTGCAGGGGGCACAGGGCACAATTCGAGTCACGGAGATCAGGACGGTCGAGCGATGAAAATCCGAAGCAAGTAAAGAGATTGGCAAGGTAGGCTAACCATGGAGCACATCGATCTGATTGGAACTGCAGTTCCGAATATTAGCTCTACAGTTCGACCATGTGTCTCCAGGATACGATCCGTCTGGCGCAACAACATTTGGAATCTGGAGAGGAGCGTGTCATCATATTTACAGACTTGTTACAGCAGTTAGGATATGTTACCAAGATGGCTAGAAGAAGGAGAAAATTAATAAGATTGTAATCACCTGCCAAGCATCATATTCTGAGTTCACAATAAACGTGGGGGTGCTGATGCTCTTGATAATTTCAGCAGGGAAGATACACTGGGTGCAAAATTAAGAAAACATGCTGGCAAATGAGTTTGGCAGCTTATCAAGGGGAACTGAATTCCGTAGACAGTGAGAAACTTCGTACCTCTGCTGGATCCTTCTTTGCCAGGCAGTGCTTGGGCAAAACTTTGCTAACATTCTGCAATAGAATTCAGAGAAAGTAAAACTCAACCACCATCTATTGCCGAGCTGCGCACGTATGAAACAGTTCGACCTCATGCATCCCAAAACTAAAAAGGCAGAACCTGAGGGACTAGGGTCAGTACAACTAACCTGAAGCTGAACAACTTCACTGAATATCGACCGCATATGCCTTTCTCCTGATAAATCCTTCCTGGCGAGGAAAAAACATAATTCATTCATCAGTACAAAAGTACAGCGTTATTTCGCTAGTGGAGTACCCTAACTTCCAGAGACTTACACATCAAGAAAGAATCCACCGTCAGGAAGGCATTTGACTGGAACCTCCTGAGGAAATCTTGCATGAAAATTATCGCAGTGCAGTAGTGTAACTAGACCACCAGCAGAACAGCCTGCAAGTAAGGCCTGAAAAGTGTGCAACAAAATGGAGGTGGCCATGGCTCTGATTGATCACACAATTCACAACTAGTGGTTGACGTGCCAGAAGGCGGCGCTTTTACTGGAATATGAGGAGATCCGCTCTTAAATTAACCTGCTTAGCAGTGTCCATTCCTTTTCACATGAGTTCATCGACGACCGCCTCCCAGATGCGTAATCCTCTGAAAAACAGTTTGGTTCCATACTGCGTCAATCAAAGCCAGGGTCAGTTTCAAGAATTTAGAATTTAGATACGCAGCTCAAACTAATAGAGATCCAGAAAAGAAAAAAACACCTGTGCTTCACCCTCCGCGTCCCCCGGAAAATGATGCCCCATCGCAATACCTTACATTTGATGATCCGGGGCTAAATGTTACAGGTTCACTTCTTACATTTTTTAATCCATATTTGATTTCAAATGACACGTTATAAGGTATAAAACTATTTTATTCTAAAAAATATCCATTGAAATAAATGTTCACTCACCATTTAATACATAGAGTTCCGTAAAACTCTTATATGTAACATGTTTTTTAAAAACGAATTTATTTTTATTAGGTGTGTTGACATTCATCGATGAACTATGTACAGACCAAATGGTTACACAAAATCATTCCAAATTAGAAAATAGTAGCCAAAATAGTTTTTTTAGGTGGAGAGAAAGGCATACACACAATAAAATAGTTCATTCACTGCAGCAGGATTCTAACGTTTTGCTCAAATATAAGTCATGCTTTGTGATTTGTCTATGAAACTTATCTAATCTGATTATCAATATTTATAGATATACCATCATAAATTAATAATGTTTTGTAGTATATAGTTTATTTTACCTAGCAGATTTATGGATATATAATTTTTGGAAACCCAATATATAGTTTTTTAAGCAATCCCGTTATATAGTTGAAGTGTAAAAGGTCTGGTCTAGGACATTAGGAGCAACCTAAATAAACGTAGCAGAAAATATTCCATAAAATCGCAAAAAAAAAAAGAGAGAAAAATATTCCGTAAAGTTCGGGCCCACCCAACATTTTGCTGGCCAATGTGAGGAACACTTTGGAGGCCTCTTCAACGGCCTCTTCAACTTGGTAGGTGGACTTGGGCTGGTCGGAACGGTCAGCCTGCTGGTGCGAGTGAGCCCAGTTCCGCTCACGGTTTCGCTTTTGGCCTCTTCGCTGTCCCTCACACCTCAACGAGTCCGGTGCTGGCGGCGATGATCAGGAAAGCAGCAATGCTATGGCGAGTGGAACTGGAGGAGGACGGGTAAGCGAGGGCCCATTGGAAGCACGATGAAGCCGTTGGATGCAGGGTGGAGGTGAGCTCTCGAGTCCTCTAATTTGTGGATGGGCTTTCTTTGGTTAATTAGGGTTTGATTTGGTGCCGAGTTCAGAGTAATCGGGCGGATTTAGCCGGCCTTATGAGCTTAAATCGTTGGAATTTCATGCGAATTAGTGATTTTGGAAGAGGCCAAGTGGTGGGCTCTGCTGGAATTTGTTTGCTCAATTGCGCATTTTTGCAGTTCAATGTTTTCAGGTCGTCCGATTAATCGCCCTGGTCGGTCCCAAGTGCTCGATTAGGAGGTCCGACTCGATTAGGTCGACCAGAAAGCTGGTCGTCCGATTAGTCATCGACTAATCACGATTAATCGTCCGATTAGGAGTTTAGGACATGGACGACCAGTTTGGGACTATTGAATGTCAATGTTTGTGACTTTGGTTATGTGAACTAGTTTGGACTTTGGTTGTGTAATATGCTGGTTGTGTGGCTGTTATGGTCTTCTAAATTTTACTTATTTGCTACTGCAGCTGTGCTGCTGTTAAGGTGTGCAAGATGCATTAGTACTTGCTAATTATGGTCCTCTTTGATATTCCAGGCTAAACACTAATGCAGTCTTGCTGCTTTGCTTCCTTTATTGTGTATACTTATATGTTATATAGTTATATAATATATAGAGAGAGGTATATAACTATATATAGAGGTATATGTCCTGAAATACACGGATGACTAGATGGATGACCAGGGTCGATTAATCGACCTGGTCGACGACTAATCGCAATTAATCGCCTGGTCGATCCAGGGTCGACCAGGTTCGATCAGGCGACCTGAAAACAACAGTTGTGCCTAACTGCCTACAAATCCACGCCCACATGGCATCAATCCTCCAAAAATTTGGTCCTTATCCTTGTCGGTTGGAACCAGATTAGCGCTATCCTCGCTTGTTGCTAATATGGAAACAACTACTGGGCCACAAAGTTCCGGACATTTCGCCAGTTTGAAACTTGGGGTCTGCAGAGCTGAATAGCTGGTCATTATTATCAACTCTACAGTTTCCATGTGGTACTTCAAGCGTGGCTATTATCATCAATGGCTATTTATCTGCAACCTTTAGTTTGTTCTGTTCATCTTTCCTCAGATATCTTGTTAATGCAATAATGCCTGAAATTCAGAGGTTCACGTGAGATGAATCTCATGATATATAACTTCCATGCCCTTTTCTTCCCAAAAGTTCCAGATTTCCAAATGTAGAAACTTTAACTCTGATGTGCGTCTGAAGTTCAGAACATTCACTGATTGTACTTCTCAGAACACAATTTTAAAATTCCTGAGTTTGGAAGAAGCATTTGAGTGTGTAAGTTACAACGCACAGTTCCTCAACATTTGGTGCTTAACGGTTTTGACATATAAGTGCAGTTGATGGAAGTACAACTATTACAAGTTGTTTAGTTATTTGCAGGTCTTACCAATTAGGCAAAGTTTCTTTTTGAATACTCAGCAAAAACAAATTTTAAAAATGAGGAAATACTGATGATCTCAGCGCAGTCCTGTGTGAATCAAGCAGTAGGCAGACTGCTTCACAATTCAGGGCCATAATGCCAGGGGACACACTTCTTACAATCATAAGCTGCAGTATGATTGGCAAAACCACATATGTCACAGAAAATTCTACGACAATTCTTGGTACTGTGGTTAGTCATACCACAATTCTCACAGAACTCCTTCTGAGAACGATCAGCAGACTGGGAAGACTCATTAGCAGGACGAGTATGATTACCTGCTCCTGATGAGCTACTAGCAGATTTAGTGCCCTTTGGTTTCCACTGTTCTTGCTTCTCTCTTTTCTGCTCCTGACGATCTTCCCACTTGGAGTTGTCTTGGTTTTGATCCGTTGAAAGGTGCGGATCTGGGATCTTGTCCTCCTCCCCCTCAACAGGAAGAGGGAAGAGCCCAGAGCCCCACGGTTTCGCTGTCCCCGGCTCCCCACACACCTCAGCGAGTCAAAAAAAAAAAAAAAAAAAGCTTGGCGAGTCGGCGGAGGCGATGATCAGGAGAGCAGCAATGCATGGCGAGTGGAATTGGAGGAGGACTGGTAAGCGAGGGCACATGGAGGCACGATGAAGCCGTTGGACACAGGGTGGAGGTGAGTTCTCGAGTCCTCTAATTTGCGGTTAATTAGGGTCTGACTTGGTGCCGAGTTCAGAGTAATTGAGTGGATTTAGCCGGCCTTATTATGAGCTTAAATCGTTGTATTTTCATGTGAATTAGTGATTTTGGAAGAGCCCAAGTGGTGGGCTCTGATGGAATTTTTTTGCTCAATTGCACACTTTTGCACTTGTGCCTAACTGCCTACAAATCAACACGGCAATGTCATCAGTACTCCAAAAATTTGGTCCTTATCCTTGTCGCTTGGAACCAGATTTGCGTTATTTTCACGTGTTGCTAATATGGCAACAACTACCGGGCCACAAAGTTCTGGGCATTTCGCCAGTTTGAAACTTGGGGTCATTATCAACTCTTCCATGTGGTACTTCAGGCGTGGCTATTATAATCAAGCCCTATGATCAATGGGGTATTCATCTGCAACCTTTCATTTGTTCCAGTTCATGCTCAATCTCACGATATATAACTTCCGTGCTCTTTTCCCAGAAGTTCCCAATTTCCCATGTTGAAAACTTGACTCTGATGTGCGTTTGAAGTTTGGAACATTCACTGATTGTAATTTTCAGAAACACAATTTTGAAATTCCTGAGTTTGGAAGCAGTTCAAGGCCTTTGAATGTGGAAGTTACAAGGAACAGTTCCTGAAAGTATGGTGCTTAATGGTTCTGACATATAAGTGCTGTTGATGGAAGTATAACAACTACATGTCGTGCTTAGTTAATTGCAGGTCTTACTAATAAGGCAAAGTTTCTTTGTGAATCAAGCAGTAGGTAGAAGACTGCTGCATGTGGGGTTGCATGGATAATCGCAGTCGATCAGTTTCACGTCTTGCCTTCTACCAAAATACCAGTCCCCAACAGCCTCTGAGATAGACTGCTATGCAAAAAACAGAAGAAAATTAGAAAATATCAGTCCAAAGCGAGGACATAGAAAACGAACAGTGTGCTGTTGCAATGTACAGTGCACATGATTTAAACCTCACCTTGTCACCAAGTCTTGGTGAGATAGGTGAATTCCATGTGATATTGAATGGTGTTTGACAGTGGGTAAAGCATGAATCAATGAATAGCCCCCAGTCCTTGTTATCTTCAGCAACCTTCAATTCACTGACTAACTTTTTCTTGAATCCTGCAACACGAGGAATGAAAATCCACAGCATCAAGGAAAGTAGTATCATCACCAATGAATGTAAAAAGCAAACCGATTAGCAATCTTATCTGACCACGCAGTACATCAATTTGTGTGCAACTGCAGTTCTGGATATCTGTTTTGCAACTAGACCATGCCTGACCAGGATAGGATCCATTTGGTGCGAGAATGTTTCGTATCTAGAATGAAGAAGTAGTTAGGGATTTAACCATTGGACAACTGGGAATAAACATTAGGATTGCAGTCACCTGCCAAGAATCGTAATCGGAGTTTAGGATAAACGTGGGGGTGGTGATGCCCTTAATCAGTTCAGCAGGAAAAAAACACTGGGAGCAACAAAATGTCAGCAAAATGAATTTATAGCAACATCAAAAGGAGAATTGAATTAGATAATGTGAACATACCTCAGTTGGATCCTTCTTTTGGAGGCAGTAGTTGGGTAGAACTTCTCTAACATTCTGGAAGAAATCCATCAAAGAAGCAATTCAATCAACATATACTACAAAACCGCTTAAAGTTATATCGTGCATTCCAGAACGTGATCTCTTGAAAGTGAATGTGTTCCACGAGACCACAACTAACCTGAAGGTGAACTACTCCACTGATGAGCAACCGCATGGACCTTTCTCCAGATAAATCCTTCCTGGGGCAGAGAAATGTACTTCATTTAGTAAAGTACAATGCTAATTGGCTATATTACTTTTTAGGGACTTACTCGTCAATAAAAAATCCAGCATCAGAAAGGCATTTAACTGAAACTTCATGAGGAAACCGTCCAGGAAAATCATCACAGTGCAGTAGCGCAGCTAGAGAACCAGCAGAACAGCCTGTAAGCAAGGCCTGGAAACCAGGGAAAATAAAGTTGGATGTGGCTCTTGGTTAGGACTTGTGTGGTCAAGCTTTGTGCAATTATTGGACAATGTATACGAAATCAATGAAAACCTGTTTGGCACCATTCATTCCTTTTCCCATGAGTTCATCCACAACTGCTTCCCAGATGCGCAATCCTCTGAAGAAAAGTTTGGTTCCATCCTATACATATCCCAGTACAGCATTAGTTTGAGAAATTAAGATGGGCACTTCAAACCAGAATTCAAAAAATTCACCAGATCTTCACCATCTGCATCCCCAGCAAATGATGCTCCGTCACAGTACCTTATGACAACTATGTTCCAGTTGTAGAAATCTGATGACAACCAACTAAAATTAGTGCAAAGACACATTTATCAGGAAGTATGATCACAACTCAATTCAAAATCTCTATAGTAGAAAAAAGACTAATGCAAAGTGTTACTGCATCTACACCAATCCAAATTCCAAAATGAATAATGGGGACATGGAAAACAATAATAGCAGACTAGTAGGTGCTCCCTAAAAGAAGCATGTTGATGGAGACTAATATAACATTAGGAAATCCATCCATGACAGAGCCAACTTTTTATACCAGGATTTTCTATGTGATCATTGCTGAGTATCCCACTGAAGTTTACTGCTCTCATATACTTAGATGAGCCAAAGTTGGTCATTTTGCGCTCAGAACAGCTCTGTGTGGTGTTGCACCAACCTCCTCCCTGAGATATATCATTACAAAATCAGTAGACCTGTTAGACATTTCACTCCCATTATGCTTGAAAGAACTCATTTAACCTCAACCAATTTTTTTCACCTGAGTTTACTATCTCAACATCTTAGAAACTATCCCATAAATTTAATTCTTTTTTTTTTGGCAGATTTCAGTCACCATAATTCTTCAAATCATCAGATGATCATATGTTGAGCTTAACTGATTTTCCTTAACAATTTACATAACTCGCATGCAGGCTATATACATAACGATCTATACAATGGGAAGAGGACACCTCAAGAAAGACGAGCCAGCTGTGAGCTCCGGAACCAAATCCTCTCCGCAGGTGGTAACCAGGCGGGCTCCCATCCAAGCACACTGCAATGCCATGACGCAGGCCGTGGCGATCAGTATCCAGCTCCAGACGTGCCGCCGATTGGAAAGAAAAGGAGGCTACAGTTAGTTGACCGAATTAATACCCGCTCCCTTCTCCCAAGCGCCGGCGAGGAGTGTCAGGTCAACGAGCTCTGGAGAGCTCACGGACATGGGTGCCGCCACCTGTGAGCGGGAGAAGATGGCAACGGCCAGGAGGAGCGTGAGCAGGGGTGCGGTCACGACGACAGCAAGGCCGCGCCGACGCTGCGGGAGGAGCGGCGACAGCAGCTTGGTAGCCATGGCCGTCCCGCGCGGGAGGAGCTACTAGTATGCAGGAGCTAGAGGAAAAGTGTGGTTGGGTACTGGCAGAAAGCCCATGCCCACCTACAGGTTCGCGAGTGTGATTGGGTACTGGCAGTAGCAGCTTGGTCAAACTATGCAGTTTCTAGCAGAAAAAACATGGTTGAATGGTTCCAAATATGCAGCATAGCACTCGTCCACATCCAAAGTATAACGAAGTTTATTCTTTGTTTGACGGGACTACATTGGTGTACCAATTTAGAGTGACTAGGTACGACTAGCTACTCTCCGTTTTCAGACATGTGCTTCTGATCTTTCTTATTGAGATTCTTACATGTTTACACATGAGCATTCAATGGACACACGCAGTGCAGATGATGAGATGAGTGGTGGCTATTGTGGTATGATATCTGAGGCATCCGGGGGACCCCATCTCTTTTGGATTTCAAGGTTGTTAACCTTTTATTTGTTGTCTTTTTCTGAATATAAAATCAATGCTGACATTGTTCTGCACGGTAGGTAGGTGCCTGCTTCCAACTGTTTTGTAGTATGAATTTATAGTTAAGCCAAATACGGTTATCAACTGCACACATATTAAGGGCCTAACTGAATCCCTTTGGATTAAAATGGTCTCTGTATGATCAAAACACTTGAGATTAGGCTGAATTATAATAATCCGACCAACAGATTAGTTTACATATAATCCATTTCAACCCTGCTAAAAGGTGATTATAGGTGGCCACAATGCCAGAATCCAATAGTGCAGCCCCTATAATCTAAGATGAATATTATAAAAGTAGACACAGAAAAAGCTTTCTACAAAAAAAAAAAGTGTCAAGCAACCTGCTTGAATGAATGACATATGGCTCTGTTCGGCTGGCTGGCTGATTGTTGTGAGAGAAAAACACTGCTGAATGGCTAACTGATATTGGCCGATAGTTTGGCCGTCATCCCTCGGCAGGTGCCATATCTGAATCTGTCTGACATCACCATCTGTTCCAATACAGTGACGGAAGAATTCTGCTCAACTTTTTTGTTTTTTTAGCTACATTTTTTTTAGAGGAAAGAATTCCTCTTTTTTTTTTCTAGCAAAAAGAATCCGCCGGGTCCAGAGAGGCCGGTCCAGATCGAGGCCGATAAGGCGGCCCGTGAGCCGTGAACTGTCTCACATTACCGTTCGGCCCACCGCAGGTGCCGTCCTGAGATCCAGATTTGGTCCGCCGTTCTGTTGCAAGATGGGGCCGGTCCGTTCCTGCGGCTGTTGCAAGATGGACGCCGCCGGCGCCGGCGCGACCGTGTCGGCTCCCGAATCTATCTGTTCGTGACGTCTGACGTGCCAGGGCCGTTGAATCGGACGCGCCTCGCCTGCCGGTGTGGGTCGGCGGCGGCGCTAGCGGAGCGCCCACGCGCCAGCATGCGCCGGGCATCAGCACAGCAGCGTGTCGGCCGTCGGCACTGTCATCTGTGCAATCACTGTGGTAGGGGCAAAATGAAAAAATAAATCGCCACGCTATCATGAATTCACGAAGTCACCAGTGATCTCAGTCTCGGAGCATTTCCCGGAAAACACTCGTTGCATTGCATCGCACCGTTCGCACGTCCCTGGAATCAAGGACAAGCAACACCAGTTGAAACTTGAAAGTTAAGACAACAGGAAAACCATGCACGTGCGTGACGTAGGTAGTGTACTGGCATACTTCAGTTGTATAACTCATATACATACATACAAAAATGCAGTGTCGGGCACGACGGCCTGCTTCCCTTGGAGCACGAGAAAGAGCTTTTGAGCTGTCGTCCAGCGTGTAGAGCACGGGCGTCGACGGATTGATTGGTGGAGCCATGTGGGCATGGCCATGCCGTGACTTGGTCGTCGACGAAGACCCGTTCGAGCGCTCGAAAAGGCAGGGCCATCTCGACACGGACTGCGACGTGGCATCGTTTGCCTGCTTGTGCAACCAGACGGAAACGGAACGCACGCGGGGGCGGCGACGTCGTCTTCCCGCTCCCGATCGCGCGCTCGTGCCCATAACAAAGTACTACTACTACGCGTCGACGTGCCGACGTACGTGTGGTGGACAACCGGAGGAGAGGCGCCGTAGATAGCCGTCGCTGTCTGCGTGAGAGCCTGGGAAGCAACACTGAATCAGTGACGACCCCTCTGCTTTGCGCTCTTGCCTCGTGGTGCCAGCGTCGAATCCTAATTTCTGACCATTCCACTGCTGGTGACAACCATGTCATCCGTTTCCCTACTCTATTTCGGCTACCATTCCTGACTGCGACCGTTACAATTATTCCCAACGGTATTTTTCAAATAATAAAACGCGCCAAAAGACGTACTCCAAGCTGTTTGTTACCCGCGTTATAAGCGTAACCAACTTTAGCTTTCCGGGAAGCGAGAGCGAAAGGCCTTTCCGCTCTTCACTCTCCTCCGCTCGCCGTCTCCTCTTTCTTCTCTTCTCCTCTCCATCCCAAGCTTAGCTTACCGCCAAGTCCTCGATCTCCGCGGGGCTCTCCGTCGCACTTTCTCGTGCCTCGGGGACCCCGATCGATCCGCCATCGATCGAGATCATCCCGTTGTTTCCCGGATGCTGCACTGACCGACGACGACGACCGTACCATACCTCAAGAGTCAAGACTGCTGGCCCTGGCCGGCGGACATGGCGGCGGCGAACGGCATGAAGGTGGCGCTGCACCGGCAGGTGTCTGGGGGCTCGATGAAGCACAACGCGGAGCTGCGGCGGCAGGCGTCGCTGGAGTCCCCGCGGACGGGGCGGGCCACCAGCCGGTTCCTCTTCGGGCGGCAGTCGTCCATGGACCCCAACCGGCGGCGCGGCCGGAGCCAGAGCCCCGTGGGGCTCTCGTCGGCAGCGGAGGACCTCGCCGTGCCGGACAACCTCGACGCCACCATGCAGCTGCTCTTCTTCGCGTGCCAGGGCGACGCGCTCGGCATCGAGGGCCTGCTCCGCAGCGGCGTCGACGTCAACAGCATCAACCTCGACGGCCGCACCGCGCTGCACATCGCCGCCTGCGAGGGCCACCGCGACGTCGTCAGGGTGCTCCTCAGCTGGAAGGCCAACATCGACGCCCGCGACCGCTGGGGAAGCACGGTGAGCCGCGCCGCCGCCGATTGTTAACCGGCCATTGCCATTCTCTCCTTCCTATCGATTCTGCCTGCGTCGTCAGATTCAGAGATGATGATCTCATTCATTCGTTCGCTTCTCTGGTCGATCATAGGCAGTAGCTGATGCCAAGTTTTACGGCCACTCCAAGGTCTACGATCTCTTGAAAATTCATGGTGCAAAGATTCCGGTACGCTTGATTTCTAGGCACTTGAACTGAAACTTTTATCTTGTTTGTTGTTTATCTGCGAATTCTCCATTCAACCGCTGCTGACTGATCTGTGATCGTTTCTGCAGAGAACCAAGAGGACGCCGATGATGGTGTCGGCCCCAGGCGAGATACCGGAGTACGAGTTGAACCCCGGAGAGGTCCAATTCAGGCGAGGCTGTGATGTTACGCCGGTGCGACTTTCTTTCCAATATCAAAACTTCATTCGTAAAATTTGTTCAAGAATGGAATGCCACTGAGATACGGGAAAATGGGGCTAATGGTGGTACGGCAAATGGAACAGGGTATGTACCACATTGCGAAATGGAATGGTACCAAGGTTTCCGTAAAAATACTTGACAGAGAAGGTTGCTCCGATCAAGAAGCCGCGTAAGTTTTTTTTTTTTAAAACAGAAATATCTGTGCTCAGTTACGAATGATGTTTTTTTTTTCTCATGTATTATAAAAGAAAAAAAAATGCCTCTTGTTTTGTTTCAGAAACTCTTTCAGGCATGAACTGACTCTACTGGAGAAGGTCCGGCACCCTAATGTCGTTCAGTTCGTCGGAGCCGTCACTCAGAGCATACCTATGATGATTGTTTCTGAACTCCATGAAGAGGTAACAACACCATGTCTTTTTTTATTTCTTATGGAAATCAAATTTATTACTCTAATCTTGTCACTAAAAGTAATTTTTAGTATACCACTGTTTACAAGTGTATATTAAAGTTGTTCTTTGATGAGCTCACTTAATTTTTATTTTTTTTTGGTGATGGTGAAACTCAGAAAAACTTATCAGTCTGTATCCAGAAGAAAGGAAAGTTAAATGCTCATAAGGTGCTAAGATATGGCCTTGATATTGCCAGGTACTCCTAAGTTCTGATGCCAAACAGAGCTGAAGAGTCCAAATTAATATAAACCATATAGTCTATACGTGTAGCTCTTTTACATTTCCGAAAAAAGATAACAACGTGCATATATAAAATGCTAACAATGTTTCTTGCTCTTGCCTTTACCATGTGTACGTGCAGGGGCATGACTTATCTCCATCAGTGCAAACCGGACCCCATCATTCACTGCGACCTAAAGCCAAAGTAAGATGAGGAAATGTCAGCCGGAGAGACATGCCGCTCTGTTGTTGCATTCTCTTGGCACACAAATTGCTTTCGAATACGTCTTTCATGGTTGTCCCGTACTTTACTATTTGAATCTTGGTAAGGTGCCAGACATATCTTCCTGGATAGTGGAGGCCAACTGAAAATTGCGGGGTTCGGAGTGACAAGGGTGTCGAAGGTCGGGCCCGACAAAGTGAGATTGATCAACCATGGCGCTCTAGTTGACAGCTTCAGTAAGCATCAGATCATGGCATTTCTGATCCATCTTGTACCTTCCCAGCTATCTATGTATGATCCATCTAAATGAAAACACATCGTATTCCTGTGTTTAAACTAGGCTACCACACTGCACCTGAGCTGTACAGAAACGACGCGTTTGACTCCAGCGTCGATGCCTACTCATTCGGCTTCATCCTGTATGAGGTCAGTAAATTTCTGTTCGTTCCAGATGCGGAAAAACAACTGGGAGAAGAAAGTATTGGTGGTCGGGAACGTTTCAGTTTCAGATATATAGTAGCGTTCATATAGCCAACCATTCATCCTTTGTGGTGCGATCATCAGATGGTTGAAGGATCAGTGAGAACGCCAGAGGATTCAGGACACTCGATCCGGTTCGAGGGGATGCGGCCGTCACTCAAGGGCAAGCTCAAGGGCTATCCTCCAGACTTCAAAGCGTGAGTTCTAAGCTGAAACAACAAGGGCCCTTTTCATGACTGCCACATTTCAGACAGTTCAGAAGTAGCAGTAGCTTGTCTTTTCCAACCCTTCTTCTTCCCCGGTTTCTGTGCGTGCAGGCTGGTGGAGGAATGCTGGCACCCGCAGGCCATGGCTCGGCCGACGTTCTCGGAGATCATCGTCCGGCTCGACAAGATCTACGGCCTCTGCGATCGGCAAGGGAGCTGGAAGGATTCGCTCAAGCTATGGTGTGTATCCTCCCGGCAAGAGAGCAGAATCCACACTGAGCCGTGAACAATGATGTTCAGAAAATAAAAAAAAAGAAAAGATCTTTGCATTCGGTGACTGAATATTTTATCTTTTTCTCCGCTCTTCGAAATTATACAAACTGAGAATTTGCTCTGCGTTGTCCCGTTGTTTTACAGGAAATCATGAACTGCACACCGCCTTCTTTGTGTGTACATATCGCTGCAAGCGTGCAAACGCGTCTCTTTCCAGGGAAGATTGAGTGTTGGTATATATACCTTATATAAGGTGGAGGATCACGTGGCATGATGATTGTTTTTTGGTACAAATTGTAACAGATTGTGAGTAAAACTGGACAGAACAACACGTATACGTCCTTCTTTTTCCATTCCCGCTTCAGTGTCAAACAGAATGCGCATATATGTTGTTGGTTTTCTCCTGCAATCATATCGTGGTAAAGATATCGTAAAATTTCTAACATCATTATATTAAATATACGTATACATACGTAGATAACAGAATAAAGATTAATGCTTGAACAATTGTCATTTAGTATTTTTTTTAGTATAGCTGTCAGAAGATGCGGTTTTTGCGAGGAAAAAGCGAGACCAAAGAACTAAGTGTTTTTCCTTAAGAAGATAAATGAACACCCAACAAATTTACGAGTTGTTTGGTTTATTCGACTTAACGCAAACGTAAACAAAAATAGTTCAAATCGTGTTTCCCGCGGTAACACGGGCTAAATTCATTTCCATTTGCGTTACTTTAGCAAGAACCAAACAACACCTTAGTCCAAACAAGAGAGGATTTGAGACCACACATCTCACTCAACCAGTTAGGCTAGGCTTACTTTCTAAGGAAAAAACATGGTAAAAAATTGGTTTCATATAAGTGGCTGTAGAGAGAAGCTTGACCAGAAAAATCTGTAATATATATATATATATATATATCGTTTTATTTAGTCAAATGTTGTCTAGACAAGCAACAAACATACCAAATGATAACAGTGCTTTCCGTGGGCCAAGTCATTGTGGCAGGTGCGGCCTCGAAACGGAAAGAGGGAACGAGACCTCAGTCAGCCGCCAGCCCCCATCAATGTGGGCTGAGAGGCCGGCCCAAAATTGCCAGACTTGCCGCCGGCTTTGCCCCCTCCACTGCAGTGACAGCTGACAGTAGAGTGAGTCTGGCTAATGCGCGCGCGAGCGTAGCAGCAGTGGAGATCATGGTGGAGCCTGGATGCTGGATGTCGCGACGGCGTCATTCTCGCCGCGTGTCCGGTGATTTCCGACGAGAGGCGCCACGCTCGGGTTCGTCGGCGATCGACCCACGAAATGACCAGCGACACGACCCGCTCCAGTACTGTGGCCCAGGGTTTTTTTTACCGACTATACCGGTCCGGTTTGACCGGTTACCGGTAGAAACCGGTCGAATTCAAATTTTGAGTTTGAACCCCAGTTCAATCGGTTCCGGACCGGTATACCGGCCGGTTTGACCGGTTACCGGCCGGTTTGAGCGGTTTACCGACCGGTTTGGTGGTTTAGGGTTTAGGGTTTAGGGTTTGGTGGTAACCGGTCGTATTTTCAAATTTCAGATTTATTTTTTTAAAAAAAAATGCTGAAAAAATTTCTAAAAATAGTTCATGATTTATAGAATCCAATGATGTCAAAATTTTTCAAATTTGAGTGCGTTTAGTATATTTTTCGACCTTCATGATTTAATGGGCCTTAACGGGCCGGCCAGGGTTTTTTATACCGACCGAAATCCGGTTACCGCCGGCCGGCGGTAACGGTATACCGGCCGGTATAAACGGTAACCGGCCGGAAACCGGCCGAATTCGAAATCGAATTCAAACTCACAGCTCAATCGGTTTTAGACGGGTATACCGGCCGGTATGACCGGTATAAACGGTAACCGGTCAAAACCAGCTGATTTTCTTTTTTTTTAATGCAGAAAACAAAAAATTTTTGAATGGCCTTTGCACATAATGAGGTATAAACACCATACATTTCAGGGATAAATAGTGCCGTAGCAATACATAGGGCATACACATACTTGTATTGTATCAATACATAAGGCACATCAAAGTCATCAATACATAGTATCATATAAATAGCATATTCTTAGTCTCATACACAAACAAATGTGATAGTCATCGGCATAGACATAATCAACGTTGTATGAAGTATGGAAAGTCCCCCATGCTGCAAGACATCTGATATTCGGCGGTGGACATCAAAGCGATACCTCGCAGTCTAAGCAACTCGGCCTTAAAATCATTCCAAGATTGGCCTGTCCATGCCGCTGTTGTCTCCCATTCTTGAACTAACATAGCGTAAAAATGAGGGTCTTCCCATTCATACACCCATCTGGTCGCAGGTTGCGTGGTAATGTCAGGAATGTGATAGTTATAGCTTGCCTGGGAGGTATCACTGTACAAGGAAGAAGAATGCTGCGGAGTGTCGTAGTCTGTAGGTGCATAAACAGTCCTCTGCGACTCCGGTTGTCCATGGTCGCGGTCCTGAGTAGCATGCGTGAACTGGGTCTCGCCTGCAAAAAACCATTATTAATAGTTTAGAAGTCATACACAGAAACAATTGTGCGTACGTAGGTGCAATGGATACCTGTGAAACGAAGACCACCACCTCCACCAGAACCACTACCACCAGCACCAAACCCACTGCCACCACCACCACTACCAGAACCACTACCACCAGCAGCACCACCAGCACCATCACCATCACCATCACTGCCACCGTCACTGTCGTCATCAGAACCGTCATCAGTTGAGCTGCTATCCCGAGACTCCTGATACGGTGGACTACGCTGAGCCTCATCCTCAGTTTCAGTGTCACTGATCACTTGCTTTTTCTTTCCGCGTTGACGCTTGGGGTCACCCTTCTTAGGCGGCATCTGCATCTTCCTCTTCCCGAGGTGACTATCACCCACATGTCTACGGGCCCAATCACTGATGGAATCATCTCCCGTGGCCTGACGTAGATCTTGGGCGTCTATGTGGTCACTACGAGCACAAACAAATAAATCACATAAATAAAATGGACATACATAATATGAAAGCCAGACAGAGACACACATTATACCTGACAATATGTGATGGCATAGGGGCGTCTACTTCGTCATCATCCTCATCAAGAACTGGTGCCTGGTTTGATCTACCATACTCCATCCATTGCCTAACTGGATTGTTCGAGTCATAGAATGAGACTTCGGCGAACTTGTCAATGAAATCTTCGTCATCATGTAGTGGCGGTCTAGAGATATCCGCTAGTCGCAGCCGAAGATTGTAGTTGACATACACAAGCTTGTTTAGTTTTTTGTGGGACAACCGATTGCGAACCTTCGTATGAAGCAAGGCAAAAGTACTCCAATTCCGCTCGCATCCACTGGAGGAGATACATTGTGCAACAAGCCGCAAAGCAAGACGCTGCAAATTTGGAGTTTGACTACCAAATATCATCCACCAGGCCGCTGCAAGTGTAACACATTATGTTAGATATATATTCCACGAGAGCAAAGCATCAAGGGTAGAGAAGTGCTCTTAGGCTCTTACATGGGCTAGTCCTTGGATCCGCTGCCATTTTCATAGCGAGTTCGGAGCCAAACTCACCAAGCTTCTGTCAAAAAATCTCTGCCTCTTGTAAAGCCTGCATGGCGCTCTGCAAATCCGTCATGCACGAAAATGTATCTTTCAGACCATTAAACATTGTTGGAGTTGGATCCATTTTATATGCGTACTTTGGATTTAGGACAGCACCTGCAACACATGACAAATGCCAAACAAGGGAACGGTAAGTATTCATTTCATGGAGCTTGCTAAGTAAATATAATTCATGATCGTACCTGAACCCACATACGTGTCAATGTACACGTCAGTAATCCTGTTGTCCATAATCTGTCGATACTCATTCCATGTCTGCTTATTTCTTCCAAAGACAGACTCCATCTCCATTTTGCAAGTCTGGTAGGCATACACTACATCACACATGTTAGGCTGCTTGTCTTGATCAGCGAAGCGGAGGAACTTATAAATTGGTTGAACTGTTTTGATGATGTATTCCAGTCCCTCCCACCACTGGATACTTGATAACCTTGAATGAGCAAAGCGACCGTCTTCACAATTTATCCACTTGCTTTGCAGAAATTCAGGAGAAGACATCCACTGCATGAACTTGTCACGTTTCCGGTGAAAGCTCTCTAGGAACATGTAGTTGGTCCCAAATCTAGTAACATTCCACTTGACCAACTCACCACCGATTGCCTTCTTCATCATTGCATTCAACTGAGCATGGTTGTGCAAAAAGGTTGAGATTCGCTTGCATGTTGCGATTGTACCTGCATGTTCGGGCCTTTCACCAATATCCTTCAACATCAAGTTGATGGTGTGTGCAAGGCATGGCGTCCAAACAATATGAGCATAATGGTTCTCCAGTATCTTGCAAGCTTTTTTGTAGTTGGCGCCATTGTCGGTCACCACATGTACGACATGCTCGGCGCCAATCTCTTCAACAACCTTACGAATTTCCTGAAAAATAACCACAACAGTTTTTACAAATGTGACGTAAATCACAATATTATAAATAGTATGAACCTAACAACATGTTCAGAAGCTACCTGGTATAAATAATTGGCATCTTGACTTCGCCCAGTTGCATTAACAGATTTATGAAACCATGTGACCCCATTGCAATAAATCAGGAAGTTGATGACACTCATTCTAGTAGGGCCAGTCCAAGAATCACACATCAACGTCACGCCAAAGTTGGTCCATTCCTTCTGAAACTTTGCGTACCTAGCCTTCAAGTCTTTCTCGTTCTCATCTAGGTACTTGCCATCGATATCCCTTCCAGTAGGTGACACAATGCCTTCACCTGTAAGCAGAAGCCATTCGTGAGAATACATAAAGATAGAAACGTCAAAATTGAGAGAGATGACTCTGAAAGTTGTACTAACCCCACTTTTGTGTCTCTCTCACCGCACTTATGAAGTACGGATTGTCGGCCTGTCGTCCTGGGATTCCTGCAACATGGAAAAACTTTCCCCAAGCTTTCCCAATAGCTTCCTTTACATTCTTCCCCTTCTGCGTCCAAGACCCTGTATCAATCCTTAGTTGGACCATTCCTCTCCTCCTACCGGCTGCCAAATTGTAGTCCTGCAGAACCACAGGAGTCTCCCTCTGTGATCCTGCTTTTCGAAACATCCTTTGCAAAGGATTCCCACCCTGTGAACCACTACCCCCTCCACGGTCGTAATTACCTCCTCTCTGTTGCACCCCCTGCTCGTACTCATATTCTGCTCTCGACTGATTAAGTGCTTGCTGGAGCTGCTCCTCATATTCATCATCACCAAGTGGATGGTTACCCTCCGCTGCAGCCTTCTCTCTTGCCAACTTTTGTCGAGACCGGTCAGAAGTTGCCTTTTTAGTTCTATCAAGATCACGTTGAAAGTACTCACGCACATCATCTGGCACGCTTCTGCAATGCACCACCTGCGACCCGCGACCGGCTAAATGTTCTTTCAATCTTGTTGCACCACCACCTCCTTTCATCGTATGACAGTAGTTGCACCTCCACTCAGGAGAAAGGTTTTCACCATGCTCCCATACAATGTCTTTTCCTCTGCTTGACATTGTGCACCTGCATGAATGGACAACACAAACTAATCAATCACATAGATTAAATCTACGTAAATAAGTGGCTAAGTCACAACCTTCCACCTAAATAAAATTTACCTAAACAATATAAACCTAAAATATACATCAGTATATACCTAAAATATACATCAGTATTAGCACACCTACAACCTAAAATATACATCAAACCTAAAATCCTAAACCAAATCCTAAACATAACCCTAACTAATAACCTAAACACACCATAAATCCTACTAAAATCCTAAATCAAATTACCACTGCACCCTAGATCAATAGATAACTACTTCCTATTCCAAATCCTAAAGCTAATCCTACTAAAAATGCTCAAGAAAAAAAAGGAAACAACCTTACCTGCCGAAACCGGCGAAACCGCGCGGTTACCGGTTGAAACCGGCCGAGAAACCGGTGCAACCGCCCGGTACCCGGCGGATCCGCGCGCGCGTCGGTATCCCGGTCTTACCGACCGGTATACCGGTCCTACCGGCCGGTAAGAAAGCAGCGGCGAGCGGACGAGCGGGGAGGCGGCGGTTTCGGCTGCTGCGGCGCGGAGGGGGGAAATGGGGGGTGGCTCTGCCCCCCCCCCCCCCCCCCCGTGACCCAGGGTGCCGTTTTGTACCCGTTCGGGCCTAATGGGCCTAACGGGCCTTAACGGCCCTTTTTTTTACTTCGGGACTTCGAAAAAAATTCTAAATGTAGTCAAATTTGAAAAATTTTGACACCATTGGAATCTATAAATCATGAAGTATTTTTAGGAATTTTTTACCATTTTTTTCTCCGATTTTAAATTTGAAATTTCGGTTTTTTCAAACCGGCCGGTACCGGTACCGGTCCGGACCGGTATGACCGGTAACCGGCCGGTTAGCGCGGTATTCCGTCGGTAAAAAAAACCCTGCTGTGGCCTGCTGTGAACGGAATAGCGACCGCAGCCGGGAAAGGCAGGGCGCTATCGGCATGCTTGGTCTGCCTCACCGTCATCGGCGCGACGCGACGCATGACCTATGCACGGTCGATCGCCGGATGGAATCGACTACCTGCAAACCAAAACGCGCTGGTGCATCCGTGCATGTCCTCTTCCATCTCCATGGTCTCTGTCAGCGTCATTGACAAATCAAGCAGTTGTCCTCTGAATTAGCAGGCAGCAGTTTAGCCACTTGAGAACTGGCAAGTGCAGCGTCCGAATGGTCGGTTTCCGGATGTGCCTGTTCCGATCCATTTTTCCTGGCACAGCGTCCATGTTTCTGAAACTTTAGCATCGCGTAACACGATCAGACCTACCACAGCACAGAGCGCGTACTGTACGTCGGGCGTGGAGCATACCAGACCAAACGCGGCCTGCTGCTTTGCTACCTATATACGCAGCGCATACGCATCCCTTCTTCCGAAAACTGCCCTGTTTCCATATGCAGGCGAGCCGGCCTCGACGTGGACATCTCCAATTGTGACAAGTATCCCTCAAAAATTTTAGTTGCCTGTACGTGTGTGTGTCATGGATGACAACGCGCGCGGCGCGGCGCGGCGCTGTGCCATCCATCTGCTGTCGTGGAAACACGACAAGAAACAAAAAGTTGGAGAGAACTCCAGACTCCAGAGGACGGAAGGAAAGGTGAGGAAGAAAAGGGAACCAAGGGCCGTCAGGTTCCGCTGGCGACCAAAAACATTTTCTCATTCTGTGGCCTGCACATAACTGTTTTTCCCCCCTAGAAGGCGTGATTGGGATAATTTGCAGTATTGTTCAGAGTTTCGACTGTCTCCTGTTCACTTCATCCGCTGCTGCCTGGGAAGCTCTCCCTCTGCCTGCCTGGGACCACTGTGCCCTCTAGTCCTGGATCCAGGCGCCAGCTTAACAGTGTTGCTGGGCGGCGGCGCCGGCACCTCGACACGTGGCGCGTTCCTAGTGGCCCGGCGTCGCGTCCTTTCCAAGTGAGGACACAACACTCGGCGGCCGCGTCCGACTACTTGCCCATTCTGTTTTCCTTCTCCGAGCCCTGTCCTGTCCTGTGTCCTCTCCTCTCCTCTCCTCGACGCCTCCGGCCTCACCCCGTGCTTCTTGCCACTGTCATGTGGGGCAGACGGGCAGTCTATTTTGTGCGCCTTGGCTCTAAAAAGTTTTATGTGGACTGACGAGGACGCGGTGGTGAGTGGTGACTGGCGAACGAGCTTCCTTTCCGTGCCCTCTCGCCCTCGCTCTCTTTTCACAGAGAGAGAGAGAGAGAGAGAGAGGCTTTGCAGTTTGCACTCCAAAGTCCGGACTGATTTCAGGTGAGCAGCAGTTTTCACAGCTTTCAATTCAATTCTTTCCTCTGCTATCTTAAATCTTCTGTCATACGTACATGCATCGCCCAAACGGTTGGAGTCGAACGGCTAAAATCTGGATCACTTTGATTTCTTCTTTTTTTCGGGGATTTGGGTAACAGGTTTTCAGATGAGCAGAGTGCTCGGGTTTCATAAAGAACATCATTTTTCCCCTTTAGACGTCATGCGGAAAAGGCATGAACGCAATCAATCATGTGTATATCTTTCTTTCGGCTCGTGGTTGGCAGCGGTAGGACGAGATTCTCAGAATCAGATATGCTAGTTTCGTTCAGTCTTGGAAGGGGAAAACGAAGGTGGTTGTGGCAGCATATTTTAGCTGCTTTAAAGAACAGTGCAATAACTAACCATCACACAGGGTATTATCGTCAAATATTGTGTTTTAGAACGAATTTATTCGCCTCTACTTTTGCTTTCTTTCTCTTGTGGTAGCTATTTATTTTAGCATCTTCTCCTGAACCTACCTGCAGTACGGTTTCAGTAAGTTAATTACACGTAATTTTCAGATAAACGTTTTCCCTTTGCGCAGTCAAAGAAAGTAGTTGATGGAAATGGACTGCGTCGAGTTGGATTCTCCTGATTTCTTCCTGGACGGCGATGCGATCGACTTCCCATTAGAAATCCATCTTGAGCCCAACAGTTCGGCAGGCGCCAAAGCTGCGCCGGATCATAGCCGGCGTGCTCAGCTTCGTCGCAGCAACGCGCCTGATCCGCCACCGTTGCCTGGAACCTCTTATGACGCGCGGAGAAGGTCTAGGAACGCAAAGGCTTGTCGCCGCGTCCCTGAAGGCGTCCTCGATTCATGGGACAGGCTGTTCTTGGAGGGATACCAATCTGATCTCCGTGTTTGGACAGATGACGGCACTGAAATTCTGTCACATTCCTGTGTTCTTGTGAGTACAGCTTCTCTGAATCTTTTCCTGCGATTGGCCCTCGTGTTCCTGGAACATAGCAGCTTTGGCCACTATATGTGACACCTTCGTGTTTTCCTCTTCTGCAGGGTGTCAAATCTCCCGTTCTGAGAGCTATGCTGGAGGAAGCTAAATTGAAAGATGGTTTTCAGTGCATTCGTATTTCTGGCGCGCCTTCAGAAGCAGTCCGTGTTTTCATCAGATTTCTTTATTCTTCACGGTATGGTTGATATTTAGTCATAATTCACTGTTCTCTAAAGATCAGATTTCTTCCCAGAACCCAGATAGTTTGCAGTGACTGAAGCTGGAGATAGTGGAGATTTTCTTTGTCTTCTGATGTGTGCAGTTTTCAGTAAGACAAACGCTCTGATTTATCCTCCTTTTTTTGTTTGGTGAAGTGTTGAGCAGGAACAGATGAAGAAGCACGTTCTGCATGTGCTTGTACTCTCCCATGTTTTCTCGGTGCCATCTCTGAAGATGGTCTGCATCGACCAACTCGAGAGGAATTTCCTTGCTCCTGACAACGTGGTAGACATGCTGCAGCTTGCCAGATTGTGTGACGCGCCCCGGCTCTCGCTCGTCTGTACCCGGATGATCATTGGGGATTTCAAGACCATTTCTCTGACCGATGGGTGGAAAGTAATGAGACGGGTCAATCCAAGTATAGAGCAGGAGTTGCTCGAATCTCTTGTCGAAGCTGATACAGTGAGTTCTCTGTAATGATTGTCTTGGTATTGTTTGTTCACATCCAACCCTGCCTTGCTGGTTCTTATTATTCAGTAGCTACAAGCCTATAAGAGCTGGAGAGGAAATGCCCTTAGTGATTCAGGGTTTCAGTCTGTCTGCTTAGAGCTTCTGTTTTAAATATAAAAAAAGTGTCTGCTTAGGCTGCGTTTAGTTGGCAAAAAATTTTCTCTCTCCCTATCACATCGATTGTACTTTTCATCTGTATGGAGCACTAAATGAAGTAGCAACTGTTGCATGTTTGTACTTTTTGTCTGGCTATCTCGAGATGAATCTTTTGAGTCTACTTGGGCCATGATTGGACAAAAGTTATCAAATACAAACGAAAATGCTACAGTGCACTTTTTCCCAACTTTTTTCTAACTAAACGCTGCCTTAGAGTTTCAGACTGTTGAATTCGTAGTTCTTATGAACTTGCACACACCACAGAAATAATTAAACACTCGCACGTTTCTGCAGTTCCAATGCTTGCAGTAGCTTAAGACCTTTGTCTGACTGTCTGAATTTATGCAGAAAAGGCAGGAAAGAGCTAAGAGGATGGAAGAGAAGAAGGTGTATCTGCAGCTGTACGAAGCAATGGAGGCGCTTGTCCACATATGCCGAGACGGATGCAGGACAATCGGGCCTCGAGATCAAGCGCTCAAGGGCAGTCGAGCAGCTGCCTGCAAGTTTCCCGCGTGCAAGGGCATCGAGCTGCTCGTGCGCCACTTCTCGGCATGCAGGGTTCGGGTGCCCGGTGGCTGCGCCAACTGCAAGCGAATGTGGCAGCTCCTCGAGCTGCATTCCCGCATGTGCTTCACCCCGGACACCTGCAAGGTTCCTCTCTGCAGGTGAGCGCAGCGCAACGCATCTTTGGTTACCAGACAGTTGCAGTTTTACCAGAGAGAAACTGGGCCACTGGGGGGAGAATGCTCTCACGTTTCTTGCTTTCAATATAAATATATATGACAGAAGACATACTTTTATAGCAATTTTACAATTTGCAGGCATTTTAAGGAGAAAATGCGTAATATGGGGAGGAAGGAAGAGACCAGATGGAGCCTTTTGGTGTGCAAGGTGCTGGAGAGCAGAGGAACCATTTTAAGGAGAAAAAATTCATCAATCCTCCTAACGCCACCTTGGAGTTGCCACGTGGCTCCTCCTGTAGGACCTATTTGAAATACCCAAACTTCGTTGGGATTTTATGTTAGATGGGAACTCCAGGAGGAGCCGGAACAAAAAAAAACGTCATATTGCGTGATATAATATGCTTTAAAATAAAATCTATTTTTGACCATCCATCTATGTAGTTCGAGAAAGAGGAAAATGCACTTCCGGTCCCTCAACTTGGCTCAACGTGTCATCTAGGTCCCTGAACTTTTAAAGTGATATCTGTGGGTCCCTAAAGTTGGCAAAAGGTGTCATTTAGGTCCCAAACTTTCAAAGTGATCACCGCAGGTCCCTTAACTTGACACAAGGTGTCATCCAGGTCCCAAACACTGTAGATAATTCCAGCACCGAATTTTAAAAAAAGAAAATCTAATTTTGGGTACTGTAGCTACAATCTATAAAATATTCCAAAAATTGTATTTTTTTCATACGATCTCCGATGAAGATGCGCTTTATATAAAAATTGTAGTTTGCGACGAGATCTACAACTTTCTAGTTTTGAGTTTTTTAATTTGAGGTGGTTAAGACGCTCAAAAAAATTAAACAAAATTTTTCAGCAGTATATTAATCACGTGCAAGCGCGTGTTGCCTTAGAAAAATCATATCTTTCTTATATACTATCAAATTGAGATACTTTTTATACAAAAGTTGTAGCGTTCGACGAGGTCTACAACTTTCTAGTTTTAACTCTTTTAATTTGAGATCGTTAAGATTCTTAAAAAAAATTAAAACGCTAATTTTGGTTCTTGCACAGTGATTTTATATTTTAAATTTTTTGAGAATCTTAACGACTTCAAATTAAAAGAGTTAAAACTAGAAAGTTGTAGACCTCGTCGAACGCTACAACTTTTGTATAAAAAGTATCTCAATTTGATAGTATATAAGAAATATATGATTTTTCTAAGGCAACACGCGCTTGCACGTGATTAATATACTGCTGAAAAATTTTGTTTAATTTTTTTGAACGTCTTAACCACCTCAAATTAAAAAACTCAAAAATAAAAAGTTGTAGATCTCGTCGCAAACTACAATTTTTATATAAAGCGCATCTTTATCGGAGATCGTATGAAAAAAATACAATTTTTAGAATATTTTATAGATTGTAGCTACAGTACCCAAAATTAGATTTTCTTTTTTTAAAATTCGGTGCTAGAATTGTCTACAGTGTTTGGGACCTGGATGACACCCTGTGTCAAGTTTAGGGACCTACGGTGATCACTTTGAAAGTTTGGGACCTAAATGACACCTTTTGCTAACTTTAGGGACCCACAGATATCACTTTAAAAGTTGAGGGACCTAGATAACACGTTGAGCCAAGTTGAGGGACCGGAGGTGTATTTTCCTCTTCGAGAAAATTGTGTACCTCTAACTAGCGACTGAGAAATCGCTAGTCTCGCTCGCTTACCAAGAAGCATACGGTCTCTGCTTTTCCAAACTTCGATACATGAGGCCCACAAATGCTACCGGACTTCCCAAACTCGCTAGCGACTGAGAAATCGCTAGCTTCGCTAACTTTTTTATTTTTTACTCTTTCTCAGTGCCACCTCAGCCAACGATTTGGTCGGCCCATTGCGGACGTCCTAAGTTGCAAAGTCCCCATCTCATTCTCCACGATAACCTTCGGTCAGGTTATCCTCGATGCCTACTACTCATGCCATCAGAGATCTACTTTGCAACTCAATTTGTACGACATCCTAGCATCATAAGGTTATTCACACCAAGCGATCGCGAAGTTATACAAACCGCAACCTCGACGAAGGGGAATAGATTTCACACTTTATCGAGATTGCTCAACCAGAGTTTTGCCTAAGCCTTCAATCAGAACACTAATACATGCTATTCCTTCCACGCAGTGGATCGATCGGTCGGTGAATCTCAACCGTATGGTCGATGAAGTGTATTGCTAAGGATGTCAACCCGTATCAATACCACGAAATCAGAAGGTTATCGTGCGCGTTGAATGATCATATGTCCCGACTGATTTCGTGGTATTAGATACGGGTCGACGTCCTAAACCTTCAATCAGAACACTAATACATGCTCGTGTCGCTCTCATCGCCAGGCAGATCAGAGCACTGCTAGTTTTTTTAAAAAAATAAAAAATAAAATCAGAGCACTACTCCATCAGAGGCGTACTTCCCTCAGTGTTGAAAACGTAAAGATGCGGAGCGGGGTGGTGCGTTTGTGTTGGGGGATGGGCTACGGATGGGACAGAAATCAGAATCGCAGTCAGTCCCGTTCTGTCTCTTTCTGGAGGCCCCGCCTGCGCCTTCGCCTTCGCCATGGAGACGCGCGGCAAGCGGCTCCTCTCCGCTCTACTGGTCCTCGTCGCCGCAGCGGCGGCGTCGGCTCCGTCCGCAATGTCCCGTGACGAGAGAGAGGTGGTGGAGGTGTCCGGTGCGCCGGACGGGGTTGTGTGGGTGGCCCAGCTCTCGGATCTCCACTTCAGCGTGCACCACCCGGAGCGTGCCTACGACTTCCGGCGGTATGTCGGCCCGGCGCTGGCCATGGTCAACCCCGACCTCGTGCTGATCACAGGGGACCTTATTGGTATGTCGTAGTCGTAGATCCCTCCCTCCCTCCTTCCCGCCGTCCATAGTCCACGTCCTCTGTGTTGATTCCTCGCGGTTTCGGGGCTGATCCACTGTGAGATGAAATTACTCAGTCGGTAAATGAGCTGATGTTTTCAGTGCTTCTCATTTCCCAATTTCAAGTGAAAAACCGGTCGTTTCAGCACATTCAGTATGAAATCATAATTTAAGGCAGTACGGTCCATACAGGGGGCCAGCGACTAGTTTTATCCCAGTTGCCCACCTGGGCCACTTCAGGTCTCAATTTCACCATTACAACAAACAATCCATAGAACAGATACAAATTCTCTCCAAATGAAAATTGCCAAGAGCTGTAAACCAGCATGTACTTTTGGCTCTTGTATTGCTGACTGTGTTACTAATAGGCAACGTGTACTCTTTTTTATTTTGAAAAAAGGGGTATGAAGTAGTAACCAAATCAATAAATTTGGACCTCAAAGGCTTATGCAAATGCAAAATTTAGCTAAATGAACATATGATCTTCCATTACCTGTTTCAGCATTTTTCATTTGTAAATCTGTAATATTGATCAGCATCACACAAGTTGGTCCAGCCAGCATAAATTGAAGTAATTAACACCTCTGAGAAACGAGCTACATTCATTTCATAAGGTGAAATACTATTGCCAAGGGAGTTCTCTCAAGTTTCTAATAGATATCTCGGTTTTCGTTAACAGATGGGAAAAGCAAAGATCTGTTAACAATGAAACAAAATGAGGTCGAATGGGTAGAATATGAAAGCACTATGAAGGAAATCATTGAAAGCAGCAAGCTTCCAAGAAGGATTTTCTATGATCTAAGAGGAAATCATGATAGCTTTGGTGTACCAGCATCTGGAGATGACTATGGCTTTTATAACAAGTATAGCATCAATGCCAAATTAAGACGACAGGGGCGTGTCCAAAGCATTACTTTGGAGGTCAGTAGTTTCTCTATTTATGGTCAATACTTATCTTGTGCAAAAAGAAAGATGTTGTACTTCTTATTTCGTTACCATCTTGTAGTTCAAGTGTATTGTTATTTGTTATATATATAGTGTTCTTGCGATTGCTTTTGAAATATGCTTGAAGCTGCATTTATGAATGATTTGCAGAATAGTGGTCGGAAACATCTGTTTGTTGGCTTTGATAGCACAATGGAGATTGGTCTTAGAGGTCCAACCAATCTATTTGGACATCCAACTGACAAGCAGGTGATTGAATTGGATCAAGCATTATCACAGTGGGATACTGAGTTTGACAAGGTTCCAGTGACAAAAATTGCATTTGGGCACTTCCCGTTGTCTTTCTCAGCATTAACAGAGTCAGGAAAAAGTATCAAGGATGTTTTTCTAAAGCAATCATTGGCAGCATATTTGTGTGGGCATCTTCATACAAGGTTCGGGAAGAACCTGAAACGATACTACCATCGGGCAGTCCAGGAACCATCACTATCAGAGCATTACTACCAACTTAACATGCACCAACGAGATGCAATCCAGAGTAAGAAAAACTGTTCTGAGGAAGCTCCTCATATTGAAGAGTTCTGGGAATGGGAGATGGGTGATTGGAGAAAGAGCAGAAGTATGAGGATACTAGCAATTGATGATGGTTATGTCTCCTATACTGATATAGATTTCAGATTAGGCTCAAAGAGCATAATCATACTGCCTACCTTTCCCCTTGATGCAAGATTCATGCAGAGAGCCTCTGGTTTTCGTGATTTCAAATGTCATGTCATGGGGGCATCGTCTTTTGATACCGTGAGGGCTCTTGTATTCTCTAAACATGATATAGCATCTGTTTCTGTAAAAATATATGACTCAAGACCAGGAACTCTTGAAGTAGTCTTTGACTCTGAAATGAAAAGGGTGGATTCCAATGAAACTCGAGGAAATATGTATTTGATACCATGGAACTGGAGGGCATTTGAAGATTCCTCTCCCAGCCGATATTGGCTCCAAATTGAAGCAATGGATGTAGCAGGTGACACAACTGTCAGCCAGTTGAGGCCATTCTCTGTTAACGGCTTGTTTGCAAGAGCGAACTGGACATGGAAAGAGTTTTTTGTTATGGGCATTCAGTGGGCTTCAATATATCATCCTGCACTGTGGTGTGCCTTTTCTCTAATTTTTTTGTTGCTTCTTGTACCACAAGTTTCAGCAGTCATATTCAAAGATCAGTTCACGTATAAATCTCTATGCACATATGGTAGGCAGAGGACACTGTTGAAATCTTTAGTTGGTGGTTTCATCTGTTCTTTTGTTGAACTCACCAGGGTGATTCTTGTATGGTTATTGCTCCTGTTGTATGCTATCTATCTAGTTTTTATACCTTGGTTATTTGGTCACCCTATTTCTGAAGATGGTAGCCTGACATACATGACACATAAAGGTTGGATTCTAAAAGGACCCAATAGGAGCAACGAAGTAGTCCATGCTGGGATTCCAGATGTCATGGTCATTGTTCTACCTCACCTTTGCTTTGTGTTACTACCCACTATTGTGATTTTAGCGGCCATGGCTGCTGAGAGAACAGCATATCGAGAGCATTATCTTTCTCGATCAGGAAAGAAGAAAGATGATTACTACCAAAAGAGCAGGAGACAGATAGAACATGAAAACTTTTGGAATGGTCGCTGGATTCGGAAATTTCTGTGTCTTCTTTGCATGGTGGTTCTATGGAAACATTGGAAGGTATAAAAGCACAATGCCAAGTTTCTGTGCTTGCTGTTATCTCTACTCCAAACAATATTCTGACCCCTCATGTTTATGCAGCTTTGCAGAGCGCTTGTGAAGGCTTATGCTATGAACCCTTTGCTCCATGCGCCAGTACTTTTCTTCTTCATTCCTTTACTCATGGTGCTTGCCATTTACAAGACATGGTCCATTTAGCTGTTTGGGAGTTCTGAAGATGTGCTGCACTGGACTGTCCAACAAATGGTGCTTCAACTGTGAAGACTGAAGACTAACAACTGAAGGTGTGCTACTTCGATTTTTCTCTCTCTCTCTCTCTCTCTCTTTCAGAGAGCAGATTTGTTAGATTGTTTAACAGGCATGTATAGCTTTCAGCATTGCACTCCACATAAATAAGAGACTACACGGCATTTCATTAGAATGAATGGTTAGGATCTGGACCAAGTGAGGAAGGGACTATACTGCTCAATATAATTATTCCTCTTTCTTTTGAGAAAATTCTTTTTTCCTCCTTTTTTTCTTTTGACCTACACAGCTTTGTTTTATTACATTTATCCTTGTGAGACTTTGGTCATCTACTGCTCCATTCGGGGTTGCCCTTTTCCTGTCTGGAACATGCCATGCAAAATTTGAAATGAAGAGGTAAGGATGTGCGTAGCTTCTGGCTTTGACCATTAGATCGATCATGGTGTTAGTATTTTTCTTGCAGAACTGTGAATACAACTCTGCCTAGTCTCTAGTCAAATATTCAGTCAAGCCGGAAATATGCAGCAACTGAGGATGGCCAATTTGCGACTGCGGTGGATGGTGCGAGAATGCAGAGAGGTTGCTCCAGCGTCTACCTTCTCCTTTTAACTAAGAGGCGCGAGCAGGACAGGGTGTGACCGTGTGGGGAGCGGAGAGCCTGGGCTCTGGGGAGAAGGCGCTGCTGCCGCGTCTATGTAAATAGTGTCGTGGAGATCAATGGCCTTGGGATGGACGACTAGGTGAAGTGAGACCTAGTTCCAGCGTCAAGGAGCTCGACAGCCCTTAAGCAGTTAAGCTGGAGGAGACAGGAGACAGAGATAACAGCGACAAGATCGGTGAAAGGGGCGATTGAAATGCTGCAGGCTAAAGGGGCCACCAAGGAATATGTGTTCCGCTGGAGAACATGGCCACACCACTTCTGTTGTCATCAGTGAGACTACACACTGCTCATCAGAGCTTGCATAGTCAGTGATGACTGATGACTGATGATCACTAGTTCACACGGTTCTATTGCTTGTAGCAATGTAGCATGTTTGGAAGAAGAAGAAGACGAAGGTAAGCTGTGAGCCTGCTTAGGCCTGCAATTGGGTTATGCTTGTAAGATATTCCTGTTACTCAGTGAAATGAAATAGTCAACTGGATCGAGGTAACTTGAGGAATGAAGGTTATGTTCCTTTCCTCTTTAGGTTTCCACTTTTCAGAATTCAGGAATAGCTTGCGTAGGTTCAGTTACAGACTTACAGTACAGCATAGTATAAGGCACAATGATACAACGCTCGCACACACCTAGCTAGTCATTTCTGCCTTCAGTCACCACTCACCACCGACATATTTCCTATCCTGCCTTCAGCTTGGTCTGCTTCTTTGATTGTTCATCAGTCATCGCTGTGAGCTGGTGGACGCTCAGATGGAGATGCTGTTTGGAATGCCCTTGCCAGTGATGCCGGCGGAGTCGCCCTTCTTGTCGGAGGTGCTGGGATAGAGCAGCATGTAGGGGACCTTGGCCGGGCCATTGCGGTTCTTGAGGCGTGGATCCGCGTTCATGGCCATGACGCGGCTCTCGACCTCAGCAAGCCGCGTGCCGAACCGCCTGAACGCCTCCTGCGCCATGGCGTCCGACGTCCACTCCGGCGTGTCGCGCTGCCCGAGGTACACCTCGTCGGAGGAGTGGCTGGACAGGACCTCCAGCAGCGAGATGCCAGCGAGGGCGTGCAGCTGGCTGGTGATGGTGCACAGGAACACCTTCTCCGGCCTGCGCTCCAGCTCCGCGTACTCCTTGGTGCCTGGGACGGGCATCGGCCTCCGGCTGATGGACGGCCGGTTCGGGAGGTACCCGGCGTACGGGTACTGCCCAAAGTTGACGGCGGCGTGCAGCGCCGACGCGATCCAGACGATGGTGGCGCAGGACCTGGCCAGCTCCGCCACCGTCTGCATGGCCGGCCACCATGGCGCGTCCCTGAGGTCGGCGTGCCCGACCTCGCGCGCCTCCTTCCACCACGCCTGCAGCTCCACGTCGGCCTGCACCACGCCGTCGCTGGGGTAGTAAATGGCCAGGTACTCCGTCACCCACTGCTCGATGGCGTGCCACACGGCCAGCCCGTCCGCCGCGTACGGGTAGTCCTCCACCAGCAGCCGCACCTTGTACGGGCTCGATGGGTCGGCAACCGCCATGCCTCTGCATTGACATCAGCCGCTGGTCGATCGACGATCTCAGTGATGGATCCGAGAGTTGACAGTATTACCTCGCTAATTAATTACCTCTTGATCAGGTCGTCAGGGAGTGCCTGCTCGGTGAAGTTCCAGCTTCTTCCGTAGACTTTGGAGGAGATCTCGAACGCGTACTGGCGCGGGAAGACGGTCCTCTCGAAGAAGCCGCCGGCGTTGACGAGCAGCTGGCGCGCGCTGGAGTTGATGTTCATGGTGTCGCGGAAGTGCGGGCGCAGCAGCTTGTGCACCGGGTGCGCCACGCTGAGCTGCCGGCTCGTCGCGATGACGAACGGCTCCATCACCGCGTGCGTGTTGAGCCAGTGGCTGATCAGCTGGTGCCAGCAGTAGTCGTTCACGTTGGCGTACGCCTTGGCCAGGTGCCACACCCACGCCTCCGCGCCGGCCGTCGTCGATGTCGGCGGCGGCGTGTACACGGTGCTCTTGGCGGCGGTCACGCCGTCGTCCTGGAGCTCGGGGAGGCTCAGCTCGATGGCCAGCGGCGCCAGCGTGCCGTCGCCGCGCAGGAACAGCAGGGTCCTGGTGGCGTAGATGAAGTTGCCCTCGATGTTGTTGATCTTCACCAGGAACGGCATGAAGTTGTCGTGGTGGTCCAGGATGTAGAGCCGGTTGCGGTCCAGTGCCTGCTGCACGGTGAGGCCCTCTAGCTTATTCTCGATGTGCGCCTCCGTGATTGTGCTCGTGTGATCACCATACTTGCTCGGGTCAAGACTGCTTCGAGGAGGGAACACCTGGACAAAGCACATTAAGCAAGCAATTCTGTGCACCAGTAATAGTAGTAAGCTACATGTATATCTATGCAGGTTTCTGGATTGCGCTCACCGTGAGGCGCGTGATGATCATGGGGTTGACGCCTGCGAGAATCTCCCGTGCGAACTCTTCATCGGTCATCCAAGCTTTCTTGTCCTCTGTATACGCATGGCAGAAATCAACGAGATGGGATTATTGGTACCTTCTTCAAGGCTTCAAACAATACAAAGAGCCAAATAAAGAGATCCGCGTGTGCACGCAACGCAAGAAGTTGACCTTTGATGATCTGTGGGACGGGGTGCTTGAGGAGGTAGTCGCCGCCGGCGGGAAGGAAATCCCTGAGGAGATGGAGCGGGATCTGCTTCCGCAGCTCCTCGAGGGCTTGGATCTTGGGCAGCTTGATCCCGCCCTCGTACAGCCTCACCACGTCGTCGAAGGAATCGAACTCGCCTGGCGACACGTCGAAGATGCTGGTCCCGAACGACTTGATCACGAAGCCGTAGAAGTCCGCCTTCTTGATCTGCCCGAAAACCTCGTCGCGTGGCACGTACACGTCGCCGTCCACCAGCGGCGTCAGCGTGCTCTCGCAGCTGGGGTCTGCAGCACACGTTATTAGTGAAACAGTCATAGGAAGAGCGAGCGTCATCGTCAAATTCGCGGTGAAAAACAAGAAGGGAAGGATCTTTGCACCGGTTTTGGTGGGTTTCCTGCCGGTGCGGCAGCGGCGCGGGTAGGGGAACTCCTTGGAGCCGCCAAGGGTGGGGCGCGGGTTGCCGCGGTCCGGGTTGCCGATGTCGTTGTAGACGTCGTAGCGGTAGACGCGATCGTGCGCCTTGTAGGGGCCCTGCTGGTCGTCGCCCCTCAGGATCCGGAGCTCGTCGTCGCGGTAAGGCTTCAGCGCCTCTGGCATCTGCTCCGGCAAGTACGTCTGCGTGCATCGCATGCAGCGACAGTCAGTACAAATCGAAACGACGATGATTCATGAATTAATCTGAAGGAGAAGATGGGTGAAGATGGGTTACGACTCACGTACGTCGTTGGTGAAGAAGACGCGGTTGTAGTGGTACTTGCACTGCGGGTACACCCATGAGTTGGCGACGAAGACGACGGCGCCGCGGCCAGGGACGTCGTCGAGGGTGATGGTCTTGAGGAAGAACTCGGAGGCGTGGCTGTTCTTGACGATGACGGCGCCTGGCACGCCGTGCTTCTCCACCTCCCAGTGGAACCTCACGCGGAACTTGGAGTCGCTGGACGTCGTCAGCGGCGGCAGCTTCGTCAGCCATGTCTCCAGGCTCGCCTCCGCGCACACCTTGCCGCGGTTCCCGTTGTCTGCCATGCCACAGGCCCACAGCACAAAACAAGCTCGATCACGTGAAGACGCGTGCGTGTTCATGCGTCTCAGAGAAGGACGTAGTACGTACAGGTGGAGGGAAACAGTGATGATAGAGAGATAGCTCACGTACTGGGATCGACGACGGTGGAGCTGATGAGCTGGCAGGTGACGCCGCGGCCGAGGAACTCGCCGACGCCGTCGATGACACTGGCACTGATGCTGGTGACATCGAGGCCGAAGACGCTCTTGCGCGTGAGCACCACCGTGCCCTTGAGCTTTCCTTTCTTGTTCCCTGTTATCAGCTCTCCGATTCCGCTTCCCCGTCCAAACATCTTTGGCTTCGCAGAAAGCTCTGCCTTAACTAGCTAGCTAGTAGTATGGAGCAAGCGTTAAGTGAGAGCTTGCTGACGCTGCAGGATATGTGTATATATACGGACATAAATCCAATCGCCTTGAGACAGTTAGGAAATACCGGTCTCCAGAAAAAGATTCTGTCCACTGGCGGGGTTCCGGTTAGAGAATGGGTACGCCAGTGGGCTTGGAGATTTTTTTTTTCCTTTTATTGTTTAACCGAGACAGATGTTTTAAAGCCCCATCTAGGTTAATATAGGTTAACTAAGATGGCAAAATAATCGTCTTCATTAATCGATGATTATTTTGTCCGTCTTAAAAAAAATACAAAGTGCCCGTCTTATAAAACGATTGTGTAGTAATATAGCTCGAACCTGTAGCTGTCCCGTCGATCGACTGCTTCTAAGGCCTAACCAATGATGTGCCGCCATTAACGCTACTACGCACCGGTCCTTCTGTAGTTCTGTTATTGAGTGAGCCAGTGACCTTGCTCACGAGTCACGGCCGGGCCATCGCCCATCGTACGTACTCCCGTCCGTACTTACTACTAAGGGGAGTAACACCGACGCAGGACGCCGAGGTTTAATTTCGACGCAGGACGTATTAATTTCGGGCGTACGCGTTGGGTTTAGTGGTTGTGCTCCTGGACTAATGATCCGTTGCTCGGCGACTCGGCGTCCGTCAACGAGGCCAACGTCTTCCTCCCGACGTCACTGATCCAGGTCACAGCCTGGTGTCCTCGTGATGTCACGTTGCCGACACAGCTGCACCAAATACATTCTGATAGCAGCGAACCTGCATCAAGGACAACCAAGGCGATCAAGTTACTCGTTTTGAAACCATTGTTTTTGGGAACATTTAGGTTCCTTTTGCGAACACTTCGGACGGTGTTAATAGGACATTGATGGTAATTTCTATCAATATTAATTACCTTACTAGCTAAGTAATTTGGTGATGTAGCAATAGCTTTATTAAGGAGAGAAACAAATTCTTAAAAAAAAACAGAGTTTTCTCTTGTATCGATGCGCTAAGAAACGACAAAAATAGGGTTGGGAAGACTCGGCTCATTTCTTCCTCCTCTCGTTCGGATCCCTTGCGCCTCCGCCAGTTCCTGCACACGCTTTGTTCCCTCCATTCCTGCATACTTAGGCCGGCTACGCGACATGGTGAGGTGGCTAGCTAGGCTACAGCGTGGACAGGCAGCACCGGGACCAGCAAAGTATTGTACTCTTTCAAGAAAGTCTATCGTGCCTTATGGCTTGTTTGGAACAGCTCCACTAGCTTCAGATCCATGAAATTCAAACGTAGATCCAATTACTTTACCCAAACACCTTTAGCTCCATCAGCTCCACCGTGGACCTAGCCTCGGATTCACCAAATTGGTGGAGCACCTCAAGGAATGATCCACCAAATCCAGATTTTGTGGAGTTGGAGAAAATTACCCACCATGCCACCCGTCACATAGAAAATAAAGCTTTGTTTTATCCTATTCGCTTCATTCTCTTCCCGTTGCCGCCTCCAAGCTCGTCGTGCTCCTCCCTGCTCGTCGACGTGCTCCTCCTCTGCGCCCTGCTCCCCCTACTGCTAGGCGGCCTCTGTGTGGGCGCCGCCGCGAGCTTGGCCGCACCCACCACCGCGAGGCGCCCAGGCTGTGCGAGCTCGGCCGCACTCGAGCCCCTGACCGGCCGCCATGGCCGCGAGCCAGCATGCCGCCATGTCGCGATTCCGTGCGAACAGGGGAAGAAGACACGGAGAGGAAGAAGAAATGACGTGTGACTAGGCTGACAGTGAGATAGAGTGAAATGTAGATCTGTACCAAACACTTTGGTAAATTACAGATTCACAGTGGAGCTGCTCCACAACGGATTTAGGTAAATCACATATCCATATCTACTTTTCTATTTGGTGGAGCTGTCCCAAACAGTCTCTTATTTTAAAAATTATTGTCCTTTATTCTGAAAAAATATTGATATAGTCATTCAGAAAGTCTAGTGTACAGATAAGCATTTGACAACAGGTTAAAATAGTCATCTCACATTGCTTTTAACACTGTTACCATGTGAAAACTCCAAACAAATTCGTTTCACGTCAGTTCAATGAAAAAAAAAAAGGATCAAGAGACTAAGAAACTAAGCTGCATTTTTTTCTAGAAGGAACCAATTTTCTCTAGCCCATTTGCGTCATCTGTTTCTTGTCACGCTCAGTCCGTGGGCTTCGAATCTTTAGGCCCTTCTGGGTCATTTGCGGCCTTTTGATTTTGTTGGGCCACTTCCCTCTCTATTTTCGTCTTGGCCCCTTTCAAAAGGATGCCCATCTCTCTCCATTGGATTGGGCCAGTGGCCTCCTCTGAAAAAAAACTTGCGAGCCTAATGCCCAGGAAAGCCCACCCATTTGACTTGAGAGGACGGAACGGAACCCTAAAAAAAAAAAATCGGGTCGGTCGGGTGGAAGAGGAACCCAACCAAACCACACGGATGCACCGTGCACGACTAGTGTCGCGTCTGCCGGCGGGGCGGCGGCAGATGCCAAACTGTATGGGCCAGCCAGCCTGAGACATGGCCACACGGCGAGTGACCAAAAGGCAACAGCGACAATGCGAAGCGCCGCCGTTGCCCGTCGTGGTTGTGGGTGGTGGCCGAGGCCGATGCAACCGATGACAGATGCCTCGCCAAAACGCACTCGAAATCTCAGCCACGAGCCCTCGAACTCGAGCCGTCCTTACCTTTACCTAGAGAACCAGATGCGTCACTGTTGACGTGGACTCTGATTTGCGCCAATGATGAACGTGGCGGCGTGGCGCTGAATGTCATCTCCGGGTGATTGACGAAAACGAAACGAAGACGACCGTGAATACAGCAGCGGCAGGCACTGTTGCTGCGATTGCCAAGTTACAGCATCAACAGATGCTGTTGGATTCTTGGAACGAAAGCAGCGGATGATTAGAAATGGGAAACGCCGAGACGAGGCCAAGGTGCAAAGGCAAAAAGTCTGCTGATTTTGTTTCGCTTCTGACTGTTGGCTTTATTCGCTGCTCGCCGTTCATCAGTCACCATGTGATGGTGATACAGACGATTCCGGCTTTACTTGGTGCTGTACAGTGATGCGCATGCGCCACTACATACTTTCAATCACCGCCATGTAGGAATAATAATGGCGTTGTTTTCTGGCGGAGTTTCATAATATCTCCATTGCGCTGTAGTTTCACGGCTGCCGTGTGGCAAACGAATCGGATACGAACCAATAACACTAATATAACATTTGTTTTTATATTTCTGGTCGGATTCGAATTCGAATATAGATAGTGTAAAAAAAACCGGATAGTATCAATCATGCCGGATAACATACGACTAGATGTCAGCGTCATAAATATACGATTTAACTATTCAAATACGGATACGGTATCGAATATTGAATATCTGAACTCGGATACGGACAGATCTAAATATCTCTAAACGGATTCGGTCAAACAAATAATCAGATAAATATCCGTACCATTTTCATTCACGATGTCTCACATGGCTGCATGGCGCTACTGACGTTGGTGGTGTACTTTCTATATAAGTGGAGCAAGGCGAACCATGCTTGGCCACGCTTTGGAATAATAAACATCGTTTTAGCTGAAACCAAATTGGAGAGGCCTGGATGCACAACAATATACAACTTGCGTTTAAACAAACAAGATTGTTGCATCTACGTATCATAATACTTCACTAGCAGTCTCTCTTCACGTCACGTTTATAACGGTGCAAGGATCTTCACAGCACACACTTTGCATAATAATACAGAAAATGATGAAAGTGCAGGCAATGGAACAGCAATCACAAAGGACAGCCTTGCAGATGCAGCGCATATTCCACAACCACAGGTGCCAGATCATGCAAAGTTCAGCACCAACCAAAGATCTCTCTCAGGCAGGCTTCAAGTTGATCATATGTTGCGATTAATTTCTCTGAACCTCAACCCACCAAACACACGGGCGGTTACAAAACAAACAAAGCTGATCAATGAAGCACCATTGGCCCAGTTACATAACCATTCGGCAGACGCCGCCAGTGTACTCTGTCTGAGCTATCTATAGTAGAAAATAAAGGCTCTGAATATCATCTCTTATCAGGACCAGATACCGCAATTTTAAACGCAAATCATTTACCAATTGAACAAAAACTCGAAGTGATTTTTTAAATAAAATATGCTACAGTTATGGATTTAATTATTTGATCGTATCAAATGCACTGACATAAAAAAAAAGAGGCTCTGCTTATTGCAAGTAGAGTTCTAAAACAAAACACCCTTTCGCAAGGGCAACTAGGGCAAACAAAAAGGGCAGGTAAGATGGGGCACCCGCTTCTGTTCCAGATCAGCATACAATACAATTTGCAGAAGTCGAAGCTAGTGAAAACCATGGCAAACAAGATGATCTATGCCTTCTCTATTAGCTGCAAGACCTCAGCTTCGGCGGGCAGTGACGGGATCGCCCCCTTCTTTGTGGTGGTGATTGCTCCACACGCATTAGCAAATTTAATAGACTCCACGAGCTTCTTCTCATCCTGTACAGTCACCAGATACCAAATTTCAATCACATGGTTTAACTGAAAACTGAAGGACAAGCTTGGCATGTAGAACCAACAATTTCAGATCAATGAACAAATTTCAGAGAACTTACTTGTAGCGAGGATGGATCTTTAACGATCCTTCGGAGCAGAGCACCAACAAACGCATCACCTGCGCCAGTTGTATCAACTTGTTGTACTTTGAATGAAGGGACAGCTCCATGGAAATCCTGCGATCAAGTATGATAAACGTGTGTGAGTCTCAGCTGCACATTAAGTCTTCCAGTGCAAGTTATATATGCTAGAAGTGAACACTTTGAATTTGGCAAAGCCAGGACCTAGTGAAGTTCAACATAAGCAGGCCATGAATATTTAGCATACCCTAGCATAGTACTTGCATCCTTGATCTCCAAGAGTCACTAGTAGCAGCTTCATGGTAGGTCGCCACAGCTTCATGACAACATCATCCTCCACTGAGTCGATGCCTGTCAAGAACTCAAGCTCAACTTCGCTGACCTTGACAATGTCTGCCTGGTCCCAGATGCTCAAGATCTGGGTGCGGGCCTCCTCACTGGGATGGCCATAGTGCCTCCCTCAGGTTTGGGTCATAAGAGAGCAGTGCACCGGCCTCTTTGGCAATCTCCATGGCACGGAGATGTGCCGTCCGGCAAGGCTCAGCAATCAAGCTTATTGATCCGTAGTGAAAAACCGCAGCCTGTAGAAAATACAACTCATAAGAATTAACCCAAACAGAGGTAAACAGGGGTGGTGGTGCGGTGTTGGGGGATGGATGCTGCGAGTTGTTGCAAGTTTTGTTTGTTTTTTTTTTATAAAAAAAGGTGACCAATTTGAGTCATTGCATTAGTTCACATATTTTCCAGTAAACTCTACAAATGACAGCCTTTTTTTAACATGTTTACAGAAAGCATGAAAAAATTGAACCATCTAGCATCGCCTGGTACGTGGTAATTCTAGATTTAATTGAAGTTCTTGATGTAAAGGAAAAGGAATATTGCTAATCCAAATTCACAGATCCAACAAGGTTGTTTGCCTTTGCCAACATAGATCACACGGATAAATCTGAGTTTCTCTGAAGCTTCAATTGAGCTGAGGAGAAACTGAAGTATTGTCACGTCAGTTGCAATTATTGGCCCACACAAAGAAACAAAATTCTTCCGTAGACTCCATTAATACACACGCCATGGCTAAGGATTTCTACAAGGCCAGCTGCCCAAGCTCACGCCGATGGATCCAAGAAGCACGGGGTTTAACTAGTTTCATAACGGCTCTCCTTTGGATTGGATTACTACTTGTTTGTCCCCCCAAATTTTTAGGATGAATCACATAAGCCACATGACCAGATCCAGAAAAGAACAATTTCGCCAACTATAACGCACAACAAGATCCGACCAAAACCAGCAAAGAAAGGCGCCCACTTTGGCGCCGGAATCTTTGGATTCCACGGGTAGATTCAACATCAAGGACCCGAATTAGACGACGGGAAAAAAGGGAACCTTTCTTTGGACGTAATAAACAAGAACATGGGCCGAGAAAATTACAAGGCGCCGCAACCTAAACCGCACGCGAAATCAGCGCAAGAAACCTAGCGGTCGCATCCAGATCCCACCCGGTAGCCGGGATCGAATCAAGAAATGGGCGGAAAGATTGGTACTGCACTCAAGACGGGATGAATCAATTACCATAACCATAAGGCTGTCCGCAGATCACGGGGTGTGAAGGCACGGGGATCACCAAGGACGAAGGGTATCAGCGTGGCGTGGATTGGTGGCTTAACTTACCCTCTTGATGAGCTCGACGTTGAGCTCGTCGGCGGTGAGGAGCATGTCGGCGCTGGGGTTGCGGTAGAACATGAACTCGCGCTCCCCGTCGGCGCGCAGGGTGACGAAGGCGAGCGCGGTGCGCGCGCCGGAGTCGAAGACGACGCCGCCGTCGTCGACGCCGTTGTCGCGGAGGATGGCGGCGAGCATGCGGCCGAACTCGTCGTCGCCGAGCTTGCCGACGAAGGCGGCCCCGCCTCCGAGGCGCGAGACCGCGATGGCGACGTTGGCGGGCGCGCCCCCGGGCGCCTTGACGAACGCCGGCGCCTCCGCCAGCGACACCCCCGCCACCGTCGGCACGAAGTCTATCAGCATCTCCCCGAAACTCACCACCAGCTCTCGCCCGGCCGCCATTGCGCCTCGCTGTCGCCGCCCCCCCCAAAACAAGAAACAACGCAGCGCACTGACGCAGAGGTGGGCGGAAAGAGAGGAGAGGAGAGCAGAGGAGGTGGGCGCGTGTGGGGAATTTTCTGGTGAGGTGGCGAGGCGGCGTGTTTTATAGAGGGAGGACGGACGGGTGCCGCTGCCTTGGCTTGGCTTGGCTGGGGTAGGGGGGTGAAGGTGAGAGGGAGATGGTGGGGTGTGCGGGTGCGGCCGCGGCTGGCGATGGGTCGCAGCTCGAAGGGGGGGGGGGGGGGGGGGGGGGGGGGGGGGGGGACCACAGCACAGGTGCGTCGTTTGACGGCTGCCCTGCTCGGCTGCTCCGAAATCCTATTTTCGGTTAGCTTTTTTAAGCTTCTCCGACCCAGCTCGTCCTGTAACGTTTATCTAGATGGAAAGTATGGAACCAATGACTTGCCGTGGAATGGTGTGTGAATCGTATTTTCTATTTATGAAACAGGATGGAGATCCCCTCCCCATACCGAGGAGCCATACATGTGCGTGAAGCCATGATTTTGGATGTCGCAACAAAAACAACATTCGTAGCAGACGTGTTGGTCTTGTTGGCTTGTCTGAATGAAAACGTGGATTTCGACTCATCCTGGTTTCTAATAAGAGGAAAAATATTAGACCAAAATTATAGGAGAAAAATATGGCATTACAACAATTAAACATATCTATTGGACTTACTTATACTATAAAAAGCATTATCGATAAACACAGAACATTTTATTTTACATATAAGTGATTTATAAACCTATTTTATCACTAAGTCGTAATTTAGTCTTCTGGATCGTTTGCACTACTTTAGTTGCACTCATTACTATAATACACGAGCTAGCTGCTGCTACAAATCAAACAATGTAGCCGTCTATTAAGGTGGCTCCAACGGCTGACGACTTTTCTAGCTCGAAGCAGCAGCTATCCATCAGGACAAGAGAGAACGATCAGTAAGTTTAGCTAGCGTGTGCACAAAAGAAAATTTCGGGAGTGTCTCTGACATATAGTTACTACTATCTAACCTTTTAGTTTAAAATTATAATTAACTTTCACGTCACGCAACGATTTGTAAACGTTGCTGAGGATGCCCTTTGAATCTAAAAAGAGCGTCCCAATAACCTTTTCCAAATACCTGGCAGATGGAATAATTAAAAAAATTAAAAGGAGATAGTGGTATAGTAAAATAGAGACTGATTTTTTTTTCTTGAGAAGCGTGTGAGCTAATAAGCACTTATCCTCGCTAGCACGTTGAGTTTGTCGTCTCTGATTGGTAGATGCTTCTCCTCGCTAGCGATTTGTAAAACCGTTTGGGGACGCAGGCAGAGAGAAAACGTGGAAAGTTTGTGAGCGGGAACAATAGCTACCATAGTCTTTGGCTGCGTGGTTCCTCGTCCTTGCTGACTCCACAAAGCATCAATAGCTCCAGCTCACCGTGGACTCCAATTCAGCTGGAGCTAACGTGTTGTTAGGCAAAGCACTCCATCGCACGTAGGAGGAGAAATCCGTTGCGCCAATGTAGGACAAAACGAAGGGTGATGCCACCAAGGCCTCGATGAGCTCCATCATCGTTCACGTGGATCTCCCTAGCTGTCCCACAATTGGACCCACATGAAAACGAGCTAACAAGAACAAGGTCGATAAAGGGAGCGAAATATTTTGCTATATAAGTTAAGTTATATATTATCATAGCCAAATTAGACAAGAGTTGTCTTATTTAACTTTATGATATATGCAAATTAATTATATCTTGCATTATCTTTCTATTCCTCCTTACATACACTCCTATATGGTTCCACTAATGCTTATGCTTCCATGGCAAGCTTGTTACTTGCGTGAGAGTCAAGCTCTCATCTCTTCTCTCCCCACATCAGAAAATACCAACTATTAGCTTGGCTATAAGACCATTATTGAACTTAGGATCTCAATTAGGTCATGATAATCATGGTTACACACACTCTTGGTAAAGTTTGGTTTTCTACATGCATGGATACACCTGCTTTGTCTATTTAGGGTTTGTCTAGACCCCGTTCTCATATTTAGATTCTAGATTAATATTCTAGATATTGAATGTAGAACCTAGACCGTAGATTAAAAATGAGGAGTATTTGGATCTCATTCTCAAAGTTACTATTGCATTTGCATAGTAAAAATCTCCAAATAGTAGGTCTAGGGTAGATATTGAATTCTAGAATCTCGTTTTAGAAATGGATCGCATTCTCATTATATTTTTTCCACCTAGCTAATTATCATTTTTGTTAGGAGATCCAAAGAGGCCCTAGTATTCCACTACATTGATAGTTGTTCATTTACTCTACAATAAACATGCAAGTGAAGTTATAATTTTCTAATATGTCTATTTACTGTGTTGGTTTTCTGCTTCGTAACTTTATCTTACTTATGTTTCTAGAGTTTTGTGTAACATTGTTCATATATAGACTTGGGTTGAATGTTGATTGTGAGATGTGTTGGTATATAGATGGGGTTGATGTGGATCGGAGTTCTTGATTTGTTCATTAATGTTTGGCTTGGTGTTGGTATATAGATGGGGTCGCTTTTTTGCTAAAATATTTTTTCCCGTTCTAAACTATAGCAAGTCATTTGGATTTTTATAATAAATATTTTTTATTATATATGTCGGGTACAAAGTATGGGGTACCTAACTTCAACGCAAAAATAAGCAACCTCAGCGCAACCTAGCCCAAATAAGGCCAGCCGAAGCCCACGAAGGCTACGCACGTGAAGGCCCAAAGTGGCCTCCCATAAGGTCCGGCGGCACGGCTCGGGACAGCGGCACCCTCGGGTGCCAAATCTCCGATTCGCCCGAGCCTCTACAAGAGGGCTCGGGACAGCGGCACCCTCGGACGCCAAATCTCCGATTTGCCCGAGCCTCCTCATCTCCCTCGAGCGCGATCCCTCTAAGGCATCCAATGCACAATCAACGTCAGCAGGGCAATCTTGGACCGCAAGGGACCCCTCTGACCACTTTACAGGCGCAACCCCACTGACTGGACGCCGCGAGGCAACGGCACCCCGCTCGTGCACGTCCTCCGTACCAACTGCCATACCTCCTCCGGTGACCGATACGACGGTCCCACTCCTTCCACTCCGCCCCAAGGACAGTCAACCGGATGACGCCCCTTGCTGACAGAGAGATTCTCCAACTACGACAGCGACAGCTCCTGCCCATAACGCACGAGTCTCGCGGGGACAGGAGAGGTGACGGCTGTCCCCCCGACCCGGGAGTATAGGCAATGTAGCAATAGGACCGTTCGCCCCTCGGAAAAGTACCGCGCATGAGAGGAAAACGCGCCCGAGGGAGGACACCCCTAATGTCCCGTCCCGTCACGCTCCCGACGGCAAGGAAGGCTCCCGAGCCTCGGGAGTCAATCCTTGAAAGTCAACCAGTCTTCTCGTTGCGCTATGCAGGACCGAACGCGACGCCGTGATGCACCGCCACGCAGCAAGCCACGTCCCATACACTGTGCCACCTTGGAACTAAACGATCAAACAGTGGAAGATCAGCCGAATGACCGAAGCCATACCGCCGAAGCGCCAAGACGATGGCGTGGCTGACGATAGCCACTAATCACCTCTGATCCCACCATGAAGAGTATCGTCATCATAGGTCACCACATGTAACTCTAACCTCTCCCTTGTAACTATAAAAGGGAGGGCGCAGGCCAGTCACAGATAGAGATCGACCAAGTTCACGACACCAACATACACACAACACAGCTACACAAAAACGAAAGCATCCTCTTCCGTGCACAAGAGACTTGGGATACTCTCCCTCTCTCGACTCAGCTTGTAACCCCCTACTACAAGCACCCCGGTGCAAGGCAACACGACTCGCCTCTCCACTGGACGTAGGGCCCTCTTGGCCTGAAGCAGTATAAATCTCCCGTGTTCCTCCTTGCACACCATCCGAAACCTCAACCGCAAAATACAAGTTACTAGCCGGTGTTAGCGCCCGCCAAAACTAGCACCGACAGTTGACGCACCAGGTAGGGGCCTTTTGCGTGTTGATATAGGTTTCGGATGGCAGCCAGCTCCACCACGCTTCCCGCTGGCGCGGTGCTCCGGTTCGGGACACTCGAGTTCGTGGCCACCGGCCAAGGGCTCGAGATGAACCTGCGCCCGACCGAGCCCCGCGTCCTTGTCGTCCTAACCCCGGCCCAGCAGGCGGCCAGAGAAGGGACCCCCGCAACACTTTCACCCGCCCCAGAGGACGGGGGAAACATTGCACGCCACTCTCGGCGGACCAGGAGGAGGAGGCGCAGTAGCGCCAACCAGCCTCTGGCCGCGGTAGACGCGGCCAACCAGGCCCCCCAACGGGGGAAGCCTATACTGCACCAGCCGCTGTCCCGGGACCTCCGGCACCGGCGCCCACGCATCCGCCTATTGCCCAAAGGACGAGCGAGGGCGGAAACGCGACGCCGGCCGAACTTTCTCTCCGCCCTCACCGGGGGAGGGGAACGACGCCATCGTCCCTCTTTGGGCTCCAGACCGCCATGGATGCCCACGTTCGTGTAGTTCGCGCATTGTTGCATGAGCTGTCGGACACTCCAGTCCAGCGCCTCGAGCGCCTGGACAGCCTCGTGGGAGACCACGTGGCATCCCCACCGTCATCCCCTGGGGAAAGTACCAGGGCGTATGGCAGTGGGGAAACGGCTACCACCGTCAACCTCACCCCTCGAGAACACTCGGAGGGGTGGGACCGTTATGGCTGGACCTCGTCGTCTCGTCGCAGCTACAGCGACGATGACGACGAGTTCTGGGCAAACGTGGATTTTGCCGCCCGCACCGACGACTCGGAGGAGAATGCCCTGAACGTCAGCACCAACTCGGACCAGTCCTACATCGACCCCGCTCAGGAGTACTACAACTTGATGCACCCTGATGAGGGGTGGGTGGAGGACGTCCACTCGGGGGATAACGACGACATACCCCCTCCCTCGCAACCCCAGCACCAACAAGTCACGCCCCCTCCAGCGGCCCCGCGGCCTGCACGGTCAGCCCCACCGCTGGATCAGGGGCAAGAACATCTCGCCCCGCACCTCAAACCCCGGAGCTAGAGCAGCTCCGGGAGCTTGAGGCGCGGATGCACGAGGACCGCTTGCGCCTTACCCAGCTGCAAGCTACGCTGGAGCACGACGAGCGGTGGAGCGATGGAGGAGCAGCTCGGCGTCGAGCCTGAGATGTTCAGGCCCGAATCATTGCTGACGACGGGGCCGAGACACTAGGGGACGCCCCCCGGGCAAGCCGAAAGCTCGCGGAAGCAGCGATGCTGCTCCGGAGCATACCTGAGCCCTCCACCGAGAAGGCACGACAGCTCAGGAATCAACTCAAGGACCTCCTGGAGGATGCAGCCGTCCTCCAGGCGGAAAACTCAGCGTCGCGACACCGTGGCGCTGAAAGTCACCAGCGTGGCGGCATAGCACGCCACGAACGCGAAGCCTCGGTTCGACCCGAGGCTCCAAGGGCCCCTCCAGTCCACCAACGGCTTGGCAAGGACATTGACGTCCGAGCCATTCTGCAAGCCCGCGGCCGGCTGAAGACTGACGGAGCCGCACGCGGCTATAGTGTCCATTGGGGCGGGCGCTACGACTCGGATGAGGATCGCGAACCCTCACCCGAGCCCTCAGGACCTCGCGTCTTCAGCGAGGCCATCCGAAGGGCCAAGTTCCCGTCCCGGTTCTAACAGCCGGCCAACATAACCAAATACTCGGGGAAGACGAACCCCGAGCTTTGGTTAGCGGATTACCGTCCTGCGTGCCAGCTTGGCGGCGCGCAGGATGACCTCATCATTATCCGCAACCTTCCCCTGTTTCTCGCCGACTCTGCAAGAGCTTGGCTGGAACATCTTCCCCCACGGATAATCTTTGATTGGAACGATCTGGTCAAGATCTTTGTAGGGAAATTCCAGGGCACGTAAGTGCGCCCTGGTAACTCCTGGGACCTCCACAGCTGCAAGCAGAAACCGAGAGAGTCCCTCCGGGACTACATCCGGCGCTTCTCCAAGCAGTACAATGAGCTGCCCCAGGTCGTCGACTCCGACGTTGTTGGAGCATTCACTGCAGGAACTTCCTGCAAAAAGCTAGTTCATGAGCTAGGGCGTCAGACGCCGACCAGCGTCGCCGAGCTCATGAAGATCGCTACCAGCTTCGCCTCAGGGGACGGGGTAGTGGGAGCCCTTTTCTCCGACCCTAAGGGCAAACGGAAGGAGGAGGTCCCCAAGGGCACCTCTTCCCGAGCCCTGACCAACAAGAAGAAGAAGGGGAAGGGAAAGGCCCTACCACGCAGCGACCCCTTGGTGGCAGCCACCGAGCCCAAGGGGGCACGGCCCCCTCAGGGCCGTTTTGACGAAATGCTGACCAAGCCGTTGTAACAACCCTAAAAATCCACACAATCTAAAAATCCCAACCAATTAAAATTTTTCATTTTATTTATTGTGAAAACCCATTTTTCTTGTGCAAGCATATAGGTTTCATTATGAAATTGGTAAACAAAGGAGTGTAGTTTGCATTTTAATTCCATTCACATAGAATAATAACTTATGCATCACATTTGGGATTTATTGCAATTTATGTTTGTATTTACTCAATATTTAAAATGGGCAATATATGTATATATACACTAAATTGAAAATAGAAAAGGAGAAAGAGAGTTAAGCCAGCCATTCGGCCAGCCGGGTCGCTAAGCCAGCCCAAGCCAGCCCGACCTTCCTCTCCTCATCTCACCCGCGCGCGGCCCACGTTGCGGCTCGGCAGCGCGCGCGCGACCGGCACACACACGCTCGCGCTCGCTGCCAACCCGACCCCGCCAGTCAGCCGCTCTCGCCCCCCCCACTGTTCTTCTTCCTCACGAAGGCGATGCGCCTGCCGGGGGTGTCGCGCGAATGGCGTGACCCCGGTCCCACAGCCGACAGCATGGCAGAGCCCTGACCCCGCTGTCCCCCTCCTGTCCCCTCCTTTCTTGGCCGCCAAGCGAACCCGCGCCCATCCGGAGCCCTAGATCCACTCGAGCCACGGCCCTTCGATCGGTCGAGCGCAATCAGGACCGTTCGCCATTGGAGCTGGCCAAGCTCGCTTATAAATTGGAGCACCCCGAAGCCCTACCCTCATTTCCCCTCGCCGCCACCGCAGCACAGACCGGCACACCGCACCAAACCGAGAGAGAGAGCGTAGGAGAAGGGCGGAGCAGAGGAGAAGCTGCCGGAGCGCCGCCGCCGCGGAGCACGCCGGAGCCGGACACGGAGGAGAAGCCCGAGCTGCGGACGAGGAGCGGCACGGCACTGCGATCGCTCTGCACGGCTCCGACTCGCCACTGCACCGCCATCCTAGCTTCACCGACACCACGGTGAGCCACCGCACGCCATGTCCGAACCTTGCCCTGCTTTTGCCATGGCGTTCCACCCTCAGGACGCGCAGGCACGAGCCTATACCGGCTCGGGAAGATCACCTGCACCATGCACTCATTCGACCGGCCGAAACCCCCGGACTACAAGCATGCTAGACCGAGAACGCAGCACGACGCGTTCTCGGCGGAGCGCGCTTACCACCGACGCGTTCCGACGCCGAATCACCCGTTCCGAGCAATCCGTCTAGCAACCGTATAGGTTAGAGCGTCGTGGAGCACCGCCACGACCCCCTCGAGCTAGCTACGCGGATCTAAGCGCTAGAGGAAGCCTGAATCGCCTTGGCCGCGTGCGCCGCGACCTTACCGGAGCGCCGCCGCGAGCCATTGACAAAAGAAGGTCATGCCATGGCTAAAGTTCGCCACCAGAGTGTTGTATGCTTCTCTGGCCTCACCAATTTGACAAGACCGCATTCGATTGAACCAATACTTGGTCGTAGCCGCGATGCCGCCTTCCGCCGTCGTCGGCGACACACCGCCGCCACGACCGAGCACCTTGGAAAGCTCGGTAGCCAAAATTGGTAGTTGGTATACCATCGCCATAGACCCTGGACGCGTATACATCTCCTAGAAGACCTCCTTAGCCCCGCCGGAACCTCACAGCCGCGGCGACATCGCCGCCGACACGTTCCGCCTCGCCTAAGATCCGTTCCGAGTACCCCCGGTCGCCTCGCGCTGCGGAGAAAGGCCGCCGAGGTTCGCCAAGTCTGCCTCGGCACCGCCGCTAGATAGCCGAGCCCCGAATCACGACTGTCGCCTTGGCTACGTGCGCCTCCACCTTGTTGGAGAACCGCCGTATGCCGAGGGAGAGAAGGAGGCCATACCACGACTCTAACCCGCCACCATCTGGTCGGACGACTGCCTGAGCACGCCAATTGGGGAAAGCCGAGCCCTGTCTTGCCGAAATTTGGTCATCGCCGCCCTGTCATCGTCCGCCGCACCGGAGAGACACCGCCGCCTTGAACAGACGCCCTGGAACCCTGCTAGCACCGAATCTCCGATTCGCCCGAGCCTCCCCAGGAGAGCTCGGGAGAGCAGCACCCTCGGCGCACCAAATCTCCGATTCGCCCGAGCCTCCCCAGGAGAGCTCGGGAGAGCAGCCCCTTCGGCGCCAAAATCTCCGATTCGCCCGAGCCTCCCCAGGAGAGCTCGGGAGAGCAGCACCCTCGGGCGCCCAAATTTCCGATTCGCCCGAGCCTCACCGGGAGAGCTCGGGAAAGCAGCCCCCTCGGCGCCCAAATTTCCGATTCGCCCGAGCCTCACCGGGAGAGCTCGGGAAAGCAGCCCCCTCGGCGCCCAAATGTCCGATTCGCACGAGCCTCCGCAGGAGACCTCGGGAGAACGGCACCCTCGGGCGCCCAAATTTCCGATTCGCCCGAGCCTCCGCGGGAGACCTCGGGAGAACGGCACCCTCGGGCGCACCAAATCTCCGATTCGCCCGAGCCTCCCCGGGAGGGCTCGGGAGAGCGGCACCCTCGGCGCCCCGAATCTCCAATTCGCCCGAGCCCCGCCGAGCTAAACCGAGCTACGCCGAGCCCCGCCGAGCTACCCCCGACCACCGCCGAGCTCCGCCGAGCTACCCACAACCACAGCCGAGCTACCCCGACCACCGCCGAGCCACGCCGAGCTACGCCAACTCCGGCAACTCTCTGGGAACCAGCATCGAACACCTGGTGGGCGACCATCGGGTCTGTGTTCTGTTGAGGCGCCACTTGCCGCACTACTGGACCCGCGCGCCACGTGGACCAATCCCGAGCTGCCCCTGATTAACCGACCAGTTTTCCCATTTTCAGAAAATAGGATAATCTTCGGAAATTCATAACTTATTCATATGAAGTCCAAAAATTGCGCACCATATATCAAAATTCTCAGAAAAATGAGATCTACAATCTAAGACTGTGTTTGTGTGCATTTGGCTCTTTATTTTATTGGATTTTTTTGGAATACTCTATAGGAGTCGCTGACGCGACTATTTCGTGTTCGATTTCAGAGCCGGAGGAGGATCTGACTAAGGAAGACGACCACGAGTACTTCCAAGAGCTAGGAGACGACTACGAAGGTGCCACGTCCCACCAAATCCTTAGATCCTATTTACGCATTGCAAATGACATTGTTGCTATTGCTTTATGATTACGTATGGATTGGTTGCATGGTAGTATATTTGATTTCCCTGCCTTGATAAGACTTTACCCTGCTATCCGCTGTTAGGTTAGCTGCTGCTTAATTTACTGTTACTCTTCCACTACTATCTACTTGCTATATGCTATGTGGTGGAATTGGGACGGTGTATAACTGATTATAACCACTGGGAGAGAGTGCTGCGTGCGTCTTGGGTGCGTGGTAAGGGTTGATGTCGACCAAGTGGGATGTGAGACGAGCCCATGGGGCAAGTCGTGCCGGGGGTGCAACCTGGGCATCCCCAAGCGAGATACCTGTGGCGGGTAAAGTTGTTGAGGAGGTTCCGGGTGGGATAGCCTTGGTGGTTTGAAGCCCGTGGACGGAGGTGCTGTGATGGCACGGGGAGAGTATCCCCTAAGTGGAGATGCCTGCTTGGTCAAACCTAGGATGGACTAGTTTCAGATTCATGGGAATCCTTTTCTACTCACTCGCTTCTGATGGGCGGGAGACGGCTGGACTACTTGGTAGGACGGTGCCACTACTGCTAGGTTGAAAGGTGATAAGGGTGGGCGGAGACGGTCGATGGGTTCCCGTTCCGTTCTAGATGCACAGTACCACTGGATGGGCCCGGTACTGTGTCTCCCAGTATCAGCATAACGGTGTAGGATCCGGAATATCCCAGGGCTGAGTGGTAGGGTGGCATCGACCTAGGCAAGCAAGCACCCGGAATTCTGCCTAGGTGTTTGCGCAACACCTATGATGGCTAATCTTGTGGGTAGTGAAACCTCTGCAGAGTGTACGGTTGATCGATCGATACATATGCCAACCTGTTGGCTATGGACCTTTCCTATGAAGCTTCTACTAGTGTAGTGAGTGTTCTTTTCTCCCCCTGGATGACATTTTTCCGGCAGTGTACCCGTTGTGGTAGTGTGCCGCTGAGATAGGCCCGAGAGGGAGTTGGGCCTGTCGAATGAGAGTGAGGTGTGGGTATGTGAGGTGTGGTGATGGGAAAAGGGATGATGGTGTTAACTGGTGATAAAACTTGACTAATTAAACATTGATTACAGCTGCATAGGAAAACCTCAGCCTATAGGTCTGCTTGTATAGCCTTGCATCCACTTTTCACAAAGCAAATGCTGCATAGGTGGGCTCCGTGTCCAGTACAAATCGTACTGATAAATTTGCTGTCAGGTGACGAGAATGAGTACGACTTCGAGGGAGATGATGACGAGGAATAGGGTCACGTGCTACACTCAAGTTGGCCGTGAAGGATGAATCGCTTCCGCATCTTCTAAAGCTTCTCTGATTGTTGATTCCGCCAGTGTGGCGATGTAATAAATATTTATGTAAGACTTATTTACCGTTGTATGGATAATGGTGGCAACTGAGATATGGGTAATTTCATGGATTGTCCCAAGCAATCTGTTGAATTACAATTCGAGCCTGTGGATTTCCCTTCGCGGAAATCGAGATCGTTTCAGCCGTGCCCGTACCACGCAGGTCCGGTACAGCACACGCTCGGTCAATAGCATTACGGCCGGCAAGCGTTCAAGGACGAAGCCGGCAAAAAGCCCGCCAAGGATCAGGAGGACAAGGATGAGAAGGACAACGACTTCTCGCCCATCAACAAGTGCCTCATGATTTTTGGCGGACCAGGGACCGCCCCTACGCCGCGCCAGCGAAGCGCGATTGCCGGGAGGTCTACTCCGTCGGGCCAGCGACACCTCGCTTCCTCGACTGGTCGCTCGACACGATCACCTTCAGCTGGGATGACCACCCGGACTACGTCCCGTTGCCAGGGCGTTACTCACTCGTTGTCGACCCCGTCGTCGGCAACACGAGGCTCACCAAAATCCTCATGGACGGAGGTAGCGGCCTCAACATTCTCTACGCTGATACCCTCGATTTGATGGGAATCAGCCGCTCGCTCCTCCGGGCCACGACATCCCCATTCCACGGGATAGTGCCTGGGAAGAGCGTGCAACCCCTCAGGCAGATCGACCTGCCCGTTTACTTTGGGACCCCTGACAATTTCAGGAAGGAGGTCCTAACTTTTGAAGTTGTAGGCTTCCGCGGCACCTACCATGCCATCCTTGGGAGGCCGTGCTATGCCAAGTTCATGGCGGTCCCGAACTACACCTACCTCAAGCTCAAGATGCCTGGGCCTAAGGGGGTCATCACCATCGGCACATCCTACCAGCACGCGTACCAATGCGATGTTGAATGTTGCGAGTACGCCAGCGCACTAGAGGAGTCTGAGGCTCTCATCGCCGACCTCGAGCAGATGGCGAAGGAGGTCCCCGACCCCAAGAAGACCACGGGCACCTTTGAGCCCGTCGAGGGGGTGAAAGAGATCCCCCTCGACCCGAGCTCCGCCAACAGCAAGGTGCTGAAGATCAGCGCCACCCTCAACCCCAAATAGGAAACCGTGCTCGTCGACTTTCTCCGTAAGCACGCCGACGTGTTTGCTTGGAGTCCCTCGGACATGCCAGGCATCCCGAGGGAGGTCGCCGAGCACTCCTTGGACTTTCGGGCCGGATCCAAGCCGGTGAAGCAGCGCCTATGCCGATTCGATGAGGAGAAGCACCGGGCCATCGGGGAGGAGGTGCAGAAGCTTTTGGCGGCCGGATTCATCAAGGAGGTCTTCCATCCAGAATGGTTAGCAAATCCTGTTTTGGTTAAAAAGAAAAATAAAAAATGGAGAATGTGTGTCGATTACACTAGTCTGAATAAAGCTTATCCTAAGTATCCATTTCCATTACCTTGCATTGACCAAATAGTTGATTCTACTGCTGGTTGCGAACGACTTTGTTTTCTTGATGCATATTCCGGCTATCACCAAATTCGCATGAAAGAGTCCGACGAGTTGGCGACTTCTTTCATTACTCCTTTTGGCTCATATTGCTATGTAACCATGCCATTTGGCCTAAAAAACACGGGCGTGACTTACCAGCGCTGCATGCTCAAAGTTTTTGGGGACCTCATTGGACGGACCGTTGAGGCGTACGTAGATAATATAGTGATAAAGTCTAGGAAGGCCAGCGACTTAGTAGCTGACCTAGAAAAGGCATTTGACTGCCTCAAGAAGAAAAATATAAAGCTAAACCCTGAGAAGTGCGTTTTGGGGTCCCTCGGGGCATGCTCCTCGGGTTCATCGTTTCCGAGCGTGGCATCGAAGCCAACCCGGAAAAGATATCGGCCATCACACAGATGGGCCTGATCCGAAGCCTCAAGGGTCTGCAAAAGCTCATGGGGTGTCTTGCAGCCTTGAGCCGATTCATCTCTAGGCTTGGTGAAAAGGGGCTTTCCCTGTATCGGTTGCTGAGGAAAAATAAGCAATTTACTTGGACCCCCGAGGCCCAGGAGGCCCTCGAAAGGCTGAAAGCTCTACTTTCCAAAGCACCGGTCCTCGTGCCGCCAATGAAGGAAGAAAACCTCTTGTTATATGTTGCTGCCACTAACCAGGTTGTGAGTGCAGCAATTGTCGTCGAACGACAAGAGGAAGGGCATGCCCTACCGGTGCAATAGCCGGTTTACTTCATTAGCGAGGTCTTGTCCGAAACAAAGACGCGCTACCCTCAGATCCAGAAGCTGGTGTATGCAATCGACCTCGCTCAGCGCAAGTTGCGACACTACTTCGAGTCACATCCTGTGACCGTAGTGTCATCCTTCCCCCTTGGGGAGGTGATACAGAGCCGCGAGGCCACGGGAAGAATCGCCAAATGGGCAATCGAGCTCATGGGCGACGGCATCACCTACGCACCACGCAAGGCCATCAAGTCCCAGGTACTGCCGGATTTTGTGGCGGAATGGACCAAGACACAGTTGCCACCGCAGCTCTCCCGGGACGAATATTGGGTCATGTATTTCGATGGGTCGTTGATGAAGACGGGTGCCGGCGCAGGCATCGTATTCATCTCACCCCTCGGAGTCCGACTCAAGTACCTCCTGAGGCTGCATTTCGCCGCCTCCAACAACGTGGCAGAGTACGAGGCACTCGTCAACGGACTTCACATCGCCATCGAGCTGGGCATCAGACGCCTCGAGGTACGAGGCGATTCTCAGCTCGTAGTGGACCAGGTGATGAAGGAGTCGACGTGGCACGATGCAAAGATGGCGGCCTACTGCAAGTTGGTGCGGCGGCTCGAGGAAAAATTCGACGGCCTCGAGCTCAACCACGTCGTGTGTAGGTATAAAGAGGAGGCCGACGAGTTGGCGAAAATCGCATATGAAAGGACTTCGGTCCCGACGTGGGTGTTTGCCAACGATCTCTACAAACCGACAGTCAATGACAACCTCTCGGGAAGCAAGGAGAAACGAGCTCCCAAGCGTTCCGAGGGGCCCGAAGCCGTCCCGAACCTCGGAAATCACTCGGGGGCTGCCGACCCTTTGGGAGAAAGGTGACCCCCGGCCGAGGCTAAGGATGACAGCGACGCCGAGGCTGAGGCGATGGAGGTCGACGCTAAGGCGTCGAAAGCCGAAGCCGAGATGGACGACAACGAACCAGACTTGCGCGAGCCACTGGTCAATTGGCTTGTCCGAGGGATCCACCAAAGCTCGGCGGCTGGCACGTAAAGCCAAGATCTACAGAATAGTAGACGGAGAACTTTACCGACGAAGTCCCTCGGGCATCCTCCAGCGCTGTATCCTCTTCAGTCAGGGTAAATGCTTAATCAAAGAGATACATGCTGGGGCCTGCGGGCATCATGCCGCACCGAGGACCCTTGTCGGCAATGCTTTCCGACAAGGCTTCTACTGGCCAACAGCCATAGCAGACGCCACCGAGGTAGTACGCTCCTGCGAAGGATGCCAGTACAATGCTCGGCAGACACATCTCCTGGCCCAATCCCTCCAGACGATCCCTCTCACCTGGCCTTTCGCCGTATGGGGACTGGACCTTGTCGGGCCCCTCCAAGACGCGCCTAGGGGCTTCACCCACCTGCTTGTTGCTATTGACAAGTTCTCCAAGTGGATTGAAGCTCGGCCACTCACGCAAATCACCTCAACCCAGGCGGTCCTGTTCTTCACCGACATCATTCACCGATTCGGCGTCCCAAACTCCATCATCACTGACAACGGCACACAGTTCACAGGGAAGAAATTCCTGGTGTTCTGCGACCAGCACCACATACGAGTGGATTGGTCGGCGGTGGCCCACCCGAGAACAAATGGCCAGGTAGAGCGTGCCAATGGCATGATCCTCCAAGGCCTCAAGCCCAGGATCTTCAACAGGCTGAACAAGTTCGGCAAGAGGTGGCTAACCAAGCTTCCCACGGTGATATGGAGCCTGAGGACTACGCCGTGCTGAGCCACGGGGTTCATGCCCTTCTTCTTGGTCTATGGCGCCGAGGCCGTTCTCCCCACGGACTTGGAGTATGGTGCCCCGAGGGTCCGGGCCTACGACGAACAAGGCAACCAGACCTCTCGGGAAGACGCGTTGGACCAGGTCGACGAGGCTCGGGACGTCGCCCTACTGCACTCAGCCAAATACCAGCAGTCCCTTCGCAGGTACCACGCTCGGCGCATCCGAGGCCGAGCCTTCAATGTAGGCGACCTGGTATTGCAGCTCAGGCAGGACAATAGGGGACGTCCCAAGCTGACGCCACCATGGGAAGGGCCTTTCATCATCGCCGAGGTATTGCGGCCCGGGACGTACAAGCTGGCGAACGAAAAGGGCGAAGTCTACAACAATGCCTGGAATATCGAACAGCTACGTCGCTTCTATCCCTGAACCTTGATCGATTGTATTGTATAAATCATGAAACCAATAAAAGAAATCGTTTCGTCCTTCTTTATATTGATTTTAACCCGAGACGACCCTCGAGAAAAAGCGAACTCGTAAAGTTCTGCGCATAACAAAGTGAGGCTCAGCCTTATCTTTAAGGCCGACCCTCCCTCGGGGGCTAGGACGGGGGGAACCCCCGGACTCTCCCGAGCCGCAACGAAAATCCGAAACTTAAAAATTTCAAAACTCGCTGAAATTTTTTCTTTTCCCAAGCACATCTCCCACCCAAGTCAAACCGAGGCTTATAAAGCTTGGAAGAGCAAAAGAAGTCCCAGAGGACAGAGCCGACTGAGCCGTCGGACCGCCGACGCCTCCGGGCTACGGCATCCCCACTCGCCACTCCGCGTCCGAAGGATAACTCGAGCTCGGAAGAGAAGTAATAAGATCAACGTTCGGCAAGGGCAGGAGACTCGGGAAACTCGGCCAAGATTTCTTCTTAAGTTTTTCCCTCTCATCGAAGCTCTTAGACTACGGCAACGTCTACGCCCCTAAAGCTATGACACCCGAAAAAGTCTCCCGAGGCTCGATGGCCCGGGCACAGAGTCAGTAGAGGAAAATACTTAAGAGAAAAGTGCCGAGAACGAATAAAAAGCAAACATGAAATAATATTTACATAAATATTAAGGCCACGAAGGGCCGCAGGTTTGTTTCCTGATAACTACTCAAGACAATTTTTTTCCAAGGGCACGATGGCCCGACTTCTTCTCACGGCAGGTCCAGTGGAGGGAGCTCGACCTCGGGCTCGAAAAGGCTCGCCAGCGCCTCTGCAGCGTCCTCATGGAGTCCTCCAACGCCAGGAGCGCCTCATCATCGGCCTCAACGAAGCCCTCGCTGACGGGGCCGGCGTCAAAGTTCTCGTAATGAGACTTGACGACCGCCAGCGTTTTTTGGACCCCGGTCAGGAGGGCCTCCTTGACGCGGTCGTGGACACTGCCGTGAAGCGCCTCCAGTCGGCTGCGGAGCGACATCCCCGAGAGCTCGCCGCCGCTGCCGGCGGAGTCACACAGGGCGTGTGCCACCCGCTGCAGCTCCTGGTTGTCGCGGACCTCGCCGTCGTAAGCGGCCTGCAGAACTGCAAAGGTACGAAACGAGAAAATAGACAGGGTTTCAGGCAGCAAGCAACGAAGACGAACGAAGCAAAAAGAACCCGACACAACGCATACTGCCGGTCTTCTCCTCAGCCAGCCGCGCCGCCTCCCGAGCCTTTGACGCCTCTCCCCGCGCCAAGTCAACCTCGCCGACCGCCTGAATGAGGGCCGCCTGAGTCTCCTTCCGGTCGTCGACCAGTGATGCGGCGGCGGAGGTCTTCTCGGCGGTGAGCTGTAGGGCGGCATCGCGCTCCCTCGTCGCCTCAGCCAGGGTGCTCTCTAGCTCCTGCGACCGTCTTGTCGAGGCGGCGACCCGGCCCACTGCCTCCGCGACCTCCTCCTTCAGGAGGGCATTGCTGACACTCACTTCGGCGAACCGGGAGGTCACAGCGGCGAGCTCGCTCTGGGCACGGTCGAGCGCCCTCTTCTTGAGGTTGAGCTACCTCCAAAGGCCAAGCCCACCGCAGAGGAAGCGGGACTTGTCCCGGGAGGTGTGCATCAGGCCCTAAGAAGGAAGGAATAGACGACAGCAGGTAAGTCGAGTACTTACGCGCAGGTGAAGTCACAAGGCAACTGAGGCTCACCTGAAGCCGATCCGAGAGCTCCGTGTCGAGGACATCGGCGATCGCGCGGAGGGTCGCCGCCGAGCCGGACCCCAGCTCCTGGACGGCGTCCCCCTCGGGGCCCTCGAGGTCGTCCCGAAGCGAGAAGACGGGCGGCCCCTGAGGGTCCGCCCGATCTGCCCACTTGATCCGAGAGGACGTCAGCTCTTGAGGGGGTGGGCCCGTCAGCGCCAACGCCCAAGGACCCTCCTCACGAAGAGGAGGAGCCCTCGCTGCGGCGTCCGCCGCCGCCGAGTCCGCGGCGACCAGTTGCGCGGCGACGTCAACGGTCGGCTCCCGCGAGGCGCCTCCGGAACCAACGACCGGAGTCCCGGGGGCTGGCAATGGAACTGCCTCCGCAATAGCCAAGGATGCGGCAACAGCAACCTCGGACGGAGTCACCCTCCCTGTAGAAGGTCCTCCGACGCCGACGTCAGACCCACGGGAGGGTGAGTCTCCTCGCCCGAGGCGCGGGTTCTCTCCCCGGCCGTGTCATCCCCCCGGATCTTCAGCACCTTCTGGTGGGAGACCCGGAGAGATAGCCTGGACCGCGCGCTGCGGCGGCAACAGGAAAAAGGTAATGTCATTACGTTGAAGCAAAACTCCGGCAGGAAAAATCGACACGAAAAATGACTTACGAGGTCTTCGGCACCACCCTCCTCTTCCTTTTCGCCGCCCCGAAGCCGGTCGGAGCGGCAAGCTCAGCGGACGAGCCGGGCCCCGCCGACGGTGGAGGAGTGACCAGCATCCCGGCGTTGCGCCCGGCCCCGCTCCGTGGCACGGACGCCGCCCGTTCGCCCGAGGGAATCTCGATGGTGACATCCCTCGGCGGGGGCATGGATGGCGGCACCTCCAGGTCCCCCCGCCTGTGGCCGTCGGGGCGATCAACGACGCGTCGGCGGGGAGGGTCCACCGAAACAGGAGACCCTCGGTCCCCCCGCTGAAGCGTTGGGGCATCTCAGGCGCCGGGACTGAGCCCGTTCCTGGCCCCTCCGGTGGAACCTCGCTGCTGATGGCGGGCGGAACCCCACCTCCTGATGTTGCCCTGCCAGGAGCCGCGTCCTTGGACGCGGTTTCCGGCCTTCCGCCGGCGGACGCTGACAGCGGAGCCTTCCCAGGCTCGTCAGCGCCCACCGTGGGCTGTGTGGCCGCAAGCGGCCGGTCAGACACCATCAAGTCAAAGATGGAAAAATCTTCTTCTTCATCATCATCGTCGTCGTCGTCGTCATCGGTGGGGGTGTCCACCTCAGGCTCCCCGGCCTCCCTCAGGCGGCGGTGGCGCTGGGAGGATTCCTCCACCTTCCGCCCTTCTTCTGCTTTCGGGCGGTCGCCTTGTCCTTCTTCGCCTTCTCCGCCGTGGCCCGGAGGCGGTTCTGGGTTCGCCTTCTTTGTCCTCCGGGACGGGCGGAAGGGAAGCCTTCCCGGTCCTGGAGAGGCCCTACGACGAATGAAGGAAAAGGTTAGGAAGAAGATGGGGAAACCAGCGGCCCGATCAAGCGAACGACACTTACCAGCGCCGGGAAGCCCGTGCAGGGACGCATAGGCACCCAGTTCTCCTCCTCCCAGGTGGGATGACCCCCTACCATGTAGCCGACGCGACGCATGACCTCCACCTCGCCAAGGTCACGGGCAGCATCGCCGTGCCCTCCCGCTGCAACCCGGTCACCATCTGATGGAGCGCCAGGCGGTGCTCCATCAGAGGTAGCACCGTCCGCATGTGGAAGTTCCCTGCCACGCCGGCCCCCGTAAGGCCCCTTTGGCGCAACTCCTCAAGCAAATAGACGGCCAGGTGCTTGGACTCCTTCGACGGGCACCCCTATTCCCACTGAGGAAGGGGAGCCATGAGCACCCTTCCCGTGAACTTGGGGAAGAGACCCCCGTCGTTGCGAAGGTAGAACCAGCCACTGTGCCACCCTTTGTTGGAGGAGGGGGCCCTACAGGGGATGTACGAGGTGGAGCGGATCACGAAGCCGCAACCCCCCGCGCACTGGATCTCCCGCGGCTTCCTCGCGCCGGCCGACTTGGTGTACCAATCGACACGGGAGATGCGGCGCCACAGGTTCCAGTGCGGGGGCACCCCGAAGTAGCCTTCACACAGGGCGGTGAAAATCGACGCCTGTGTGATGGAATTCGGGGTGAGGTTGTGGAGCTCCAGCCCGTTCTCGAAGAGGAGGGCCCGGCAGAAGCGACTCGGTGGCGAGCCAAGCCCACGCTCGTGGTAAGCGATGAAGCTCAGCATGTACCCCTCGCCAGGGTTCAGCTCTTCGTGGTCGCGCGGCAGCATGGCCCAGTCCGGGTGCTGTGCGTCGGTACGAGGACGCAGTAGCCCCAGAGTAACGAGGCGCTCCAGCAGCGCCTCCGTCACGGTGCTCCTCGGCCACGGCTCCAGCCTGAGGATGCCGGCGGTGGCGGCGACATCGGCGGCGGCGTCAGCGGCGGCGGAGGAGGAATCTATGGCGAGCGAAGGGGAAAAGGCTGCGGGGAGAACGACGGCCGCGGCAACGATGGCTCTAGCAAGAAAGCGAAGACGAGGAGATGGGCGACGGGAGCGAGAAGGCGAACGGCTGTGCGAGCGAATGGCTAAGGTAAAAAGAAAGAAACCGCGATTTTCCCTTATATATCTGAGCCGTGATCCGCGGTGAATCCGCCGCATTAACTACGTGGGACCCGCCACGATCCCCACATCGCCGCCATCGCCGCGCACGCAAACCGCCTCGACTGCGCCGAAACCGTCGCGTCCGTCAGGCTTCGCGCCTCAAAAGGTGAGCCAAATCGTTACAACCGCGCACCTCGATTCTGTCAATATTCTCTCCTTCCTGACGAAGGAACCCCAGGTTCGGGCGCCCGCTACGTTCCCAGGGGATCGAAGACTGGCCCACAGCGGCTCGAACAGTCGCCCCAGGGAAACCGAGTTAGGGACAGCTAGTGGATGGGTCACGAAAATGGCCAGTATCCCGACGCCCGAAACGTCACAAGGGACATCCCATGCTGTGTCCAAGTCCCAGTAGCGAGTCGGTTACGTGGAATCCCTCCGTGGGAGGCATCATGCCCTCGGGACCCATCGAAGGGACCCGACATCCACTAACTGACCCTCGGGAAACATTTGAAGTGTGCTCAGGCCACTAGCCGACCCCCAATGAACGGGGTACGGACCTCCACTTGGACCAACCCGTTTGTAGCTCACCGGAAATGCCGACTCGCGCCCCGGTGGGGAAGTCAAGCAGGACCAAACCTTCCTCTTTTAAAAAAAGAGCGCAAAGATCGAACTAACAAAAGACAGGGAGGACCGGGTCGACCTCCGATACGAAAACGGAGGCCCGGGAACTTGCCCTACACCTCGGAAATACCACCGGCTAAACTCCCTTTACGATGAGAGGCTCGGGGGCTGCATTTCTGAGGGATCATCTTCCCATGATAAATACCCGAGCACGCGATTTCAGCCTTTGAAGGGATATAACATCCCTCCAAAGCCTCGGGGGCTACACCCGGTGGATGCGCTCGCGCGCACCCACCGGAAAATTATTTTACCCTTTACTGTTTTGACAGGCGAAAATGTTTTAAACATGTGGAGGAGTACCTTCACTCCCCCACAGGCTCAGGGGCTACACCCGCCAAGTGTGCTCGCGCGCACCCAGCGGAAAAGGCACCTACTCCCAACCACAACGGCAGGCGAAAAGACTTGAACCTGTGAACGAGTACCATCACTCCCCCACAGGCTCGGGGGCTACTGTCGGGTACCAAAGTATGGGGTACCGAACTTCAACACAAAAACAAGCAACCTCAGCGCAACCTGACCCAAATAAGGCCAGCCGAAGCCCACAAAGGCTACGCAAGTGAAGGCCCAAAGTGGCCTCCCGTAAGGTCCGGTGGCACGGCTTGGGACAGCGGCACCCTCGGGTGCCAAATCTCCGATTCGCCCGAGCCCTTACAAGAGGGCTCGGGACAGCGGCACCCTCGGGGGCCAAATCTCCGATTTGCCCGAGCCTCCTCATCTCCCTCGAGCGCGATCTCTCTAAGGCATCCAATGCACAATCAACGTCAGCAGGGCAATCTTGGACCGCAAGGGACCCCTCTGACCACTTTACAGGCGCGGCCCCACTGACTGGACGCCGCGAGGCGACGGCACCCCGCTCGTGCACGTCCTCCGTACCAACTGCCATACCTCCTCCGGTGACTGATATGACGGTCCCACTCCTTCCACTCCGCCCCAAGGACAGTCAACCGGATGACACCCCTTGCTAACGGAGAGATTCTCCAACTACGACAGCGACAGCTCCTGCCCATAACGCACGAGTCTCGCGGGGACAGGAGAGGTGACGGCTGTCCCGCCGACCCGGGAGTATGGGCAATGTAGTAAGAGGACCGTTCGCCCCTCGGGAAAGTACCGTGCATAAGAGGAAAATGCGCCGAGGGAGGACACCCCTAATGTCCCGTCCCGTCATGCTCCCGACGGCAAGGAAGGCTCCCGAGCCTCGTGCAGGACCGGACGCACCGCCACGCAGTAAGCCATGTCCCATACACTGTGCCACCTTGGAACTCAACGATCAAACAGTGGAAGATCAGTCGGATGACCGAAGCCATACCGCCGAAGCGCCAAGACGATGGCGTGGCTGACGATAGCCACTAATCACCTCTGATCCCACCATGCCGAGTATCGTCATCATAGGTCACCACATGTAACTCTAGCCTCTCCCTTGTAACTATAAAAGGGAGGGCGGAGGCCAGTCATAGATAGAGATCGACCAAGTTCACGACACCAATATACACACAACACAGCTACACGAAAACGAAAGCATCATATTCCGCGCACAAGAGACTTGGGATACTCTCCCTCTCTCGACTCAGCTTGTAATCCCCTACTACAAGCACCCCGGTGAAAGGTAACACGACTCGCCTCTCCACTGGACGTAGGGCCCTCTTGGCCTGAACCAGTATAAATCTCCCGTGTTCCTCCTTGCACACCATCCGAAATCTCAACCGCAAAACACAAGTTATTAGTCGGTGTTAACGCCCGTCAAAACTAGCACCGACAATATATTTAGACATAATAATTATATACTCTAGATAACTTATGATTTCGAAAAGAGGACGCACTATTCTGTTCGTGTCATCTGTCATCTTGTTACCTCATGATCTCATGATGCATGCAGCCAATGTAAGGCAATACCGAGCTAGTACGATGCACAGCAAACAAAACAACGGATCATTAACGTTTGTTTAACCCGAAGAACGGAGGAGGAAGCACGTGAGACCACGTGCAACACGCCCACAGGGTTTAACACACAAGCTTATGCTGAGGATGAGCTGACCCTGTTCGTTTGACCTTCTCAGTTAAAATCAATGTTTTTAAAATAATATATTTCTCTCATAATGAATCAATATCAACTAAAAGCAGCGTTTATTTTTGCTGGCATATCTCTTCTTCACACACACACATACCAAAAAAAAAAAGTGCATAGACTACGTCGTTAATTTGTATCCATTCAGGCTTGGTGCTCCTCCGCCCGTGCTTGGAATGGAACATTCAGTCCATTGCCGTGATGGACCAAGCAGAACTTATCCTTTGGGACATGTGGGTGGGCGATGCTGACGCGACGAGAGCACGGGTTAGGACTTCCGTTCCAAGCTCCAACCCAGCCGAGTTGCCGAGTTGGGGGGCATCAGTTATCAGTCCACGGACACGATTCTTTCCGGTCGGTCTCCAACGTCTGCTCCAGCAGCCACCAGCTCGATCAATTTTATCGGCTCCGGTTTTTTACCAACAGTTTCAGAAACTAGGACATAATACCGTGATCAGCCGATGCCAATTTGCCAAACTGTTGATCCTCTTCCTACGAGCCAAGCCAGCTGCTGCCTGCTAGTTGGGGTCCATAACTCCAGGGAGCAGGCGTGTCTTGACTTGCTTCCTCGTATTTCAGCCTGCCTGAGCCTGACGGCTTCGTTTCGTCACTTTTATTGACGAATCAGCAACGTTGTTTTCAAGGCTGATTTGCCCGACGACGCAAAGAGATTTTAAAACAACTAGCAGCTGCTGCCGAGAACGGAACTAACATTTTTTCTTTCAGAGAAGACAAATCTGACTTTGGCCCACACCGACACATGAAACCACGAGCTCTCGTTCTCATTCTCCGCTGTTCCTCACCTCATCAAGCATCATCCGTCATGAGATGAGATCCAATCAGGTACGTACCACCGGCGATTAATCTATGGTTAGCCGACTTGATTAAACAAAGGTAGAGTACATGCGTGCGTAAAGCAAGCCACCTGCCAAGTGCCAAAGACGGTGTTCAAAACCAGCGGGCCTCCAGCTCTCAAGTCTGAACCCGCATCTGCATGGGTTACAGCCAGCGGTTGGCCACCGCCACCGGGAGAATGCATCGCAGGAGCATTGCCCCCACATCACATGGCAACACGGCGTTGCGTGCCCAAGGAGAGCCGAGCCATGTGGACGGTGGACGGAACACAAATACATGCCGTGCTTCCAGTGCCGCAACCGCCTGTGCTTGTATTGTGCGAGCGGATCACGTCGACTGACGAGTGGTCATGTTGGCTGTAACCTGTAACTGTAATCACGGAATTCACTCGATTGATGAGTTCATGATTCAGCGGCAAAGAAGTGAGTACACGGAGAATAAACACACCCAATTTTCTCAGATTCGTGCAATGTTTTAGACAGCAAGGATCGTAGGTTCAGGCCTTCAGTCAGGTTCAGAATTCGGTTTACGTTCTGAAAACTTCAGAGGCAGCACTAGACCTGGGCAGCGGCAAGCAACCAAAAATTGGGCCGAGCCAAATTGGAGGCCTGACCGTATTAGCATCATGCAGACAAGGCCCAGCTACGCGGACCGCGCTTGTTCACCAACTGAGCCTCGAAAGACTGGGCCACGGCCGGGAAAGCCGGAAACCGCACTGCCGGCCTGCCCGCTAGTCTTCGTCGTCGTCGACTCGTCGCGGTGGTGCTTGCGGCAGCTCCGGGGAGTCCAGCCAGGCCGTACGTTAGTCGAGGGGGGCGAGAGGAGAGGATGGATCGATCTCTCCCCGTGGCGGCGGTCGTCGCGGTGGTCCTCGTGTGCTGCTCCGCCTTCTGCCGCGGAGAGCGGCTCGGGGCGAGGGAGTGCGAGGACCTGGGGTTCACCGGCCTCGCCCTCTGCTCCGACTGCAACGCGCTCTCCGAGTTCGTCAAGGACCAAGGTACGCGCGGATCGTGTTCCCTCTGGCCTGCGGCAGCAGCACGCACTTGGACTTGGTGCGCTGCTGATAAGATTTGCGATCTGAACAGGGGAACGCGTAGCCACAGGAGTAAGGTGTCGGATCCGAGATATGTCAGTTTTCTTCATTTCTATTGTGAAATCTGCGTCGGATCAAGACGTTCGCTGCGTGGCTTGCAGTTTAGAACTTGGATCACTTTAAATGCCAAACTTCCTGGTCACTGTTGAGATGGGATTTTTAGACCACATACCAACCACGACCTAATTAGTGAACCTTAATGCATGAGAGAACTCTAGGATTAGCTCACTGACCATTGATGGATTTCAGATTTATTTTTCCTATGATTCTTGATTTTTGTAGTCCTGATGAGAGCTTTTTTTCCCCCCTTTTGAGAAAACTTGAAACGGGCATCGAATTGGATTTCTGGGATGAGTGGAGGCTTTATGAACCCGTACTGATTGGACTATAAAAACTTGCGGTTCGCCCTTAGCTCAGAAGTTGTAGATCAGGTTATCCAGATGCTGCAAGGCCTTAATCTGCCTTCTATAAAAGCCGAGTAATATTAGTTTTGAAGACAGAGTCAAAGAGCTGAAGCTAGCTTCATCAGAACGGATTGGAGACAACCGTCATGTCACCAACTGAACACTTAATTTGGAGGAATATAGTTTGCAACTCTGTTTGTTGCTTCTTGCAATAGCTTTTGTTTGGGTTGCTGCATGACTCTATTAGTCACAGCAAAGAAACTAGGGGTGGACTCATTTCCACATGTGCTAATGTCATGTGATTGTTTCAAATCTAAACAACTTTTTGGTTGTGTGCAGAGCTGGTGGAGGATTGCCGTAAATGTTGCACCGAGGATTCAGATGATTCTAGCAGCAAGGTATGAACTATGAATCAGGGTTCGTTTTACCGACCGGTAGCCGGTAACCGCCGGCCGGCGGTACCGGTATACCGGTCCGGTTTGACCGGTTACCGGTAGAAACCGGTCGAATTCAAATTTTGAGTTTGAACCCCAGTTCAATCGGTTCCGGACCGGTATACCGGCCGGTTTGACCGGTTACCGGCCGGTTTGACCGGTTTACCGACCGGTTTGGTGGTAACCGGTCGCATTTTCAAATTTCAAATTTATTTTTTTTAAAAAAATGCTGAAAAAATTTCTAAAAATAGTTCATGATTTATAGAATCCAATGATGTCAAAGTTTTTCAAATTTGAGTGCGTTTAGTATATTTTTCGACCTTCATGATTTAATGGGCCTTAACGGGCCGGCTCTTTTTTTTTCTTTTTCTTTTTTAGAAAACTTCAGCACTTCAAATAAAATCCTAAACGTAGTCAAATTTGAAAAATTTTGACACCATTGGAATCTATAAATCATGAAGTATTTTTAGGAATTTTTTTACAATTTTTTTCTTGGATTTTAAATTTAAATTTTCGGTTTTTTATACCGGCCGGAACCGGTACCGGTCCGGACCGGTATTACCGGTTACCGCGGTAACCGGACCGGTTCCCACCGGTATAAAAGACCCTGCTATGAATCTCCATGAATTGGCATAAGGAAGACATATCTTTTACCTGCTGTGCCATTCGTTTTTTTGGGATTTATAGTTCAAGTTTTTATGCTGGTTTCTGCCGATACTAAATAGTGCTTAGATCTTATATGGATGACCAAACAGTAATCATTTTCAAAATGAGTATAGATCTTTATTAGGCTGGAATAATGATATACAGTATATTCAAGGCATCACTTGAATGTTAGAGGCCCTGAATGGCTAATAAACAAGACTTAAACGATGTTCTTTTTTGGATGAGCATGAGTCTTAGAAGCACCATATAGTTATTTACTTTTACTGGATACTGACTGTTTGCTGTTGCCTGTTGCAGCTCACATTTTCTGGTGCAATTATTGAGGTGTGCATGAGGAAACTGGTATTTTATCCAGAAGTTGTTGGCTTCCTCGAAGAAGATAAAGATGACTTCCCTTATGTGGAAGCACGTTATTCCTATGGTTCTCCACCAAAACTCATAATGCTTGACAATAAGGGTGAACATAAGGAGACCATAAGGCAAGTCCTACTTAACTCTAGAATAAACCTCCAGTTATCTGATTTACATTCTTAGACTTCTTTTATTACAAATGATATAAGAACTGTCTGACTGAATCATTTCATATCATCCTGTTTTAGTTTATTACACACACACCACACACACACACACACACACACACACGGTTCATGTAATACTCTGATGACTGATGCTATAGGTAAAGAAATGATCGGTTTATTTGTGCATGCATCCTTCAAAACATAGTTTTATTGATAGGGAAAAAATGCTTAAGTGTACTGCTACTGGATCTGGAATGTTTCATAAAGCTGCAGTAGCATAGTCAATACTAGGTAATTTACTAAATTTTCCCTTGGCACAACATTCATCTATTAGTAACAGGTTTAGCTATTGTACTGAATAAATTGCCATCTTTCTTTGTGTGCGCAATTGCTTAAATAAAGTACCTAATGTATGATAGAAACAGTCTTCTCAATTGTTCATTGGTTCATTTACTGAAAATCTGAAACTGTCTGAGATTGGCAGGATCGATAACTGGAAGCGAGAGCACATTCGTCAGTTTCTCAAGGAGAAAGTGAAGCCAGTGAAATTAGACAGCTGACTTGCGACAAGTGCCTGCACATTTTCAATTTGACGTTCCAATGCTACCAAAATCGTTGCTGATATATGAGAGTTGCATTTGCCATCTGTACACCTCAAAATGATTGTACAAGAAGCTTGTGTGGGCATATTTGTATCCTGTTGTTACTCTTACAGTCAGGTAGGGCATGTTTGGTTCCGTGTGTGTGACTCAACCAGGCTCGCGCGAAGCGCGAGGGGTGTGTTAGGTTCAATGTTGAGGTTAGCTTGACCCGTATCTACCAACCAGGCCCAGGCAGCTTGGGTGTGTTTGGTAGCGAGTTCCTGCCTAGCCCGGCCGCCTAACCTGTCTGTGCCCAGCCGAAGCCTGATTCTCATGGTGCAACTTCACATGTTTGGTATTGTGTTCCAGTAGAGCCGAGCTCACTAAAGATTATGTTTGGTATCTTGACCCGTGAGATATGACTACCTTGCTCCTGCAAATTTGGTAACATTACCTCCTAAAACTTCCCTTCCTCATGGACTTGGTCATTTCGTCGAGCACATGATGGGCAGGAACAAGAACATCGCCCGACAACAAGGATGAAAGCCTGATAAACCGTCATGCGGCGCTGTAGAACCCTAGGCCCCCCACCTGATCCCCCAGCCACCTGCCCCTCCTTGTCTCAGCGACATGGCCGACGACCTCGACCAGCTACACTACGACAACGAGCACCGGTTAGGAGGCGACACCGGATGCATCTACACGTCGTACCAGATGGAGGGTCTCGGCATCCTCTCACCCCGCTCGCTCTATGGCATGCCGACCTCACCGGAGCTGCTGTTCCTCGAGGAGCGTCTGAAAGGTCCTTGTTTGGTTTTGGTAATTGAGTAACAACTTAGGTGGACTAATATGTGTTTAAGTGTTGATTACACAGGTGATTAGTCCACAGGTACATGTGTGTGAGCATTTATGCCATGGAGATAGAAATGGCTTGGAGATGATGCTTAGCTTGCACATATGGTATGAAGGAGCTAAACGCATGAGACATGACATGGAGTCATGTGGCTAGGTGGAGAAGATCATGACATAACTTGACGTCGACGGACCGGTTGCAAGTGTGAAGGGCAAGCTAGTGGGCTTGGCACCGATGGACCAACGCAACGGTGAAGAGCAAGTGAAGTCGAGGATCGATGAACCAAAAGCCACGTGATGATATGAAGTGGATCATATCATTGTTGAGGTGTTAGTGCATGTGTTGCACCGGCATCGATAGTGTCGGAGACGGTGATGAAGACGGTGATCGAAATGGAAAGCGCAAGACAAAGGTATAACCATAGGGCATTTTCATTTCACCGGTCTAAGGTTGAGTAGAGAAGTGCTTGACCGGATTTAAGATAGATGGCCGTACTATCAAGAGGGGCAAACTTGTTTGTATATCGGTCATCTAGTGCCACTCGGAGTGATCTAACTTTGCATTGCTAGGATCGAGTGGCGTGGCAAGAAAGAGTGAAAAACCCTTTGGAAAATGTTTGTGAAAATGCTAACTCACATGCACAAGGTTGTGAAACACTTTGGAGTTGGCACATTTGCTAAAGGGTGGAAGTTTCGAGCTCGCAGCGAGCTTGTTTGGATCTTGGATAGATAAACTGCTTTTATTCTTTGAGTTTTGGATTAAGCAATCATATGGGTTGTGTAGCCCTCTGAATAAGCTTTCCAAAATGTCCAAGATCATTGAAATCGGAGTTCGGAGCTAAGAGATATCGCCGTTTTAGCGAACGGGGGCAGGCGTCGGACCCTGCGAAACATTGGTCCGACGCTAGCGTCGGACGGTCCGACGGTAGGGTCCGACGATCCAAAAACAGCCGTTTAAAGGGGCTAAAGGTCAGACCTTGGAGGTATAGTCCGACACCCACCCTGAGATGGTCCGACGCACCAGTCTGACGCTATTTTGCTCTCGGAAAAACTCTCTGTAGACCGTCGGACCCTAAACAATGGTCCGACGCCCCGGTCCGACGCACGGTCCGACGCTCCCAGAGAGCCGTTAGAGCGCGGTAACGGTTGGATTCAAACGGCTAGTGACACGTGGCGCTTATCCAAGGCGTCGGACCGTGAGAATTAATCCGACGGTTGCGCGGTTGAGGGTCCGACGCTCTGTCCGATGGCCGGTTTGAGTTGGTAACGGCTCCTTTGGCTTGAGGGCTATTTATAGGAGTGTGTGGCCAGCTGTGAAAGGTGTCTTGCACCTTGGGAATGTGTTTCCCTTGCTTGTGCTTGGCTTAGTGCTCTCCAACTCACTTGTGCTCATACAATTCACATCGGAGAAGTGAGTGATCGATCGCTAGTGCATTGCATTGTGAGATTACTTCGAGTGGCACTAGGTGATCGAGTTGCAAGCCGGTGGTGCTTGTTACTCTTGGAGGTTGCCACCTCCTAGACGGCTTGGTGGCTTGTGGCTCCGTGAAGCAAGTAAGAAGATTGTGTTTGGCTCCGGAGAAGCTTTGTGAGGGGTTCGAACTCACCCCGCGGGAGATCGCAAAGAGCATCGCTAGTAGAGCGAGACGTGAAGAGCGACAAGTGGTTCGGCCGAGTCAAGTGTTAGAGCTTGTGGTAAGCACTCCACGTGGGAGAGTGTGACTTGCGGGTCACCACTAGCAAGAGGACCGGCGGCAACTTTGGAGCTTGTCTCAACGGAGGACGTAGCTTGTGGCGACAAGTGAACCTCCGGGAAATAAATCACTGCGTCAACATCTTCCCATCCTTCACGGTGGTTTGCTCCCTTCTACACAAGTTATTTATTTTGTGCATTACTTTACTTGTGTAGTTGTAGTTGCTCTTGTGAGACCGGTTAGCTTGTGTAGCTTGCCACTCACATTCTTAGCTTGTGTAGCTTAGAACTAGTGTCTTTCTTAGCTTGTGTAACTAAGTAAGTTGCGCTTCTTGATTAGGATTGTGTATCCTTATCATTGAGCAAGTAATGAGCTTACGTGCTTAGTGCGCTTTTGCTTGCTAGTTGGTAGGAGTTTTCCCCATGCTTAAAGTACTAGTGCTTAGATTTATGTGATCTTGCGTTAGAACGGTTTAGGAAAACTCAAGCTAGACTTGTACATTTACTTCTTGTTAGGATCTTTTGCAAGGTGCTTAGAGTCTTAGTTAGAGGGGTGAATTGTCGTTAGAACCGATTAGTTTTTATTTTCGCTGCGATTTATTTTTGTCGGACTATTCACCCCCCTCTAGTTCGCCATCTCGACCCTTTCAGCGTCGTGCGGGCCACACCTGGCGAACCTGACCTTGTACACCAGTTGCGGCTGCCTCGCCGGCTACACGTCGGGAGCGACCGTTGGACTACGCTGCGCCGCGGCTGAGTCTCGACGTGCGCTAAACTAGTGCGGCGTCATTGGCCGCGTATATGGGAACCAGCTCAACACAAGGTGTGGAAGGTGAGGGAGACGGAGGTGAGGCAATTGGGCTACCTGAGCGTTGGAAGCGTCGAAAGGAGCCGGCCTCTGAAAAACGAAAAAGAATTCATTTTCTTAGGACGTGGCCCGATTCCAAACAAGCCCCTTGTGTTTGGTTGGCGTGGGGAGGAGAGAACATGATCTAGTTCATGGACAGGGCGGCGTGGCTCACGTGTGACGCAGGAGTCAGCCCAACCTGGCTCGCTGCATGCAGGAATCTTCCGGAAATTTTCCAGACTAGGTGACACGAAGCCACTCCTCCTCCATGCTGTGTGATGAACGCCCAAGAGCATGTTTCGCCCTGCGCCAGCCTAGGTTCGCCACTAGACATTAGACAAGTCAACCAAAAGTGTAGCTAGCCGACAGCCTGTTTGGATTGATGAAAAGTTTTTTTGAATTAAACTTTTTAGGTGACCGAATGCATAGATATTTATGAAACTAGATATATTTTACATATAATGATACCGATTTAGTGTCATAAATCTTACTAAAATAAACTATAATAATGCAAGCATTGGTAACTGCTAAGTCTAAAACCGTATGCTTATGGTAAAGTAATCAACATTTATTTGACACTACAACCTGTTTAGGACAGCTCCTAGACCTCTAGCATTATCCATGAAATTCATATCCATATCTAATTTTTTCTACCCAGACACCTTCAGCTCTACTAGTGGATCTTCTCTACCAATTTAGTGGATTCATCGAATTAATGAAGGTGATGTTCAGCTACTCCAATCAACCAAAAATTTTAGTTTTTTAGCCATAGAACCATGTTTGTCTCTTATAATAAATAGGTATCAGTCGAATTTAGAGTTTTTTAGACAAGCCAACCATACCAAAGGATCAAGTTTGATTTAAAGAAAAAAAAAATTAACGGATTGCAACTGATTCCACCATCAAAGTTTGGTAGAGGAAGATAAAATTATCTCACACCTGATACAACTATCTACCACGAATGTCCATGATCTTGGTCCTCGTTCCACACATACGGGTCTCTTTTCTAGTTTTTCAATTGCTTTCTTACCTGACTAGCCGTGGGTGTGCCCGGTCTCTGTGTTAGAGCTGCTGAGAGCCAGCACACACCTTGGTCTGTCATCGACCTTGAGGCCGCGGCCAGCCATGACAGTCAACACTTTGACTAATGTCCTCAGTGACAGGGCGCGTGCTGTGCGTGCGTGGAGATCAAGTGAGCGCAAGATGTCATGGTTACCGTTTAGTAGGCCGCGGCGGAACAGAAGAAGAATCGGATTCGAAGGAGGCATTGCTGGCGTGCCAGTGGTGTCTGCTACAGGCGAGCAGCCCGGTCCTGGCTCGGTATGCATGCTTCTCAGAAAATTGTGGCCCGTTGTTGGATGTCGTGATATGCAATAGTACTTACATTTTAGCCATCAATAGAACATGACTGGATAGTTAAGTAGTTATGTAGTAGTAGTATGAAATTTATGAGGATCTGTTGATTCGCAATGGTTGTCTAGATCTCATACTGTGTACTGCAGTAGTAAGGCTATGATTGACATTGATTCACCTATCTTTTTTTTAGGTTTTGTTTTTTCTCTGTAGATAATACTATAATGTTAGTCTTGTTATTATTTTAATTTTTATATTCTCTCTTTTGTTATGTTTTGTTACTTCATGCAAGAGATTCGCTGTATAGTGCAGTTTTACCACATTATAGTTAAATCAGAAACATGTTCTGAGTAATAATTTTTTTTTTGTTTCTGGTTTGCATATTAGATCAACATGTATAGTTAGGGAATGACGTTGTTATTGTTTGCCTGTGTGATTCGAATGACATTGAGAACATTAGCACTAGTTGATCTTATTGTGATAAGGACAAGGATGTATCGTACTTCGGGCGGAAGATCTCTACGTCTAGTTTCGAGCTGCTCATGTTACTTGTATATGCGGTAGGGATTACAGACAAATTTGAGTGAGGGAAGAGGCTCCCAAGTCTAGGGTGCAGTCTGTGAATGCTTGTTGTCCATGCCCATGCATGGGTGTCCCGCCTCCCCTTTTATAGCCCAAGAGGAGAATGGGTTACAAGCCGTGGCCGAGTCCCAACAAGGGAAGCCATGAAGAAAGGGGAAAATAAGAGAAAAAGAAGAAAGCAAAAAAGGGTGGAGTTCTAAATTTTCAGTGATGGCATTGCTCCTCTTTTTCCTCTTCGGACGGGACCTGCAGTCACCTCATGGGCGAAGGACGGGAAGCTATGGCCTCCCATTCCCTAGATGTGACGATTAGGTAAAGAGGACGGTCAACTGAATCGTCCCACCGTGATCTAGATGAGGGTTCCATTCCGGGTAGGCGGTACAGTGACGTCTCGATGTGCTGACGTATACCCTCTTGACATGCTCGAATGACCGCTAGCGGTTTCTTCTAGATATGATGGCATTACTGTACGAACATAGGAGCATGGGAAAGCATGTCTCCCCCTATACCGTGGTGGTTACCTATCCCGTCGGCTCTCTCGAATCCCGTCCGACTTTTCTTATACTAGTTCTGTTCGAAAGGAATATTCTTGAACGTAGGATATTCCTTCTCTTGAGTCAGGAGAGGTGGGGACCCTATCGGAAGGGTCGGACAGGACGGAAACTCCCACTTGGGATGGTAGAAATGACGACACCCACTCACGCGAGGCGAAAATCATTCTCGATAGTCGAGAGAATATGATTTTGCCCTCAGCGGGTCGGGTCGGGTGAGATGGGACTTACTCTCTCTGTACCAAAAATTCAGTCGTTCTAGCACCACACACGGGTAGATTCGAGATAAAAGACACTGCTAGCCCTAGGATTGCTAGACTGCTTTGCTCTGCATGCTAGCGCAGATGTCTCTTCGGTCAGCCTCCATGGTATGCACAGCCGGTGATTGGCCAGGAAAAGGAATAAAGCTGGTTTTACATGGGGTTCATTTCTTCGATAGGTCTGCCAATGCCTTTTACGACTTTTTTATTAGGACAAATCTTAAAGGTTAGAATGACCTTTTTTTCAGGACCGAGGGAGTATGTCCCAGTGGGTCGGACCATTCCATTCCCGATCTCTTGAGTCAGGCGGGGCGGAGCTCCTTTTTCCAAGGTTGGACACGACGAAGTTTTGCCTTGTGAGGGTCAGACGAAGCGGAGCGATCGCACGTTGGCCCAAGCCGCTTGGATCCGTCTTGTCCCATCTCTAAGTGGGCTGATTTGATTATTGGTGGTTGGTACCGGTGACGCCTTTATAATGAAGGTGTGAGCTCGACGAAAAATATAATAATAATAATAATAACATAACATAATATAATAATCTATACCTACTAATAAAACGAGAAGATTTTCGGCTTTTTTTTCCGTCCAGCCTTCCTAGATTAGCCGGGATGCAGTGCAGCGCTACGTTCGGTCTTGTCCGGGACGAGGCCCAGCAGGGGCAGGGGCTGATTGCTTGTTCGCGGGCCCAATTATGAGTGACCCGAAAAGCTGTCGTATCATGCCGATGCCCTGTTGGCCCGTCCAGGCGTGGGCTATTACTGGTGTGCTCATCCGCCAACCATTGGGTTGGGTTGGGTGGCCTCCGGACTTCGCCATTCGGGTAGTTAGAGTACTTGGCCCATGTTTAAATTTTGAATTTTGGTAATACATGTATTTGGTTCGGTTTAGTTTTACGTAACCAGTTGATATTAGTACCACATGGTAAAATGAGAAAGGACAATCAGGTGAGATGTAAATAAAATAAGAGACATTCTATTAAGAAAACTCATATCTTTCTTGGCCTTTTTGGCAAAGAAGAAGAAGAGATATTGATACGTATATGTCAAACACGTATAATAATTTTGTTCTAGATTGGTTACGAAACCAATTGACTTAAAGAAAATTTATTTTGACACTCTAGCTACAACGCACAATCAGTACTAATTGAGTTGACGAAAACTTTATTTTGATACTCTCCTGTTGCAACATGCGGCACCACGTTCTTTATGATCGTGTTAATTTCAAGAGTTGTGCTTTTTTAAGTATTTAATTTCACAGAATTATTATCTTATCGTGTGATCTATATGTTTCTCTATAAAAGTCTATTTGTCCTGTAGCAATGCACGAACACGCTACCTAGTAATAATATAATATATAATAACAAGCCTAAACCGCCAATAAATTGCAGCCTTCTGAGAGCATCGCGTTACTGTTTCCTAATACTTTCATACGGTACAATAAAAAATAATACTTTTATATGGCAGTCCTGTTTCCTCATGGCACGGGTCTGTCGACTCCTGTCCTTCGCGTCACGCTGGTGGCCCGTACGCTCTTCTTGTGTGCGCCGATTCCTCGCCCGCCGTCTCCCTAGAACTCCCTCACGGACCACAGCTTACACGGCCTCTCGATATTGGGCCTCCGCTTTATCCTGTCTGTCGCTCAGTCGTTCTGCCCCGCCGCTCTCGATTCCCCGTGGACGTCTGCGCCGTTTCTCGGCGCCGTCGCCGGGATAGTCTACGGCCTTCATTGCCTTCCCCACACATCTACCCGGCTTCCCTGTCCAACCCGCCCCGTGTTCAGCGCCGCCAGTGCAGCTCCGGCGGAGGCCGGTCCTCTTCGTCCGCGCCGTCGCCGGGATCAGCGCCGGCCTCACTCGGCTACCTCGCCCGCTTCCCCCGCGTGACGGACGAGTCCTGGCCGGTCTTCAGCTGCCGCCATTGGTGGTCCGCCGGAGGCCAGTCCTCTTCGTCCGCGCCGCCGTTGGGATTGGCGCTATCCTCCGTCGGCTACCTCGGCTGCCTCGCCCGCTTCGCCCACGTGACCAGCAGGTCCGTTCGGCCTCGCAGTTGGCTCCGGCCTCTTCGCCGCGAGCCATTGCTGTGGCGCCGGGGGCAACTGCTGCTCCTCGGTGACGTCGCTGGGATCGGCAAGCGTCTTTGTTCGGTCCTCCGTCTGCTGCGTCGGTGTTGCCGTCAGATCCAGGTGCCCTTTCGTGTTGCCGTTCTCTTTCCTCGGGTCTTTCGCCGGTTCGCTTCGCCCGTGCTCTCGTGCTTCCGAGGTACTCTGGTCCACCGGGCTCTGTTCTACATCGTTTCGGTATGTTCCGGTCTTTGGTTCTTATTGCCGTGCTGCTCTGTATTCTTGAACGTCGCAGGCTGCCTGTGCGCCCCGGTCTTCTTCGAGTTCGTCAACGTTGCTGTTGGTGCCATTGGTGTGCCGGACGTGCCGCGTGCCAGCCGTAACAGCTACGTGGTCAGCACGGTTGGTGCGATTGCTCTCTGTGTTTGAAATCTATAGGGTGCTAATGCAGGTGGGCACACAGAGTAAACTTTTGGCAGCCTTTTCACACCCTCAAAGTGTTTCATGAAATTCACGCCATGTGAATTTGCTATTTTAAGACATGGTAAGGGCAGGAAAACATTGATTTATAATGTTGTATTGTCATCTCCCAAATGTAGAATTTAAGCAGCCTGTTTTTCTTGATAAAAATATGCGCTTATGTGGTCTGAACTTTTATTTCGACGATGCTTCGTATCTGCCTGCTTGATTCAGTTGTCGACATCGCTTCATATCTGCATGGCAAGTGATGGCTCTGTGCCTGTAAGTTACATGCTTAATCTAGAGCCCAAATATAAGGACTTTTCTTCTGAAATTTATACATTCAGTCTCCAGGCTACATACTTAATCTTCTGCCCACTATTAACTATTAAAGATTTTACAATACAAATTTGGACACTCACATACAGGGGCATAACCTATGATCATTTTTCCGCTTTCATTCCTACCTGCATAGCACATAGTTATCTTTGATGTTTAAAGCAAACAATGGTGTGTTCCGTTATCCTACTTTGTGCTAACTGATTTTTGTTTATGTACAACCTATTCTTATGGCCATCTAGCTGCCAAGTACCCTTGCTCATCTTTGTAGATTGTATTTTTGGGCCACCTAATTTAGTGCCAAACTCTTACATTTTTTTCGTTTGCCTTCACACAGTCCCACATACCTCTGTTGGATAGGGGATCTTCAACGAACAATAAGGTAATAACATTTTCTTATCGTATATGCTGTAGTTGTCATCCATGTGTTTCCTTAGTAGGTTAGCATAGGTTGCCATTTCTCATGGTTTTGTTCTTCGTTTATCCAAAGCTAATTATTATTTAGTAAAGGTGAGACATTATATTTTTTCAGAATTTGTCACACATTGCTTCATTTGCAATACCAGCTATCTTTATTCAATGTACATTTGCTAAGGTACATTTTTACTACTTATGATGCATTTTCCATTTGCATGCTCTCTCATTGCTAAACTTTTTAGGATTTAGAGGCTTCATGTTGATGCACCTAATATAGCTACATATCTAGGTTGCACTGGTTTTGAGATGACTTCTACATTTGTGTATTACCAACGTATTCATTATCTGACTAAAATATGCTTATATAGATACGAGAATCTATGTTTGTTTCTTTGTTTTTTCTTCTTCATTTCATTACCAAAGGGGACATGGGTGCTGTTACACCACACACACATGCCTTCCTATGCTACATTTACTTGCACTTTACAGTTTGCTGCTGTTGTCAAAGTATTCAGTTTTCTTATAACACCTTAAGATAATTTTTTGTTAAAACTGGTCACAGTGAGTTCTCTCATGGGTTATTTATCATGCATTTTTTAGGCATACAACAAGGCATTGCATGATCTTTTCTTTTCAATTGATATAAAAGAAATTAAAAAGACAAATACCAGTTTGCTTTCTCATTCATTAATGTTGCTACTTCTGACTTTGTTGTTCGCTACATGAGCCAGGCATTGACTAACTGCATAATATTCATATTCATTTTGCTAATTCCTGTGTGATTCAATGGAGCGGCCTTACATCACCGTATTAGAGTGCTTCTGTTTTTTATTTTGTTAATTAGTGGTTGACTTGTGCATGCCAAACCTTTGAGAGATGGTAACTTTGGCATGCCCTGGCCAATCTAGAGTTACCATTGACTCATTCTTTTATCGTTTTATGAAACCATTCTTATTATGCTAACCCTTTTCTTTAACTGGATAACAAACACCGTTTCTGCAGATTAGCCTCATAAAGAAGGTCTTGAGTTTTGCATACGAGGATATAATTCATCGTGAAATGACACTTGAAGATGATAGCCTAATATGATGTTGTTGATGGACATTAAAGAATACAGACATGTTCTTACATGAACTTTTTCCTACACTTCAGTCCGAGAATACCACACTTCCTGTAACTCTCACCTAAATTAAATTGTGAACTAATATCTCTGTAGTTTATATATGTTTGGTTTAGTGTTATGTAGTGTAAAATTACCTTTTGTACTCTTTTGTACATCTCCTGTATTATATCACTATATAAACTATGCAAGTATGAAAGTAAGTGTAAATGAAGTCTTATCACAGTGTATCGCTTTTTGGGTGCTCCCCTCCATAGCCGGCGCGACGTCAACGCGCCTACCTGTACTAGTAATATAATAATATAATATAATAACATTCCTTAACCGCCAATAAATCCCCGCATCCTCCGCCATCCAGCTACAAATGCTGTCCCTCTGTGGCCAACGTTGATTGCTGTCCGCTAATCACTGTATTCCGCGTGGCCCCTTCTGCCCTTGCGTCCTAAAAAAAATTCGCCGTCCCCTTCCCTCACCGGTCAAAGCAGAAAAAAAGAAAAGAAAAGGCAGCGCACCTCGCCGTCGTCGCCTCCACTTCCTCGCCCCTTCCTCTCCCTCAAACACGATGCGCGAGGATGCGGTTCCCAGCCTTGCCGTCGGCTACACGCGCCGATCCTCCGCCTCTTCCTCTCCCCGGCCGCGCAGACGTCCCGACCTCGGCGTGCACAGATGGGACGACCGCCCCCGCACGGGCCCATCTACGACGGAGCCGGCGACAACCGCCTGTCCGTGGCGTGCACGGACGTGACGCGCGCCCCCGCACGAGCCGATCTACGATGGTGTGCCGGCGATACCGATGACGCTTCTTGCCTCCGCCTAGAGTATGACAATAGGTGTGTGGTGAGTGGTGACATAGTTTCTGATCTTATATTGCCATATTGCTTGTGTGCTGCTTCGATGACCTCTACGTTCTCTCATTCCTTCCTTTCCTTTTTCCCATAGATTGGTTAGTTCCTCATGTTGTGGGCTGATTCGAGTTTCCTTTTCTTTGTTCCACACTTAGGTTCTCTGCCATGTTGTTTGTATTAAATCTCAGCATGTAAAATGCCATGGATGACATGCAGGTCAGGTATCCTTCGCTTCCTTACCTGGTTCCGTTCAACATAACTGTTGATATAAAGTATGTTACTCCTTTACTGTACCTCAATGATTATTTTTTTCTACCCTCACATATGTTTGATTTTCTGTAATTTTGTGATGTCATGGAAAGCTTATAGGTGTCGCTCAACTTGTGTTAGGCGAGCGTACATGGCTACTACAGATCCCAGTGACATAACTGCTTGCTGTAATCTAATTTGTACCCGTGCGTGTCCACTAGGTTTATTTATTTTGTATACAATCAAGCTTAGTGGTATATCGTCAATCACCTATTACGTTTCCAGTGATGTACAATTGCAAAACACAGTAAAGAAAAAAATGTACACTGCTTTTAATGGCTTCATGGACGAAATAGCACAAATCTGATGCCCGTTGTTTTATAGACTATAGTATGGCTTAGTATCATCTGAATTATTCGCTTGCTATGTCATACATCTTTAGGAATTCAAAGTAGTACGGCTGTTGCTGATCTGTTGATATGGTAATGGTAGTCGGTTTCACCATTTTAGAACCTTCTATTTCATACAGTCAGCGCCAGAACTTGGGGATGGTCCTACAGCTAGGTTTGCAGCAGCGAGTTCAAATGAAATGATTGTCCTTTCTCTGTTCTCGCTCTTTTTCAAATTTCCTATTTAATAGATTTCTCATGGTAAACCTCATGCCTATCTATTTTTATTTGTGAGTTTACCGGTTTGCATTTCCATAGGATCAGATGGCGACTGCCTTTAAATTTCATGTTAGTTTTCAGGCTTTGTTTGTTGTACCTGGCTGAACATGGCAGAAGGGAAGAAGGTAACACATTACAGCCTCAAGAGCTATATGCAGTTTGTGTCTTTGTCCGAATGGTGCTTCTTAAGGTAATAATCATTTCCTCTGTTTAGTTCAGTTGCATGGAACAAGAAATTTGTGTCCTTCTATTTATTCATTGACAGCTATTTTATCATCTACTGCTACAGTTTCAAAATTTTTTTTACTAGCACATCATTATATGTCATTCCTCTACTGATAACATATTTGTTTGTTACGATTTAAACTTTTCAGGCTTTCCAAGAGGCCATGTCTGAATATGTTCTATGACGAAAAACTGCTTCTTTACTGACCCATGATAACATTTGTGCCCTATCAGTTTCAGAATATAACTCTGCATTTGAGCTTTGGTGCGCACGGTATGAAATCCAGTTGAAATATGCAACCCTTTACAAAAAGTTACCTATTACTATCAGCAACCTGCCGCTACGGTTCATGACATGATGGTTAATGCACATACCTGAGTGGTGGCTATCATCTGCTAGAAAACTACTTGGTGTATAGTTTTTTTGTTGCCGACTCATAAATGTACCGCATCTTATATACAGGCCTTAAATTATCTTCTATTCATTCATGAAGAATGTATCATTATTACTTTAGAAAAATTCATGATCCTTTGCAGTTCTATTATTGCCCAGATTGTTTTGAAATGTTTGAAATGTGAATACTTTCAGCATGCAATGGCAACTAAAAGAGGAACTATTTGTTCTGATATTTTTGTCGATGTTTATATGCCTACAAAATTGGAAAGAGCATTGACCTGATCAGGTGCATATAGGACATGTAGGTTCACGACAATGTGCTTCGATAGAGAGTATTATCTATTATAACACAAGAACATACTATGCCACCTTTTCTGCTCAGGGGAACAGAACACAATAAAATAGCTGTATATTGCCTGCATTTTTCACGTTCTTCAATTATGGGTGTCTTCTCGATTGTTGGTTTCCCAAATGACAGGAGTTCACTAAATACCAATTTGAAGGCGATAGTTGGATCATTTGATTTATTTTGATGTTTTGTTTTCATTTGTTTCTTAATCTCTCCTTACCAAACAATGCCCCAATCCCATAAAACATAAGTGTATGGTGGGGACACAAATCAATCCACTCAGCATGAGCCGGCGCGGCGACAACGCGCCCGATCGTGCTAGTATAAATAAACGAAAAAGAGTCCCGGACAAACTGATTTCCGCTGATCATCTAGCTAGAGACGAGGGAAAAGGGAAGGAGCTAGGTGGTTTCATAACGTCACATTACATTACATACCATGAAGAAGGCGCTTATGAACTTCCACTTCCAGTGATCGTCGGCCATGCTCCTCATCAGTGGCGGATGTAGGATTGAGATGAAAGTGGGGATAAATAATGAAGATTGAGGTCTAGAGCTACGGCCGGTAGCCCTGGGCGTTCGGTAAATACCGAACTGATCGGTTCGGTATTTCGGTTTCTCGGTAAATTCGGTTCCTAAAAAATTGGTACCGATCGGTTCCTAAAAACCTTCGGTTCGGTTCGGTATCTGTAAATTCGGTTCGGTTTCGATATTTACCGAACAAATAATGGATAAGATGTAATAGCATGTTCAAAAACTAATTTTTGACTTGATTTCATAGATAATAATAGTGTAAAATACATATACATATAAAAGTCCATAAGACTATAAGTGTGAATGCTAAAAATACATAATATAATAGTTTACAATAGTACAATCAATAACATAATAACACTCAAACTTATCATATTTTAAGTAAGTTCGGTAAATTCGATAAGTTCGGTAAATTTGGTTCGATTTCGGTATTTACCTCGATAATTTGGTTCCTGAAAACTAGGAACCGAACCAAACAAGGAACCGAATATTTCGGTTTCGCTAAATTCGATTCGGTTCGGTATTTTGTGTCCAGGGCCAACGGCCGGTCGCGGCGGAGGACGTTCAGGCGGCGGGGCTGGGGCACGTGGTGGCAGGCATGGCCCTGGCGTTGGGCAGGGCTATGGTGCCGGGCACGGCTTCAACTACAATGATGACAGCGCGCGCTTCAACGCACCACGTTTTAATCCCAGCCTGGGGTTTCATCCGCCGAACTACGGCCCAGGCTGGGATTACGAGCGTGGTCGACGGGGACGGCACGGCGGCAATGGTGGCCACGGATGGAACGGCTACAACCGCAAGGGCGCAACTATCAGCGACATGCGCTGCTTCGGGAGCAGCGAGGGCAGCAGCAGGGTCACCCGCAACAGCATGTTCCGGTACCTCCGCAGGCGCCGAATCAACAGTCGACAAATAATCAAAATTATGTGCCTCAGCCTCCTCCGGTGTCATCAGGAACGGCAACTCAGTTAATGCCACAGCAAGCAGGGCAGGGGGTGGTTCAGCACGCTGCGACATTCCAGCAGCAGGCAACAGGGACAGGTGCATCCTCGACTGCACCAATGGGCAAGGATGAGAAAAAGCCAATGTCTCAGGTACCGCATGGTTCTTCCTCGACGGCTGTAGCAGGGGATATACAAATTGAGAATTCGGAGATTTCTGGTGCGGGTGCAATGGAGGCAACGCACAAGGCTCCCACTACTAAAATTTGTAGGAGGTGTGGAGTCAAAGGGCATTTGATGTTCGAGTGTACGGCGACAGTCTTTTGTGAAATTTGCAGGAGTAATGATCATGCCATGGTTCGGTGTCCGATCCCCAAACAACCAAAGCCAGCTGCTCAGTTAATTGGTCAGGCCGCGGATGATCTTGCTGGGTTCTATATTCCTCATGCTAATATACAGCCGGCAAAGAAGGACTCCAGAATGGCTCTAGTCTCTACTTCAGGAAAGAATGTAACAGAGGAAGAAGTGGTAGCTTTTTTGCGGGTTTTGGTGTCTGACTCTTTTGCTTGGGAGGTAAAGCGGCACAATGGTTTTGAGTTCAAGGTCCTTTTTCCGTCAAAAGGTGACCTTACGAAGATGACAAAGTTTAATGTAGAGATGAAAGAGGGGGTCACACTTAAATTCCAAGAATTTAAGGAGGATGAGGAGTATTATGGATATGCTTTACCGGTAGTCTGGATGTGGGTCACTAACCTACCAACAATTTTAAGAGAGTATGTCATCCTCTGGGCTCTTGGAACTCTTTTTGGTGTTACACAGGAGGTGGACATGGTGACTACTAGAGCTAGCAATTTTGGGCGGTTTGCGGTGGCAGTGCTGGAACCCGAGGCAATACCGACCAAACTTGATGTCATCATTGGTAATAGATACTTCCAGCTGTTATTTGAGGTAGAACCCTTCCCTCCTAATATTGGTCTGCGGATATTGTCTAATGTACAGAACAATGGGAATGAGGATCATGGAAACGGGGCAGCAAAGGACACCGAGATGAAGGATGCTCAGAATAATGAGGGCGGTGGGGTACCGGATGGAAAGGCACCAAACAATAACTTGACCGGAAACCATGCCAAGGCTCCTGGGGCTCAGATGGATTATGATTGGTCAAATGATGATCTGCTGGGTCAGGAGAATGATCTTAGTGAAGCTGCATGTGATTTGTTAGGAGTTCAAAAAGGACAACAGGTGAATGTGAGGAATGCTGCAACTCTTTCTGTGACAGGACCAGCAGGGGCCGGCTCAGCACCGGCACGTATGATTCATCATCTCTCGCAGCCACCTAGGACACCTGTCCAGTCAGCGATCTTTGCTGATGGGGGTGTGGCGAAGGAAGGCGCTGCAGGCCGACCACACCGCGTCCAATACTACTGTAGCAGAAGAGTGCAGCAGGAGATATCCCCTTCCGAGCAGCGGTCTACCTTGTGTGAGAGTGATCAAGTACAAGTTTCTATGGGGCAGGATGATGGGCTAGCAGAAGGGGCGCATGCTAATGGCGCTCAACACCTTGGTGTTCTTCTTGATGCTATGCTAGGCGCCGGAGTGGCAGCTAATGGAGAGTCAGAGAAGGAGTTGGGATGTGTGATGAAGCTGGCGATGCTTTCAGATGGGGAGCTGACACCAGTACGCCGGAGCAAACGGAATGTAGACGTGCTAAGAACCTCGAGGAACCACAAGGTAATTTAAATGTTAAATCATTTTGTTCCTTTTCTAATGCAAGTATTGAGAATAACTTACGGGGGTTGGGCATCAAGATGGGTGACAATGAAAACTTGATTACTGGTGCTATTGATCTTTTAAAAAAATGTAGAAAAGGATAGACTGAAAGCATCTGTTTGTCCAAGCAATTTTGATATTGAAATCGAGCCTGAGGAGGATGAGATCGATCCTGACACCTTCAATATAAGTCGACTTTGTGCCGACTTAATGGAGAAGGTAATGGACGATAATAGTGCGGACCTAGATGGGGTTTTGATAGATGTACCCATCAAGGTGGCAAAGAATAAAAAGAAAAAGAAACTCCGCAATAAGAATTTGATTGCCAAGAAAAAAATAATTTTCTAATGAAAGGTGTTTTCTGGAATTGTAGAGGTTTACGGGACCTAGCTAAACATTCCTTTTTACATGATATAGCTTGGGACAATAACCTAGATTTTATAGCACTCTCAGAAAAAAATAAAAATAGCTTCTCGACTCAGTGTTTAGAGAACTCTTGTGCGGGGGCTGATTTTATTTGGCATTGGAGGTGTCCTCGGGGCATGTCGGGGGGGATGCTGATGGGAATAAACCAAGGCTGTTTTGAAGTTTAGAGTATTGATGATGGTGATTATTTTATCAAGTTTATCATTAAAAATAAAAGAGATGGTTATCGTTGGGCTCTTTTGTCTGTATATGGGGCAGCACAGGAAGAGCACAAAGAACACTTTCTTTCAGAGTTAGTACGAGCTTGTACTAGCTGTGGGGATCTTCCCTTCATAGCAGGAGGTGATTTCAACATCATTAGGAACCCTTCTGAAAAAAATAATTCAAGGTACAACAACAAGTGGCCACTTTTATTTAATGCTATTATTGAGACCTTGAACCTAAGAGAGCTACAGATGACGGGTAGGAGATACACTTGGACAAATTATGCAGAGGTTCCGACATATGAGAAATTAGACCGGGTTTTAGTAACAACTGAGTGGGAACAAAAATTTCCTCTAGCTTCTGTTCAAGCTCTTACCCGAGAGATCTCAGATCATACACCTCCTTTATTAGACATTAGGGAACCATCTCATAGAGGAAATGTTAGAAATTTTAAATTTGAGCTAGCATGGTTGACTAGAGATGGTTTTTTTGAGTTGGTTAAAGAGGTTTGGGAATCTGAGAATAGGGGCAGGTCACCTATGGAAAAATGGCAAAAGAAAATTAGACGGTTGAGACGTTTCCTTAGAGGTTGGTCTCGGAATATATCCTCACAAAACAAACGACTCAAAGCTGATCTGTTATCTAAGATAGATGAGTTCGATAAAAAGGCTGAGACTTGTTTGTTGTCACCTCAGGAGGAGGATCTTAGATGTCATCTCAGAGGGCAATTATCTAAGTTGTTGAGAGAGGAGGAGATATATTGGCTCCAACGATCGAAAACAACAAAGTTATTGCAAGGGGATGATAATACTAAGTATTTCCACCAAGTGGCAAATGGAAGACATAGGAAAACAAAAATCTTACAATTAGAACAAGAAGAGGGTATTGTTGTCGGGGATACGAATTTGAATGACTATATAACTGAATATTACAAAGGATTGTATGGACCTCATACATCAAATTCGTTTTCAATGGACGAGACTTTGAGGCCCGATTTACCTCAAGTGTCGGAGGAGGAGAATGAGATGTTGACAGCTCCATTCAACGAGGAGGAGGTCAAAATGGTAGTTTTTGACATGGAACGTAACAAAGCACCTGGTCCTGATGGCTTTCCTGCAGATTTTTATCAGTTTTTTTGGGAAATCATAAAGCCAGACTTAATGAATCTCTTTTATGAATTCCATGCTGGGAGACTGCCCATTCATAGCCTAAACTTCGGAATTATTACTTTGCTACTTAAGATTACTGATGCGGCCCGAATACAACAATACAAGCCAATTTGTTTGTTGAATGTGACTTTCAAGATCTTTACTAAAATGCTAAATAATGGAATATTGAAAGTGGCGAACAAGTTGATAGGACCATCTCAAACGGCCTTTATCCCTGGTCATTACAGTATGGAAGGAGTTGTTTTGTTGCATGAAACGATCCATGAGTTACACAAGAGAAGACAAGATGGTGTGATTTTAAAGTTAGACTTTAAAAAAGCATATGATAAGATAAAGTGACCTTTTATTCAAGAGGTCCTCAGAATGAAAGGATTTTCACCAACATGGTGTGAATGGATTTCAAATGTCATGTCTAGAGGAAGTGTTGCAGTAAAGGTGAATGATAATTTAGGTCATTATTTTCAAACTCGGAAAGGAGTGCGGCAAGGGGACCCATTATCTCTTATTCTATTTAATATAGTGGTTGATATGCTGGCCATCCTTATCTCACGTGCTAAAGAGGCTGATCACATCAGAGGGGTTGTTCCGCATTTGGTAGATGAGTGGCTTTTAGTTCTTCAATATGCTGATGATACTATCATCTTTATGGATAATGACCTTGAGAGGGCCAAAAATATGAAGCTTCTGCTTTGTGCTTTTGAACAATTATCTTGGCTTAAGATCAATTTTCATAAAAGTGAATTGTTTTGCTATGGAGTGTAACACCCCTGGTGTTACATTAACTAAAACCTGCCATGTCATCATGATCACATGCAAATCATCCCGTATAACCTCATTTTTACTGTGCATTCACAAAATAAATTTTATTCTTGTGTATGATTGCGCTTAGGTGATTTCGAGTGACTCATTTTATAAGTGTTTGTGGTTATGTGTAATTACTTAGATTCAATTGGAAAATAAAAAGAAAATCACTGATAAGCCCTAAAACGGACCCAAACCCTAATTTAAAAACTAGCAAGAATATGATGATAGTCCCTTACTAAAAGTTTTAGCCCTTTCTAAATGGAACAACTTTATTTTTTTGGAGGATTTGAAGTTATACAGTGGAAATTCAAATTAACCTCAAATCAATACTTTGAAATTTAAATTTGAAATGCTATTTCAAAAATTATCAAGAATCTGACAAAACTCCTTTAATAAAAATTGTAGGGTTTGTCATGTAGAACAACTTTTAGTTTTGGATATTTTCAACTTATTGAGAGAAATCTTGAGAATGTGACTATATTAGGATTGAAATTCAAAATCCCTATTTACCCCCTTTTTCATATTTCAAAACCCATTCAAAATTTGAATGAGGTACGAAAACCAAAGTTGTTTAGAATGAAATGTGCTACAACTCTTATTAAGTACATTTTTCAAGTTATTACACAAAATAAAAAGTAATTGTAACAAAACCATAGAAAGGGGATGATTCGCTACAGTGGTACACAGTACCGGACCCCCTGTTCTTCTGCTCGTGCACAGGGGCGCATGCGCCGCGCCACACGCCGACGCCGTCCGGGGCTGGCCGGGTCAGGTCGCCATCGACGCCGGGTCCGTGGGGGCCCTCTCCATGTCGTGCATCCTCTGCCGCTATATATAAGTCGCCGGCGTCGTCGTTCTCAGCTCTTCCTTGTTTTCCGGTCGTCGCCGTCAGAATTCCAGTCGCCGGCAAAATTAGCCGTGCTCAGTGCCTCTCCATCCTCTCCATCTTTCCAAAACTTAATTCACTTCCTAGTGATTCGATTGAAACCATTAGAGCCCTTGTTGGTTGCCGGAATCGTCGGGGAGGCGAGATTCTTCTCCGCGGCCGGTAGAGCACCGCCGTGCTCGGTTCATCCGTGGCCGGCTCCTCACGGTGAGACGTACCCCCAAATATACCTTGTTTTGGTCTCCCTTTGTTCCCGTGAGGCTCGTCGACCAAGTGGTTTTGTTAGCCATCGTGCAGGGAGGTCGGAACGCGAGCTCGTCGCTCTTTCCACGTCACTGCACCGGCTTCGATGTCGATGTCGTGTCTCTGCAGCGACTCCGACTCAACCGTCTAGCGAATCGAAGTCCCGGTGGGCTCCTGTTCCTCGCACTACCTTTTGCTCCAATGCTACCGTAGCCCTTCCACCAGAACAAACCATGCCGCAGCGCACCGCTGTGGCCGCCATGGCCGTCACTGAGCTCCTCGGGGCGTCCTATTTGCTTCAACTGAGTATTTAGATACGTGCGCGAGCTCGCAGGGAGCAAGTGGGTATGCTCACCCTCGCCGGAGAAGCCGCCAGCGACGATCTGGGGCTCTGACTCGCCGGCTCTGCTCTGTAACTCTGTTGGTAGTGGCGTTGAGAAGGAAGAAGAAGACCCCTTCCTGTATCTATGACACATGGGTCCCGGCATGTTACTAATATGCATCAATTTCCACCGATTTAATTTTGTCTTTAGAAATTTATATCTGGGGTTCGGTAGCCCCAAAAATAATGTGGTCTGTTTTGTTAGATTCGTGGTGAAGTGCTCTGCATGCTAGTATAATTAGTTGTGCCATGTATGCTTGTTTTTATTCTGTATAAATTCAATATTAGAAAGTGGTTTATGGAATCTATTAACTTGCTTTTTGCAATATTTTGAGAAATATAAGTTCTAAAATAGTGATTCCAATTTTGTTAGTCTTATAATGACATTCACTAGCTGATAGAAGAATAAAACCTGCTGTTTGTATACTGTTTTAAGGATCTTTTACTTTAATCTTATCAAATGAGAAATAAATGCTTGTTTTGCTTGTTATTTTTGTAACCGGGTTTATAGAGCTTCAATTGACATGAAAATTTAGTGGTAGACTCTCTGAGTATTGTGTGATGTTTTTTTAAAATTTTCATGATTTATGGTACATATTTCACTGAGTTATAAATTTATCACGTTTGATACCTAATAAGTAGATTTAAATGCATTATAAATGATATCTAAGTGTAAAAATGGGAAATAGTGCTCCACTACCTTTTCATAATGTTGTGTTAGCCTAAGAATCAATAATATGGCCATGTTGTTTCGGTAAATGTTGAGTTTCACATTTATCTTGCTTTCCAATATATTGTTGCATTATAAACTTGTTTATTTTGTAGTAATTAATTTATAAAACCTGAGCATGTGAAATTTGTACTTTGGTCATGATTTGTAATCACCTAACTCTCATTAAAATTTAGGATTCATTTGAGATGTTTACCATATAACTTAAATAATGAAATGATAAAACCCATATTAACCTTTATGACTTTTGGTTTTTGTGTGACTTTCGAATTGATTGATGACCCTGGGTCATTAACTTAAAATGATCCTTGGCATCTTTAATCGTTGTTAGAAACCATTATTAACTTGCTTAATAGTAGTATAAGTCGATTGATGCGGCTTTCAACGACTGTTAAAATGGTCAATAAAACAACAGGATAGTTTTGTTGGCTTGCAACTTTATCGTGAAGAAAAGTTGTACTCAACTTTCTAAATTAAGATTACTTTATTTGAATCACCATTTAGTGCATTTCGTGCACCATGGCATACAGATCATCATGATAAGCATTGCATTAATATTTCGTGTAGTGGACGCGCGGTGAGTATTATCGGAAGCAAGCACCGAGTAAGGTTTTCACTCGGTGGACGTTGATATTCTCGGTGATTGACTTCAGGGTTCTATCTACTTCAAGCAACAGGCAAGCCCCGGTGCATTCGGCCTCTTCCTTGTGTTTTATAAAATGTTTATAACTTAACTTAAAATATTGCATTAGGTTTATAGGAGTTGATTGTCACCTACTTGCTGCATTGACTACCTTGATATATTACCCTGAAGCCCGGATTTAAAATAAAATGTTTGAAATATGCTTAGCCCTGTTTAATTAATTTAGTTTTGCTCAAAATACTATTTTCTGTGCTATGGTGATATACTATTGATAATTCATGGAAAAGGGAAATGAAATGTTTCCGCTCGATGGCTATGCATTTGGCCAATGTATGGTCATCGACGGAAAAGGGATGTTTTGCTCGGATGATGTGCACTTGGGGCGGTGTTTCCCATGTCTCCTCATCCGGTAGGCATGGGTTTTGAAACCGTGTGGGTAACTGTGTACTTGGGTTAGAGTCCTAATGCATTGTTGCCGGCGAAAAATGAATTAGAGACCGTTCGTTGTAGGCTTGCTGGATCGAGACTTTGCAACTAGTCACATACTACGGAAAGCCTCTGACTCCGGTGGCTCTACTGCTTGAACCGACAATCACGCACTGAGAGTGGAGAGATGGCGAGAGTAGCGTGTACCCTCATGGCCGGCGTGCCTGGAGACTAGAGGAGTACTGTGCTCTCGGGTGGCGCAGGACCGGTTCAGGGGTATGAAAAGCCGTGGTAGGCGGGGTTGTCATATGCAAGCTTAAGTGCTACATATTGTAACAGAACCGCCTAAATCACGTGGCCCACAGGCACCTGTCAACGTCACTAATGACATCTGACAGCTGGACCTGTGTTCCATATGACCTAGGCGGGCTCTGCCGGGCTACATAAGCACCCGTTATCTCCGACAGGATCCCATTGCGAAGCCATTACAGAGTTACAACATTTCATAACAAAATACATCAGAGTAGAATTTGCGGAAGAGAAAATAGAACTTAATATTACAGACCAGTGTTCGAATAAAATTAAATGTAGTTATTACAGGCCATAAATTTAAAAGAGTAGCAGTAGTGTTTGGAACAACAGTACGACAGATAGTTTAATATTACACGAACCCTGCCCAAGGGTTTAACCTTAGTCTTCTTCACTCTCCTGGACGATGGTGACGCAGCACGGAGCGAGATAAACTTCAGTCTCCTGCTTCCCTCCTGCAACGGGGTTAACAAACCCTGAGTACATGGGATACTCCGCAAGACTTACCCGACTAAAAGTGTAAGATTAGACTCAGGAATGCAGGCTAAGGGGAGTCAAGGTAAGGCTTTAGCAAGAGTTCAAGAGTTTGGCGGAAAAGCATTACTATTCCTATCTCAAAATTTTATTTCAATAATACTATTCATCATTATCCATTTCTCCAAGTTCTTTCTCATATATCAACATTCTTTCATTTGCTTAATCCATTCAAAACAATCCTAGTTCCGAACCACTATTCGCTGAATGGTCGAAGGATCAAGTCTCCATATCCGAGGAGCAACGACGATTCGAATCGATTAATATCCAGCTGGGGATTCCTATCCACACTGCGTATGTAGCACTTAAGCTTGCATACGCCAACCCCGTCTACCACGGCTTTTCATACCCCGAAACCGGTCCTGCGCCACCCGAGAGCACAGTACTCCTCTCGTCTCCAGGCACGACGGCCACGAGGGTACACGCTACTCTCGCCATCTCTCCACTCCCAGTGCGTGGTTGTCGGTTCCAGCAGTAGAGCCACCGGAGTCAGAGGCTTTTCGTAGTATGTGGCTAGTTGCAAAGTCTCGATCCAGCAGGCCTACAACGAACGGTCCCTAAACCTTTTTCCGATGGCGACAGTGCATTGGGACTCTAACCCAAATACCTCTGTCCCTTCGGTTTTCAAATCCCGTTTCCGTCGGTGACAATTGTTGGGACTCTAACCCAATGCCACGATCACCGAGCAGGAAAAACCCTTCCTCGTTGATGACAGTGAACTAGCTAGGAACACTGCCAACCAACAAGGACATAACCAGTCCCATAAAGTGATTCTTGTACTTTTAGATCATCAAAGTTTTGAAATAGCATTTTTTTTGCAAAACTAATATTAGGCATGACTAAGCATTTTGCAATACTTTTTAATAAATCAGGTTCTCAAGTATTGTCAGGTATTCAAGGATGGTAATGCATCAATTGGTTGTCACCCAACTCCTATTAACCTAATGCAAATAATTAACTCAAGTAATAAATATTTTTAAAAACAACAAGGAGAGGGCAAATGCACCGGGGCTTGTCTTGGATGGTGTAAAGTGTCAGATCCGGGTCAATACCACAAATATCAAAGCCTTGCACAACCTCCGAAGCAACCTCCTCAGCTGGACCCTCGGACTTTATCTCCGGGTTCTCGGTCACTACACGTGTGCATTAATAAATGCATGAATGCATGAAATGACAGATGAAATTAAATAACAAATAAACCACATATGTGTATAAGGCCCTACCTTAGCTAGACATGAATAATCTAATTCATACTGCCCTAGGTCATAAAGGTGATTGACCTAGAATCTCAATCAATCCAAAAATCACACCAATCAATAATCATTTCATTTCCTATTACTATTACTAATCATTTAAACTAACATTTAATTTAATAAATATTTAACTATTCTCATTTGATGCCAAACTCCACCAACAGATAGATTTCAGTACCAAACAGTGGCACAATAAATTTCATGATTTTTGGAATAACACAGAAATTATTAAAAATCATCAAAGTTCCTTTTATCATTTAATGTGCTAATTTTTAATTAATACAGAAAACACTCAAATCCTGTATTTAATATTTTTATTAAATTCTACACATCACAGAGAGTATCTAGCAATATTTTCATAATTTTTGGTGCAGTAGATTAATCCATACAAAAAGATTAAAAGCTAACACTATTCACTTTAATTAAAATGAAAAAGCAATAGAAAAATTGCTTGGAAAATTGAAACGGCCATTCGGCCCACCATGGCCCAGCATGGCCCAGGCCACGGCCGCGCGCGCGCGCCACCGAGCCGGCCCACAATCCCGCGCCGGCCCAGCACAGCCCGCACCCGCCCGCGCGCGCTCGCCTCTGCACCGGGTCGATGACAGGCCGGCCCCAGCCGTCAGCCCCCTCGCGCGAGCTCACGCGCCTCCGCACGGGGACACTGACAGGCTGACCCCAGCTATCAGTTTCTCCTCCCACCTCTCGCTCTCTCCGTTTCTTTCTGACTTCCCGCGCGCGAGCGAGCACGGCGGCTAAGATGCTAAGCCCTAAGATGCTACCCTAGGGACCCTAAAAGGCTAGACCCTAAGATGCTACCCTAGGGAAACCTTCACCGAACGACGAACTAAGCCCTAAGATGCTACCCTAGGGACCCTAAAAGGCTAGACCCGACCGGCGGCGAGCTCGTCGGTCACTATGGCGACTCGGCGGCGGCGGCGGACCACACGCCGGCGAGCGCGAAACGAACGCGACCAAACCAAGGGTAGGAAATGATTCGGGAACTCACCACGACCCTAAACCAGCAACCGGTTGGGACGGAGACGGAACGGAAGAGTGAGTTCGATGACGCGCCGACCCACGACGAGGAGCACCGATGAAGATCCTCCCGTTCCGGTGATCCTATAGCACCAAGTGACGAACCACCTAGCGCATGAGAACCCCAGAAGCACAAGGACCCCAAAACGCACACAAATTCCGGTAGAACCTCACCCTAAAAGACTGGCCTTGACCTCCCGACGTGCGGTAGCGCCCTGCTCGACTCCGGTCAGACGCGGAGACGACGATCCGCGTTTCCGGATGCTCGAGACACCACAGCCCACGCCGATGACACCAATCGATGCGCAAGAAAACTAGCAAACTTGCTTGGAGATGGAAGAGGCAGTGGTGGCTTGGTCACGGTGAATTTCACCGCAATCCGATTGAGCTCGACGGCGGCCGCGAGAAGGAGAAATGGCGAGAACGGCGCTCGTCGACTTTAAAGACCCGGGCAACGGAAGGATAAGCTCGGGCTAGGTCCGGGCCACCCTCCTGGCTACTCGACAGCGGCCCTGCCCCCTCACGCCGGCCGAACGGCGCCCGGCGCCGCGCGCGGCACGCGTGTGCGACGTGGAAGAGAAACAGGGGACCCCCCTGTAGCTACAGTGCTAGGCCAAGTAGGTCAAAAGATATTTGATGCAAATTCGAGCTGATATCAATCGAATTCGAGGAAGTGGTGAATACAAAAGTTGTAGATAATTTCGTGTAGATCATTTTTTTCTTTTTACACCTATTTCAAATTCTGCCAAAATTTCAAATTATAGAAAAGGGGGTAAAAGTAGGGTTTGAATTTCAAACTGAAATTTTAAAATTACTTTTGATTCTTCTCAACAACTTGAAAATTGGTAAACATGGAAGTTGTCCTACTCAGAGAGCTTGACAACTCCTATTAAGAAAGTTTTTGAAGATTCTTAATATTTTTGAAACTGAAGTTTCAAATGTAAATTTCAATATAGTAATTTGAGTTTAATTTGAATTTTTATAATATAACTTCAAAATCTCCAAATATAAAAGTTGTTCCATTTTAGAAACTCTACAACTTTTATTAAGACACTTTTCCCATATTCCTTATAGATTTTGAATTGAGGTTTTAGGTCAACTTTAGGGTTTAATTTGATTTCTATTTAATTTTTATTTTTGATTTTTGATTAAGGACTTAATTACACAATCAATACTTAGTTGAAATCAAATCACTCTAGGCCCTAAGCACAATCATATGCAAATGCTTAAATTTAAATATGATGACATGGCAGATTAATTAAATTGTAATACCAGAGGTATTACACATATGCAGTGTGGATAGGGATCCCCAGCTAGGTACTAATCGATTCGAATCATCGTTGCTCCTCGGTCAATGGAGACTTGATCCACTTCCCTACCCTAAAAAGTGGTTCGGAACTAGGTGTTTTGAGAATGATTAAGAATTTGAAAGCATGTGACATATGAGAATGAATAATTGGAACTATGGATATGATTAAAATAATATTGTGATGAAATATTGAAATAGGATAGTAATGCTTTTCTGCAAAATCCTTTGACTCTTGCTCAAGCCTTACCTTGACTCTCCTCAGCTTGCATTCCTGAGTCTTCTTCCCAATTTCTTTAGTCGGGTAAGTCTTGCAGAGTACCCCAGTACTCAGGGTTTGTTAACCCCCTATTGCAGGTGAGCTGAGTGTACAGTTCTACGTGGGACCGTGCCGGTTGACGGATCGTGCATGGATAAAGATGTGTATAAGATATAACCCTTGGGCAGGGTGCCAAGTTGTATACTGCTACTCCACTACGACACTCTGGTTTGGGATAATGTAAATTTATATTTGTAAATCTATGGTTACGTAATACTTCCGCATCTTGTACTCTGATTCAAAGCATTTGTGTAAACTGTTGTAATATTTGTAAGGTCTTTATAATGAGATCCTCGGGGAACTTAGGGTTTCCGTGGAAACCCGGCAGGCTTCCTAGGTTACGGGGAACTCGTGCGGACTAATCGGAGGTCTTTAGGACACTGATGATGCATGTGGGCCCTATAATCTAGGCGGTTCTGTTACATGGAGCAGCTAAAGCGGATCAATTCGAGTACACACATATTTTCGGGTGTGATTTGGGGTCGTTTCCATTTAGGTATTTGGGTATTCCTATGCATCATATACAGCTCATGAACAAGGATTGGAAGCATGTTGAAGAGCGTTTCCAAAAGAAGTTGAACTGTTGGAGAAGTAAGATGTTGTCAGTAGGAGGGAGGCTAGTTTTGCTTAACTCTGTTTTAAGCAGTCTTCCTGTGTTTATGCTTTTCTTCTTTGAATTACCAAAAGGGGTTCTGAAGAAATTAGATTATTTCAGATCCCGGTTTATTTTGGCAGAGTGATGAACACAAGAAAAAAAATATAGACTGACTAAATGGGGGGTAGTTTGTACACCAAGAGATCAAGGAGGGTTGGGTGTCTTAAATTTAGATATTCAAAATAAATGCCTCTTAAGCAAATGGCTTTTTAAGTTGCTGAATGAAGATGGGATTTGGCAACAACTACTTAGAAATAAATATCTAAAAAATAAGACCCTAACACAGGTTCAACATTTGCCCGGGGATTCTCAATTTTGGGCTGGCCTTATGAAGGTCAAGGAGGAATTTCTTTCATTGGGCAAGTTCAAACTAGGTGATGGCTCTCAAGTGCGATTTTGGGAGGATGAGTGGTTAACACCACGGCCTTTAAAATTGCTCTTTCCTGCACTTTATAATATTGTTAGGAGGAAAGGGACGTCTGTGACAACGGTCTTGTCTATAACGCCGTTAAATGTGGCTTTCCGAAGATCCTTGGTAGGTGTTAATTTACAATCATGGCATGAGGTGGTTGGTATGGTGGCAGGTATAAAATTAACAAACCAAAGGGATCGTTTTGTTTAGGGGTTACATCAGAATGGATTCTTTTCAGTCAAATCCATGTACAGAGCCTTATTAGGATTATGGAGTCCTTGCCTTATAATACTTTAATTTGGAAACTGAAACTACCTCTAAAAATCAAAGTCTTTATGTGGTATTTGTATAAGGGGGTAATATTAACAAAATACAATTTACCAAGACGACAGTGGCAAGGAGACAGGAAGTGTTGTTTCTGCTCATCTGAGGAGTCTATACAACATCTTCTCTTTAATTGTCATTTTGCTAAATATGTATGGTGGACTATTCATATCTCATTTAATTTAACTCCTCCAACAAGTGTTCATAATATGTTTACAGACTGGTTACATGGTTTCAACACAAAGTTAAAAATCCAAAATTCTTGTGGGTTCTAGTGCTTTTTGCTGGGTTATTTGGTTAACCCAGAATGATTTAGTTTTTGACGAGGTCCTAGCACCATCTTATTTGCAGGTTATCTTTACGGGGATCTACTGGATCAGGTTCTGGTCCCTACTTCAGAAGGAAGAGGATCGCCAAATAATAAAGATGGGTTGCAGGAACATTGAGTCAGCCGCGATGGAGGTGTTTACAAGAAACGGCTGGAATTTCATTAATAGAATTGCGTTTTGATGTTGGTGCTGGAATCTTTTTCTTCTTTTTGTTTGGTTCTAAACTTTGTTTTTGAGTTTGCTTGGACCTTTGAGCTCCCTTGTATAATAAGAAATGGCTATATATATATCAATCGATACAGAAGCCGAGATATTAATATATTCTCTTTTCTAAAAAAAAAGTAACAATGCTCTCATAAAGAAATCATGGTTATTAGAGGGCTGTAGCCCCGGCAACCCCGATCCGCCCCTGCTCCTCGTGTCTTGGTTCTGCGTTGTTGGGACGATGTGCGATCCTTCCTCCATCCTAGCGCCGATGAGGATGGTGGTGTGGAGGCCACCGGCAGTGGTGGCAGACATGGCTGGCGATCTCTGGAGGCCAAAATCTCAATTCTCAACGGAGGAGGAGAGGGACAGAGTTCCTAAGGCCGTGTTTTTTTAAGTGTATATCCAAGGCCATGTTTAGGATTTTACTCCCTCCATATAGCAAGTAGATATCGTTTTGAAATAAGGTTTTAGTCAAACATTGTGAATATAAATTATAAATAACTTTTTAAATTTTACTTTGAAAATATAAAAACATATAAATAGATTTGTCTCTAAATATATTTTCATAAAAGTATACATATATTATTTTTTAACAAATATTTTTATAGGAACATAAAGTTAAAGTCATGCTTTAAAGACTGTGTCTTTGTCCTAAACGATATCTAAATCCTATATAGAGGAAGTACTTGTGTTACTGCATTATATGTCGTGTGGTGTCCGTGCTATAAATATAGGGAAAAAAAATAGTTTAGGTTTGTCGTGTCGTGCGTTTTTAGGACTATGATTGATATGAACCCGTGTTTGTGTCAAACACGATGCACGCATGCGCCCGCGTGATTGCATGAACCGGGAATCGGAACCAGAGGATCCGGGAGGGAGGTCAGGCTGGTCAGCGTCTCCAAGGCAGGAGCCGAGGGCGTTGGCAGTCAGTACACGCGGATGACCAGCTGAGCGCACGCACGCAGCAATCAACGGCGCATTAGAGCGGCACTGACTCGACGTCTGTCCGATCCAGAAACCTAACCTCACTCTAAACGCACTTATAAAGGTACAGCTGTACAGCAACAGCAGCCCTGTACTACTCTGGAAATTAAGCCAGCCATCCCAAACCAAGCTTTAAAAAAATTCAGAGGCTGATGGGCGATTGTTCTTTTATTTGAAGTTGAACAAATGTGTTGGGGCTACATTTTGCTTCCATCCAGCTGTAAAAAAAGGGGCCTTGTTCTCTCAACGTATGTACACTTGAGCTTCACAACGCCTGTTCTCGCTACTCAATCACCTAATTAAACCGCCTACTACGTTTCCAGGAGAGAAACCAAATGCTTTGCGGTGACTCCAAGCAATAACGGGAAGCTCACTTCGCAAGCTTCCATGCATCCTCTCTTCGGGAGGTACCGCCGAGGCGGCGCTTCAATTGGTACCGCCTTTGTGTTCTTTAAGGTTCAGGTGCGTCTCCCTACACCTGTACGTAGAGATAGCCAGGATAACAAGTTAGGACTGTCTCCTTTGTGGGATAGATTACACATGTACGTATGTCTATAGACTTCACTTGCAAAAAGCAGCGAAGACATTCAGAATGAAACCATATATACGGGTTCAACCCAGCAGCACAGGGTTCAAGCAGTAGTCAATGAACACTATGGGCTTTTCGGGAGAATTACAGCTTACGTGTTCCCAATTCAGAGAAAAAAAAAGACGTTCACGTCAATAGGTCAATCTGGTAGAATGCTGAACGTGAGAAATATAATAGCAGGTTTTACTAGATTCAGAACAGGTTGGTCATATATATATTTTTCTGTATCATCAGGACTGGTAGGAAAGGAAGTATACCTGTCTTCGCCTCCGATGCTGCAATGCATAGCAAGAACGAGCTATTACATAACAAGGAAGAAAAAATCCCGCAAACTGAAGAGTTGCCTGAAATAAAGGAAAGGTTTACTGTCATATATTGATAAGACACACAGAAAATAAAAATTCCATCTCACTATAGACTGGACAACAAAAGACAAATCCAGAAGCAGACTGTGATCAATCAAGCACAAATCGAGCTGACTTCAAACAAAGCCAAATGCTGAGAAGGGAACACCCTTCCTAATGAAACACTGTGATCAACTTATCCTGAATTATTTGTTGTTCTTTTGCAATCACTGCAGTATACGATTTTGTAATAGACATTAATTAGTTCTCAACGTCATGACATCTTAATAGCGGAATGAAGCATTATGACACTTCGACAGCATTCATAGCATTATGCAGCATATGGCACTCAAGCAGAAGCAAATCATCCTCTTAGCAGGACATGCTAACTAGGTTTGTCGAACTCACACTGAACAGCACTGTCGCATCTTGTAGCATGCTAACATCCCTCACAATGACAATTACATGGCGTACAAGCAAAAGGAACATCAGCTGCAATAAAGCCAATATTAGATTCCACTACCCAACACAAATAAGAATTAAGTCTGTGAAGATAGGGCTTCTTTGACTTACAATTAAAGCAATAGTTCGGCAGCATGTGACACCACTAGAATTTGCGGATACACAATCATCAAATTCAGTTTGCAGCAGCTGCTGCTCTGCGATGGCAATGGCTAGAAAATGGGAATCGTGAGGATCGATTCGTCCAACCCAGTTTTGTCTGTTTAGCAAAAAAGACCACCCATTCAGAATATCTACATTAGGGGTACCCAAAGGATATGCAGGAACTGGAGCATCAACATCTACTTTACTATAGAAAAAATATGGGAAAACAAATGTGCTTCCTTAATTGTGGCTAAAAGGTACGGATCACACTGTTCAAGTTACTCCCACAAAACATAGGCCATTTTCACAATATGTTTTTCATTTAGAAAGGATTGATTTCCGTAAATTGAGCAAAGCATAAAGAATTGTATCTGCAAGTACCTAAGATCCATGTCCATTTCATCTGAACAACATTTAGGTGGAGGGATGACATAATTCGGGGAGTAAACCTGTAGAACATGATATGAAAACTTCATCAAGAACAGCAGAATACATGATATATAGAGTTCTCCCATTTCTCCCTTTTTTTTTTCTTTTGCACTGCAGTTGCATTGAAATGGATTGCTCATAAACCTACTAGATCTATCCAAATCAGATAGCTGATAGTAGACTGAAAACTCGGCAAGGTCAAAGTCCCGTGCCACCATCTAAATGATATGGTACACAGTAAAAATATAAAACAGAAAAATCGCTACTTTTGTTCTTGTAGCAGAAAACAGAAACACCCACCTGGTTGCAGATTTCGCATGTAATATTGCCCTTCTTGTTGCACCATCTCTGTATGCATTTCCTGTGGGCAAACTGCATACAACCAACGCCAATAGGTCAACACACAATTAGCATTTCCTTCAACAGATACTCCTAAGTCACGTGTACAACAACGTCAAGGGGGAAAAGGTTTACTGGATAACTGAAAATGGGGGTATATATTAGGATAAGGATTATCTATCGACTGAAAATTAGGATCGTTGGACGTGTACACAACAAAACCGGTTCTTCTAGAACTCATCCAATCCCGAGGATACTGTTTAAGATAAACCCAAACCCTGGCACAGCACCTTGCAAATACGGAGGCCAAGTGAACAGACGATGAAACACTGACAGTCTGAAACTGTTTCAATTGGTAGACGAAAATAAAAACAATAACTCAATAGAACTAGTGCTCCTACAGTGCCAAGGCTAGAGCTATTAGAGATGTCCACAATAAAGAACAGCAAAATAATCAGAAGAAAGGGTAAACATAACTTCAGAAGCGCAGAAATTGCATCTTGAAATCAGTTCAGCTCCTAAATAATCAGTAATCACCATTTCTACTCCAAATTTACCAACCACTACACTTTGACTCACCTCGGCTCCTCAAACATCCAGGCAAAGACTTCCAATCTCAAAGGGAGATAGGCAAGGAGGAGATGAGAGAAACAGAGGAGAGCGCTCACCTTGAGTGTGCCAGTGCAGGCGCAGGGTGAGTCCATGGCGGCCTCCTCCCCCTCCTCCTGGCATATCCGGCACTCTATGACCCCCTTCCCGTCCACCCCCATGCCGACCTCCACCTCCACATGGCCTTCGCCGCCGGAGCAGCCATCGCCGGCGACCTTCTCGGTGCGCGCCATCTCCAAGAAGCTTTCTTGGAGCAGGTGGTAAAGTCTGAGAACGAGCCAAAAGGCGGGGCCTTTTTAGCTCCGGGAACACCACCAACTCCAAGAAACACAAGAGGGAAGACCGGAGGAGGGGAGGACAAATACAAAAACGAGGTTAGCCTTTACCCTTTCTATTATCCCACCCTTGCTATTTTAGTATTTTATCGATTTCTGCATTTCTTTCTCGCTCCAATGCTTGCAGTTCGTTTGTTTATTTATGGGGTCCAATGATGGGCGAGTGATTGGGTTTGTGGGGTTAGTGGGCAATGGATAGCTTCCACTCCTGATAGAGTGCTAGTGGAGGATGAGTTGATAATGACACGCACACGCTGATACGTTAAAGTCTTTTCCTTTACTTCTGATTTTTTCTTCTTTTTTCCGAAGTGAAATACTGAAACATCTCTCTCTGAAGGTAAATGCTAGTGTTCGAGCGCCTGCTCGCGCATGCGCGCCTCGCCTAGCTACCCCGCACGCATCCGAGCCCGCCCGTCCCGCGCCTTCGTCTTCAACCTCGAGCCAGGAGGCAGCGGCCGCGACGTCACCACCCCCACTGCCCCCCGCGCCCTCCCCCTCTCTCTCTCTCCCTCCCCTCCTCTCCCCACGGCGGTGGCCATGGACGGCGGCCGGTCTAGGGTTCCGGTGGCCCCAGGTAGGCCCCCTCTCTCTCCCTCTCTCTTTCTCTCTCTCTCTCCCCCCCTCCCTAGACCTAGGGTTGCGGCGACCCTTCTTCCCTCAACTCTGGCGAGGGGCCCCCCTTCTTCCCCAACTCCGGCGGGGTCTAGAAGGGGCCGGCCAGGGGGAGGAAGGCCGGCCAGGCGGTGGGGAGGAGGGCGGGCAGGTCTTTAGGGTCCAGGCGGTGGGGGACGCAGCCGGGAAGGTCGGGGCGGGGGAGCTGATGACGGCGAGCTCGGTCGCCGGAGTAGGGGAAGGTCCATCCTTGACGAGCTCGGTTGGGGGAGAGGGAGGGGGAGGAGGGGAGGGAAAGAGGGAGGCCGCCACGGCGCGGTAGGCGGCGGGAGGTGTTGGTGGCACGGGCGAGGACGCGGCGGGAGAGGAGATGCCAGGACGCGGGGAAGACACCGGGGACAAAGACGATGATGCGGGCGGGTGTGCGACCAGACTGAAAACAATGTGGGAGAAGGTGCGCGCGCGGAACAGCTAGATCGTGCACTGCACGCTCTAGCAACGTCCCTCTCTGAAATTTGTGAGAAGTTTTATTGCAAACTTTCCGTTCCCTCTTATCTGAGCTTTTCTCTAGATGACTCTATGTATTAACTCTGGGCAGGAAGTCGGCAGGGCTGTGATTACCCCTTTTGTTTTGTTCTTCCTGATGTGATGTGGTTAAGTGCGGACGGGTTCCCGTGTTGCTTCCAAGTAGCATTTTCATAACCATCAAGTCCATAGGTAAACTTGAATAGAGCAAGCATTCATTTTATTTTGTATACTGAAATTGGGCTTCTGTTGAAATATGAAATTAGAACGGCACAAATGATTGTGAAGGACGGTAGCTTAGATGCCTGAAGCAATAAGTGTACTCCCTTTGCTAACCAAAATGTCCATTGTAGTTATGGCGCTCGAGACTTTTAGTGTTGTGCATCTGGTACAACCGCGATCCACGAATAAGTGTGTACGCTCTCGGCTACCTTTTGTCATGGAAAGATATGGTTATATCGTACTAAATGAACCACTTTTGAATTTTAATCCCATTTGGAGCTCTCTTATCTTCTTTAAAACAATCTAAGTCCCGTTTGGATCTTTTCATTTGGAGGAATTAAAATCTAATTAACAACTTAGCCTATTTCATTTAAAATGTGACATTCCACCACTTTACAAAGTTCACATATTAGTCTAACTCAAATTCATATATTGAGAGATGTAATTTAATTCTATATATCACCATGGTATATTTCTACTTTGTAATTTATAGCACGCTCTTCAACTCGCTCTCACATGATAAAAATATAACAAATAAGTATCTCTCTTATATAGCCAACAATAATATACAAATATAATCTATACACAACCATATTAATTATATGTGTATAAATTATAATTGTTAAAATGAATTCAATTCCAAGGATTTAAACAGGGCCTAAGACTAATTACATTCGAACCTATAAATATTTAACTAATTCAGAAGGGAAACACCAAATTATATTATTGTGGAAAAAGAACAAACGCCTAGAAAATGTAATCAACTGCCTCTAAAAAGGCTACTCATCTCCAATTATCTAGTAGTATCTAACATTCATCATTCATAGTCATGCGGTGGCTGCCTCTTTTACGGAAGCCTTAACTTTTGTGGAGGCAAGATTTGATCTGTGTACTTGGGTGGTTAAGCCACTATTGCGTTCGATTTCAACGAGAGGTTGCTGCACCTTTTTGGACTATGACCGGTCACCCTCTGCACCTAAACACCGTTATCATTAATTATAAGCCTGCTTGTATGTTACATTTGTGTGCAGATATTTCTGGTCCAGAACCCGCTCTTTGTTTTGTCTTTGAGAATAATGCAGCCACTTGTATTCTGAACCAATGATGCAGATAATAAGTTGGTACTTAATCTGCTCTGGCTAATTTGGCTGCCAAATCAGCAATCTTTTCCAAAATAAATGATATAAACAAGAAGAAGTACATATTAGGGGGGTGGAGAACCCAATGTATGCTAAAATCATTCTCCAATAAGCAAAGTGTCTGGCTGTCTGCCCTCAAAATGCTTCACAAATTGTACTATATATGAGATTCCTGACAGCTGGGCTGGGCTGGCTCTAAGACAACCTCAGACCAAAAGGAAAGATGCTACAAAATATGGATTGTAATTTTGAAAAAAAAAAATATATAGTAGCAAGTAGCAACTATTTGTGATCTAGCAATCTGTTGGTTGGGAGTTAAGCATTGAAGGTGTCAATGTGTATTCATCATTAAAAAATATTGGAAGCGTCATAGGAATATAGATAATAAGGTGGTAGACCAAATCATCTTGGGTCCTGAGTCCATTCATCTTTCCCAATGGAAGGACTTATTTCTGGTATAATGATATGGCTACTATACATGACGTGAACATTTCAGCACTGAAATAACAATGTCAGGAAGGTGCAAAATACTGTCATGACAGGGAATTCTCATGGGCCATGGAATCAGAACTGCACATGTTTAGGGCCAGGTCTTTCTCCTCGCCTAGAATATATGCAGCTAATTTTCTCTGAAAAAAAGAAGGAATAATATGTGCAGTTGGTAGGTCACTGGTGATGTGGGGCAGTATGAACCTTGGGAGGTGGGAAGCACCCGGAATGATTGATCTGGTAGTTGGAAGCCAAGGTGTCAACGGATGATACTCCAGACAAAGTGGATAAGATTTTGTTATAGTGTGCTGGAAGCTGAAGCTCTAGTGTTATTATTGTAGGCATGGACCTCCCATACACATTTTCTTCTGTTCTAATCATATCTGCAACAGGTTTTGAAGCCTATGTTCACTGTGTGTGTTCATGTTCAGAGCGGCTAGTCGGCCACTCATATCTTCAGAAATGTTTCAGTTGCAACTCGCAACTCAAAACAGTTGCAACGACTTTCCGTTTAGTACATTCATTCATAAGGGATGGCACATGAACAAGAGTGATAAATCAATAAATGTATGCAGGGATGGGCATTTCTTTCTACTCTAAGGAGCCAGATTTTTGCTCCTTTAAAGCCTCATCAGAGTCAGGTTTCTCCTCTGAATCCTCATCAGCGTCAGGTTTCTCAAGTTGAAGGATAACATTGAACCCAAATGCTGAACCTGGCGCGAATGCCGACTCCATTTCGCCTTCAGACTGGGTTGTCTTGATCTCAGGTTTCACCTTCAGGTTTTCCTGATTCAGTAGCAAGTCAGTGTCATGCCTACCAGGCTACCAAACATACACAATGACGATTTTTGCCAAGTGTTATCTGAATTGGCATTCACCTTCTTGATATACTCTTCAACGGTGATGCTCAGTATTTCCTGAAGAACGAACTTGGTGACCCGGCTTTTGCCAAGCATCTGCAGCAGGATGCTGCTGGGTATCTGAAGAACAGAAACAGCACAGTCTGCGCTCATTTGCTTCTGAAGGAGTACAAAGTAGAGACAGAAGGATTGTGCAGTGCAGGCTTGATATTGCACTTGTTGCCATGCCGTATCACTGATTGATCTCAATTATTGGCCGACACTTTTGGTTGAAACCTAGTAGTTGCTAACAGCAGCGTGTACTCATGTTTGATCAAACCGAGTGTTTTTTTTTTCCTTTAGGAAAGGTACAGCACATTTTAATAGAGCATGCCTTGGAGATGACAAAAACGGCTTTGAATAGTTTGCATTAGTGAATCTTCGAGTGAATGAAAAGGAACCGTGCAATTACAAGGTTCGTGTGCACTTACATTTGATGTTTTCCCTTCGAACATCCAACAAGTGTCCATGCAGAAGACTCAAAACGGTTAGAGGTTTGAATTACTTGAGGCAAACAAATATAAAATATGTCTTGTAAGAAACGGTGAGTGCAAATGTGAAGCAAGAAAGAATGTGACATTAAGAAGAGCGATTATGGTGTACTTATGAGGATCAATACCTCCTTTGGACTTCCTAAAACCAGGAACTGGCGGTGCATCACGAGCCAAGAACATCAGAGCCTCATCAAACACCTTCTGTGTCGCCTCTCCAGGCAACTGCACCCGTACCTACATACAGAGAAATAATTGCCATGGCCAGATCAAATGAAAAGGTTCAGTCTGCACATCTGAACGGCTTTGACATGCCTCAGCGGAGTTGGTGAGCTCACATTGATCTTTTCATCGTCGCGAGATACAAATGACGTCTTAACATTCTCCAGAGACAAGTCGCTCTTCCTATCTGCCCCAGTGACCGATGAGCCCCGACCTGCACGCATTTCCTGAAAACGTTAACAATATCTGAAACTCTGAAGAGAAGGGCGGCATAGTAATCTCTCAACACCATGGAACCGAGCAGAGTGTGGTTCTGCGTTGCACGTTGTTGAAGAACTCGCAGTTCACCTGATCCAACCGCAGACACCGGCAGGAATGTGTGCCTCCATCTTCTTCCTCCATCTGAAACAAGCAACCTGTGAAGGCAAACATGGAACCTGAAGACTGAAAATCTGAAGATGACAGGCAACAAAGGAGCAGCGTCCAGTTTGTTTACCCGTGGATATGCGTCGGGCACCTGCAGTCACCGCATGTTTTGATGTGCGCGTGCACTTGATGGGTCACCTGAGGGTTGAGAGTATTGGAACGAATCAACAGGGTAGCAGCTGATGAACTGAACTTTCAGGAGCAAGAACCGGACGGACCTGGAAGTAGTTGTTGCATCTTGGCCTCAACTGAAGCTTGGGGAGGATTGCAGCCGAGGCCATGGAGGTCACTCCGGCAGTCCCGCTGCGCTGTCCGGTGTCTGTCCAGTTCCAGCCGGCCGCAGTTGGGGAGGCCGCCGCAGCCCGCAGAGCTCAGGGAGAGGTCAGAGAAATTGGAGCCATAAAATCGCATCCAAAATTATCTGCAGCTGGAGCAAGGAGAGGGAAGGAGCCCTCGTTCGTGGGCTCTTGCTTGGGCCCTGTTCTCTGATTGAAATGGCTGTCAACGGCTCAACGAACAGGTTACTGGGCTTATATTCCAGATCTTGATGCATCTCCTCGCTCGTGCACCTCACTCATATAAGGGCTTGTGATTGTGCGCGCGCTGAGAAGCTGCTTTCTACCAGTAGTGACATAAAAACCTTATTCTACCCATAATCTCGATTGCTCTCGCTCCAATCCAAATTCTAGTCTATTTTGACTTTGCCATAACTCATAAGTCAAACTTTTATAATCTTGACTTAGCTTTTAGCAACGTACTATATTAATGTAACACCTCTGGTGTTACAGTTAATTAAAACCCGCCATGTCATCATATTAACTGCTCATCATCCCGCATTTAACCTAATTACTGAGCATGAATTAAAATAAGTTTTATTCTTGCTTATGATTGTGGTTAGGGTTTTGTAGAGTGATTTGATATGTCAATATTTGATTGATGGTGTATTCAAATTTAATTTGAAAAGTTAAAAGAGAAATTAATTTAAACCCCAAGTCAGACCCCAAAGACCCTAATTTGAAAACTACATGAAATCTGGTGAAACTGTCTTAATAAAAGCTGTAGGTCTTTTAAAATGAAACAACTTTTATTTTGGGAAAATTTGAAGTTTTTAAATAGAAATTTGAATTAAACCCTAACTACTAGTTGGAAATTCAAATTTAAAAAATCATTTCAAAAACTACAAGAAATCTGACCAAACTTCTTTAATGAAAATTGTTAAGCTCAATGATTAGAACAACTTCTATTTTTGAAGATTTTGAAGTTATTGAGAAAATTTTGGAGAATTGATTTGGATTAGAAATGAATTTTAAATAGTGATTTAACCCTTTCAGATAATTTCAAAACTAATTGGAATTTGAATTTGGTTCAAAAACCAAAGTTGTTCAGAATTCAAAACACTACAACTTTTATACTGATGTCATTTCGAGTTAGTGCACAAAATTTTGAGAAAATTGGTCAAAAACCGAAATAGAGGTGTTATTGAGGTACAGTACTCTACCCCTCCTCCTTGTTCGTCCACAGCACCGGCTGCCCGACCGTGCCGTGCGCGCACTGTGCCACCTGTGCCGGCCGGCCGCATGCTCCCCGCCGTAGCTGAGCTAGTAAGGGACCCCATGCCGCCTTGGACCGTCCCTGCCTCCTCTCTTCTCGGCATATAATGGCAGCCGGTCACTCCTCTGCCCCCCCTCTCCCAATCCGGTCGCCACTGTGCTCGCCTCGGGTTCGTGCCAAAATTGACCGTCTCCAAGCCACCATCTCCAAATTGCTCATACCACTAGCCTCCCCACTTCCCCGCGCACTGATTGCCTCACCTTGCGCAAGCGTTCGTGCTCCGAGGGTCCGATAACTGCTCGTCATCGCCCTCGTGTCCGATCGGAGCGCCGCCGCAGCCAACCCTAACGTAGCTAGCTCGCTGCGGTGAGAATTTTACATGGTTGTTTAGCGTTTTGAGTTTGCATGACTCCTACTGATGCCTGTGCGCACGGTGGTTTTCCGTTTGGTGGCCTACGGACATCGGAACGTGAAGCTCACCGTCGGTGCACGTCGCTGCGGGCTCGGTCGTCATCACACTCGCGTCTCCGCACCGCCTCTGCTCCAACCATCTGCCGGTCTAGGGCCGTGGTGAGCTCCCGGTCCTTCCCAAACCATTTCCCTGAACGCTACTGTCCGCTTGCAGCTAGAATGGCTCAACCGCGCCACCGCGTCCGCCATGGACGAGCTCGAGTTAGTCGGAGGCGTGTTGCTTTTAGGCCCAGTGCCCTAGGGTGTTCGTTAGGTCTAGGGGTTGGCGGTAGTGCGCTCAGTCGGGTCGTTCGGGTCGCCGTCGGCGAGCTCCGTGGCTGGCCGGCGTGAGTGCGCGCGCGCGGGGCAGCACCCCTCCCCTCTGCGTGAGGTAGAAGAGAAGGGGGTGGCCGAGCTGGGCCTTACTTGGCCGATTAGGCCGACCCAGTGGCTCGGGGAGGCGCCCGAGTGCGGGCGAGAGCGCGCAGGCCGCCTGGGCCGGCTGATGCGCTGCTGGGCCGTCTCGGGCCAAATTGACTTTTTCATTTGTCTCGGGGAATAAAATGCGTTTTTCCATTTCTGATAATATGATGATTACTGTAGTTTTTTTTATAAGAGTTAATTTGTTGTGCCAAAAATCATGAAAAATTTTGTAGGTGCTCTGTGTGAAGTGTAGTATTTAATAAAAATATTAAACATATGTTTTGAACACTTTCTGCAGGTCCTAGAATTATGTAGATTAATTAATAAATGTAAATTCGGGCAATTTTAATAAATTCTATGTTAATCTAAAATTCATGAAATTTATTGTGGCACTGTTGTAGGGTAAGATCTATCTGTTGGTAAAGTTTGGGCTCAAATGAATGTAGTTTGATTCTCCATTAATTAAATGTTTGGTTAGTTGGATAATAAAATAGATATAAACCCTAATCTGTGTAGTTTTGTGTGATTTTTGGATTGACTGTGTCCATGGGTCTTTCACTATGATGATCCTTGGTAAAACAGAGATTGTCACTAGGCAGTAATAGTAGTTAAGCTGTGCAGCGGCTTTTTATGACCGTTAAAATGGTCAATAAAAATAAAATACATAAATACCGTTTTACTTTATAAAAAAATGTTTTGCAACTTTACCGTGAAAGAAAATTGTACTCAAAACTTTTGTATTATTTATTACTATACTCTGTATCTCATATCATCTGCATCATATTAACCATGCATCATTGCATACGTATAGTGCCCGAAAACGAGGAAGTCAAGGTTGAGGCTGCTGAGGAGGTGATTCCGGAGGTGGTCCAGGGATTTGACATTTGCGGGATTGATCACGATCCGACACTCTACACGATGTAAGGCAAGCCCCGGTGCATTCAGCCATTTTCTTATGTTTTATAAAATATTTATAACCTGAAGTAAATTACTGTATTAGGTTGATAGGAGTTGATTGTCACATAAATTGCTGCATTACCTGCCTTGATATACCATCCTTAAAATTTGGTTTAAAATAAATATTTGAAAATACTTATCCCTACTAAATTAATTTAGTTTTGCACAAAATGCTATTTTTGAGCTATTGTGATATATTATTGATTAAATACATGAAAAAGAGAAATAAAAATGTTCTCGTTCGGTGACTGTGCACCAGATCAGTACATCGTCACCGACGGGAAGGGATTTTCTGTTCGGTGGTCATGTATTTGGGTTAGAATCCCAATGCATCGTTGCCGACAGAAAAGGGATTCGAAAACCGTTGGAACACTTGTACTTGGGTTAGACTCCCAATACATTGTCGCCGTCGAAAAAAAAGAAATTAGGAACCATTCGTTGTCGGCCTGCTGTGATCGAGACTTTGCAACTAGCCACATACTTCGGAAAGCCCTGATTCCGGTGGCTCTACTACTTGAACCGACAACCACGCACTGGGAGTGGAGAGATGGCGAGAGTAGCGTGTACCCTCGTGGCCGTCGTGCCTGAAGACGAGAGGAGTACTGTGCTCTCGGGTGGCGCAGGACCGGTTTAGATTTTGAAAAAACCGTGGTAGATGGGGTTGGTATATGCAAGTTTAGGTGTTATATATGCAGTGTGGATAGGGATCCCCAGCTAGGTACTAATCGATTCGAATCGTCGTTGCTCCTCGGTTATGGAGACTTGATCGGTTGATCCTCACACCTACATCGAAGAGTGGTTCGGAACTATGTTATTTTTGAGAATGAATAAGTAATTGGAATTGAAGGATACATATGGAATAAGTGAGTTCAATGGTTCTTGATAAAAATAATATTGAGTTAAAATATTGAAAGTAGGACTCAAGCTTAGTATTGGTTTTTCACAAAATACTTTGACTCTTTCTAAAGCCTTACCTTGATTCCCCTCAGCCTGCATTCCTGAGTCTTCTCCCCATTTTCTTTAGTCGGGTAAGTCTTGCGGAGTAGCCCAATACTCAGCGTTTGTTAACCCTTATTACAGGAGAAAAACCGCGGCAGGTTTGTGTCAACCCCTGCTGCATGACAGTCATCGAGGAGGGAAGTGATAATGAGTAAAAGTTAAACCCTTGGGCAGAGTTCTTATTATTATTATCTAAGTGTGTTGTATTTAGCTACTCTACTGCTACTGCTATTCACCTATGGTTTTTAATAACTGCACTTAAATTCTATTTGGACAACTGGTTTATAAACTAAGTACTATGTAATCTTTCAGTACTTTTACTCTGATGTATTTTATTATGAAATGTTGTAATCCTGTAATGGCTTCGCAATAGGATCCTGTCGGAGAAACGGGTGCTGATATAGCCCGACAGAGCTTTCTAGATCATTTGAGACATGGGCCCGGCTGTCAGAGGTCATTAGTAACAATGACAGGTGTCTGTAGGCCACATAATTTAGGTGGTTCTGTTACAATTAACATATAGGATTTTCAGTAAATGTACTATTCAGTTTCAACAAGAATCTGACCTCTATCTTTTTTTATTAATAAAGAGCCAATTTTTTTTATCTTCTTTCGTTCACCTCCTCTAACTATCAGGGCAGTGGAGAGTTTCTTTCTCATCCTGCTTTTTTACATGATACGCATTTATGATCCATACTCGCACGAGTTAGAATAACTCGAGTCTAGCTATGATGGATAGAGGGTCATATTCCAATATGTATTGAGTCACGTCCTCTGTGTCTCGTATATGACTTAGATTATTCATAACCCACACCTATAAAAGTTACAACAACTCGTGTCTAGCGATGATACTGAGTCTGATTCATATACGTATTCGGCTCTGTTGTAACGCACAGACACATTTGTTAGCGAAACTAATCTAATTTTGTTCCAATTGTTCCTATCAAGTTAGTTATATAAAAATAGAGGCATTTGACTTAAAACATAGTCAAAGTGAGCTATATTCTGGAACAAGAAAACTCAAATAGCCAGTAGTTTTTGGACACTAGCTTTCCACGATCCAATCTTCCACACAACCGGTTACATGTGCTTTTTCTTCTTTCCTTCACAGTATGTCTATACGTGAAACGTATAGGGCTTAAGCATCGTCATGTGTTAGAACAAATGGAGCCAAAGCCACGAATAGACTTACAATCACACATAGTCCCTTCAGAAAGAAATCTTCTTTCCGCATGATGATAACAATATCCACCGAGATGGCAAACACAATTCCGAAGGTCTACAAAAGACGGAGAAGCCCAAATGTGTAAGTGTAAATAAATTTATACTTCCTTTGTCTCAAAAAGAATATTATTTTTAACTTTTGGACATCGTGTTTGACCGTTCATTTCATTCGAAAATTTTATATAGATTATAAAATAAATAAATATTTATTAAAATAACTCTAGTGATAAAATAAGTCATAACAAGATAAATAATATTTATAAAAAAATTGAATAAGATGAATTATCAAACAAGATGTCTGAAATCCTAAAATTACACTCTTTTCAGGGACGGAGAGAGTACTTAATAATAATAATAATAATAATAATAATAATAATAATAATAATAATAATAATAATAATAATAATAATAATAATAATAATAATAATAATAATAATAATAATAAAGCAACAAAATTTCTCCCTATTTTTTATGGCTCTCCTACCTAATTTTGTGAATGTACTAGAAATCCTAATTTAAATAGATCCCACCGATCTTATTTGATATGGCTTCTGAGTAACATAGGAATCCTAATCTAGATGTTATCAAAGAGTTCGAGTAAGAATAACCCTTATCTAATGCGATACAAAGTCCGATTCTAAAACATATTGGGTCGTGTATGTAACACGAACTCATAAGTCGTGCTCATGTATATTAGAAAAACTCGATAAAAAGAGCAAAAAATGGAGTATATTTAGAAAAAAGTATTAAAACGAAAAATCAATTAGAGTGAAATAATAGAAAAAAATAATCCATGCACACCATGAAGAAGTTGGTTATGTAGCCACGATAGACTTCTACCGTTTCACTTAGGTATGTAGGTGAAAAATAGGAAAAAAAAAGTAATGGTGCATATGAGAAAAAAAGAATAGGAATAAAATATAATAGGAATTAATAGACTCTGTCGCAGACTCATCTGGTTTGTAAGAAAAAAAAGCAAAAATAAAAATGGACTCCGTCACGCTTCTCTGATTTGGGGCTCTTATAAAACCACATTTTTTAATCGAAAAATAGCAATCCAAAATAAATAAATACATAACACTTATATCCTAAAGTTTTTTTTTTCTCATTGCAACGCAAGAGTATATTTGCTAGCAAAGACTAAAAGCACGATAGTATTATATTAAAATTAAATTGAAAATTATGTATAGAACTAATACAACTAGAAAGCGAGTGAAAGAAACCTGCAAATTACGTACCGTCAAGAAGAGCTTCCGTGCCGGGCTAATGGTTCCTCTGGTAGATGTCCCCTCCTCGGACACATCGTCATCGTCGACCCGTGACCGTGAGTTGCCGTTCATCATGACGTTCAAGATGATCGCATCACCCATTGGCCATTGCGCACCGCCTAGAAACGTAGCCGCACAACACAACGGAGGCTGATCCACTCGATGGTGGTTAGGTTTTCTTTCTTTCTTTCTTCAAGACCGGGGATATAGCCCCGACACCAACAAACAGACAACAAGAAAACTAGAGAGGGGGGCCTCCACCTCCAAACACCAACCAACTAACCAACTAAACTATGCCTACAATGAGAGATACATCCACACCAAAGTCGCCAATCGAGGGGGTCTAGCCACGGTGGGAAAGCATCCACCAGGACCTCAAGCGACCAGGTAGTTGCGAGGCAAAACCGCCAGTGACTAGGAAGCCATTGCGAAGAAGACGTCGTACTGCCGAACCTCCAGCGACCAGGTAGTCGCGAGGTAGAACTACCAGTGACCAGGTAGCCACTGCGAACTGTTGCGGCGACACCAACACACGAGCTAGATGAACCAAGGCCAAGAAAAGAAGAAGCACACGTAGACATAGCACCGATGAAGGCAACAGGGGGCCGACTGCGGCAGTGCTCCAACGAAGGCTTCATGAAGGATCTTGATATCCGCGGACGCCAACAACGTTGATGACGTACCCGAGTGGGTCCCTCAACCCTAGCCTGTTCCGACGGACACGAGCTTCCACGACGCCTCCAAGAAGGACTATGACGCGCGCTGTGCCACCGTCGTCAGCCGGGCGAGCCAGGCAAGGTTTTCACCTAGCTGTATCACGTCCCTGGAGCAGACCACCGAACCGCAGCATCCCACACCACCGGATCTGGCCGCGGGTAGGGCCCACGCCCGTTCCACCGCGCCAGCCCGCGACGGGGGGCTGTGCTGCGCCGGGCGGCAGCCTGGGGCCCGCTGGGTGCCGTGCCGGGGCGAGGGGGACGCCGGAACCCCTAGGGGGGTGCCGCCGTTGCCCGGCCATGGGCCCCCCAAATCCGGCCGCGGCGGGCCGCCGGCATGGGTACCGAGCCTGGGGCGGTGGACGCCGGAACCCAAGAGGGCCGCCACCGTCGCCCTGGCCGCGGGCCCACTAGATCCGGCCACGAGGCCCGGATCCGGCCACATGGGGACCAGATCCGGCCGCCGGCGCCACTCGCCGCCATCGTTAGGGTTGGGAAGGAGGAGGTGGGGAGGTGGAGGGGAGAGGAGGTGGGAGGAGGGGCGCGAGAGAAGAAGGGAGAGGATCCAGGGGGATGCCGCCGCCGCCGGCGAAGAGGAGGCGCGGCGGCCGGAACCGGTGAGGAGGGGGGCTTCGGGCGGCGGGGAGGGGTCCCTCGGGTCGCCTCCTAGAGGAGATGACGCGAGGGAGGTGGCTATAGAATAAGATAGTTCTTTCTTCCTTTTTAGGATGGATCTGTAAAGGAAGTAGACGTGTTAAAGATCTATGAAGGACGACTCCGTGTTAACATATACCGGCAAAACACGACATGATTACAGAGTTTTGTTGAGTAATAACTACAAGCGCGTGCCTTGTATATCAACCAATCTACAAGAAGCTCTCTGTTACAGGAGACAAACAAAACTCTTATCTTATCTATATAACTCTAACAAAATCAACACTCCAGTTTGCAAGAAAATGTATTACAAAGAGAAGGCCCGGAGCTAAATCTGCGTGTGGTGGATAAAAAAACACACATATGGATTCTGCTTGTGTGATTGCAGGTTCGTTGTCATCCTCTGACGTGACTCCGAATACAAACCACACCGCGAATATATATATATATATAATAGAGATCCTAAACCGCCAATAAATTGGAGGCCTCTCAGCCATTGTGCTACTATTCAGTATCACTGTTCCAACGTATCATTGATGAGGCAGCATTCACTCAAGGAAAAAAAAAGAGGCAGTGTAAATGGGGGCCGCTGGCCACAGGCCCAGAGCCTCGCCGCCTCCGCGTCTTTGGTGCGGAGTGAAAAGTAAAAAAAAAAAGGGGGCGCACCAACGCCTCGCCGCCTCCGCCATTACCGCCTCCACCTGTTTCTCTCTCCCGGCCCCCTCGCAACCACCGCCCCCGCCTCCTACCTTTTCCCTGAGCACCGCACGAGCAGATGACTCGGCCCGCCGTACATCTCTCTCCCAGTTGCAGCGTGCGCTCCTGCGGTGGCCGGCCCTGCCGCCGACTGCGCACGCGGATCTTTTTGACCTCCTCTTCATGGCAAACGGCGTGCCAAGATGCAACGACCGGCGCCGTCTCCTCCCCACCATCCTGGCGTTTGCGACTACACTTGGGGCGCAGGCAACCACATGGTGGAAGCACTGCTTGGAGGCCGCCGTCATCCCCATCCCCACCGTTAGCCTTGGATCTCGTGATCCTCTTCGAGTACCTCGCCGCCGTCCGTAGGTTCGTGCCCCCTTCTCCGTCTCGATCTCGATCTCGATTTTCATCTGGGATCCGGGTCCACAAAAATACGGTTTGGTTAGGTCTTCAATGCTTAGCTCTGCGACATATCTATACGCTGAAAAAAAACTTTCCCAACATTATTCCTCATAGTTTAATGGCGACGAGATGCAACAAGCAAATTTTGTCGCTACCTTTTTCAGGTTTGGATGAAGCTACAGGTGACTATATAGCATGTCCAGCTATTTTCTGACTGACACAGCTGAATTTAAGTCAGACCCTCCAAGGTTTGGTCTTTTCACAAATGCTCTAATGACAAATGTATGCTATTCTTCCCATCAGTAACAGGCTTCCTACAGGCAATGCTTATTCACAATTTTAGATTGCATATATACATGCTCTTAATTCTGGAGCCATACAGTTTCAGAGCAGCGAATTTGCTCAAGTTACATTCTCATATTTACATGCACTAACATAATTACTGTTCAGATTTTCCATCATTGGCCTCTTAGGCAAAGACACTGGAGGTACTAATATATGTTCATTCTATATTTCTATTTGCTTCTAATTTATCATTCTTCATGAAACTGCTACAATAATGTACTCATTTTTGTAAGGAAACACATTTTGGTTCTACTGGACTGAATCAGTTAGTGCTCCTTCTACAGTTTTCTCATCCACCATTTAAAATTCTTAAGACCCCTGTAATCACTAATTTGAAATCTTAAAAAACCAGGAAGATGATTATTGGGTATACCTGTAAATTTTCCTGTTAATTAAACCTCAGCACCGCCGTCATCCTCTGGTACTCCTCCCTCTTGACCAAGATCTGAACTCAAATGTGTGTTCCTTTTATTTTTTATTTTCTCTATTTGGTTCTCGACAGGTCCAACAAAAGATGGAAAAGAGATGGTCAGGCTTCTGTGCGGGACGATAGATCCTTGACAGGTGCCCTATCCTGCTCTTCTCTATGTGCTATGTTCTCTATTTTTTTTCTTATGCAAATTTGTAGTTTCCTTAACATAAGTACCTTTATCAGATTAATTGCAGGACCATGTATTATTACCATAATTATCTTTCCTTATTGTATTTGCAGTATCCTCATTGCTTTGCATGGTCCCTCTTTGTTTTTTTCAGGCTAATGAACTATTCTGGGAGCCTGTGCTGCTAATCTGTACTCATGGTGGACAATGTGCTGTACTAAATGGATCATTGATGAGCGCTTAATAGGGCACTCTGAAATGGTAAGGGGCGTTATGAAATGATACGTAGTGTTCATGTCTCCTATTTTTTACCACATGCCGCTAATACAGCACGAATTAGTTTCAGACATGAATGCTTTTTAGGTTGTTCTCCAGCTACATGATTTTAATTACATGTTGCCTACACCATGCACAATTGACTTGGAAGACAATAGGAACATTTTTTATGTTTTCTGTACCTTAATTTTACATACATGAGTTGAGTTTTATGACTGCAAACACGAAAGAAGATGAACAACACTTTCTTCCATGGATGATAATTTGATGTGTAGCTGTTGTAGTGAACAACATGGAACACATGCTTTTCTCCATTATTATTGATTTCTTATACAAGGCTTCCTTGATGTGATGTGCCAAAAAAAATGAATAATGACAAACAAGAAAATTCTTGATGCCTAACTATTTTGGTTAGCTCCCCATTACCGTTGTTCTTTCCACCTGTTATTTGGTTTCCAAGAGAATACCTCAATATATTTGTTTGGAGTGTTAAGAAATGGTGTGGTTATTCAACTATTGGCTTATTACAACATATAATGTAGATTGAATCACTTTGCTATTGCTTTATAGTCATTCTTGTGTAATTTGTTACGTGCCTATGGTGTGCTCTGCTATGTAGGGCTAAAATGGAGTTGTCCATATCCGAAGCTACCGAGATTGTAATCGGAACTTAGATCAACTTATGACCTGCATATGCAGTGCCATTGCACAGTAAGCAAAAGCCATTTATTATTTTCCAAGATCTGAATTTACATGAATGTTCTCAGTATTATGCCTCTCAGATACTTCAGTAGTAAAGTTGCAGATTACTCATAACTTCAGTAGGGTGGTAAAAGTTGTAGATTACTAAACATGGAAACTGAAATGACATGTTTTCTCATGCTATTTCAGAAAGAAAGGAAACAACAACGTCAAATAGCAGTCAATTGTGTAGGATCTTTATGATTTATAACAGCACTTGATGTTTGCGTAAACCTCAACCTATCGTGACCACAGCTAATTATTTCATATATGCTAGCAGTGATGACTTCTCAAAGGTACAATGGGCAACAACCTTTCTTCAGCCTCACCTGGTGAGACAGCAATTCATCACTTTATCCATATATAATAGATGGAAAGGTTGTGGTCTGTGACGCGATATTTGATAGTTTCCTGTCCATTTTGTGCGGCGCATACTCTAGCCATCATATAGTTACATCATCCACAGAATCATCTTAGGAAGAACCTACAAGGCTACAATTCCAAAAAACTTGAGCACAAACTTTTTGAATTAAATATTGAAATCAACACATAACACTTAATGGGGTTAAATTAAAGTGGTGGTTCAAACGGAAGTGGAATCCTAAGATTGTATAGATACAAATTATACAGAAAGAGAGGTACATCAAACTCATAGAGGCACTCAAAGATAAGTACCACCTTTATGTTCAGGGGAACAAAGAGGAAATCATCCAATATGCTAAAGCTGAGTATGTGTTCACTACAGCCATTCCTTCGCTCCCCAAAAAACTTATTAATGATATGATAGCCTTCTAATCACTTGGTAACCTGTGCGTCCATGCAACAACACATAGAATTGGATATGTATTTCCTGCTTTTAGCCCTGCTTGGTACCTTCAAATCTTTTGTTCGGTCTTCTGTCCATGTACTCTTATATGATTCTGGCAAAAAAAAAAAAACACACACACACACACACACCCCACATCCATTACCACTTCTTTTTGTCACATGGTCTGTTTTGTCTACATTTCCAGGTTTCTTAAAATAGTTGTGACGGTAGCTTTAGTTGTTCCTATATTCAATATCTGCTACTTCAGTGCATCAGTGGCATGAAAGTATAACAGCAAACTCAACCTAAACGAATCAGAACTTTAGGCAAAACAGGCTAAAGGAATCAAAACTTTAGTTAAAATATTCTAGGCTCCATTCTTCATATATTTTTCTATGCATTCTTTAAGTTTTCCTAGCGCATTCCGTGATCTAACTTGGGCGTGCAACAACTTAGGCTTAGCGCTATCGAGAGTTATCCAGCACCAATGACTATGCAATAGATAACTTGGATAAGAATGATGCCAATTCACCGGAGTCATCTCCAAAATCTCCCAGGGATCAACAATTCCACCACCGTGGATTCTTTCATCAACACCAGGCTTCTTCAATAGACAATTAAATAGAATTAAGGATTCAGGAGTCTTCTCTTCTTTATTTGCCTTCCATTCCATAAGACCTGGAACACTATCACTTCTATAGTGTTTGTTTTACAATGTATGTTCCAAACTTCCAATAACCCATGAATTACACTTGGCAGGTCTGGTAGCATAGAGAGAAGGCACAGAGAGGTCTGTATCCACTTCATGAACTACAACGCTCATGTTTACAAACACATTATTCATTAGGTGCGTGATCAGAGCGTGCTTACAAAAAAGAACATTACATTACTGTTTCAAATACAAACTGTAGTTATGTACAATAGTAGGTAAATAGTTTGCAAAATATTAGTTTCACCATCAGACGATTTCTATTACTTATGAATTCACGAATTTTTCATTAATTACGCAGCATTAATTCATGTTATTTCATTTTCCTACACTTCAGTCCAAGAATACCATGCTAACCTTTTCTTTTTCGTGTCTGTAGTGCAGCTAATGTATTTCGAGTTATTTGAACGATTGTGAAAGCGTGGCGTGTATAGCTTATTGTGTTGTCCCAGGTCTTAGCGTCGGTAACCACACGGAAAAGATGAAAGTGACTGAACATCCTCTGTACTCTTTTGTACATCCCCTGTATTATATCACTAAACTATGTAAATATAAAATAGTTTTTCATAATTATGTTCTAAGCATAAATAAGGCGTTTTTTTGGCGCTTCCTCTGTAGCCGGAGCGGGCATCAGCGCGCCCAACCATGCTAGTATCATTTCAACCGGAAATGCTATCTTCCAGACAAGTTCCTCGTTCATGATGATACTAACGATAGTCACTGTGACAGCGATGGCGACGGCAATGTTCTGGAACAGAAAAGAAAGGTAAATATACGTAAGTCAGCAAACAGCAAACAAATTTCGAATGTTCGTTGTTTAACTGATGAATCAACAACCTGCGTCTTCGTTCAGTGCATACAATGATATACAAGTCTGACACCTACGTATTTTTATATATACGCTTCTCTTAGTAATTAGGTAATACAACTTTAAAGTGCTTTCTAAGATATAAAATAATTGATTAAAATTACAATTTTAGTCATTATTATTTTTATTAACAAATGTTGTGATGCCTAATAGATATTTGAGCTAGAGTAAGTACTTTTTGCAAAACAATTTAAAACTTTTCAAGCAAATTAAAATTATCATAAAATAATTTTAGTGGTTAAACTTTAAATAGAGACAACCTTTTTTATATGACAGAATTAAACTCGGAGCAATTGTGTGTGTCGCTCTCATTGATCTAATTAAGGGCCCGGACTACGGAGGGACAATATCACGGCGTGACGATGATCAGATCGATGAGACGAGAGAAAGTAAACCAAGTACCCTGAGGGCCAGCCTGTGGGCCGGCTTGATGGTTTTCACCCTATGCATTGGTTGGTACTCGTCGTCGCTAAAAATTGCAAAGGTGTAGAAGTCTGGGTCTGGCACCCAGGCCATGGCGCACTTGCACGCGAGGTATTTATGTTGGAATTCTAGTAGTAAGTAGACAGCCACCACATAACTGAAGATGAACTAGATCGATCTGCTAGCTAGGGGCAACTTGAAAAACATATATAGGATGGAACCAAGGGCGCGGCGGACAGGGATAGGACTCGATCTCGTGTACGCACAACCGAAGCCGAGCTAGATTCGAGTCCGAATCAAACGAAGCGCGGCGAGCCTTTTCGGCCCTCCTGGCCTGGTCGGACGTGCCGACGACGAGCGGATGGCGGCCCGGGAGCGGCCTGTCCGGTGTCTGTCCAGTTCCAGCCGGCCGCAGTTGGGGAGGCCGCCGCAGCCCGCAGAGCTCAGGGAGAGGTCAGAGAAATTAGAGCCATAAAATCGCATCCAAAACTATTTGCAACTGAAGGAGACGAGGGAAGGAACCCTCGTTCGTGGGCTCTTGCTTGGGCCCTGTTCTCTGATTGAAATGGGCTGTCAACGGCTCAACGAACACGTTACTGGGCTTATATTTCAGATCTTGATGCATCTCCTCGCTCGTGCACCTCACTCGTACGAGTGCTTGTGATTGTGTGTGTGATAAGAAGCTGATTTCTACCATTTGTGACACAAACCTTATTCTACCCATAATCTCGATTGCTCTCGCTCCAATCCAAATTATACTTTATTTTAACTTTAAGTCAAATTTTTATAATCTTGACTTAATTTTTAGCAACGTATATTAACATATAGGATTTAAATAAATGTACTGTTCAGTTTCAACAAGAATCTAATCCCTATCTTTTTTTACTATCTAGCAAACACGGGGGGAACGTTAATGAAAAATAAGTATAGGAGTGTTGCGTATTTATTTATATTTGTACTATTATTTTTTTATCTAAATACGTGGTGTTTTAAGAGTTCTAAATCAGAGGAGTGTTGCGTATTATTTTTTATCGGAGACATTATTATTTTTACTTTTTTCTTATAAACCAAAAAAATTTGTGATAGAGCTATTAATTACTATTCTTTTTTCTATATACCTTATTTTTTTTCTATTTTTCACCTAAGCGATATCCCCACATTCCCTTTCATGTTCTTGTCCTAGTTATTTTTTTCCCGTTTGTCTCCCGCGTTCCCTTTCATGGCCATTTTTTCTTTTATAAAAGGGTTAAGGGTTTAAAGATTCATATATTATATTTTTGTTATTTTTAAAATATTTATAAGAAAAAGGATATGCTTTGATGAAAAAAGAACAGACAACTATTTGGGGTGTTATAGGATTAGAACACGACTCGGAAAAAGGATATGCACTTATGAACAAGCTGTGAGGCAATCACGCGGAAGTGAAATGAGAATTGGACTCTATATCGAGACTAGTCTATTCAAACTTTGATAAGCATAAGTCATATAAGTTAGGACACAAGAAACTCTTTATTACATGGTAGTTAGATGATATGGATGAAAAAATAGACAAATTTTGCCTTTTATTATTAGATATAGACTAGCAAAATATGCCCAAGCGTTGCAACGGGAGAGAAAAAATATCAAAGATTACAAAGTACAAAAATATTTAGACGTAAATTTGTTGTAATTTTAACCATTACCTAATCAGGTCATAGCAACTTAAAAATAGTCTATGACACGTATTTACCTGAGGAGCTTTCAAAATTGCCCAAACTTCCATCATTATGTATCTCAAGAGAGAGTTCTTTATCATGAAAATAAGAACAAAAGACATTAATAACCTGTCAAACATCTCATTTAGAGCTTGGTAAAAAAGATAAAACCTGCCAAGTGTAGGCCTACAGTTGTTTTTTATGTCCTCTCAATGATCAGACTAAAAAAAATCCTTTAATCAGTGGCATGCAGAAATTGAATGATATCTAGTGCTGAATTTATTTTATCCAAAACATGCCTCATTTAAGTTTCTCATAGTACACAAAATTATTCTGACATCACTTCTAAAGTACAGGATGCATATTTTAATGTCCGTGTTGGAAAAAATCATGGTCCTTCAGCTTTGATCCAATCTTTATGCTCCACAGGAAGAAGGTAGCACTCAGACATCATGGGCGTCAGACTCCCTGCGTGCATGCTCATACAGATGAAACGCAATGCTCAAGATGAACCTGTTTGGTTCCAGTGACCCGCGCATTGTCTCATAGAGAGATGCCTTCGTCCATGAGACCATGCTCCATGTACAGAAGAACGAATCGTGAGCGTGTCCACAGTCCAGCATCCCCTGGAATATAGGCTTTGCCTCACTGTACAATCCCTGAAGTGGAATAGGCATTGATAATGGAACTGAAGCTGATCTGCACATTGCAAGTTTGGACCAGATTAGCCATGTTTGCTTAGATGACCAGGGGAAGCTACAACGCTCCTTGTTTTCTCAGGGAGAATTCAGAAGTTACACGCTTCATTCTTTTGAACATTAAATATGCCTCCCGATGCCTACCTGAACATATGAAAAAATACATAGGCTTAGAACTGGAAAGAAGGAAACTGCAGTAGTGGGTAAACCAAATCAGTCTGAAGGATTTAAATTGATTTGTTTACAGGACAGAAGAACCTGACCGGCTTTTCCATATAAGCTAAACAAGTTTCTGTACATATTTTCATCAATTGGCAGGCCTAGCTCCTGTGCAGCTGTGCTGCAGCAAACATTTCAACAGCTTTGTCCAGCTTTCCTCCTTTGCCATAAACACTGAATAGAAGATTGAAGCTGATGAGTGATGATGTGGGGCTACCAACAATACATTCAAGAAAAAAAAAATGCATATCCATACTTTTGGCTCCCGTTTTCCAGGGGTTTTTGAACATTTATCTACCTTATCAGATCATATATGCTGACTGAGTGACAGCTGAATGTAGTTTACATGCTTGGAAACTAAAATTGCAGCGGTTAGGTACGATGCCATGCAACCAGAATTTTGCTTGCCTGTTTGATGAATATATTGTACAACACAGTGTCGAACTGAATATCATCTTGGAAACAACCATGTATGATGTTTTCAACCTCTTGAAATTTCCCTGTAATAACCATGGCCATTCAAAAGAATGAGTTACATAGCTGGCAGCAGCTGAATAAAGCGATAGAACAAGCACAGAAAAAACATCACCATTTTTTATTCAGTTGAGTGACAAGAATGCTAACTGTCACATCTATCTCTACTATTGCCTTGATGAACCATCTCCATAAAATGATGATATGCGTCCTCTGCTTTGCCACATTTACAGAATGCATGAACCATGGCATTGTAGACATACACTCCTTCTGGAAACAATGTTGATGCTGACTCAAATAGATCTTGTGCTTGCTCTTACTGTTTGGCTTGGCCATACTGGACAATCAAAGTAGCACTTGCGGAATCATCAGGCTTGATTCCCAATTTGGTCAGTTGATCATAAATGAATTGTCACTGGGATCCTCGTCGGCGAGGAAGGTCCACATGTTGCCACTCACATTGAGTCTGCTGAATGAGGAGCTTCAGGTAATGTAAGAAAAAAAATAAACTTCTGCGAGATTAGGATTCGAAGGTGCGATGAGGACATTCCTCGGTGAAATCAGAACTCAGCGAGATGAGGAACTTCTCGGTTTGCATAAGAATCACCAAACAAAGAAGAGAGATGAAAAACTAACGAATTCATAATCCATATAGAATATCATACGAACTAATCTTCAAAAGTCCCACAAAATGCTACTCGTCTGTACATATAAGAACAACCAGTGAGGAAGTTAACCTTGCGGATCGTGTGTATGGCGAGATTAGAAGAGGAAAGATGAAGTGCTTCTCTGCTCAGCGAGATCAGGTAGTTGCTCGTCAAGGTGCTTCTCTGTTTGGCAAGATCAGGTAATTCGATTTGATTGCAATCCAATTCCGATCCGATTCGAACTACCTCGGGCAACACAGCGGCGCCAGAAATTTGGAATAATGTGGAAGCTGACCGGCCAGGATGGGAGGGCAGGCGCCTGCATGTGGCCTTGCGGGAATCCTGCCGAAGTCTAGCTCCATAATGTCCTACTTGTCGAGCGGGGGCAGGTCCCCCACGTCCCTGGCGGCGTGCGGCGGCGGCTTCAGCAGGAGGCGCACTCTTCCGAACACACCGGCCGCCGGCGCGGCACCCGTGTAGGCCTCCTTGGCTAGCCGGCCGGAGCATGTCGAGGATGGCGGCGCGGTCACGTATGGGATAGGGAGTGCGAGCGATTTGGCGACGGCGACGGCGTGGTCACGGAGGCGAAGGGGACTGCAAACGATTTGGCGCTGTCACGGAGGCGAAGGGGAGTGCAAACGATTTTAACGGCAAGAACCTGTTGTATTGTATTCGGACTATGGCTCAATTTAAGCACCATGGACTCTCGACTCCGGCATCAGCGGTAAACCACCCTGTGACGGTTGGAAAGGACGACGAAAATTTAGGTGGAGAAACTTTATCTCTTTAGTATTAGTATTAGATATAGATAAAGAACTATTTTTTTATATTTTTTGTCTACCTCCTCTAACTATTAGGGTGGTGGAGAGTTTCTTATCCCGCTTTTTTACATGATACATATTTATGACCCATACTCGTACAAGTTAAAATAACTCGGGTGTAGCGATGATGTAACTCGTACGAGCAATAATTTAAAACAATAAAAACCAAATAGCCGGTACCTTTTGGACACTAGCTTCCCATAATCCAATCTTCCACACAACCGGTTGCATGTGCTTTTTTCTTTGTCTATACGTGAAACATATATATAAGGCTTAAGCATCGTCATGTGTTAGAACAAATGGAACGAAAGCCGAATAGACTTGCAATCAAGCATGGTCCCTTGACGACGAAGTCTTCTTTCGTCCTGATGATATCAATATTCACCTATACAAAGATATGAGTTAAATTCAAGTGAATGGACCTGTGGTACAATAATAGAATTGTCTAGTAGAACGCTATCCATCAGAGTTCAAATCCTGGTTGTCGCACTTAGATTTATTTTAGGATTCAACGACATTGTGCTTTCAGTGATAGACGACGTTTCCGTCGATAGCTATTCACCTCGAGTAAACGTGTCATTTGAATGTGTTGGCACAAAATGTGGTTCCTCGTGCACAACACACCAGCGAAACCGGATGCGATCTCAGGAGCGTCGGAGCTTGCAAAATCCAGGTAGCTTCAAATCCGGTTTGAGAGTACCGATGACTTTTAGGCGTGCCAGTCAATTTGACCTGTAATTTGACAAGGAAGAAGATAATCAGTAATCATAAGGCGGAACTAGCCGGTGGATCCAGATAGTTCCAACTATATGGCTCTGAGAGCCGATTTAATCAGAAATCGACTAGAGAGTCGAGTCTGGCGTACATGCAGATTTTTTCCAACAAGATGATCATTGAATTGATGCATAATCGATTAACATATAATGATATTCTTCATTAAACAAGTTTATGCAGAAAGCTATAACAGATCGAGATGCAATCGATTAACATGAACAGATCAAAATATCCAATACAGTCTATCTGAATGTCAAACAGACAGAAAGTCCCCTCAACACGTGCGAGCAAGACCGTGATAATACTGGCCATCGAAGCAATTATCATGACTAAGTATAATATGAATAAAACAATATGAATATTTTTCATGTAGACCTAAGGCCAATATTATACAAATCTTGCTCGGGCAAAGAGATGTTATATGAATAAATAAACAATAAATAACAGATAACATCACGATAACTTAATGAATCTAACTAATTCATGTACATTGTCAAGCTTAACCTAAGCCCTCGTCCACCGGATGACACTAAACATAGGTTGAACAAGAAAACAAACATGAATCGATAACTAATCCTCATTTGATCTAAGTCCACGTCCACCGGATGACGTTAAACTTATACCAAATAAGAATCGACCCCGATCTACCGTGCTCTCATGTCCACCGGATGATATTAAGGAGGCAAAGCTTAGCGAGGCATGACGGTACTTACAAGCAAGCCTGCGTTCACCGGATGACACTCAACCCGATTCAAGAACTCGCCGAGATCTACGTTACCCCTACTCCTAAGGGTTTGGTTGGAGCCGAAAGTTGTGTTATATTGATGTGTTTTTGTTACAATGGCCGGAGATTTATATTTATACCCAGGGCTCAACGACAAAATAGAGTTCTAGTCAAATTACAACTCGAAATAATTATGGAAACTAACAGACTCTCCTAAACTAGAGGTAACTTAGAGCCCAATCCTTTCCTTTGTCTAACGGACTCCGAACATGATCGCTTCCTGGCCGAAAACTCGTGCTGACGTCATCAAATCGGCTAATCTCCTCAACCGCACCGTCTTCGTTTCGGCCCACAATCGATTCCGGGACTCGATCGACTATCTCTGTCTTAGCCTCCGTCCCGAAAATTGGCTATCTGCACTTGGCGTCGGCTATCTGCACCCTGTCCAGATTTTGGCGTAAACACATGCCCCCTAATTTTAGGATAAACTGGTTTTATTCCAAAATTAGCACTGAGTCTCTATTTAGTTCACTCTCGAGCCAAAATCGCAGCCTCCCGCTCAGCACTTCAAAGCTTCGTGGCGAACCAAAACCCTAGCTTCGAAATCCTCCGCTGCATCTCCGGCTTCGACCCGCCGCCTTCAAGAATCCGCAAACAATGGAGACTCCTTCCGAAATGCCTGAGGTATGAACCCTGCTAGTTTACTCTTCATTCATGAATCTTTGCTCAAGCGGTCACATATATCACCTGTCTCTAGGCCCTGAAAAATGAAATCTTGATTCCGCTATCGGACGCGCCGAGCGCCTTCTTCCTCGGCCCGATAGGTGATTCCGATCCGTCGGAGTTTATCAGCATGAAAACCAATCAAATCCCCTTCAGAGCCTCTCCGGTGCATACATCTTCATAGACAAGAAACTCCTTCCGAAACTAGCCAAATATGCCCACGGGATGGAGAAACTGGTTCTGTCAGGTTTCAGCGAAGAAGCGAGCAGATTGGGAGTTGCGCAGTTTGAGCCAGTGCTTCGACTTATCTCTCTGCCAGATGAAGAAGAATGAACCGCTTCTCATCGCTGCCAGCTATTTCTGGTCCAATTCCCTGAACGCCTTCATATTTGGAGACGGGCCGATGACCATCACACTTGGCGACATCCATATGCTCACCGGCCTTCAAATCACCAAGACTTACCCGTATTGGAACTTGACCTTCGCGGGTGAGAAGAAATTCCCCAAATTGAATGAGTATAAGGGCTGAATGAGTATAAGGGCTGGACTGACTATATCAACACTCACCACGTGACAATCCCCAGCATCAACGAAAAAGAGTATATAGCATTCTTGATTCTATGGCTGGAGAAGTTCGTCTTCTGTGGTTCTTCTCTTGGACCCGCTGAAATGACCTCGAATTCCACGAAGGGAATTCCACAGGCACGCATTGTAATTAAATAGATTGTGTCGAACAATCCATAAAATTACCCAAATCTCAGTTGATACCAGGATCCATACAACGAGTTCATAACAGAGTCTTACATAAATTATTACATCGCCACACTGGCGGGATTCAACAATTCAGAGAAGCTGATAAGATGCGGAAGCGATTCATCCTTCACGGCCAACTTGAGTGTAGCACGCGACCCTACTCTTCCCAATCGTCTCCGTCGAAGTCGTACTCTTTCTCGTCACCTGACAGCAAATTTATCAGTACGATTTGTACTGGCCATGGAGCCCACCTATGATAGCAGTTGCTTTGTGAAAGTGGATGCAAGGCTGATCAACAGACCTATAGGCTGGGGTTTCCTATGCAAGTGTAATCAATATTTTAATAGTCAAATTTATATCTCATCCAACTCCAACCTTTTCACCTAACCCATTCCAATCCCATCCCATACACCACCTCTCGCACACCTCGCTCTCATTCGGCAGGCCCAACTCCCTCTCGGGCCTGTCTCAGCGGCACACTGCCGCAACGGGCACACTGCCGGAAAGTGTCAACCAGGGGGAGAAGAGAACACTCACTACACTAGTAGAAGCTTCACAGGAAAGGTCCATAGCCGACAAGTCGGCATATGTATCGATCGATCAACCACACACTCTGCAGAGGTTTTACTACTCACAAGATTAGCCATCATAGGTGTTGCGCAAACACCTAGGCAGAATTCCGGGTGCTTGCTTGCCTAGGTCGATGCCACCCTACCACTCAGCCTTGGGGTATTCCGGATCCAACACCGTTATGCTGAGACTGGGAGACGCAGTACCAGGGCCCAATCGGTGGTACTGCGCATCTAGAACAGGAACGGAAACCCATCGACCGTCTCCACCCACCCTCATCACCTCTCAACCTAGCAGTAGTGGCACCGTCCTACCAAGTAGTCCAGCCGTTCCCCGCCCATCGAAGACGAGTGAGCAGTAAAGAATTTCCATGAACCTGAAACTAGTCCGTCCTAGGTTTGACCAAGCAGGCATCTCCTCTTAGGGGATACTCTCCCCGTGCCATCACAGCACCTCCGTTCACGAGCTTCAAACCACACAGGCCGTCCAACCCGGAACCACCCCGTAATCCATTACCCGCCACAGGTATCTCTTGTAGGGATGCCCAGGTTGCACCCCCAGCACGACTTGCCCTTCTGGCTCGTCTCATAGCCCACTTGGTCGACTTGACCCTCACCACGCACCCAAGACTCATGCAGCACGCTCCCCCGTATAATTATGTTTAGTTCACATATGTCAAACCGTTCCCGATTCCCCACATATGTGTAATAATCGTTAAGTAGTAGAAAAGCAATGAAGCATATAACAGTGAGCATCTATCCTATTAGCGGATAGCAGGGTGATAGTTTAAACAAGGCAGGGTAATCAATCATTCTAACATGCAACCTAAACAGTTCATATCATATGATCATAAAGCAATGGTATGAACGATATTTAGCAATGCGTAATAGGTGCTAAGGATTTGGTGGGACGTGGCACCTTCATAGTCGTCTCCTAGCTCCTGAAGGTACTCGTGGTTGCCTTCCTCAGTCAGATTCTCCTCCGGCTCTAAAAACAGAATCGAAATCGTCGCGTTAGCGACTCCTATAGATCATTAAGAAAAATCCAATAAAAATAAAGATCTAAATGCACTCAAACATAGGCTCAGGTTGTAGAGCTCATTTTTCTGAGAATTTTGATATATAGTACGCAATTTTTGGACATCGTATGAATAAGTTATGAATTTTCGAAGTTTATCTTATTTTCTGAAAATGGAAAAAGGGTAATTACTCAGGGGTGACACGTGGCAGGTTCTCGGTGTGACACGTGGCTGCTGACGTCAGCATGACATCACTGCTGACGTCATTGTTGACTTGGTCAACGGTGGGGTTACTGGTGGGGCTGGCTGACGTCATCATGATGTCAGCATGACATCACTGTGCTTGACACGTGTCGGCGTCAGGGCGCGCCACGTGGCAGCGCTAGAGCGCTTCGGCCTCGGTCCATAGGAGGTCGGTGTACGGTGGACTACGTGTGTGCTGGTCTATAGACCCCACACTTGGCTCATGGTGAACCGAGTGCACCACTCCCCACTTCTCTGCGGTCTATGGTGGACCGAGCCTATCCTCCATCTGTTGCGTGGCTCATTAGTCCGTAGGCGCGGTGTATGGTGGGTCGCGGGTGCGGGACGGGACATGGTCCTCGCGAACCCGGTCTACCTCGTCTTCCTCCCTTCTTTCCCCCTTCTCTATTCGAACCCGACACGGCGGAGCACTTCACCGCCGGCGAGCTCGCGCGGAATCGGTGCTGTGGTGGTCTACGAGTCCTCCCCAAGGGTCGACAACCTCCGGCGGGCGGGCTAGGCTCCGGCTAGATCACAGTTTCCTTAGGTAGGGCAGCCCGGTGTGCTCGTCTCATTGGTGGCTTGGAACTAGCAGCGGCGGACAACGACGAGGTGGCGGTGGCCGTGTTTTCATGCAATTCAGTGCAGAAACTCTCGATTGGCTTCGCCAGAGAGGCCTACAACCCTACGGCGACGGTCAAGAATCACGGTGATGTCCTCCATACGGCAAGGTCAAGCGGCGGCACTCCGGTGACGACACAGTGCCCGCGGATGGGGCAAACGGGGCTTCCTCCAGCAGCGGCGACTGCGTAGACGGCTCGAGGGTGGTCGTGGCGTTGCTCCACGACGAGCTACCCTATTCGGATGTTAGCCGGAGATGTCCGGAACGCGCGCGGCATGGCGGCGCTCCGGCGGGAATTGGCAGGAGCGGGGCCAAGGCATTCCAGGGTCTTACCTGGGTGTGGTTCGGTCGTTCTCGGCCTCGGGAAGGGTTACGGTCCACTCGGTGTAGTGGTAGGAGTCCTCCTTGTGTGGGAACGCCGACGAGTCGGCGGCGCTCCGAGAGCTCGGTGTTCGACGGCGGTGCCCGTCGCTCTGTTCCTACTCGATCGATCCGTTTGGCTTGGTTTCGTCTCGTGTGTGTGTGTGGTGTGTACCAGGGTCAGAAACGACCCGCGGCCTATGCGCTCGGGGGTCCGAACGCCATGGCCGAAAGCACGGCGAGGTTGGCAAGGTGCTCGGGTGGCTCACCGCGGTGTCGGTGAAGATAGGATGGCGATGCAGTGGAGGGTCATTGCCGTGCCAAGGGTTCGCAGTGCCATGCTGATCCGCGACGGTGGCACCAGCTTCGTCTCCGACTCCGGCTCCGACGTGCTTCGCGGCAGCAGCTCTCCGGCGGCGCCTCCTTCTCTGCTCCTCCTTCTGCCTTTCTCTCGGTGGTGTAGTAGGTTGCGGTGGTCTGTGCCGCAGCGTGGCGGTGGCGTGTGGGATCAAGACGAGGGCTTCGGGTGGCTCTCCTTTTGTACACGAGCTCTGGCCACTTCATGGCGAGCGGCCGTGATCCATCGTGGTGAATCGGGCGGCTACGGGCTCTCGGGCTAGGGTTGCGGTAGCAGCTGCGGTGGTTCCTTGGCCGCCAAGGGTTGGCGACAAGCGGGGGACAGGCGGGTCAGAGCATGGTCTGGTCGGCCGCGTGGGGTCAGGGTCACGCCATTTGTGTGGGCGTCACAAAGTGGAAGAAGAACAGGGCGAAGGGGAGGGGCTGACGAGTGGGGCCAGGCTATCAGCGACAGCGACGGCGCGTGCGCTCGGTTGGCAACGCGCGTGCGTGCGGGGCTGGGTTGAAGCGGTAAGCGCTTCCGAAGCTGGGCCGCGACTTGGGCCTGCTGGTTGTGGCTCGCGCGCGGGAAGAAAAGGTAGACAGGCCGGTTGGGCTGGCTGGCGTGCCCGCTCGCGTGCTGGTGAGGAGAGCTGGCTCGGGCCAACAGGCGGGCTTGGGCCGAATGGCCGGTTAGCCGGTCCAGTCTTGCCCTCACTCTCTCTCTTTTTCCTTTTTCCTTTTCCAATTTCTAGTGTTCATATTTATACACATGTGTGTGCTTTTATACATCTATGGGTACTCAAGCCAATCATAAAATGCAAATAAAATCCATATATGCACAAAGCTAATAGAAATAACTAAATAGAAGTTGGAATGTAGTGACTCATAAATGTAACTTGTAGATTTTAATTCCTATATGCATGCTCATAAGTATGTTTTAGTGAAGTATAGATGGAAAATTTTAATTGGTTGGTATTTTTGGGTGTTTGTATTTTAGGGTTGTTACACCCGCCTACCTCTTCAAATCTCTTGCAGAGCAGCTAGCCTTGGTCAATCGATTCCTCTTGGAAAACTCTTATTGGGTGCTGCTTATAGGCTGATGAGCCGAGTTGCCGGCTATTTGCTCAAGGGTGAAGATGTTCAATGTATAACAGGGCCCTGGTGGCTGATCCAACTATGGCTGAATCTCTATCTGCACTGATTGGTCAGGCCAAGCCTGAATAACCTGGGTTACCCCTCCACAGAGTATGCAGAAGATGAAGACAGGGTCACCCGAGGATGTCAGAACTTCGGCGAGGCTGTTTCAATCCATCAACATCACCTTCAGCCGAGGTCAACTACTTGAAACGCTTTATAGAGGCTTGGGGCCAGAACTACTGAATTGGCTCCCTTACACAGAAGATGAGGAATTCCCAATGCCATTCAGCTTCAAATTCAGCACAGGATGCTTCTGATGAGATATCCACCGAGATTTTTAATACCATGATAAAACCCTGCATCCTGCCAACTGACTTCAAGCACCTCCGAAGCTCAAGCAACACCGAGCCCAGCTGGCCATCATATGAAGTTTTACTATCCCAATGTAGCATCTAGGCAACTTGGTTTTGGTCAGCTGCCCCCAAGCTTCTATTTTTGCACCTCCTGAGGCCCAGAGATAAAATCATTGCACCCTTAGAGGCCAACAGGATTTTCAACCTAGGAGCAGACTTGTCCGCATTATGCCATGGAGCAATGGGATCAGATCACCATGGACTCATACAAGCTTCGATCACTGGTGGCAACAATGACATGCTCACTTATTTTGCTAGAAAATCCATGATAAATGCCAAGCTCTGGATCCAAGTTTCAACTCAACAGCAGCAGTAAGTACTGGTAACCGATCTCATTCTAATCGGCTGTTAATCTCATTTTGATGTCTTATCAATGCAGGATCCCGAGATCGAGCCACTGGTGCATATCGATTATTATCCACCATGTCCAAACGCCAGGCTAGGCTCCCAGGCTCCCTCAGGTGAAGCAAATGATGCAGGCTCTTGTCAGTACGACTGCTCCAACTCTGAAATAGAGGGCCTCATCAACTCTTCAACAGACTACCACCAAGAAACAAAGATCCAAGAGGAAGCCTGCCCAGGTATTCGAGCATCTCGCAGTATTTTCTACATCATTTTTTCAATTCACTCGACTGAACCGGCTATTAAGCAGGTGATCACTCAGCCGATTTAGACACCCATCGAAGGCACTCAGGCTGAAGTCCAGCCAGAGGTCACAAGTCACTAGTTTACCGCCGGGGGCTCTCTGGATACGGCAGACATCATGGTTACTCCACAAGATGGAACAGGAACCCAGATATCAATCGAACTTGTACGCATACAGTACATCCTGCTGAATAATCCCTGACTCTCGAAAATACAGCCGAACAGCCCTCCTGCATGGGAAACAGCTTGACCAAGAAAGAACGCCACCTCCCGACCACACAGGTAAGGTTGTTCGGCCATTAGCACCATTGTGCTTTCTCTCCTTTTACTTATTTTTTTTCTCGTAGAGCCTCAACTTGCTGTGGAGATGCATACCGCAGCTACCTCTGCTGCTGGAAGGAAATGGCTACGACAGATCAACCAGGGCACCTCATCAGCTCTACCTCCTCCAAGCTCTATTCAGGTGAAGCGCTTACCCTTTTTAATTGTTTCAAAGTCTTTATGCCATCACCATTTAATATATGAATGCAAGCGTTGCAGCCTTCGACTCCCAACTATTCTTTCGACTTAGAGAAATGCTGTGATGAGGACGGGCTAAGCTCCAAATCTTCATCGCTGCCAGAGTCAGGCTTCATGAGCCGGCTAAGTGAGCTCCTGCCTTAGCTGGAAACAGACTTGGTGGACCTAGCCCGGCATCCTGAAACACTTGATCAGATAATCGATTTGATTCGGCAGCATACACGCCCAACCACTCTCAGCCTCTTGAAGCATTTTGTCAAACTCAAAAGGGACTGCCCCAAGAATCAAGACTACTCATGCGAACCTAGCTGAGCTTGAACAATTGAAGAACAACAAACTGACCAACAAACAAGAAGCCAGCGGGTTAGCTGATCAAGTAAAGCTGCTGAAAACCACCATTAACTCGGCCGAGTCAGAGCTAAGCACTTTGAAAACCAGGTGTGAACAGCTGATGAAGGAGCTTGCAGAGGTCAACTCGGCCATTACCCAGCATGAAATTTCTATATCCACAAACACCGTTGATTTGGCCGAGAGGAGGAAGCAAGTCAGTGCTAGGGTCATTGAAGGCAAACAGATCAACCAGCGGCTGAATATCCTCAACTCAGCAGCTGATGAAGACCAGGGTCTACTGCAGACTGGCCACGATCTCCATGTTGAATGCATCTCATGTATTCGGTCTTTTCTGGGCCTGTAATCCTGTACTTAACTTGCTCTATATATTTGAATGATCATGTAATGCATATTGGCCAGACTGAAGATCGGCCTTCTCTTTTGTTCTACCTTTGAATCGGCTATATAGCTTGATATCCAGTACTGACATATGTCATGCAGAAATTGGCTAATCAGTCGACTCCGAGTAGCTACCCCAATTAGCCAATTCCTGAGCGCGCGGCCTGTTTAGCCAATTCCAGGCAACCGACCAAAATAGCCGATCCTGAGCGTGCGGCCTGTTTAGCCGATTTCAGACAACCGACCAAAATAGTCGATCGAGACGTTCCACTTTCCATGCATCGCGTTGGTTCTGGATTCAAGAAACTTGGGTTAACTCCATCATAAAATCCGCCGCGTCGTCTCGTCTCCCGAGGAGGGAACCGTCTCGGTGCCTCCGTCTTTATAAATAGACGCCTGGCCCGAGCGAGCAACCACACACGCTATTAGCCCTCGCTCGCCCGGCCTTTGCTCTTCGTCTTCGTAGCCCTCTGGTCCAAGCCAGAACAGATCTTCAATCACCGCTATGGCCGGCGATGGAGACCGCGGCAAGCAGTCGGCCTCAGATCCCGCTGAAGGCGACAACTTCAACCGGAGCCTACGATCTGTTGACGAGTGGAGAGGTTGGTTACTAGCCTGGCTAGGGTAAGGCCATTATTCACCTCTTGATGCATCTGTTGAATCTTCGATCTGACCAACGATGATTTTGCGTAGTGATCTGGAAACCGACGGTGCCGGAGGTTCGGGCACCGCTGCCGGAACCGCCGCCGGGACCACCGCTGGGCCATCTCAGGCCGCTCCCGCGGTCGCTGGAGCCACCCCCGGTGCAGGTGCCGCAGTAGGCCCGTCTCGCGACTGTCATCGTTGGGCGACGCCTCGGCAGCTGGCCATCTACAGCAGGTAAGATGATTTGAATCCATGGCGCTGACCTCTTCTAAACCTGACATGTCCGTTTTCTCCGCCGTTTCTCAGCCAGGCGCGCCTGATCCCATTCCCGCCGGGCGCCCCCATCGGTCTCGAAACCCGGCGGACGCCCCGGACTTCGCCTCCACAGGATCCTCCTCAAGATCCGGCCTAGAGCGCCGGTTCCCATGGGGGTTCCGAGTCAGGGTCTTCGGCGGACTCTGACGGGTCGTACACCGCCGCCGACTGTCGCTGCTTCCACCACCAGATGGTGGAATATCGTAACCTCTACTCAGAGGCTACAAAGGAGAATGGCAGGCTGTAGGGCATGAACGAGACCCAAGCCGCTGCCCTTGCCGCCGCCGAGACCGAGGTGGCCAATATGCAGGCCCAGCTCGCCGCATCGGACGCCGCGGTGGCAGGTGGTGTCTTGAAGCCACTCTGTGATGTACTGATGATCACCTTCATGCTGACCCTTTATTCTTCTTGCAGCCCTGACCGCACAGCTTGAAGGGCTACGCGTCGCCGCCAACGCCGTCAACGCTCGTGGCAACACGCAGGCGGAGCGGCTCCTGGATGTTCACCACCGCGTCCGCCAGGTGGCCATGGCCGGCGTCCGTCATGACGCCACCGGGGCTCTCACGGCCGCATGCCTCCGCTCCGGCATAGCCCTAAAGGCCATCGAGCCCGGGTTCCCGAAGGGCCCGGACATGGAGGAGGCCAGCGCCCAACTGGCGAACTTCTTTCCACACGCCGACGAGGTGGCGGCCGTCACCGGCGCTCAGGACATCATATATAGAGCCACTCATAATCTGAATTAAAATGTAATAGGGCTCCTCTGTAAGCATGAAGCAGAAATGAAAAATGCATAGGTAGTCATCAATCTGTCTTCAGTTTATTTTTGCTCTAAAGGCGATGCAATTACATCGGCTGTTACACCTCATCGAGGGTATTTCATTTTTGCGCTAAAGACGATTTGTTATAACGAAATTGGCTATTATAGATCAAAATTTTTGTCCTGAAGGTGATTCTCTTCGAAGAATCGGCCGTAAGAGCCAGATCTTGCATCGATCGGCTATCATCCTCCAACTGGAATACTAGGGTAGTATTTCTTCAAATACTTGCCATTGATCGCCCTGTCAAATCTCCTCCCTTCCATATCTTCCAGTATATAGGCGTTGCCGGGTGCGCACTCAATAAGTCGATACGGACCTTCCTAATTTGGTGACCACTTGCCGAATCGGCTATCTTTAGTCCCGATAGGTAGAATAGTTTTCCATACTAGCTCCGATTCGGCAAAGCTCTTTTCCCTTACTTGGCCACCCGCATCTTGTTAGCCTCGATGCATTCTAAGGCTTTGAGCCGATGACAATGTAAATCTTCAAGACTGTCCATCATGATGTCTTTGTATTCACCGGCTGTAAGCTCGTTCTGTAATTTGACACGCCGTGTTTCAGACTGAACTTCTCAAGGCAGGACAGCAGCGTGTCCATAGACCAACTCATATGGCGTGGCTTTAGTCGATCCATGCTGAGCCATCCGGTATACCCACAGAGCTTCACTCAATGTCAAGTACCACCTCCTGCGAGTCTGCTCAATCTTCTTCTTAATGACCTTGATCAAAATTTGATTTGACGCCTCGGCCTGACCATTAGCTTGGGCATAATATGGCGATGAATTATAAATTTTGATGCCGTCAACAAAGGTCAAAAACTCATCTGAAGTGAACATGGTACCTTGATCTGTTGTGATAGTCTGCGGTATACCGAATCTGTAGATGACGTGTTCCTTTACGAATTCGATTATATCTCCGGATGTAGCATTTTTCAAAGGAACAGCTTCTACCCATTTAGTAAAATAGTCGGTTGCAACTAGTATTCATTTATGACCATTACTGGATGGTGGATAGATTTAGCCGATCAGATTGATTCCCCATCCTCTGAATGGCCATGGCTTGATGATAGGATTCATAGCTGAGGCTGGAGACCTCTGCACATTCCCAAATCTCTGGCATTCTCGGCAACCCTTGTAATATTTGAAACAATCTTCAAGCATTGTTGGCCAATAATAACCAGTTCCCCTGATAATCCATTTCATCTTATGAGCCAATTGGTGAGCACCGCAGACCCCTTCATGGACCTCGCACATCAGCTTTATCGATTCTTCTGCACCAAGGTACTTCAGTAGCACTCCTTCAACGGTCTTGTAGTACAACTATCCATCCATCAGCACGTACTTGATAGCTTTGTACCTCAGCTTTCTACTAACTTTCTGCGAAGGATTTTCAAGGTATCTTGCTATCTCGCCCCACCAGTCATCAGCTGATTGCTCAGTATTGAAGATTTCCTGCATTGATCTGTAGCCCGAGGCACTCTGTGCCAACCAATTGGCCTCCTGATTTTGAGCTCTGGGAATATGATTAAGGGAAACTGCTATGAACCCTCTGATTAAAGCTTGGCACTGATCATAATACCCTTGAGTATATCATCTTTGCATTCAAATAGGCCGAGCAATTGGTTGATAACTAGTTGTGAGTCTCCAAAAACCTCAACTACGTCAGCCTTTGCCCCATGCAGAAGCTGAAATTCCTTCCAGATCGCCTCATACTCAGCCTGATTATTTGTCATCGTTGGCCCAATCTGGAAAGTATACTCGAATCGTTGACCTCGAGGTGATATTAATATTACCCCAACACCTCCGCCTTAGTTGCAGGATGATCCATCAAAGAACATAGTCCATGGCGCTACGTCGACTATACTGACAGCGCCTCCACGATACTGGCTGATGAAATTGGCTATTGCCTGACCCTTAACTGCCTTAGCCGATTCGAACCTCAAGTCAAATTCTGAAAGGGCCAAGATCCATTTGCCGATCCGCCCATTGAGAATTGGCATGGACAACATATGCTTGATCACGTCTGCCTTGGAGACCACCACGCACTCTGCTAATAACGGATAATGCCTCAACTTGGTACACGAATAGAATAGGCACAGGCACAATTTCTCGGTTGGCATGTACTTTGTCTCAGGATCCAAGAGCCTTCTACTTAGATAAAATACCGCCTTTTCTTTTCCTTTAAATTCTTGAAAAAGGGCCGAGCCAATCGTATGGTTTTCGGCCATCACGTACAGCTTGAACGGCTTACCAGCCTGTGGTGGCACCAGAACAGGTGAAGACTTCATATATTCTTTGATTTGATCGAAATCCTTTTGCTGTACGTCACCCCACTTGATTCCTGATCATTCTTGAGCTTCAACAAAGGCGAGAACGGCAACACCTTTTCTGACAGGTTAACAATGAATCTCCTGATGAAATTAATCTTGCCAAGCAAGGACTGCAATTCTTTCTTGTTAGTTGACGGCACTAGCTGGTCGATGGCCTTTCTGCTCTTGCTGCCAACCTCGATTCCCTTGTGATGTACCATGAAACCCAGAAACCCACCAGCCGACACCCCAAAAGCACACTTGTCAGGATTCATCTTCAAGCCATGCTTCCGAGTGCATTCTAGGGTAGCCTTTGAATCGGTTAAGTGCTCTTTGTAGCTCTTGGACTTCACAACCACGTCATCGATGTAAATTTCAACAATCTTGATGATCAACTTATGAAAAATATAATTCATAACCCTTTGATAAGTTGCACCGGCATTTTTCAAACCAAAAGTCATTACAACCCACTCGAACAAACCGATTGCACTAGGACATCTAAATGCAGTCTTAGGAATATCTTCATCAACCATAAAAATTTGATTGTAGCCAGCATTACCATTCATGAAGCTGATGACCTGGTGCCCTGCAGCCGAATCGACTAGCATATCGGCTATCGGCATTGGGTAATCGTCCATCTGGGTAGCTCTGTTTAAATCCCTGAAATCGATGGAGACCCGTAACTTGCCATTGTTCTTGTATACAGGGACAATATTTGATACCCACTCGGCATATCGGCAAGCTTGGATGAACTTGGCTTCCAGCAATCTCTCGATCTCGGCCTTGATGTCGGGTAGCGACTCCTGCTTGAATTTTCGTGGCGGTTGCTTGAATAGCCGAAACCCAGGTTTGATAGGTAGCCTGTGCTCAACAATCGATTTGTCTAAGGCAGGCATCTCGTAGTACTCTCAGGCGAAGCAGTCCTTGTACTCTTTTAACAAATCGATTAACTCTCGCCTGAAGTCAAGGTCAAGATTGGCGGCAATGTACGTTGGCCTTGGTCTGTCACCAGGTCCGATATCCACTTCTTCGAGTTTATCGGCTGACGTAAAACCCTGTCCAAGCTTGCCCTCCGTGCTATCGATCTTGTTGTCCATTAATAAAAAGACTCAGAGCCGATTGACTGGACCAGCTGTTGACTCTCATCGTTGACCTTGATGGAGCCTTCTTCCCATGTCCTACCGAAAAAACAGACATGATCCCCGGCTTCCCAGTATGTGGCATCTGCTGCGGCAACGCTAACTGAGTCATCAGCTGGAACCACTTCAATCTCATCACCATGCCACTGGATGACGCACTGGTGCATCGTGGATGGCACACAACAGTTGGCATGGATCCAATCACGCCCGAGCAGCAAACTGTAGGATCCCTTGCTGTCAATCGCGAAGAAGGTGGTGAGCAATGTCTTCTTCCCAACTGTTAGCTCGACAATGATCACCCCTGGGTGTTAGAAGAGTTGCCCCCGAAGTCCTTGAGCATCATGTCAGTCTCGATTAAATCATCAGGGCCCTTGCCCAGCTTACGGAAGGTGGTGTAGGGCATGAGATTGACTATGGCGCCTGAAACGACCTCGATTTCCACGAAGGGAAATCCACAGGCTCGAATTGTAATTCAACAGATTGCTTGGGACAATCCATGAAATTACCCATATCTCAGTTGACACCAGGATCCATACAACGATAAATAAGTCTTACATAAATATTTATTACATCGCCACACTGGCGGAATCAACAATCAGAGAAGCTTTAGAAGATGCGGAAGCGATTCATCCTTCACGGCCAACTTGAGTGTAGCACGCGACCCTATTCCTCGTCATCATCTCCCTCGAAGTCGTACTCATTCTCGTCACCTGACAGCAAATTTATCAGTACGATTTGTACTGGCCACGGAGCCCACCTATGCAGCATTTGCTTTGTGGAAAGTGGATGCAAGGCTATACAAGCAGACCTATAGGCTGAGGTTTTCCTATGCAGCTGTAATCAATGTTTAATTAGTCAAGTTTTATCACCAGTTAACACCATTTTCCCTTTTCCCATCACCACACCTCACATACACACACCTCGCTCTCATTCGACAGGCCCAACTCCCTCTCGGGCCTATCTCAGCGGCACACTACCACAACGGGTACACTGCCGGAAAAATGTCATCCAGGGGGAGAAAAGAATATGCTCTCATCTAATAGTGGTTGCAGAAACATTAGGAAAGGTCCATAGCCAACGAGTTGACTTATGTATCGATCGATCAACCATACACTCTGCAGAGGTTTTACTACTCACAAGATTAGCCATCATCGATGCTGTACAATCATCTAGGCAGAATTCCGGGTGCTTGCTTGCCTAGGTCGGTACCACCCTACCACTCAGCCCTGGGATATTCCGGATCCAACACCGTCATGCTGAGACTGGGAGACGCAGCACCGGGCCCAACCAGTGGTACTGCGCATCTAGGACGGTACGGGAATCTCTCCATCCGTCACCGCCCACCCTTATCACCTTTCAACCTAGCAGTAGTGGTACCGCCCTACCAAGTAGTCCAGCCGTCTCCCGCCCATCAGAAGCGAGCGAGTAGCAAGGGAATCCAGATGTTTCCGGTCACTAGTCAGATCCTAGGTTGTGACCAAGCAGGCATCTCCACTTAGGGAATACTCTCCCCGTGCTATCACAGCACCTCCGTCCACGGGCTTCAAACCACCAAGGCTATCCCACCCGGAACCTCCTCAACAACTTTACCCGCCACAGGTATCTCACTTTGGGGATGCCCAGGTTGCACCCCCGGCACGACTTGCCCCATGGGCTCGTCTCACATCCCACTTGGTCGACATCAACCCTTACCACGCACCCAAGACGCACGCAGCACTCTCTCCCAGTGGTTATAATCAGTTATACACCGTCCCAATTCCACCACATAGCATATAGCAAGTAGAAAGTAGTGGAAGAGTAACAGTAAATTAAGCAGCAGCTAACCTAACAGCGGATAGCAGGGTAAAGTCTTATCAAGGCAGGGAATTCAAATATACTACCATGCAACCAATCCATACATAATCATAAAGCAATAGCAACAATGTCATTTGCAATGCGTAATAGGATCTAAGGATTTGGTGGGACGTGGCACCTTCGTAGTCGTCTCCTAGCTCTTGGAAGTAATCGTGGTCGTCTTCCTTAGTCAGATCCTCCTCCGGCTCTGAAATCGAACACGAAATAGTCGCGTCAGCGACTCCTATAGAGTATTCCAGAAAAATCCAATAAAATAAAGAGCCAAATGCACACAAACACAGTCTTAGATTGTAGATCTCATTTTTCTGAGAATTTTGATATATGGTGCGCAATTTTTGGACTTCATATGAATAAGTTATGAATTTCCGAAGATTATCCTATTTTCTGAAAATGGGAAAACTGGTTGGTTAATAGGGGCAGCTCGGGATTGGTCCACGTGGCGCGCGGGTCCAGTAGTGCGGCGTGTGTCGCCTCATCAGAACACAAACCCGAGGGTCGCCCACCAGGTGTTCCATGCTGGTTGCCAGAGAGTTGCCGGAGTTGGCGTAGCTCGGCGTGGCTCGGCGGTGGTCGGTGGTAGCTCGGCTGTGGTTGGGGTATCTCGGCGGAGCTCGGCATAGTTCGGTTTAGCTCGGCGGGGCTCGGGCGAATCGGAGATTCGGGGCGCCGAGGGTGCCGTTCTCCCGAGCTCTCCCGGGGAGGCTCGGGCGAATCGGAGATTTGGTGCGCCCGAGGGTGCCGTTCTCCCGAGGTCTCCCGCGGAGGCTCGGGCGAATCGGAAATTTGGGTGCCCGAGGGTGCCGTTCTCCCGAGGTCTCCTGTGGAGGCTCGGGCGAATCGGACATTTGGGTGCCGAGGGGGGCTGCTCTCCCGAGCTCTCCTGGTGAGGCTCGGGCGAATCGGAAATTTGGGCGCCCGAGGGTGCCGCTCTCCCGAGCTTTCCCGGTGAGGCTCGGGCGAATCGGAAATTTTGGGCGCCCGAGGGTGCCGCTCTCCCGAGGTCTCCCGCAGAGGCTCGGGCGAATCGGAAATGTGGGCGCCGAAGGGGCTGCTCTCCCGAGCTCTCCTGGGGAGGCTCGGGCGAATCGGAGATTTGGTGCTAGCAGGGGTCCAGGGCGTCTGTTCAAGGCGGCGGTGTCTCTCCGGTGCGGCGGACGATGACAGGGCGGCGATGACCATATCTCGGCAAGGCAGGGCTCGGCTTTCTAGCGGCGGTGGCGAGGCAGACTTGGCGAACCTCGGCGGCCTTTCTCCGCAGCGCGAGGCGACCGGGGGTACTCGGAACGGATCTTAAGCGAGGCGGAACCTGTCGGCGGCGATGTCGTCGCGACTGTGAGGTTCCGGCGGGGCTAAGGAGGTCTTCTAGGAGATGTATACGCGTCCAGGGTCTAAGGCGATGGTATACCAACTACTAATTTTGGCTACCGAGCTTTCCAAGGTGCTCGGCCGTGGCGGCGGCGTGTCGCCGACGACGGCGGAAGGCGGCATCGCGGCTACGAACAAGTATTGGTTCAATCGAGTGCGGTCTTGTCAAATTGGTGAGGCCAGAGAGGCATACAACACTCTTGTGGCGAACTTTAGCCATGGCATGACCTTCTTTTGGCTACGGCTCGCGGCGGCGCTCCGGTAAGGTCGCGGCGCACGCGGCCAAGGCGATTCAGGCTTCCTCTAGCGCTTAGATCCGCGTAGCTAGCTCAAGGGGGTCGTGGCCGTGCTCCACGACGCTCTAACCTATACGGTTGCTAGACGGATTGCTCGGAACGGGTGATTCGGCGTCGGAACGCGTCGGTGGTGAGCGCGCTCCGCCGAGAACGCGTCGTGCTGCGTTCTCGGTCTAGCAAGCTTGTAGTCCGGGGGTTTTGGCTGGTCGAGTGAGTGCATGGTGCAGGTGATCTTCCCGAGCCGGTATAGGCTCGTGCCTGCGCGTCCCGAGGGTGGAACGCCATGGCAAAAGCAGGGCAAGGTTCGGACATGGCGTGCGGTGGCTCACCGTGGTGTCGGTGAAGCTAGGATGGCGGTGCAGTGGCGAGTCGGAGCCGTGCAGAGCGATCGCAGTGCCGTGCCGCTCCTCGTCCGCAGCTCGGCTTCTCCTCCGTGTCCGGCTCCGGCGTGCTCCGCGGCAGCGGCGCTCCGGCAGCTTCTCCTCCTCTGCTCCGCCCTTCTCCTACGCTCTCTCTCTCGGTTTGGTGCGGTGTGCCGGTCTGTGCTGCGGTGGCGGCGAGGGGAAATGAGGGTAGGGCTTCGGGGTGCTCCAATTTATAGGCGAGCTTGGCCAGCTCCAATGGCGAACGGTCTCGATTGCGCTCGGCCGATCGAAGGGCCGTGGCTCGAGTGGATCTAGGGCTCCGGATGGCGCGGGTTCGCTTGGCGGCCAAGAAAGGAGGGGGACAGGAGGGGGACAGCGGGGTCAGGGCTCTGCCATGCGGTCGGCTGTGGGACCGGGGTCACGCCATTCGCGCGACACCCCCGGCAGGCGCGTCGCCTTCGTGAGGAAGAAGAACAGTGGGGGCGAGAGTGGCTGACAGGCGGGGCCGGGTTGGCAGCGAGCGCGAGCGCGAGCGCGTGTGTGCTGGTCGTGCGCGTGCGCTGCCGAGCCGCGACGTGGGCCGCGCGCGGTGAGATGAGGAGAGGAAGGTCGGGCGGGCTCGGGCTGGCTTGCTGGCCGAACTCTCTTTCTCCTTTTCTGATTTCAGTTTAGTGTATATATACATATATTGCCCATTTTAATTTATTGAGTAAATACAAACATAAATTGCAATAAATCCCAAATGTGATGCATAAGTTATTATTCTATTGATTGGAATTAAAATGCAAACTACACCCCTTTATTTACCAATTTCATAATGAAACCTATATGCTTGCACAAGAAAAATGGGTTTTCACAATAAATAAATGAAAAATTTTAATTGGTTGGGATTTTTAGATTGTGTGGATTTTTAGGGTTGTTACAGTCCTCCCCCCTCATTAGGATCTCGACCTCGAGATTCAGAGTTAACGTACCCATCGAAGAGGTAAGGAAACATAATCCGCAAGTCCGATTCTTTCTCCCACGTAGCTTCCCTTTCAGTGTGATTGCTCCACTGTACCTTGCACATCGGAATAGTCTTGTTTCGCGTCTCTTTGGTATCCCGTGCCAAGATCTTGATCGGATGTTCCTTGTATTCAAGTGTGTCTTGCAGGTCTAATGCATCTGTAGGAACTTGCTCCTCGGGAAGCTTCAAACACTTCCTTAGTTGCGAGACATGGAACACGGGGTGTACTCCAGATAATTCCTCCGGTAGTTCCAGCTTGTAAGCAAGCTTTCCAACCCTTTTACAGATCTTGTATGGCCCAACATATCTTGGTGCCAATTTCCCCTTCACGTGGAATCTGACAGTGCCACGAAGTGGAGATACCTTGAGGTAGACATAATCCCCAACCTCGAACTCAAGCTCTCTACGTCTTCTATCTGCATAGCTCTTTTGCCTACTCTGTGCAATCCTCAAATTCTCTCTTACTTGGGCAACACCTTCTTCTGCTTCCACAATCTTAGCAGGACCGAAGAATGTCCTCTCACCTGGTTCTGACCACATTAGTGGGGTCCTACAGGGTCTCCCATACAATGCTTCAAACGGTGACATCTTGAGGCTTGTTTGATAGCTGTTGTTGTACGAGAATTCAGCGTGGGGTAAGCAGCTTTCCCAACTGGTCTTGTATTTTATCACACAAGCTCGGAGCATATCTTCGAGAATTTGGTTCACTCTTTCTGTTTGACCGTCAGTTTGTGGGTGATAAGCCGTGCTATAGTCCAGCTTGGTTCCGATGGATTTGTGCAAGGCTTGCCAGAATCGAGACGTGAATTGTGAGCCTCGATCAGATATTATGCTTGTGGGTGCCCCGTGTAGTCTCAGAATGTGGGTTATGTATAAATCCGCCAGCCGTTCGGCATCGTAGCCAATGCTGATGGGAATGAAGTGAGTGACTTTGGTCAAACGGTCGACTACCACCCAAATCGAGTCGTGTTTCTTCTCGGTGCGGGGTAACCCAACGATAAAATCCATCGAAATGCATTCCCATTTCCATTCTGGAATTGCGAGGGGTTGTAGTAGGCCGGCTGGTCGTTGATGTTCGGCCTTGATTCTGCTGCAAGTGTCACATCGGGCTACATGCCCTGCAATGTCTGCCTTCATATTCTCCCACCAGAAGTGTTTCCTTAGATCATGGTACATCTTGGCTGACCCTGGGTGAATGCAATATTTGGAGTCATGCCCTTCTGACAGAATCTCTTCTCGTATCGCTGAATCCGTCAGTACACAGATTCTATCCTTGTACCATACAGTTCCCTGCTCATCTTCTCGGTATTCGGGGCCTCTTCCCAGCTTCATCAAACCACGGATATAGTCTATCTCAGGACAGTTCTTTTGCGCTTCACGAATTCGTGAGGTGAGATTGTACTCGACGCGAAGCTCATTTAGCATGCCATAGGAGACTACCTCGAGCTGGAATGCGTCGAACTCTCTCCTGAGCTCAGGTGGCATAGAGTTGGTGATGAGGGTATGGCAGTAGCTTTTGCGGCTAAGTGCATCAGCGACAACATTGGCCTTTCCTGGGTGATAATGGATCTCAAGATCATAGTCCTTGATGAGTTCTAGCCATCTGCGCTGCCTCATATTCAAATCTTCCTGTGTGAAGAAGTACTTCAGGCTCTTGTGGTCAGTGTAGATGTCACACTTGTTGCTTATCAGATAGTGTCTCCAAATCTTGAGTGCATGTACCACGGCTGCAAGTTCTAGGTCATGAGTCGGGTATCGCTGCTCATGCTCCTTCAACTGTCTTGAGGCATAAGCTATCACTCTTCCTTCTTGCATTAGTACACAGCCCAAACCTTGCCGAGAGGCATCACAATATACAACAAAATCCTTGTGAATATCGGGCAGGGCTAGTACAGGTGTAGTAGTGAGCTTCTCCTTCAAGGTCTGAAAACTCTTCTCACATTCAGGAGTCCATATAAACTTGTTCTCTTTCTTCAGCAAGTTGGTCATGGGTCTTGCAATCTTGGAGAAATTCTCAATAAATCTGCGATAGTATCCTGCAAGTCCCAAAAAGCTTCTAATTTCTGACACATTACAGGGTTGTTCCCACTCTTTCACAGCTTCAATTTTGGCTGGGTCTACTGCGACTCCTTCCCCTGACAGTACGTGTCCAAGGAAAGCAACTTCCTCAAGCCAGAATTCGCACTTGGAGAATTTGGCGTATAGCTGGTTGCGAGACAACCTCTCCAATACGGTCCTCAGATGATGTTCATGTTCCTCTTTTGTGGCTGAATAAACCAATATATCATCAATGAATACCACCACAAACTTGTCTAGCTCATTCATGAAGACCTTGTTCATCATGTTCATGAAGTATGCCGGAGCATTAGTGAGTCCAAATGAGACTACTGTGCACTCATACTGTCCATATCTAGTGACAAATGCAGTCTTCGGGATATCTTCTTCCCTGATCTTCATCTGATGATACCCTGATCGGAGATCGATCTTTGAGAAGTACTTGGCCTTACTCAATTGATCTAACAGATCATCGATGCGGGGCAATGGGTACTTATTCTTGACTGTAACCGCATTCAGATTCCGGTAGTCGATGCACATCCTCATCGTGCCATCCTTCTTTCTGACAAACAAAACGGGAGATCCCCAGGGCGAAGCACTAGGCCTAATGAAGCCCTTCTCCAGTAATTCTCCCAGCTGTTTCTTGAGTTCCTTCAACTCATCAGCCGACATTCTGTAGGGTCTTTTGGCAATCGGTGCAGTCCCTGGCATCAGCTCTATAACAAACTCCACATCTCTATCTGGTGGCATTCTTGGCAACTCCTCTGGAAATACGTCATTGAATTCACAGACTACTGGCACATCTCTGAATGTCAGCTCTGTTTTATCTGCTTTAGTCTCCAGGGCACATAGGAGGGCTTGGACTCTCTCGGTTTGGGGTACACATCGGACAGCTGTTCCCCAAGGGTGGGTTACCTGAACATATCTAGGTGAACAAGATATCACTCCCCGGTGTTTGGTTAGCCAGTCCATGCCTAAGATGACATCTAAGCTATTGGAGGGTAGTAGGGTTAGGTCAGCTCGAAAGTCAAGTCCCTCGATTGTGATTATCACTCCCCTACATATGTGAATGCTTCTAAAGGTTCCTAAGGGCGAGCTAGTTAGGATGGGGTTTGCTCTCGGGGTTACAGGTATGTTATGCTTTCGTGCATATGCGGATGAAATGTATGAACATGTAGCTCCCGAATCGAACAGAACTGTAGCCATGTTACCCTGAACTAGGAACGTACCGTACACAGCATCAGGTGCAGCTTCAGCTTCCTCAGCGGTCATGTGGTTCAGTCTTCCTCGGGTAGCAGATCCCCGGTTCGGTGTGCCCTGTGCAGCTGCTGGTGCGCGGTTGAGGTCGGGGCACACAGCCACACGGTGTCCAGGCTTTCCGCATCCGAAGCAAGTGAAGGGCGCACTGCCTGCTGTAGCTGTCGCAGGAGCCTTCCAATTGCTTGTCCTTGGCGTGTTGGTAGCGGGGGCGGGTGTGTTCTGCACAGCTCGAGTCGGCGCAGGGTAGGTCTGAGCGGGGCGGTGATAGTTGCTGCTGTTGGTACCACCACGGCTCGTTCCCGAAGAAGGTCCCTGGCGGGTTCGGAAAGACGGAGGTGCACCCGTTCGCTGTCTCTGGGGTGGAGCAGTGCGAGCGGGTCCCTCAGAGCGGCGCTTCTTTCCCCTGTTCTGGGCCTCGAATTCCAGTCGTGCTTCCATGCGATCCTTCTCGATCTCAATACAGCGGTCAATCAGCTCACGCAGAGTGTAGCTCTTGTTCCCTGACAGAGCCAACCTGATCTTGGTCTGAAATCCCTTCCTGTAGTAGTACATCTTTTCCTTCTCGGAACTCACGCAAGACGCAGGTGCGTAGCGGAGCAAGCAGTTGAAGCGGGTGGTGTACTCGTGGATCCGGTCAGCTCCCTGGGAGATGTTGCGAAACTCGTTCTCCTTGGCCTCCATGACTCCCTCAGGAATGTGGTGGTCACGGAAAGCCTCGGTGAACTCATCCCAGTCAATGCGGGCTGGGTCCTCGTGAGCGCTGGTGTAGTTGTCCCACCATGCCCGTGCAGCACCGGTCAGCTGGTGGCTAGCAATCCCAACACACTCCTCGTCGGAGCAAGTGGTCAGGTCCAGCTTCTTCTCCATCTCCTTAAGCCAATCGTCGGCAGCGAGAGGATCGCTGTCGGTCCCGTCGAAGGTAGGTGGCCTCAGCTTCAGGAAACCCTCCAGTTTCCTTTGGAAGTCATTCTGGGGTGGCCCGTGGTGCCTGTTCATCCCAGTAGCTATGGCATTCAGCAGCTGGGTCTGCTGAGCCATCACTTCCGCCAATGTCGGTGGCGGCGGCGGTGGCGGTGGCGGAGGCACGTTCTCGCCTTGTGGTGGCGGATCGATCACCGGCGGTGCATCCTCTGCCCGGCGCAGCTCTTCCTCCAGGTTAACTCCAGCACGTCTGCCAGCTGGGCGTCCACGGTTGCGACCACGCCCACGTCCTGGCGCAGGCGCAGGGGAGGGCTGACGGTTCTCCAGGCGCGCGGAACGTCTCATTGACATCTGAAGTTATTAGGTACGTGCTCAGTGCAGTAATAATCTTGTAGTGGTTTAAGTAGGAGTTAGATGTTTTCAACGATTTAAATGAATTAAAACATTTTTCATGCTATCCTACACTCAACCAAAGAAGCATAAAGAACCATAAGAAGCATAAGATCCAAATGTCACTCATCACATGGTTATTATTATATAAAGGATGTTCCTAGCTGCTAAGAAGATCGTGCTATGCGCAGATAGCCAAATGACAGGACAACTCATGGTATCACTAGTCTAAGGGCCACGCAGGGTCCCATAAGCTACTGGTGCATAAGGTCAATGGCCATTTGATCGGGATCTCAATAGTGCCGTCGTGCAGTGGACAAAGTGGTGGTCCAAGGCTGGTCATCTGCAAATTTTTCAAGAAACGGATTAGCAGGTCCTTGTATTAGATAAGCCATTGCATAAAAAGTGAATGCAAGGTCGGTAATATAACCGAAAGAGAGTCCATTTTCTATGGGTCTCGTCCTACAGTCAAGTATGGCTCTGATACCAACTGAAACGACCTCGATTTCCACGAAGGGAAATCCACAGGCTCGAATTGTAATTCAACAGATTGCTTGGGACAATCCATGAAATTACCCATATCTCAGTTGACACCAGGATCCATACAACGATAAATAAGTCTTACATAAATATTTATTACATCGCCACACTGGCGGAATCAACAATCAGAGAAGCTTTAGAAGATGCGGAAGCGATTCATCCTTCACGGCCAACTTGAGTGTAGCACGCGACCCTATTCCTCGTCATCATCTCCCTCGAAGTCGTACTCATTCTCGTCACCTGACAGCAAATTTATCAGTACGATTTGTACTGGCCACGGAGCCCACCTATGCAGCATTTGCTTTGTGGAAAGTGGATGCAAGGCTATACAAGCAGACCTATAGGCTGAGGTTTTCCTATGCAGCTGTAATCAATGTTTAATTAGTCAAGTTTTATCACCAGTTAACACCATTTTCCCTTTTCCCATCACCACACCTCACATACACACACCTCGCTCTCATTCGACAGGCCCAACTCCCTCTCGGGCCTATCTCAGCGGCACACTACCACAACGGGTACACTGCCGGAAAAATGTCATCCAGGGGGAGAAAAGAATATGCTCTCATCTAATAGTGGTTGCAGAAACATTAGGAAAGGTCCATAGCCAACGAGTTGACTTATGTATCGATCGATCAACCATACACTCTGCAGAGGTTTTACTACTCACAAGATTAGCCATCATCGATGCTGTACAATCATCTAGGCAGAATTCCGGGTGCTTGCTTGCCTAGGTCGGTACCACCCTACCACTCAGCCCTGGGATATTCCGGATCCAACACCGTCATGCTGAGACTGGGAGACGCAGCACCGGGCCCAACCAGTGGTACTGCGCATCTAGGACGGTACGGGAATCTCTCCATCCGTCACCGCCCACCCTTATCACCTTTCAACCTAGCAGTAGTGGTACCGCCCTACCAAGTAGTCCAGCCGTCTCCCGCCCATCAGAAGCGAGCGAGTAGCAAGGGAATCCAGATGTTTCCGGTCACTAGTCAGATCCTAGGTTGTGACCAAGCAGGCATCTCCACTTAGGGAATACTCTCCCCGTGCTATCACAGCACCTCCGTCCACGGGCTTCAAACCACCAAGGCTATCCCACCCGGAACCTCCTCAACAACTTTACCCGCCACAGGTATCTCACTTTGGGGATGCCCAGGTTGCACCCCCGGCACGACTTGCCCCATGGGCTCGTCTCACATCCCACTTGGTCGACATCAACCCTTACCACGCACCCAAGACGCACGCAGCACTCTCTCCCAGTGGTTATAATCAGTTATACACCGTCCCAATTCCACCACATAGCATATAGCAAGTAGAAAGTAGTGGAAGAGTAACAGTAAATTAAGCAGCAGCTAACCTAACAGCGGATAGCAGGGTAAAGTCTTATCAAGGCAGGGAATTCAAATATACTACCATGCAACCAATCCATACATAATCATAAAGCAATAGCAACAATGTCATTTGCAATGCGTAATAGGATCTAAGGATTTGGTGGGACGTGGCACCTTCGTAGTCGTCTCCTAGCTCTTGGAAGTAATCGTGGTCGTCTTCCTTAGTCAGATCCTCCTCCGGCTCTGAAATCGAACACGAAATAGTCGCGTCAGCGACTCCTATAGAGTATTCCAGAAAAATCCAATAAAATAAAGAGCCAAATGCACACAAACACAGTCTTAGATTGTAGATCTCATTTTTCTGAGAATTTTGATATATGGTGCGCAATTTTTGGACTTCATATGAATAAGTTATGAATTTCCGAAGATTATCCTATTTTCTGAAAATGGGAAAACTGGTTGGTTAATAGGGGCAGCTCGGGATTGGTCCACGTGGCGCGCGGGTCCAGTAGTGCGGCGTGTGTCGCCTCATCAGAACACAAACCCGAGGGTCGCCCACCAGGTGTTCCATGCTGGTTGCCAGAGAGTTGCCGGAGTTGGCGTAGCTCGGCGTGGCTCGGCGGTGGTCGGTGGTAGCTCGGCTGTGGTTGGGGTATCTCGGCGGAGCTCGGCATAGTTCGGTTTAGCTCGGCGGGGCTCGGGCGAATCGGAGATTCGGGGCGCCGAGGGTGCCGTTCTCCCGAGCTCTCCCGGGGAGGCTCGGGCGAATCGGAGATTTGGTGCGCCCGAGGGTGCCGTTCTCCCGAGGTCTCCCGCGGAGGCTCGGGCGAATCGGAAATTTGGGTGCCCGAGGGTGCCGTTCTCCCGAGGTCTCCTGTGGAGGCTCGGGCGAATCGGACATTTGGGTGCCGAGGGGGGCTGCTCTCCCGAGCTCTCCTGGTGAGGCTCGGGCGAATCGGAAATTTGGGCGCCCGAGGGTGCCGCTCTCCCGAGCTTTCCCGGTGAGGCTCGGGCGAATCGGAAATTTTGGGCGCCCGAGGGTGCCGCTCTCCCGAGGTCTCCCGCAGAGGCTCGGGCGAATCGGAAATGTGGGCGCCGAAGGGGCTGCTCTCCCGAGCTCTCCTGGGGAGGCTCGGGCGAATCGGAGATTTGGTGCTAGCAGGGGTCCAGGGCGTCTGTTCAAGGCGGCGGTGTCTCTCCGGTGCGGCGGACGATGACAGGGCGGCGATGACCATATCTCGGCAAGGCAGGGCTCGGCTTTCTAGCGGCGGTGGCGAGGCAGACTTGGCGAACCTCGGCGGCCTTTCTCCGCAGCGCGAGGCGACCGGGGGTACTCGGAACGGATCTTAAGCGAGGCGGAACCTGTCGGCGGCGATGTCGTCGCGACTGTGAGGTTCCGGCGGGGCTAAGGAGGTCTTCTAGGAGATGTATACGCGTCCAGGGTCTAAGGCGATGGTATACCAACTACTAATTTTGGCTACCGAGCTTTCCAAGGTGCTCGGCCGTGGCGGCGGCGTGTCGCCGACGACGGCGGAAGGCGGCATCGCGGCTACGAACAAGTATTGGTTCAATCGAGTGCGGTCTTGTCAAATTGGTGAGGCCAGAGAGGCATACAACACTCTTGTGGCGAACTTTAGCCATGGCATGACCTTCTTTTGGCTACGGCTCGCGGCGGCGCTCCGGTAAGGTCGCGGCGCACGCGGCCAAGGCGATTCAGGCTTCCTCTAGCGCTTAGATCCGCGTAGCTAGCTCAAGGGGGTCGTGGCCGTGCTCCACGACGCTCTAACCTATACGGTTGCTAGACGGATTGCTCGGAACGGGTGATTCGGCGTCGGAACGCGTCGGTGGTGAGCGCGCTCCGCCGAGAACGCGTCGTGCTGCGTTCTCGGTCTAGCAAGCTTGTAGTCCGGGGGTTTTGGCTGGTCGAGTGAGTGCATGGTGCAGGTGATCTTCCCGAGCCGGTATAGGCTCGTGCCTGCGCGTCCCGAGGGTGGAACGCCATGGCAAAAGCAGGGCAAGGTTCGGACATGGCGTGCGGTGGCTCACCGTGGTGTCGGTGAAGCTAGGATGGCGGTGCAGTGGCGAGTCGGAGCCGTGCAGAGCGATCGCAGTGCCGTGCCGCTCCTCGTCCGCAGCTCGGCTTCTCCTCCGTGTCCGGCTCCGGCGTGCTCCGCGGCAGCGGCGCTCCGGCAGCTTCTCCTCCTCTGCTCCGCCCTTCTCCTACGCTCTCTCTCTCTGTTTGGTGCGGTGTGCCGGTCTGTGCTGCGGTGGCGGCGAGGGGAAATGAGGGTAGGGCTTCGGGGTGCTCCAATTTATAGGCGAGCTTGGCCAGCTCCAATGGCGAACGGTCTCGATTGCGCTCGGCCGATCGAAGGGCCGTGGCTCGAGTGGATCTAGGGCTCCGGATGGCGCGGGTTCGCTTGGCGGCCAAGAAAGGAGGGGGACAGGAGGGGGACAGCGGGGTCAGGGCTCTGCCATGCGGTCGGCTGTGGGACCGGGGTCACGCCATTCGCGCGACACCCCCGGCAGGCGCGTCGCCTTCGTGAGGAAGAAGAACAGTGGGGGCGAGAGTGGCTGACAGGCGGGGCCGGGTTGGCAGCGAGCGCGAGCGCGAGCGCGTGTGTGCTGGTCGTGCGCGTGCGCTGCCGAGCCGCGACGTGGGCCGCGCGCGGTGAGATGAGGAGAGGAAGGTCGGGCGGGCTCGGGCTGGCTTGCTGGCTGAACTCTCTTTCTCCTTTTCTGATTTCAGTTTAGTGTATATATACATATATTGCCCATTTTAATTTATTGAGTAAATACAAACATAAATTGCAATAAATCCCAAATGTGATGCATAAGTTATTATTCTATTGATTGGAATTAAAATGCAAACTACACCCCTTTATTTACCAATTTCATAATGAAACCTATATGCTTGCACAAGAAAAATGGGTTTTCACAATAAATAAATGAAAAAATTTAATTGGTTGGGATTTTTAGATTGTGTGGATTTTTAGGGTTGTTACAGCGCCACCATCCACGAGCATCTTGGTCATGGGCATCCCATCGACATATCCTTTGAGGTACAGAGCCTTCAAGTGCCGGTGCTTGGGCGGCTTGTCAAAGGTGGCCTGCTGTGCAAAGACCAACCTGGCAGCGCCTTGCTCAGATTCTGACTCACCAGAATCAGAGAGAACTTCAACCTTCCTGGCGCAGGGTGCTCTGAACTCAGCCGGGAGCACAAAAACCATCTGTGCATCGGCTGTCGCCTTCCCTTTGTCTTGAGGAGGCTTCTCTCGCCAGATCTGCTTCGAACGGCCTTCTGCCTTGAGTTCCCTATTCCTGAGGTGCTGTACGCAGCGTCGTTGGCTCTTGGTCAGGTCTCCTGGGCACCACTGGTTCTCCTGCCAGACCGGTTCTTGGTGATCGACTGTTGCCTCATCGAGCCGATCACGCAGGTCCCTTTTTTCTCGCCGATCCAGCATGTCATTAGGGCGTCCGAGCCTCTCATGCATGGACCGGCGGTTGGTATGAGAATGCTTGTACTCTCTGTATTGATCGCTTCATTCCGGGCAATTGCGCAGAGTCGGCAACCTCAGACCTTCGTTCCAGCAATGCCTGAAGAATGGGCAATGCCAGTGGCTTTCTTCTTCCTCCCGACGGCGAGCCAGCTCTTCTTGGTAATGGGCTTCTTCCTCGTCACGAGCCCACCTACGATACTCTTCTTCTTCGAGCTGTCTCCGGTGGGTCTTCTCCTTCTCCCGTCGCCATTTGTTCAATAGATCACCGGATGTGGGCCTGGTCTTCCTAGTGCCGCTGGACTCCCCTTTCTCATACCGGCCCTGGTTCTGCTCCCTGTTCTTCCTGATTGTAACACCCGGAAATTTTCAATTTTTGAAATAGGAATTTAATTTGATTTATTCATGCAATTGATTGAGCATTTAATATATAGAATAATATTTTTTGTGAATTAAAATAAACTCTAGGGCATAGAAACATGTTATGTTGCATACATGCCGCTGCACATATTTATTTCCTGAGATTTGATTGGATTTTGCAAGGGTACAAAACTTAGTTTGAAAAGCCATTTGGAAAACAAATTTGAAAATGAATTGAGAAAATTAGAAAAGGGAAAACTCCCTCCCCTTCTCTGCAGGCCGAGCCGGCCCATCCCCTCTCCTCCTTCTTCGCATGGGCCGAGCCGGCCAGGTCGAAGCCCAGCAGCACCACCGGCCCGTGTGCATGCTGGAGCCCCATCCCTCTCCGTCTGTGACTGACACACGGGGCCCACAAGTCATCTTCCTCCTCCTCCTGCTCGTGTTCGAAGCGGACATGGCCGCGCCGTAACCACCCCGGCCTCCTCTCTTGGCGTGGCCGAGTCCATCCCGTGTATGCCTCCACTGGCCCATAAAAGGAAGCCGCGACCCCCTCCCTCTACCGCTGACGTGTAGGGCCCGCTGCCCCGCGCCATCCCCTTCCTCCAGTCGGAGTCCGAGCGGAGCACGAGCGCCGCCTCTAACAGAAGGCAACCGCCGGATTTTTCGGCCGAGTCCGTCCCAAGTACGCCTCCCTCGCGCCCCTATATAGGTCGGCCGAGCCCTGCCGTCCCTCCCCACAAGTTCCCGAGCAAGCCACGCCCTCCAATCTTGCCCTAGCCGCCGCCCCGAGCTCCGCCGCCACCGTCGATTTCTCCTCGGGAAGACTTCTCCGTCGAAATTAGTTGTTCTCCAAGCTTCGCAGCAAGGTCAGGAACCTTTCCGACCCCTTCTCCCTCGGTTTTGTGCACTACAGCCATGATGCCGAGCTTCGCCGCCACCATAGTTCCGCCATCTAGCTCGCCGCATCCTCCCCGAGCTACCCCTGTGGCAACCGAAACCATAGATAGGTTCAGCTTGAACTCCTCTTGCTTCCCGACCAGGTCCCGAGGTGTGCCGAGCTTCCTAGCCCCGAAAACGCCGTCTCCGGCCATCTTGCCGGCGAGGAATCGGCCGGGCGCCGCCCGACTCCGGCGACCAGAGCCGTCCCTCTTTTCCCGAGCTACCTGCGCCGTCCACGGCCGATCCAACGGCTCACAGTGAGAGATACCCTTTCGCCGGCACTTTTGCAAAAGAGCCCCTGAGCTTTTTAATGTTCTAACCCGCGGTCCTTTGGCGTATTTCTCAGATTACGCTTTTCTATTTAGAAGACGTATTTTCCTCGGTTTAGATTCAAAAATACGTTTTCAATATTTACAGATTTGCCACTCAGTTTATTTCGGCCATATTTTATTCGTTTTAGCTCCGATTTGATCCGTTCAAGTCTCGTTAGATTCGTAATTTTGTAATCTACCTAATGATGCTACTGTTACTCATGTTTTCAACTTTTAAAATTCGAGATTAGATTTAATCTATTATTTTATTAAAGTAAAACTTGTTTATTTCATAACTTTCCCGTTTGAACTCCGATTTGTATGAACTATATATCGTTGGAATCGTAGCGACGCGTAGATTATTTTTATACACTTTTCAATCTATTTTTCCATTATTGGTGTACTATTTCTAATATAGATCTTGTTTGCTTCATGTATGATTGCTACGATGATTGTGTGGTGATTTTATGATCGAGTTCAGACGGTGAGCAATATGTAGGTGATCAAGAGTACACGGAGGATCCAAGTTCTCCAGAGCACTTTGATCAAGGCAAGTATAGCATGGACCATCCTTGTTGCCTATTCACCTTAATCACTAAATTCATGATGCATGTGTCTACCTTGGCAACCATAGTATTTATTCCTAAGTTTTGATCACTTGATCCTTGTTACCTATGAGATTGCATTTGAGTAGTGATGCTAGCGCTTGATGATGCCATGATCTTATGAACTTGATTAATTAATTATGAGATAAAGATTAAAAGATGCTTTTTAGCAACATGGACTAAGGACTTATCTGTAAGTATGACACCGGGACTTACAGCGCAACCATGGGGGCTATATGGCTCTGGCTTTAGTCAAGTATGGAGTTACTTTCTACCATGCTATTAATCTTGAAAGGTTCCTTGCCGAGCTGGTTGTTTTGCGGCTCCTGTCCTTGTGTGTACTGCTGCGTGTGTGTGCCACTTGGAAGGAGGGCTCTACCGCCCCTTGCCATTGCGCCTGGATTGATTAGTGACATGTTAGCGAGGCTTTTGAAAGACTTCATAGTGAACCCCGCCGATCTACCTTGGTAGTGGATCGAGAGGCTGATCACCTCGAGAAAAAGGGTAAATCACGACTCATGGTGAAAGTGTGCAACCTCTGCAGAGTGTAAAACTGATATATCAGCCGTGCTCACGGTCACGAGCGGCCTTGGACGTCTTACAGGAATTTAACTAATTGAATATTGATTTATTTGAAGTTTCTATTGATGTTTATTCCATATTAATTATCATGTTTATATGATCATGCAAATCTTGTTCCTTGGTATAATCTATTGCTGCTACTCGAATTGCTAAAATGTGATCAACTAAAAGCAACCGCTGTCAACCTGTGTCTTGCCTTATTTGAGCCTCATAAACCCATGTTATTCTTGTTGAGTACGACATGTACTTACGCTTGCTTTATTTTTCATATTTGGATAAAAATCCCGGATGGGTAACAGATGACTATGAGGATTCTTCTGAGGATTATTAGGATTGTGTTCACCAGTCAACTATTCCCTGTGGAATGGAGATTCCGCGAGAGAGTTATCTATATTATTCCGCTATTATTAATGTAAAGACTCTGTGATATTATTCGTTATATATTGAACCTTGTGATGGTACTATCTAATTTGTCGCTTATGTGTGTGATTGATCTCTGGGCGCACATAAGTTGGTTCATTCAATTTTATCCTTAAAATTGGGTGTGACACTGATCATTGCTAGCTCCTCAGCCGATATCTGCATATCGGGATCGACTGATGCGTTGCCCCTGGCTCGGTTGGAAGTCAGAACCCTCATCTTGCCCGCGGGTGCTGATACCTCGACCATATTCTGGCCCTTTGGGATCGGGAACTTGTCAATCTTCATCTTCCCCTTAGGCGGGCTGTCAAACTTCAGTAGGCCACGCGAAATGGCTCTCTGAATCTGCATTCTGAAAGCGCGACACCCGTTGGTGTCATGAGTAGTGACGCCATGGTACTGGCAGAATCTCTTCCCCTCCAATTCCTCAGGAGAAGGTTTCACGTAATCGGCAGGGAACGTGATCTGCCCAACACTGACCAATAAATCGAACAATTTGTCTAGCTTGCGCGTATCAAAATCGTACTGATCATCAGCGCTCCAGTTCTTGGACACGGCCATGGGCTTCTTGCCCCACTTTAGATCAACAGCGGCGATTTCATCTTCGTCTTCGTCATCGGAGTCTGAATTGCTGATGAAAGCCGTCTGCTTGTATCTCCCCTCCTTACGGAAGGTTTGAGCTTGTAACTCCAGCACAGTTACTCTCTGCAATACCTAGCTAACGCTGTCAAAATCAACGCCCACCAGCTTTTCTTGAATGTGCGGGAGCATTCCACCAATCACCAAGTGGGCGAGCTGCTTATCAGATAAGTTCAATGAATAGCACATGTTTCTAGTCTCTCTGAAGCGCTTGATGAAGGCCGGCCCAGTTTCGCTACTCTTCTGACGCATGCTGGTCAGATCAACAATAGTTTTCTCGCCAGTGCCCGAGAAGAAGTAGCTATGAAATTTGCTCTCCAAATCCGCCCAGTTTTGAATCGACCCGAGCTCCAAGGTGGTGAACCAACTGAGCGCCGGTCCGGTCAACGATAGTGAGAAAAAGTGGACCCTATGGGCTTCCTCGTATGACGCCTCTCCAAGCTGGGTCAGGTATCGGCTAATGTGCTCAATGGTGGACACATCATCTTGCCCATTGAACTTGGTGAAATCCGGCATGCGATACCTCTGTGGCAATGCGACGCGATCAAACCACTCAGGGTAGGGTCGCCTGTATCTGATCGAGACCCTAGCCTTCAGCTGTAAGCCGAATTGGTCCCTGAGCATAGCACTCATCTTGTTTACCAGTTCATCTTGAGGCGATCGGGTGTAGCCAGGATGCGGCGCCACCGAGAGCTCTGAATAAGTGTGCCCAAAGTGATAACCCGGAGTGGGCCCAGTCTCTGGCGAGGGGTTGGTCTCAGCCACAGGCGGCGTATTCCCAATTGCCCGCATGAAAGCGGCAATCTGCTCAGGAGAATAGTCTCTATAAAACTTGGGAGCTGAAGCTATTTTTGGAGCCGATCCCATCGTCATGTCGAGACCCTGACCAGATTTCTTTGGTGGAATCGGCTGTTGTGGAGGAGGATTGGAGGTTCCAGCCGCTGCCCCTGACTTAGAGTCTTCTGGTGGTATGCCGAAGTATGCCGGGCCCAGAGATTCCCAATCTTGCCTGTTGATGACGGTCTTCATAATGTGATAAAATGTTTGCAGGAAGACATTGTAATGATGTCCAACTGCCTGGTGAGAGGTAGACCAAATAGTGCTCTGAATGAACTCCTTCAACTCATCATCTCCCTTGTCGCTATGGCCATGCGTGATCCATCTTGGATAGAGGTTCTTCTTGACCACGTGACCGTCGCGAGTCTTGGCAGACGAGAGCAGACAGGCATCAACGAATTCCTCGATGATCTGATCGAGCACCAGAGCATCTTCAGGATCGATCTCTTCGCGCTTGACTGTGATGACGCCGTCATCCCTGGGAGCAGCAGTCTCCAGAGCCTTTCCTTTCGTCATGATTGAAACGTGTCCCACCGGACGTGCTAAAAAGTGTGTTGGAACAAAATGTGGTTCCTCGTGCACAACACACCAGCGAAGCCGGATGCGATCTCAGGAGCATCGGAGCTTCTAAGATCCAGTTAGCTTCAAATCCGTTTTGAGAGTACCGATGACTCTTAGGCGTGCCAGTCAATTTGACCTGCAATTTGACAAGGAAGAAGATAATCAGTAATCATAAGGCGGAACTAGCCGGTGGGTACAGGTAGTTCCAACTATATGGCTCTGAGAGCCGATTTAATCAGAAATCGACTAGAGAGTCGATTCTGGCGTACATGCAGGTTTTTTCCAACAAGACGATCATTGAATTGATGTATAATCGATTAACATGTAATGACATTCTTCATTAAACTAGTTTATGCAGAAAGCTATAACAGATCGAGATGCAATCGATTAACATAAACAGATAAAAATATCCAATACAGTCTATTTGAATGTCAAACAGACAGAAATCGGCTATTTAGCCGATTTGGCTGAATACGATCGATTAACTGATGTTTCTCATGAAAGCATAGATGCATCGGCTACTTAGCCGATCCAGGGTCCGTGAAGCAGAAGGCTTGGCGGTGACCGAAATCACAAGTCAATCCATAAGAATATAGAACTAGTCTAGTAGGCCGGCGGTTCTATATCCATACGAATCTGCTCTTGCCAAGTCCCCTCAACACGTGCGAGCAAGACCGTGATAATACTGGCCACCGAAGCAATTATCATGACTAAGTATAATATGAATAAAACAATATGAATATTTTTCATGTAGATCTAACGCCAATATTATACAAATCTTGCTCGGGCAAAGAGATGTTATCTACAACTAATAAAACTAAAGAGGAGACAAAACTTTGGTGCGACATTTGCTTTTGTTTTCCGTCTGCCCACCGCCCGTGCGATCCCACGCGCGCGCCTTCTGCCCTTCTCTGCCTCCGCACGCCACCACGCACACCGCACAGGTTCGATTCCCATCCCTCACCTCATTTTTTTCTTTCTTTCTGAGAAAATAAAGAAAACTCCCTCCCAGCCACGAGCCCCCGATGCGACGCATCGATCCTCCCATGGTGCGCCGCCACCGCCGCTCCAGCCCCCGCCTTCTCTTCCCCTCTCTCACTCCCTCTATCCCGGCGTTACAGGGGTGACGATGCCCCCTGTTCGCGGTGCGGCAGCGCACGCACGCCCAGTCCCCGAGCACGTCGCGGCGGAGCAGCGAACGGGCTCCGCCGGCATGGCCTGGTCGCGACAGTGTTCGCGGCTCCGCTTTTCCTCGCGCCCGCCGTTGGTCGGTTTGGCCCCTCTCCCTCCCCCCCTCTCTCTCTGCCCACTTCTTCCCTGTCCTGCATCTCGCACACGCACGCATGGCGGCGGCGGACGCCGGCCACCTGCGCCGCCCTCACTTGGTCTACGGATGAGGCGTGCGGCCGGCCAGGCTCACTTAATCAATTTTTCCTCTTTACCTCTCTATTTCCATCTTCCATTGCTCTGTCTGGTCTGGTTGCCTTTTGGGTTTTGTCCGTGTGTTTTTTCTAATAATCATTTTGTTGTTTCTCCAGTACGAATGCTATGGTGATTATTCGTAACATTGTGCATTTTGTGGTTCTACTGGCACTGGTAGTGTAGAGCAACTTCTTTTGGAATCTAGAAATCAATCCATGTAGAGGGCTGTGAAGTCTTCTTTCATGTGTTTTTTTTTCTGTTGTAAACTTACCACACTTTGTTCTTAATTTCTGTTGTGCAGGTCTCGATTGCAAGAACATGTAACTGCATCTATGCACTGCTGCAGTAGTGCCAGAGGGATATTGAGTTCAGGGAATCAACTAATGATCAGCGGCAGCAGTGAGCCTTGCAACTTCCTGGCTTTTTTTGTTAACATAGTTGCACGTACAAATGGACAAATGTTTTGTTATGAATAATTTGAATTTTCTATAGCACTATCACATACTGAAAACTACACCCTGTAAACACTGTTTGCTCCATTTCCTTGCTATCTTCATCGTTCACCAGAGGATCTTAATGCTTTCCAAATTTCTCAGCATGGTAGAAAGATAATTTAAGCTAATAATATGAGTGGACTTACTTGGCAAATTTACGGAAAAGTCTCTACAATGGACCAGAATCTCTTCTTTGTGGTCGGATGTGTTCGATTCTACTTGGTTGAGGTGCATGGAAGAATCAAGCCAGGAAGTTTGTAGCACTAGGTACAAAAATATAATTTTCCCTAATTAATAGACCTGTGTTAGATTGCAACTTTCCTGCATTTGATTAAGGATCTTATAGAGTAATTGGCAATTGCCATCTGTGAAGAACCCAATATATACTCAAAAAAAGGAAAATTGCTCACACATATCTGATTCACAGTTTTCTTTTCTCATGTCTTGAATTCTTATTTAGATCCTGCAGATCATTTCGTGTATTTCTTGGTTGCAGATCAACACCAGGCCAATGTTGAATTTAGATTTATTGTGCCAGTATTTGGTGTGCTAGGGAGGACAGTGGCACCATATCTTTTTGATTCCATCAGTACACCTATATTCTTGCTAAGGTGAGCCAAGATTTGTTAAAAGGTAAGGAAATGCTTCAATCTCATGGCTTCATTACCATTTTCTAATGTTTTATTTTTTGTGTGGGTTGCCTTTATTGGAAAAGTTGAAAACGTCCAGTTTGTTGAGCATATTTAAGAAGCTATCCGGCACATTGTAGACCTTCCAAGCTCAAATATCAAGGTAATAATCTATCATTATAACATATTCAATTTTGTAGAATCTTCAAAATTTACCCTAATATATAGAAGAATTGATCAATCACTCTACAGGAGTCAGGGAGGCCAGATAGGGATCACCCTCCTAGGCTGGTGGCACGAGCCTGCCACCAACACATCACAGGATGAAGCTGCTGCAGTGAGGATGAATGAGTTTCATAATCGGATGGTCAACAGTAGCACTGAACTTCCATTATCTATTTGTTCCTATCAGCATCAGGCACATTAGAGCTTTACAATTTGTTATTACAGTAATAATTATAAATCTGAATTTGGCAGCATATGTGAAACAGAAAAAGGCATCCGTTGGTGTCCGGGAAGGCGGGGAGTACCGCCGGTGATGAGAAGGGTGGGCAATTCATTGCTGGTTTTATCCGTGAAGGATTTAGCGAAAGTGTGTGGGTCTTTAAGACTTTGTGGGGCTCATTCTCACTACCTTATCCTATGAGCTCGGGTGTCATAGATAACTCACGTAATTCAGTTTTAGTCATTTTACTGCATCACGGGGATGTTTATACAGTGCATAGAGTTTGTGAGTCTACGACACGTGATGTTATTAATTTTACAAACTTTACTTTTTGATTAAATATCATTTAACGTCGATGTTTAATTGCACATGATTTTATCTTATCTTACGATCTGCGCGTGTTTTTAGTACAAAAGTTTATCTATACGAATATCTTACTTTTAGCATTATTAGTTGTGGGAGACTTTGTTTTAAGGTTATTTTTCAAGATACGTAATATTACCCATGTGACAGGCACAATATATTACGAGATGGTATGTATGAAGATGTGGTAGAACTTATTTATAGATTTATAATGCATAAAAGAAATAGATATTGAAGATTTCTTTCTACCGACATAAAATATTATCTTAGCTGTAGCACGGAACAATAGAGTTTTTGAGCATGTGACGCCTCATTCTTCACGTTTGTTTTAATTTTATGAAGTTTGCCTTTTAGATTAAGTGTCACTTCAAGTCTGATATTTAATTTCTTAATATTATTATCTTTTCGTGCGATCCGTATGTTTTTTACAAAACTATAGTTGTCCCGTAGCAACGCACGAGCATGCTACCTAGTATGAATAAATAAACAATGGATAACAGATAACATCACGATAATTTAGTGAATCTAACTAAATTGCCAATTTAGTTAGAGACAATAACTAATTCATGCACATTGTCATGCTTAACCTAAGCCCTCGTCCACCGGATGACACTAAACATAGGTTAAACAAGTAAACAAACATGAATCGATAACTAATCCTCATTTGATCTAAGTCCACGTCCACCGGATGACGTTAAACTTATACCAAATAAGAATCGACCCCGATCTACCGTGCTCCCATGTCCACCGGATGACATTAAGGAGGCAAAGCTTAGCGAGGCATGACGGTACTTACAAGCAAGCCTGCGTCCACCGGATGATACTCAGCCCAATTGAAGAACTCGCCGAGATCTATGTTACTCTTACTCCTAAGGGTTTGGCCGGAGCCGAAAGTTGTGTTGTATTGATGTGTTTTTTGTTATAATGGCCGGGGGTTTATATTTATACCTAGGGCTCGACGACAAAATAGAGTCCTAGTCAAATTACAACTCGAAACAATTATGAAAACTAATAAACTCTCCTAAACTAAAGGTAACTTGGAGCCCAATCCTTTTCTTTCTCTAATGGACTCCGAACATGATTCCTGGCTGAAAACTCGTGCTGACGTCATCAAATCGGCTAATCTCCTCAACCGCACCGTCTTCGTTTCGGCCCACAATCGATTCCGTGACCCGATCGACTATCTCTGTCTTAGCCTCCGTCCCGAAAATCGGTTATCTGCACTTGGCGTCGTTTATCTGCACCCAGTCCAGATTTTGGCGTAAACAGAATGTAAATACTTGCTCCCCTATTTGTATGTGCATATGAAATAATAATATGTAAATGCGCGATTCAAATGCAACAAACATGTTTATGAGCGTGCTGCCCCTATTTGTAAGCTTATCATGTTTTTTAACTTAATTTTTCAACTATTTTCTTATCCAATTCATAGTCTTTTCATTTCTCTCTCTCTCATTAAGTACCACAAAAGAAGTGGGTGAAGAGTATGATCATTAGGAAAACATGGTCAAGAAGTCAATTTTGGTTCAGTCTAGCAAACTTTCATGAGATATTTGTTAGCGGACCTTAATGACATATTTTTACCGCCAATTAGAGACAAAAAAAGGAGAGAACTAAATATTTATACGCACATGTACCTTTACTATTGACCAAATTTCGCTTGTATTGGTAGAATCAACACCTTTTAGGGATCAAGGCCAAATATAAGAGAATCATGTCAAAAGACACCATTTAGGAAAGCCCACAATTGTGTATCCAAGTGAAAGGTTCTTGTTTGGTTTTGGCAATTGAGTGACAACTTAGGTGGACTAATATGTGTTTAAGTATTGATTACACAGGTGATTAGTCCACAGGTACATGTGTGTGAGCATCTATGCCATGGAGGTGGAAATGGCTTGGAGATGATGCTTAGCTCACACATATGGTATGAAGGAGCTAAACGCATGAGACATGACATGGAGTCATGTGGCTAGGTGGAGAAGATCAAGACAAGGCTTCGCGTCGATGGACCGGTTGCAAGTGTGAAGGGCAAGTCGGGTGATGGCTTGGCACCGATGGACCAACGCAACGGTGAAGAGGAAGCAAGTCAAGGATCAATGAACCAAAAGCCACGTGATGATATGAAGTGGATCATATCATTCATGAGGTGTCGGTGCATGTGTTGCATTGGCATCGATAGTGTCGGAGACGGAGATGAAGACGGTGATCGAAATGGAAAGTGCAAGGCAAAGGTATAACCTAGGGCATTTTCATTTCACCGGTCTAAGGTTGAGTAGAGAAGTGCTTGACCAGATTTAGGATAGATGGCCGTACTATCAAGAGGGGCAAACTTGTTTGCATATCGGTCATCTAGTGCCACTTTAGCGATCTAACTTGCATACGTTGCTAGGATGGAGTGGCGCTGTGAAAAGAGAGAAAAATCCTTTGAAAAATGTTTGTGAAAAGCTAACACACATGCACATGAGGTGTACACTTTGTGGTGTTAGCACATTTGCAAAGATGGTGAAGTTTGGAGTTGAGAAGAGCTCTCTGCAGAGCATCGGACGCTAAGGAGTGGGAGCGTCGGACCATTGCTCTCGGTCCGACGGCTAACCCTGGTTTTTCAGCGAGCGTCGGACGCTAGTCGGCATTGGTCCAACGGTCTGTGGAGGCCGAGCGTTGGACCGTGAGCTTCAGAGTCCGACGGTGCAGAGCAACGAGGAGGTAACGCGTGGCGAGCTATGGTGCGTCGGACGCGCTCCGTTGGTCCGACGGCGAGCGTCGGACTAACGTCCAACGGTTTTCAGTGCTCGGGGAGCTCTCTGGAAACGTCGGACCGTGGCTTCGTTTAGTCCGACGCGCAGTGGAAATTCAGTCCGACAGTGGCTAACTGAGGAGCGTCGGACCGTGGGCTTTGGTCCGACGATCGTCCGTCTGACGGTTCGTTTAGCACGGGAAGTTAGCCTTTGTGATCCAACGTTCGACTTTAAACGGCTAGTGACACGTGGCGGTCATCGGGAGCGTCGGACCGTGGTCATTGGTCCGACAGTGGCGCGGCTGAGCGTCCGACGCTCAGTCCGACGGCCGATTTCTGTTGGCAACGGCTCTTTTGAGCTGAGGGCTATAAGTAGAGAGTTGTGGCCGGCTGTGAGAGGTGTCTTGCACCTTGGGAATGTGTTTCCCTTGCTAGTGCATGGCTTTGAGCTCTCTAACTCACTAGTGTGCTTAGTGTTCATCCAATTGATCGCTAGTGAGTGATTATAGTGCGTTGCATTGAGAGATTGCAAGAGTTGGCACTAGGTGATCGAGTTGCAAGCCGGTGGTGCTTGTTACTCTTGGAGGTCGCCACCTCCTAGACGGCTTGGTGGCGAGAGGCTCCGTGAAGCAAGCAAGAAGATTGTGCTTGGCTCCGGAGAAGCTTTGTGAGGGGTTGGAGCTCACCCCGCGGGAGATCGCGAAGAGCATCGCTAGTAGAGAGAGACGTGAAGAGCGACAAGTGGTCCGGCCGAGTCAAGTGCTAGAGCTTGTGGTAAGCACTCCACGTGGGAGAGTGTGACTTGCGGGTCACCACTAGCAAGAGGACCAGTGGCAACCTTGGAGCTTGTCTCAACGGAGGGCGTAGCTTGTGGCGACAAGTGAACCTCCGGGAAATAAATCACCGCGTCAACATCTGAAACATCCTCGATTTTCCACGAAGGGAAAATCCACAGAATGAGTTATAATGCGATCAAATCAAAGTTTGATTCCATCGCATTATCATATATCAGTTGAAATCACAGTCATACAGCGCATGATTACAAGCTTTTTGAGGATACACCTATTACAGGGTTAATCTAGCAGAAGCGTATCTAGTCATCATCAGAGTTGGCGGAATATGTTGTCGAGTGGAGGCTCCTCCTTCACGGGTATCATCAGAGTCAATCTTGGCGCAGCATAGTCTTCATCTCCTGAACCAAACTTGAGCGTAGGCACGAGACCTTCTAATACTTCTTATCTCAATGTCTCTGTTAGTCAGGTAATCTGCACACCGCCAGATATGTGCAGGCCATGGTCAGCACCGATGAGTTTTAGTGAAAAAGAGAAAACAAAGGATCTGGCGATCCTAATATTTGGCCGTGGTTTGCATCCTAAGCACATGCAAAGTAGTATCCAGTAGTAATTTTTATAATAGTTCGTCAAGTTTTAACCCATATCACACCATCCATCAGTCCATCCCAGTTCCATTATCCCACCCATACACCGTCTCACACACACACACCTCACGCTCAGTCGACAGGCCCAACTCCCTCTTGGGTCCTGCCTCAACGGCACACTGCCGCATCGGGCACACTACCGGACAATCATCAACCAGGGGGAGAAAAGAATATCGCTCTCTACACTAGTCAGAGCTTCACAGGAAAGGTCCATAGCCGACGAATCGGCATATGTATCGATCGATCAACCGTACACTCTGCAGAGGTTTTACCACTCACAAGATTAGCCATCATCGATGCTGTACAATCATCTAGGCAGAATTCCGGGTGCTTGCTTGCCTAGGTCGATGCCACCCTACCACTCAGCCTTGGGTAACTTCGGGCACGAACCGAAACGCTGAGACTGGGAGACGCAGTACCGGGCCCAATCAGTGGTACTGCGCATCTAGAACGGTGCGGGAACTTCCTGCATCCGCCTCCGCCCACCCTATCACCTTACAACCTAGCAGTAGTGGCACCGCCCCACTAAGTAGTCCAGCCGTTCCCCGCCCATCGAAGACGAGTGAGCAGTAAAGGATTCCCATGAACCTGGTGCTAGTCCTTCCTAGGTTTGACCAAGCAGGCATCTTCTCTTAGGGGATACTCTCCCCGTGCCACCACGGCACCTCCATTCACGGGACTTCAATGCTCATCTCGAAACCACCTCATAAGTCATTACCCACCACAGGTATCTCTCGTGGGAATGCCCAGATGCAACTCCCGGCAAGACTTGCTTACACAGCTTGTCGTGTATCCCACTTGGTCGACTTGACCCTCACCACACACCCAAGACACACGCAGCATGCTCATAGTCCACCAGTCTGGCACCCCAAACCAAACCATTCCCAGAGGTTCACCACCAGCATCACATCACAGATACAATGCGAGTGGAGTTAATAAATATGGTGATGTAATATGCAAGCAAGCAGGTAGATAGAAATATATAAGAGAGCGTGAGCGCGAAGCTGTGTTGCATAGTAGAGTGGTTTGCAAACAGTGTAATAATGGCTTAGGTAGTTTCATGCATTATATACTAGCAAAGGAGTAAAGATAAAGCGCTAGCAATTCTAGATATGCAATGTCTAATAGGATTCTCTAAAAGAAGGTGCTGCCATGACACCTGCGTTGTCGAGGAAGTAGTGGTATGAACACTCCTCAGTTAGTGTAGTCGTTCTGCTGGATCACCTCCTCCAGGGTGACTCCATTCCGCGGGTCCTTGCGCCGTCCATGTTCTCTTCCAGCGGGTCTCGATCCGATCGTCGCTAATCCAGAAACGGCTACTCCGCGAAGCAATACAAGGCAATAAAACACCCAATTCACCAAAAGACGACGGGACGCGGGGAGAGCCATTAACAACAAAGAAGGAATAAAAGGTACACGGCTTAGCCCTCTCGGCGTATGTCCGATTTCATCAGGCCAAAGAAACAGGAGTGGTGGTTTGCTAAGCACAAGCATAAGTCACAACCAAGACAATATGGCTTTATAATAAATGGTTTAGGCCAAAGCTTATCCATAGCAAACACCACGGCACACGATCTTCCGATCCGTCTGCCACGGGGAAGACGGGGATCGGAGGACGGCCGATTAGCAGGAAGGAACAAGGAATTTCCAATAATAAATGTTGCACAAAATAGTGCGAGTGTTTAATCCACATGTAGGGTACCACGGCTGTGATTCAAACGGGTACAATCATACATGTGCTTAAACACCAAGAATCCAGAGAGAGAGAAGAGTTAGCTAGTTACATCTATATCATATTCTTAGTCACATCTTCAGTGAAGATGGTTTTAAGTAGTCGATCGAGTCGACTCGTATAGATCCGAGATCTTGATATAGACCATCGCTTTGCTAACTAAAATGAGTTAGTCCGATCTTTGATCCAGTCGCCATGAACAAGTCGGGATCGAATAGAGCGGGCTATACGAACAGAGAGCGAGAAGCATAAAACAGTAGTGGTCTACTCTTTCCAACGCACACGCCACGGAATAGACGGGGCGTCAGAAGAGAGCGACATATAAAAGACGCAAGTACGCAAGCCACTCGTAGGGTACCACGACCTGGGTGCACTAGCACTAAGTCATTACTCGGATCCATAGCGGTGCGGTTATCACCGCAAGAATCAGAGGAATGAGGCGGTCGCACAGGGTACGAGCATACGAGGGTCGGTGCACGAAAAGTCAGCGAGAGATAGCGTGAGGTCAGGTTACACTCGGTGTTACGGTCATGGCGGAACGGATCCCGCGATCGCAACGTCCGAACGAGGTACGATCACACAACCGGCTCGAAGGCACGGCACACAGACAAACAATAAGAACAACCAACAATAAGATCCAATGACACGACTCAAATGACACAATATAAGACAGCGGAGTAGCACAATTCCATAGCATTATGATAGATGGATCCTGTATTATAGATTTAGATAAAGACAGATCGTGAGGACAGGGTACAACAGATAGAATATAAGAATAGGGTACAATAGATATAGAAATATTGTAAGGATAGGATACAGTATGATGGATAAATGTACAAGGAGTAAGAGCAGGGGTCCAATAGTCTAGCGTCGCATATCACTTTGGCTTTCCAACCGTCCAACATTATCTATAGGGCCTCAAGATGTGGCAACGGGCTATGGCATAAGGTCGGACAGGTCCAGTGTCAAAGGAAAAGTGACGAGGCTTGCTTCTACATGTCCCGGCTCCAATGGGCCAGCTGTTGGTACCTTCTGGCCTGCCATGGCTTGCTTCGACTGGTTGCGGCTAGTCGTGGCCTCCTGCGGGCTGGTCGCGTCTGGCCGGACGGGCTGTGGCTGGCCGGAGACTGGCTAGAGGTGGCATCAAGTGGCGAGGAGGTGGCAGAGCTTGGCCGGGTTCCAATGGTGCGCGCGGTAGCTAAGGTGAAGCTTGGACGGGCCGTCGGTGCACGTCGGGACGACCAGGCAGAACTTCCAGTGACCTTCTCCTTTCTCGATCAGCGTCCATCGTGTCCTTCAGTGACATGAGCAGAGTGGTAGCAGTCTCAGAGTCCAAAGGCACAAGGTAAATCCAGAACGTGATCATGGTGGTGGTTTGGGTAGTCCTCGGCCACGCCGGCGTTCTTGGAACGCCGGTGGTTCGATTTGGCCAAATGGGTCTCGTGTCGTGTGTGCGCGTGTCCTGAGCCGGGAGAGGCTCGGCCTACGCGTCCCTGAGGTGGGACGCCATGGCTCATGTGGCGGGTCCAGTCATGGTGGCGGTGCCCACCATAGGGAAGAAAATAGTGGCTTACCGAGGGTTTGCTGATGGCAGAACGCTTGACGTGGGTAGGGCTCGTTGCCGGCAGCACGAACGGAGAGGACTCCGTTGAGAGCGAGGCAGCAGAGGTCCGACAAGGCACGACCACAGCATCGTGCATGGTGGTGGTGCGGGTTCATGCTGCTGTCCGGTGAAGCGGCTTCGGCAAGGGTTCGGCAACTCCGGCGGCTCCCCTGCAGCAGTGCAGAAAGTGGCACGAAGGCCAGGCTCAGTCGCGGGTATCGTCACGAGGAAAGAATCAAGGAATTTCGAGGCGCTGGATGCTCACCGGCAGCGAAGGACAGCGGCACCGGCGAGGACGTGGAGAGGCCCGACGAGATGGCACCGTGGCGGGCTCAACGCTGGCAACGAGCACACGGTGGCATGGTGCTGGTGGTGCTCCAGTTCGGCAGCGGCGCGGCAAGGTGGAGAAGGGGTCGCTAGGTTGGAGCAGCATGACGACGGCGTCTCTGGTTCCCGGTTGAAGATGCTGGCTAAGCGCGGGGCACATGGACGCTGCTCCATGGACGGGGCTCGGGCACGACGTCGGGAAGGTGTTCGGCGTTGAGGAAACAGAGGAGGCCGGGGCTGTGGACGTGGTGCCTGGGCGACGTCGTGGCGTTGAGGTCGCCGGCGAGGTGCTCGACGTCGTGTGCACGGCCAGTGCTGCTGCTGGCTGGAGATCGGCCGCGGCAAGGCAGTCGAACCGGCGAGGTCGTGGCGGAGCATGGCTGCCGTGGCTTGGCACGTCGTGGCGAAGCTGTTCGAGTAGAGGTGGGCGCGACCACGTTGAGTGTGATGGTGATGACGTCGCGGCCATCTGCTCGCCGTGGTACGCAGAGCAAGGAGGACAGGCTTGACGCGGCCGTGGCCATGGGCGTCGAGGTGTAGCAGGGCGGTGGCGTGGTGGACAAAGCTGAACGGCCGTGGCACCGTGCGCGCGGTCGTGGCCGGCCCGGTGGCGAGGCAGAGCGCGTCCGTGGTGGCGGGCTCCGCACGGCGTCGAGGTAGGAGCAGCGGTCTCGGCTGGCTGGCTCGTCACTTCGCGAGCACGCGCGCAGGCGAGCACGAGGAGGGCGGAGGGAGAGAAGGGAGCAGAGAGGTGGCGGCGCCCGGAGAAGGAAGATGAACAGTGGAGCGGCGCGGCGGCTTCTGCTCTTATACATGGACGGCTAGGGCTTCGAGGGTGGATGAACGGCGATCCTTGGCTTCCGTGCAATAGGTGGGCACGTGTCGACATCCACGCGGACGAGGCAGGTAGGCTCGAGCGTCGGGTCACGCGCGCGTGGCTTCGCCATCGCGCGGTGGCGGCGGAGGCTGGGAGGCGCCCATCGCCTCTAGGGTTTGCTGGCGCGGTAGGCTGGGCCAAACGGGCCGCGTGGAGCGACCTGGGCTGCAAGGCTTGCGCGGGCCTACGCAAGGAGGGGACAGGGGGAGGCGTGGTGGTGTGGGCCGGTTGGGCCGTGGTGCATGGGCTTGTTGGGCCGCGCGGCTAGCTGCTGAGTGCGAGCGGCTGGCTCTACTGGGCTGCGGGTGGAGTGAGAGAGAGGAGGGATAGAGGAAGAGGTGGTTTTTCCTTTTATATGTATTCCGATTTGATTCAAGAACTTGTATGTTGTGAAACAAAATGATATGGAGAAGGAAAAGGAAAATAAAGTCTTCGTTTGATGAGTTCAATTTAGGAAAACATGAGGAATAGATCAATTTACCTTCGAGAGAATTTGAGAATGAGAGAATAAAGAAAGGGATTCTTCTCTCAGTGGTTTTATTTCCAAGGAACATGGAAAGGTAGATGGAGAATGGAAAAAGGCCTGAGGAATTCACGAAGGACTCAGAGGGAGGTTGATATGGGGTTGTGCTCTCCGACGGAAAACCCTAGACCAACTAAACAATTCCAACAAACTCCTACATGCAATCTCTAGATGTGTGCAACGATTGTTAGTGGCTAGTCTTGGTTTCAGCCTAGAACTACATGCTTCACAAACATTGCATGAAAAATTTTAAAAAGCTCGTATTTTTGTGTAACAACCCTAAAAACCTACACAACCTTAAAATCCCAACCAATTAAAATTTTTCATTTATTTATTGTGAAAACCCATTTTTCTTGTGCAAGCATATAGGTTTCATTATGAATTTGGTAAATAAAGGAGTATAGCTTGCATTTTAATTCCATTCACATAGAATAATAGCTTATGCATCACATTTGGGATTTATTGCAATTTATGTTTGTATTTACTCAATACTTAAAATGGGTAATATATGTATTTATACACTAAAGTGAAAATAGAAAAAGAAAAGAAAATGAAAAGGGAGAGAGCAAGGCTAGCCATTCGGCCCAGCCAGCCCGGCCCTTTTATCCTCACCTCACCCGCACGCGCGCAACCGTTTCACCGCTCCCCCGCAGCCGCTGACCACCCGGCCCCGCCTGTCAGCCGCTCTCGCCCCCACTGTTCTTCTTCCTCGCAGAGACGACGGGGACGAGTGCACGCAATTCGCGTGACCCCGGTCCCACAGCCGACAGCGCCACGCTCTGTCAGGTTTGTCCCCCTCCTGTCCCCTCCTTTCTTGGCCGCCAAGTGAGCCCGCGCGCACCACCAGAACCCTAGCTCATGCAAGCCACAGCCCTCCGATCAGCCCGAGCAGATCAGAGCCGCACGCCATAGGTAGCCACCCGAGCTCCGCTATAAATTGGAGCACCCGAGGAACCCTAGCCCATTCCCACTCGCAGCCGCCATGCTGCGGCTCCACAAGCCACAACACCACACCGTGTGAGAGAGGGAGAAGGAAGAAGGGCGGAGCAGAGAGAGGAGAGCACCGCCGAAGCGCTGCCGCCGCGGAGCACGCCGGAGCCGGACACGGAGGAGAAGCCCGAGCTGCGGACGAGGAGCGGCACGGCACTGCGATCACTCTGCACGGCTCCGACTCGCCACTGCACCGTCATCCTAGCTTCACCGACACCACGGTGAGCCACCGCACGCCATGTCCGAACCTCGCCCTGCTTTTGCCATGGTGTTCCGCCCACGGGACGCGCAGGTACGAGCCTTTACCGGCTCAGGAAGATCACCTGCACCATGCACTCATGCGACCGGCCAAAACCCCTGGACTACAAGCTTGCTAGACCGAGAACGCAGCACGACGCGTTCTCGGCGGAGCGCGCTCACCACCGACGCGTTCCGACGCTGAATCACCCGTTCCGAGCAATCCGACTAGCACCCGTATAGGTTAGAGCGTCGTGGAGCACCGCCACGACCCCTTGAGCTAGCTACGTGGATCTAAGCGCTAGAGGAAGCCTCGTCCGCCCTGCTCGAGTGCGTCGCGACCTCGCCGGAGTGCCGCCGCGAGCCGTCGCCAAAAGAAGGCCATGCCATGGCTAAAGTTCGCCACTAGAGTGTTGTATGCCTCTCTGGCCTCACCAATTTGACAAGACCGCATTCGATTGAACCAAGACATGGTCGTAGCCGCGTTGCCGCCTTCCGCCGTCGTCGGCGACACGCCGCCGCCACAACCGAGCACCTTGGGAATCTCGGTAGCCAAAATTGGTAGTTGGTATACCATCGCCATAGACCCTGGAGGCATATACATCTCCTAGAAGACCTTCTTAGCCCCGCCGGAACCTCACAGTCGCGGCGACATCGCCGCCGATGACCGGAGCATCTCAATACCGCGACCCGCTAGCGTGACCACCAACTCACTGACCACCTCGGACAAGCTTAGCTGCGGAAGATTGAACCTCCATAGCCCGGAACACCGAGAGGTGCGTTCTCGGGGAAACGTGATCGCCGCCGACACGTTCCGCCTCGCCAAAAATACGTTCCGAGTACCGCCCCCGATCGCCTCGCGCTGCGGAGAAAGGCCGACGAGGTTTGCCAAGTCTGCCTCGTCACCGCCGCTAGATAGCCGAGCCCCGAATCATGTATGTCGCCTTGGCTACGTGCGCCTCCACCTCGTCGGAGAACCGCCGTATGGCGTACCACACCCGTTCGTGCCAAAACCGGACCCCGGCCACCACACCGCCGCCCGCCTCACCGGAGAAGCGCCTGTGCCGTGGCCGAGCACCAAAAGGGACCCTGTTAGCCAAATTGGATCCCTTAGAAACGAATATTGGGGTCCGGAGGGGAGAAATTGCCTCGCTGTGAGCTGCAACGTAGCCTACCGGAGCTTTAGCCCTACGGCAGCTCGCCGCCGGCCGCCATGGCACGCCGAATGGTCGGCCAAGGTCACAAACCACCCCCCGACCACTGAGAACCAGCCCCGACCTCTGAAGAGTGGCACCCTCGGAGCCCAAAATTCCGATTCGCCCGAGCCTCCCCGGGAGAGCTCGGGAGAGAGGCACCCTCGGCGCCCAAATCTCCGATTCGCCCGAGCCTCCCCGGGAGAGCTCGGGAGAGAGGCACCCTCGGCGCCCCGAATCTCCGATTCGCCCGAGCTACGCCGAGCTACGCCGAGCCCCGCCGAGCTCCGCCGAGCTACGCCGAGCTCGCCCGGCCACCGCCGAGCTACCCCTGACCACCGCCGAGCTCCGCCGAGCTACCCCCGACCACCGCCGAGCTCCGCCGAGCTACCCCCGACCACCGCCGAGCTACCCCCGACCACCGCCGAGCTACACCGAGCTACCCCGACCACCGCCGAGCTCCGCCGAGCTACCCCCGACCACCGCCGAGCTACGCCAATCTACGCCGACGCCAGCGACTCTCTGGGAACAAGCATCGAACACCTGGTGGGCGACCATCGGGTCTGTGTTCTGATGAGGCGCCACATGCCGCACTACTGGACCCGCGCGCCACGTGGACCAATCCCGAGCTGCCCCTGATTAACCGACCAATTTTCCCATCTTCAGAAAATAGGATAATCTTCGGAAATTCATAACTTATTCATTCGATGTCCAAAAATTGCGCACCATATATCAAAATTCTCAGAAAAATGAGATCTACAATCTAAGACTGTGTTTATGTGCATTTGGCTCTTTATTTTATTGGATTTTTCTGAAATATTCTATAGGAGTCGCTGACGCGACTATTTCGTGTTCGATTTCAGAGCCGGAGGAGGATCTGACTAAGGAAGATGACCATGAGTACTTTCAGGAGCTAGGAGACGACTACGAAGGTGCCACGTCCCACCAAATCCTTAGATCCTATTTACGCATTGCAAATGACATTGTTGCTATTGCTTTATGATTATGTATGGATTGGTTGCATGGTAGTATATTTGAATTCCCTGCCTTGATAAGACTTTACCCTGATGTCCGCTGCTAGGTTAGTTGCTGCTTAATTTACTGTTACTCTTCCACTACTTTCTACTTGCCATATGCTATGTGGTGGAATTGGGACGGTGTATAACTGATTATAACCACTAGGAGAGAGTGCTGCGTGCGTCTTGGGTGCGTGGTAAGGGTTGATGTCGACCAAGTGGGATGTGAGACAAGCCCATGGGGCAAGTCGTGCCGGGGGTGCAACCTGGGCATCCCCAAGCGAGATACCTGTGGCGGGTAAAGTTGTTGAGGAGGTTCCGGGTGGGATAGCCTTGGTGGTTTGAAGCCCGTGGACGGAGGTGCTGTGATGGCACGGGGAGAGTATCCCCTAAGTGAAGATGCCTGCTTGGTCAAACCTAGGATGGACTAGTTTCAGGTTCATGGGAATCCTTTTCTACTCACTCTCTTCTGATGGGCGGGAGACGGCTGGACTACTTGGTAGGACGGTGCCACTACTGCTAGGTTGAGAGGTGATAAGGGTGGGCGGAGACGGTCGATGGGTTCCCGTTCCGTTCTAGATGCACAGTACCATTGGATGGGCCCGATACTGTGTCTCCCAGTCTCAACATAACGGTGTAGGATCCGGAATATCCCAGGGCTGAGTGGTAGGGTGGCATCGACCTAGGCAAGCAAGCACCCGGAATTCTGCCTAGGTGTTTGCGCAACACCTATGATGGCTAATCTTGTGGGTAGTGAAACCTCTGCAGAGTGTACGGTTGATCGATCGATACATATGCCAACTCGTTGGCTATGGACCTTTCCTGTGAAGCTTCTACTAGTGTAGTGAGTGTTCTCTTCTCTCCCTGGATGACATTTTTCCGGCAGTGTACCCGTTGAGGTAGTGTGCCGCTGAGATAGGCCCGAGAGGGAGTTGGGCCTGTCGAATGAGAGTGAGGTGTGGGTATGTGAGGTGTGGTGATGGAAAAAGGGATGATGGTGTAAACTGGTGATAAAACTTGACTAATTAAACATTGATTACAGCTGCATAGGAAAACCTCAGCCTATAGGTCTGCTTGTATAGCCTTGCATCCACTTTCCACAAAGCAAATGCTGCATAGGTGGGCTCCGTGGCCAGTACAAATCGTACTGATAAATTTGCTGTCAGGTGACGAGAATGAGTACGACTTCGAGGGAGATGATGACGAGAAATAGGGTCACGTGCTACACTCAAGTTGGCCATGAAGGATGAATCGCTTCCGCATCTTCTAAAGCTTCTCTGATTGTTGATTCCGCCAGTGTGGCGATGTAATAAATATTTATGTAAGACTTATTTACCGTTGTATGGATCCTGGTGACAACTGAGATATGGGTAATTTCATGGATTGTCCCAAGCAATCTGTTGAATTACAATTCGAGCCTGTGGATTTCCCTTCGTGGAAATCGAGGTCGTTTCAGTTGGTATCAGAGCCATACTTGACTGTAGGACGAGGCCCATAGAAAATGGACGTTAGAATAAGAAGCCAGACTCTCTTTCGGTTATATTACCGACCTTGCATTCACTTTTTATGCAATGGCTTATCTAATACATGGACCTGCTAATCCGTTTCTTGAAAAATTCGCTGATGACCAGCCTTGGACCACCACTTCGTCCACTACACGACGGCACTATTGAGATCCCGATCAACGGAAGGAACCACGGCGGATTTGCCATGGTACTACGCCAGGTGCTGGAGGAGCTCGGAGCACCGTCTGACTAGATCCAGTATTTCAGCCGAGGGAAGCTTGTCGAGGCAGAGGACAGCCGCATACCCGACGCCGTACTCGACCTTATGCACCAGTAGCTTATGGGACCCTGCGTGGCCCTTAGACTACTGATACCATGAGTAGTCCTGTCATTGGCTATCTGCGCATAGCACGATCTTCTTAGCAGCTAGGAACATCCTTTATGTAATAATAACCATGTGATGAGTGACATTTGGATCTTATGCTTCTTATGGTTCCCTATGCTTCTTTGGTTGAGTGTAGGGTAGCACGAAAAATGTTTTAATTCATTTAAATCGTTGAAAACATCTAACTCCTACTTAAACCACTACAAGATTATTACTGCACTGAGCACGTACCTAATAATTTCAGATGTCGATGAGACGTTCTGCGCGTTTGGAGAACCGCCAGCCCTCCCCCGCACCTGCGCCAGGACGCGGGCGTGGTCGAAACCGTGGACGCCCAGCTAGCAGGCGAGCTGGAGTTAACTTGGAAGAAGAGCTTCGCCGGGCAGAGGATGCACCGCCGGTGAACGATCCGCCACCACAGGGCGAGAATGTGCCTCCACCACCGCCGCCGCCGCCGCCACCAACGTTGGCGGAAGTAATGGCACAGCAGACCCAGCTGCTGAATGCCATAGCTACTGGGATGAACAGGCACCATGGGCCACCCCAGAATGACTTCCAAAGGAAACTGGAGGGTTTCCTGAAGCTGAGGCCACCCACCTTCGACGGGACCAACAGCGATCCCCTCGCTGCCGACGATTGGGTTAAAGAGATGGAGAAGAAGCTGGACCTGACCACTTGCTCCGATGAGGAGTGTGTTGGGATTGCTAGCTACCAGCTGACCGGTGCTGCACGAGCTTGGTGGGACAACTACACCAGCGCTCACGAGGACCCAGCCCGCATTGACTGGGATGAGTTCACCGAGGCTTTCCGTGACCACCACATTCCTGAGGGAGTCATGGAGGCCAAGGAGAATGAGTTTCGCAACATCTCCCAGGGAGCTGACCGGATCCACGAGTACACCACCCGCTTCAACTGCTTGCTCCGCTACGCACCTGCGTCTTGCGTGAATTCCGAGAAGGAAAAGATGTACTACTACAGGAAGGGACTTCAGACCAAGATCAGGTTGGCTCTGTCAGGGAACAAGAGCTACACTCTGCGTGAGCTGATTGACCGCTGTATTGAGATCGAGAAGGATCGCATGGAAGCACGACTGGAATTCGAGGCCCAGAACAAGGGAAAGAAGCGCCGCTCTGAGGGACCCGCTCGCACTGCTCCACCCCAGAGACAGCGAACAGGTGCACCCCCGCCTTTCCGAACCCACCAGGGACCTTCTTCGGGAATGAGCCGTGGTGGTACCAACAGCAGCAACTATCACCGCCCCGCTCAGACCTACCCTGCGCCGACTCGAGCTGTGCAGAACACACCCGCCCCCGCTACCAACACGCCAAGGACAAGCAATTGGAAGGCTCCTGCGATAGCCACAGCAGGCAGTGCGCCCTTCACTTGCTTCGGATGCGGAAAGCCTGGACACCGTGTGGCTGTGTGCCCCGACCTCAACCGTGCACCAGCAGCTACACAGGGCACACCGAACCGGGGATGTGCTGCCCGAGGAAGACTGAACCACATGACCGCTGAGGAAGCTGAAGCTGCACCTGACGCTGTGTACGGTACGTTCCTAGTTCAGGGTAACATGGCTACAGTTCTGTTCGATTCGGGAGCTACATGTTCGTACATTTCATCTGCATATGCACGTAAGCATAACATACCTGTAACCCCGAGAGCAAACCCCATCCTAACTAGCTCGCCCTTAGGAACCTTCAGAAGCGTTCACATATGTAGGGGAGTGATAATCACAATCGAGGGACTTGACTTTCGAGCTGACCTAACCCTACTACCCTCCAATAGCTTAGATGTCATCTTAGGCATGGACTGGCTAACCAAACACCGGGGAGTGATATCTTGTTCACCTAGATATGTTCAGGTAACCCACCCTTGGGGAACAGCCGTCCGATGTATACCTCAAACCGAGAGAGTCCAAGCCCTCCTATGTGCTCTGGAGACTAAGGCAAATAAAATGGAGCTGACATTCAGAGATGTGCCAGTAGTCTGTGAATTCAATGACGTATTTCCAGAGGAGTTGCCAGGAATGCCACCAGATAGAGATGTGGAGTTTGTTATAGAGCTGATGCCAGGAACTGCACCGATTGCCAAAAGACCCTACAGAATGTCGGCTGATGAGTTGAAGGAACTCAAGAAGCAGCTGGGAGAATTACTAGAGAAGGGCTTCATTAGGCCTAGTGCCTCGCCCTGGGGATCTCCCGTTTTGTTTGTCAAGAAGAAGGATGGCACGATGAGGATGTGCATTGACTACCGGAATCTGAATGTGGTTACAGTCAAGAATAAGTACCCATTGCCCCGCATCGATGATCTGTTAGATCAATTGAGTAAGGCTACGTACTTCTCAAAGATCGATCTCCGATCAGGATACCATCAGATGAGGATCAGGGAAGAGGATATCCCGAAGACTGCATTTGTCACTAGATATGGACAGTATGAGTGCACAGTAGTCTCATTCGGACTCACCAAAGCTCCAGCATACTTCATGAACATGATGAACAAGATCTTCATGAATGAGCTAGACAAGTTTGTAGTGGTATTTATTAATGATATATTGGTTTACTCAGCCACAAAAGAGGAACATGAACATCATCTGAGGACCGTATTGGAGAGGTTGTCTCGCAACCAGCTATACGCCAAATTCTCCAAGTGCGAATTCTGGCTTGAGGAAGTTGCTTTCCTTGGACACGTACTGTCAGGAGAAGGAGTCGCTGTAGACCCAGCCAAGATTGAAGCTGTGAAAGAGTGGGAACAACCCCGTAATGTGTCAGAAATCAGAAGCTTTTTGGGACTTGCAGGATACTATCGCAGATTTATTGAGAACTTCTCCAAGATTGCAAGACCCATGACCAACTTGCTGAAGAAAGAGAACAAATTTATATGGACTCCTGAATGTGAGAAGAGTTTTCAGACCTTGAAGGAGAAGCTCACTACTACACCTGTACTAGCCCTGCCCGATATTCACAAAGATTTTGTTGTATATTGTGACGCCTCTCGGCAAGGTTTGGGCTGTGTACTAATGCAAGAAGGAAGGGTGATAGCTTATGCCTCAAGACAGTTGAAGGAACATGAGCAGCGATACCCGACTAATGACCTAGAACTTGCAGCCGTGGTACATGCACTCAAGATTTGGAGACACTATCTGATAGGCAACAAGTGTGACATCTACACTGACCACAAGAGCCTGAAGTACTTCTTCACACAAGAAGATCTGAATATGAGGTAGCGCAGATGGCTAGAACTCATCAAGGACTATGATCTTGAGATCCATTATCACCCAGGAAAGGCTAATGTTGTCGCTGATGCACTTAGCCGCAAAAGCTACTGCCATACCCTCATCACCAACTCTATGCCGCCTGAGCTCAGGAGAGAGTTCGACGCATTCCAGCTCGAGGTAGTCTCCTATGGCAAGCTAAATGAGCTTCGCGTCGAGTACAATCTCACCTCACGGATCCGTGAAGCACAAAGGAACTGTCCTGAGATAGACTATATCCGAGGTTTGATGAAGCTGGGAAGAGGCCCCGAATATCGAGAAGATGAGCAGGGAACTGTATGGTACAAAGATAGAATCTGCGTACCGACGGATTCAGCGATACGAGAAGAGATCCTGTCGGAAGGGCATGACTCCAAATATTGCATTCACCCAGGGTCAGCCAAGATGTACCATGATCTAAGGAAGCACTTCTGGTGGGAGAATATGAAGACAGACATTGCAGGGCATGTAGCCCGATGTGATACATGCAATAGAATCAAGGCCGAACATCAGAGACCAGCAGGGTTGCTACAACCAGTCAAGATACCAGAATGGAAGTGGGAGTGCATATCCATGGACTTCATAATAGGACTGCCCCGATCCGAGCATGGATATGATTCTATATGGGTAATAGTGGATCGTCTGACCAAAGTTGCACATTTTATACCGGTCAAAAGGAAGTATAGAGCTGAAAAGCTGGCAGATCTGTACGTATCAAACATTTTGAAGTTACATGGGGCGCCTCTGAGTATTATATCTGACCGAGGCTCACAGTTCGTATCACAGTTCTGGAAATCCTTGCACAAGTCCATCGGAACCAAGCTCGACTATAGCACCGCATACCACCCGCAAACGGATGGGCAAACAGAAAGAGTGAACCAGATTCTCGAGGACATGTTACGTGCTTGCGTATTGAGGTACAAGGAAGGATGGGAGAGCTGTCTACCCCATGCCAAGTTCTCATACAACAACGGTTACCAGACGAGCATTAAGATGTCTCCATTTGAAGCGTTGTATGGAAGACCGTGCAGAACCCCGCTAATGTGGTCAGAACCAGGTGAGAGGACATTCTTCGGTCCTGCTAAGATTGTGGAAGCAGAAGAAGGTGTTGCCCAAGTAAGAGAGAATTTGAGGATTGCACAGAGTAGGCAAAAGAGCTATGTGGATAGAAGACGTAGAGAGCTTGAGTTCAAGGTTGGGGATTATGTCTACCTCAAGGTATCTCCACTTCGTGGCACCGTCAGATTCCACGTAAAAGGGAAATTGGCACCAAGATATGTTGGGCCATACAAGATCTGTAAAAGGGTTGGAAAGCTTGCTTACAAGCTGGAACTACCAGAGGAATTATCTGGAGTACACCCCGTGTTCCATGTCTCGCAATTAAGGAAGTGTTTGAAGCTTCCCGAGGAGCAAGTTCCTACGGATGCATTAGACCTGCAAGACACACTTGAATACAAGGAACATCCGATCAAGATCTTGGCACGGGATACCAAGGAGACGCGGAACAAGACTATTCCGATGTGCAAGGTACAGTGGAGCAATCACACTGAAAGGGAAGCTACGTGGGAGAAAGAATCGGACTTGCGGATTATGTTTCCTTACCTCTTCGATGGGTACGTTATCTCTGAATCTCGAGGTCGAGATCCTAATGAGGGGGGAGGACTGTAACAACCCTAAAAATCCACACAACCTAAAAATCCCAACCAATTAAAATTTTCCATTTATTTATTGTGAAAACCCATTTTTCTTGTGCAAGCATATAGGTTTCATTATGAATTTGGTAAATAAAGGAGTATAGCTTGCATTTTAATTCCATTCACATAGAATAATAGCTTATGCATCACATTTGGGATTTATTGCAATTTATGTTTGTATTTACTCAATACTTAAAATGGGTAATATATGTATTTATACACTAAAGTGAAAATAGAAAAAGAAAAGAAAATGAAAAGGGAGAGAGAGCAAGGCTAGCCATTCGGCCCAGCCAGCCCGGCCATTTTCTCCTCACCTCACCCGCACGCGCGCAACCGTTTCACCGCTCCCCCGCAGCCGCCGACCACCCGGCCCCGCCTGTCAGCCGCTCTCGCCCCCACTGTTCTTCTTCCTCGCAGAGACGACGGGGACTAGTGCACGCAATTCGTGTGACCCCGGTCCCACAGCCGACAGCGCCACGCTCTGTCAGGTTTGTCCCCCTCCTGTCCCCTCCTTTCTTGGTCGCCAAGTGAGCCCGCGCGCACCACCAGAACCCTAGCTCACGCAAGCCACAGCCCTCCGATCAGCCCGAGCAGATCAGAGCCGCACGCCATAGGTAGCCACCCGAGCTCCGCTATAAATTGGAGCACCCGAGGAACCCTAGCCCATTCCCACTCGTAGCCGCCACGCTGCGGCTCCACAAGCCACAACACCACACCGTGTGAGAGAGGGAGAAGGAAGAAGGGCGGAGCAGAGAGAGGAGAGCACCGCCGAAGCGCTGCCGCCGCGGAGCACGCCGGAGCCGGACACGGAGGAGAAGCCCGAGCTACGGACGAGGAGCGGCACGGCACTGCGATCACTCTGCAGGGCTCCGACTCGCCACTGCACCGTCATCCTAGCTTCACCGACACCACGGTGAGCCACCGCACGCCATGTCCGAACCTCGCCCTGCTTTTGCCATGGTGTTCCGCCCACGGAACGCGCAGGCACGAGCCTTTACCGGTTCAGGAAGATCACCTGCACCATGCACTCATGCGACCAGCCGAAACCCCCGGACTACAAGCTTGCTAGACCGAGAACGCAGCACGACGCGTTCTCGGCGGAGCGCGCTCACCACCGACGCGTTCCAACGCCGAATCACCCGTTCCGAGCAATCCGACTAGCACCCATATAGGTTAGAGCGTCGTGGAGCACCGCCACAACCCCTTGAGCTAGCTACGCGGATCTAAGCGCTAGAGGAAGCCTCGTCCGCCCTGCTCGAGTGCGCCGCGACCTCGCCGGAGCGCCGCAGCGAGCCGTCGCCAAAAGAAGGCCATGCCATGGCTAAAGTTCGCCACTAGAGTGTTGTATGCCTCTCTGGCCTCACCAATTTGACAAGACCGCATTCGATTGAACCAAGACATGGTCGTAGCCGCGTTGCCGCCTTCCGCCGTCGTCGGCGACACGCCGCCGCCACAACCGAGCACCTTGGGAATCTCGGTAGCCAAAATTGGTAGTTGGTATACCATCGCCATAGACCCTGGAGGCGTATACATCTCCTAGAAGACCTTCTTAGCCCCGCCGGAACCTCACAGTCGCGGCGACATCGCCGCCGATGACCGGAGCATCTCAATACCGCGACCCGCTAGCGTGACCACCAACTCACCGACCACCTCGGACAAGCTTAGCTGCGGAAGATCGAACCTCCATAGCCCGGAACACCGAGAGGTGCGTTCTCGGGGAAACGTGATCGCCGCCGACACGTTCCGCCTCGCCAAAAATCCGTTCCGAGTACCCCCCGATCGCCTCGCGCTGCGGAGAAAGGCCGACGAGGTTCGCCAAGTCTGCCTCGGCACCGCCGCTAGAAAGCCGAGCCCCGAATCATGTCTGTCGCCTTGGCTACGTGCGCCTCCACCTCGTCGGAGAACCGCCGTATGCCGTACCACACCCGTTCGTGCCAAAACCGGACCCCGGCCACCACACCGCCGCCCGCCTCGCCGGAGAAGCGCCTGTGCCGTGGCCGAGCACCAAAAGGGACCCTGTTAGCCAAATTGGATCCCTTAGAAACGAATATTGGGGCCCGAAGGGGAGAAATTGCCTCGCTGTGAGCTGCAACGTAGCCTACCGGAGCTTTAGCCCTACGGCAGCTCGCCGCCGGCCGCCATGGCACGCCGAATGGTCGGCCAAGGTCACAAACCACCCCCCGACCACTGAGAACCAGCCCCGACCTCTGAAGAGCGGCACCCTCGGAGCCCAAAATTCCGATTCGCCCGAGCCTCCCCGGGAGAGCTCGGGAGAGAGGCACCCTCGGCGCCCAAATCTCCGATTCGCCCGAGCCTCCCCGGGAGAGAGGCACCCTCGGCGCCCCGAATCTCCGATTCGCCCGAGCTACGCCGAGCTCCGCCGAGCCCCGCCGAGCTCCGCCGAGCTACGCCGAGCTACCCCCGACCACCGCCGAGCTACACCGAGCTCCGCCGAGCTACCCCCGACCACCGCCGAGCTCCGCCGAGCTACCCCCGACCACCGCCGAGCTACCCCCGACCACCGCCGAGCTCCGCCGAGCTACCCCCGACCACCGCCGAGCTACGCCAATCTACGCCGACGCCAGCGACTCTCTGGGAACCAGCATCGAACACCTGGTGGGCGACCATCGGGTCTGTGCTCTGATGAGGCGCCACATGCCGCACTACTGGACCCGCGCGCCACGTGGACCAATCCCGAGCTGCCCCTGATTAACCGACCAATTTTCCCATCTTCAGAAAATAGGATAATCTTCGGAAATTCATAACTTATTCATTCGATGTCCAAAAATTGCGCACCAGATATCAAAATTCTCAGAAAAATGAGATCTACAATCTAAGACTGTGTTTATGTGCATTTGGCTCTTTATTTTATTGGATTTTTCTGAAATACTCTATAGGAGTCACTGACGCGACTATTTCGTGTTCGATTTCAGAGCCGGAGGAGGATCTGACTAAGGAAGATGACCACGAGTACTTTCAGGAGCTAGGAGACGACTACGAAGGTGCCACGTCCCACCAAATCCTTAGATCCTATTTACGCATTGCAAATGACATTGTTGCTATTGCTTTATGATTATGTATGGATTGGTTGCATGGTAGTATATTTGAATTCCCTGCCTTGATAAGACTTTACCCTGCTGTCCGCTGCTAGGTTAGCTGCTGCTTAATTTACTGTTACTCTTCCACTACTTTCTACTTGCTATATGCTATGTGGTGGAATTGGGACGGTGTATAACTGATTATAACCACTGGGAGAGAGTGCTGCGTGCGTCTTGGGTGCGTGGTAAGGGTTGATGTCGACCAAGTGGGATGTGAGACAAGCCCATGGGGCAAGTCGTGCCGGGGGTGCAACCTGGGCATCCCCAAGCGAGATACCTGTGGCGGGTAAAGTTGTTGAGGAGGTTCCGGGTGGGATAGCCTTGGTGGTTTGAAGCCCGTGGACGGAGGTGCTGTGATGGCACGGGGAGAGTATCCCCTAAGTGAAGATGCCTGCTTGGTCAAACCTAGGATGGACTAGTTTCAGGTTCATGGGAATCCTTTTCTACTCACTCTCTTCTAATGGGCGGGAGACGGCTCGACTACTTGGTAGGACGGTGCCACTACTGCTAGGTTGAGAGGTGATAAGGGTGGGCGGAGACGGTCGATGGGTTCCCGTTCCGTTCTAGATGCACAGTACCACTGGATGGGCCCGGTACTGTGTCTCCCAGTCTCAGCATAACGGTGTAGGATCCGGAATATCCCAGGGCTGAGTGGTAGGGTGGCATCGACCTAGGCAAGCAAGCACCCGGAATTCTGCCTAGGTGTTTGCGCAACACCTATGATGGCTAATCTTGTGGGTAGTGAAACCTCTGCAGAGTGTACGGTTGATCGATCGATACATATGCCAACTCGTTGGCTATGGACCTTTCCTGTGAAGCTTCCACTAGTGTAGTGAGTGTTCTCTTCTCCCCTAGATGACATTTTTCCGGCAGTGTACCCGTTGAGGTAGTGTGCCGCTGAGATAGGCCCGAGAGGGAGTTGGGCCTGTCGAATGAGAGTGAGGTGTGGGTATGTGAGGTGTGGTGATGGGAAAAGGGATGATGGTGTAAACTGGTGATAAAACTTGACTAATTAAACATTGATTACAGCTGCATAGGAAAACCTCAGCCTATAGGTCTGCTTGTATAGCCTTGTATCCACTTTCCACAAAGCAAATGCTGCATAGGTGGGCTCCGTGGCCAGTACAAATCGTACTGATAAATTTGCTGTCAGGTGATGAGAATGAGTACGACTTCGAGGGAGATGATGACGAGGAATAGGGTCACGTGCAACACTCAAGTTGGCCGTGAAGGATGAATCGCTTCCGCATCTTCTAAAGCTTCTCTGATTGTTGATTCCGCCAGTGTGGCGATGTAATAAATATTTATGTAAGACTTATTTACCGTTGTATGGATCCTGGTGACAACTGAGATATGGGTAATTTCATGGATTGTCCCAAGCAATCTGTTGAATTACAATTCGAGCCTGTGGATTTCCCTTCGCGGAAATCGAGGTCATTTCATTTTGTTTATCAGAAAAACCCGGGTTGTTACAACATCTTCCCATCCTTCGCGGTGGTTTGCTCCCTTCTATACAAGTTATTTACTTTGTGCATTACTTTACTTGCGTAGTTGTAGTTGCTCTTGAGAGACCGGTTAGCTTGTGTAGCTTGCCACTCACCCTTCTTAGCTTGTGTAGCCTAGAAGTAGTTCTCACTTAGTTTGTGTAGCTAAGTGAGTTGCGCTTCTTGATTTGGATTGTGTATCCTTGTAATTGAGCAAGTAGTGAGCTTAGGTGCTTAGTGCGCTTTTGCTTGCTAGTTGATAGGAGTTTCCCCGGTGCTTAAAGTACTAGCGCTTAGGTTTGTGTGATCTTGCGCTAGAACGGTTTAGGGAAGTTCAAGCTAGACTTGCACCTTTGCTTCTTGCTAGGATCTTTTGCAAGGTGCTTAGAGTCTTAGTTAGAGGGGTGAATTATCGCTAGAACCGATTAGGTTTTATTTTCGCTGCGATTTATTTTTGTCGGACTATTCACCCCCCCTCTAGTCCGTCATCTCGGCCCTTTCACCAAGGAAATGGCCAAAGAAGCCCAACCCAAGGCAAATCTAGGCTAACACACCCCGACACCACGGCCCACACACAACCTGAGAGCAACCATGCAAAGACAGAGCCGAGGCAGGCCGGCCTAGGCATGGGCGCAAGCGCGTCAAGGGCACAGCCACGCCAGCCAGGCACGACCTAGGACTAAAGCCTTTATAGTCAATTCACTCATTAATATACTATAAGGTGGTAGCAGGGTATATTCGGGGGATATCCCCTCCAAACCGACCTCCAAACTAGTATAAATAGAGGGGGAGGGTGCCCTCTCCCTCACACACATCACTTGTAGCTTCACCTCACTATCCCCCTCTCATTCTCATACTCTTACATAGTAGAAGTACAAAGGCAAGGCTAGAGCTACTTGGAGAGATTGTCTACGAGAAAGAAGAGATAGTTAGAAATTCATTATGTCGTCATCCTTATTCAATCTATATAGTTTTGCAACAGAAATATAGAGTTTGAATTCATTACAGATAGTGAAGAAGCTAAAGACAAGCTAGAGGGACATCACTTACTACTACAAGAGCTAACTTTGTTAACTGATAAAGAAAGTTTAACGAACCCAACAACTAGAGTTAAACATAGAAATAAAGTAGCTTAATAGAGAGGAAATAACCAAACAAACACAAGAAAAGACCCAAATCTAGATACGGCAAAAATCTAAACCTTCATAGTCAGTTCGCTCATTAATGTACTAAGGCAGTGGCAGGATGTATCCGGGGAATATCCCTCTCCAAACCGGGATCCAAACTAGTATAAGTGGAGGGGATGGGTGCCCTCTCCCTCATACACATCACTTAGAAGCTTCACCTCACTATCCCCTCATTCTCATAGTCCTAGCTAGTAAAAGTAGAAGAGCAAGGCTAAAGCTGCTTAGGAAGCTTGTCTCAAAGAGAGAAGAGATACTTTGCTAGAAATCCATTGTGCCTTCATCCTTATTCAATCTCTCATATCCTTTATATAGTTTTGTATATGAAATAGAGTATAGTCATGTTCTTACTATATTCATCTTATATGAACTAGCACATAGTTTATATAAAATGTCCATAGCATGTTCGTGGTTGAGGTAGCTAACTTACCGAAACTCCAGACTTCTCTTGCCATACGGATCCATCACTAGATTGCAACTCGCAGCGATCCAGGGGATTGCGCTAATTACTACGATCCACGGGACAAAGGCACGGAAATAACTGTACACCGGATAGGGTCAGCCCCTTATCTGCGAGATTTTCTGCATTTTTGTTTTGAACACAAAGTGTAAATGAATGGAAACTGACAAACTGCAAGACCAAACAAAGCTTATTGCATTAATGAACACATAGGTTTCTTCCTTTCACGGCTAGGTTTTTACAAGAACTTGTTTGCTTACTCATGATTTTTGGGACTCTGGGTATAAAGTGTCTAGCGAGAAAAGTGTCAGTAACTGTCCCTTTTTCTAAGGAGGAGATTTAAACAGCTATCTTTAGTTGCTATGCTGAGGGGGCCAGGCCCAGATGGCCTCCCCTTCTTGTTCTCCCACAAATTTTGGGATTTGATTAAGTCTGATATAGTTGCTCTTTTTTTGACTTTCATAAAGGTACTTTAGAATTGATAACCTTTCTAGTAGAGTAGATATTCAACCTTTAGTTGACATGATCCTTAAAAGGATAGCAAGTTGGAGAGGGAAATTACTCTCGTTAGCGGCGAGGGGGACTCTGATTAAAACTTGTTTATCAATTTTCCCAAGTGGGCCATCAAGCTTCTTAACTAGGATAATCATAAATATCATCTTGCTAATTGGGAGCTAGTGACTATGCGTATGGACTTTGAGGGTTTAGGTATTCCTAATCTTAGAGATTTGAACAGTAATCGATTGGCCTCTTGGGTTAAGAGATATAATAGTGATAGGAATAAGCTTTCGAAAGAGCTCATAGATTATAAGTATGAGACTAAGAAGCCTAATGTTTTTCTTTAACTCTGGTGCCTCTAGTTTTTTCAAAGGTTTTATGCAGGCTGCCCAAGCTGCTAGAATGGGGTATAGATGGAAAATTGGAGGTGGTAAAAAGATTAGGCTGTGGGAAGACAATTGATTGCAATTTTGGCCGTTATATAGAATTTTGGTTGAGCAGGGGGAACCATTGCCCAGTTGTGGGATGGATCCAACCTTAAGTTTTCTTTTTTTTAGATAAGGGAACATTTAACGTAACGTTCCAGCCTCTACCATCCGAAGATGGTACACAGCTGATAGTCCAGGTACAAAACGCCATAAGGCAACCACCCAACACATCTAAACCAGGAACAACAAACAGTTTAGATCCACACGAGGCCACAAGAGCCACAACCACTGAGACGGGAATTGAAAGGACTAAGCTTCAATCCGGTTTCTAGATCTCCAGCCGAATCGTCATCCTGAAGATCACCTGCACAACAGAGTTAGATTTTGCCTTGTTGAACACCATATCATTTCTATTCAACCAAAGACTCCAGCATAAAGCCGCCGCTCCTAGTAGAATTTTAGATTTGAGCTTAGAGTCTATGCCCCTAAGCCAAGATCCAAATAGATTAGAAAAACTAGAAGGAGGTTGAATTCCAAACGTGATATTAATAGTGTTCCAAAGAAATCTTGCAAAAGGGCACTCAAAGAAGAGGTGCTTGATCGTTTCATCCTTACTGCAGAAACCACATTTTACCCTCCCCTGCCAATTCCTTTTTGCTAAGTTATCTTTGGTGAGTGTAGCACCCTTTTTTAGGAACCATAAGAAAATTTTAATTTTCAATGGTAGTTTTAATTTCCAAATCGGATTCTTTTCAGGTAGTATCCCTCTGCTAATCATAAGATTATACATAGATCGTACCGAGAAAACCCCTTTGGGACTAGCCTTCCAATGAAAACCATCCTATCCTGCCGACAAACTCACCGGAACCACCCTAGCAACCAAATCCAACCAAGAGGCCAAGTTATTATTCACTAGCCCCCTCCTGAATGACACATTAAGTGGAGTAGTCCTTAGGACATTAGCCACCGTGTCATGCTTTTTCCTCACCAATCTATATAGGTTGGGGTACTTTCACAAAAAGCCACATCGCCAACCCAAACATCCTCCCAGAATCTGGTTTCCTCTCCACTCCTTACCTTAAAAAGGCCACCGGTAAGAAAATCTGTCTTTACCTTCATTAGACCTGCCCAAAAGTGTGAATCGCCTGTTTTATGATCAACTTGAGCCAAGGTCTTGAAACGACCTCGATTTCCACGAAGGGAAATCCACAGGCTCGAATTGTAATTCAACAGATTGCTTGGGACAATCCATGAAATTACCCATATCTCAGTTGACACCAGGATCCATACAACAGTAATTAAGTCTTACATAAACATTTATTACATCGCCACACTAGCGGAATCAACATTCAGAGAAGCTTTAGAAGATGCGGAAACGTTTCATCCTTCACGGCCAACTTGAGTGTAGCACGTGACCCTATTCCTCGCCATCGTCTTCCTCGAAGTCGTACTCATTCTCGTCACCTGACAGCAAATTTATCAGTACGATTTGTACTGGCCACGGAGCCCACCTATGCAGCATTTGCTTTGTGGAAAGTGGATGCAAGGCTATACAAGCAGACCTATAGGCTGAGGTTTCCTATGCAGCTGTAATCAATGTTTAATTAGTCAAGTTTTATCTCCAGTTAACACCATCATCCCTTTTCCCATCACCACATCTCACTTACCCACACCTCGCTCTCATTCGACAGGCCCAACTCCCTCTCGGGCCTATCTCAGCGGCACACTACCACAACGGGTACACTGCCGGAAAAATATCATCCAGGGGGAGAAGAGAACACTCACTACACTAGTAGAAGCTTCACAGGAAAGGTCCATAGCCAACAGGTTGGCATATGTACCGATCGATCAACCGTACACTCTGCAGAGGTTTCACTACCCACAAGATTAGCCATCATAGGTGTTGCGCAAACACCTAGGCAGAATTCCGGGTGCCTGCTTGCCTAGGTCGATGCCACCCTACCACTCAGTCCTGGGATATTCTGGATCCTACACCGTTATGCTGAGACTGGGAGACACAGTACCGAGCCCATCCAGTGGTACTGCGCATCTAGAACGGAACGGGAACCCATCGACCGTCTCCGCCCACCCTTATCACCTCTCAACCTAGCAGTAGTGGCACCGTCCTACCAAGTAGTCCAGCCGTCTCCCGCCCATCAGAAGAGAGTGAGTAGAAAAGGATTCCCATGAACCTGAAACTAGTCCATCCTAGGTTTGACCAAGCAGGCATCTTCACTTAGGGGATACTCTCCCCGTGCCATCACAGCACCTCCGTCCACGGGCTTCAAACCACCAAGGCTATCCCACCCGGAACCTCCTCAACAACTTTACCCGCCACAGGTATCTCGCTTGGGGATGCCCAGGTTGCACCCCCGGCACGACTTGCCCCATGGGCTTGTCTCACATCCCACTTGGTCGACATCAACCATTACCACGCACCCAAGACGCACGCAGCACTCTGTCCCAGTGGTTATAATCAAATATTCACCGTCCCAATTCCACCACATACCATATAGCAAGTAGTAAGTAGTGGAAGAGTAACAGTAAATTAAGCAGCAACTAACCTAGCAGCGGATAGCAGGGTATAGTTTTATCAAGGCAGGGAATTCAAATATACTACCATGCAACCAATCCATACATAATCATAAAGCAATAGCAACAATGTCATTTGCAATGCGTAAATAGGATCTAAGGATTTGGTGGGACGTGGCACCTTCGTAGTCGTCTCCTAGCTCCTGAAAGTACTCGTGGTCGTCTTCCTTAGCCAGATCCTCCTCCGGCTCTGAAATCGAACACGAAATAGTCACGTCAGCAACTCCTATAGAGTATTTCAGAAAAATCCAATAAAATAAAGAGCCAAATGCACACAAACATAGTCTTAGATTGTAGATCTTCTTTTTTCTGAGAATTTTGATATATGGTGCATAATTTTTGGACATCGTATGAATAAGTTATGAATTTCCGAAGATTATCCTATTTTCTGAAAATGGAAAATGGTCAATTAATCAGGGGCAGCTCGGGATTGGTCCACGTGGCGCGCGGGTCCAGCAGTGCGGCATGTGGCGCCTCATCAGAACACAGACCCGATGGTCGCCCACCAGGTGTTCGATGCTGGTTCCCAGAGAGTCGCCGGCGTCGGCGTAGCTCGGCGTAGCTCGGCGGAGCTCGGCGTAGCTCGGTGTAGCTCGGCGGAGCTCGGCGTTGGTCGGGGGTGGTTCTCAGAGGTCCGGGGTGGTTCTCAGAGGTCGGGGTTGGTTCTCAGTGGTCGGGAGCTCGGGCGAATCGGAGATTCGGGGCGCCGAGGGTGCCGCTCTCCCGAGCTCTCCCGGGGCGGCTCGGGCGAATCGGACATTTGGGCACCGAGGGTGCCGCTCTCCCTAGCTCTCCCGGGGAGGCTCGGGCGAATCGGAGATTTGGTGCACCGAGGGTGCCGCTCTCAGAGGTCGGGGCTGGTTCTCAGTGGTCGGGGGGCGTTGGCGTAGCTCGGCGGTGGTCGGGGGTGGTTTGTGACCTTGGCCGACCATTCGGCGTGCCATGGAGGCCGGCGGCGAGCTGCCGCAGGGCTAAAGCTCCGGTAGGCTACGTTGCTGCTCACAGCGAGGCAATTCCTCCCCTCCGGGCCCCAATATTCGTTTCTAAGGGATCCAATTTGGCTAACAGGGTCCCTTTTGGTGCTCGGCCATGGCACAGGCGCTTCTCCGGCGAGGCGGGCGGCGGTGTGGTGGCCGGGGTTCGGTTTTGGCACGAACGGGTGTGGTTCCCTTCTATCCCACGGCATACGGCGGTTCTCCGACGAGGTGGAGGCGCACGTAGCCAAGGCGACAGACATGATTCGGGGCTCGGCTATTTAGCGGCGGTGCCGAGGCAGACTTGGCGAACCTCGTCGGCCTTTTTCCGCAGGGCGAGGCGATCGGGGGTACTCGGAACGGATTTTAGGCGAGGCGGAACGTGTCGGCGGTGATCACGTTTCCCCGAGAACGCACCTCGCGGTGTTCCGGGATATGGAGGTTCGATCTTCCGCAACTAAGCTTGTCCGAGGTGGTCGGTTTTTGTTCCTGGTCGCGGTATTGAGATGCTCCAGTCATCGGCGGCGATGTCGCCGCGACTGTGAGGTTCCGGCGGGGCTAAGGAGGTCTTCTAGGAGATGTATACGCCTCCAGGGTCTATGGCGATGGTATACCAACTACCAATTTTGGCTACCGAGATTCCCAAGGTGCTCGGTTGTGGCGGCGGCGTGTCGCTGACGACGGCGGAAGGCGGCAACGCGGCTACGACCATGTCTTGGTTCAATCGAATGCGGTCTTGTCAAATTGTTGAGGCCAGAGAGGCATGCAACACTCTAGTGGCGAACTTTAGCCATGGCATGGCCTTCTTTTGGCGACGGCTCGCGGCGGCGCTCCGGCGAGGTCGCGGCGCACTCGAGCAGGGCGGACGAGGCTTCCTCTAGCGCTTAGATCCGCGTAGCTAGCTCAAGGGGTCGTGGCGGTGCTCCACGACGCTCTAACCTATACGGGTGCTAGTCGGATTGCTCGGAACGGGTGATTCGGCGTCGGAACGCGTCGGTGGTGAGCGCGCTCCGCCGAGAACGCGTCGTGCTGCGTTCTCGGTCTAGCAAGCTTGTAGTCCGGGGGTTTCGGCCGGTCGCATGAGTGCATGGTGCAGGTGATCTTCCTGAGCCGGTAAAGGCTCGTGCCTGCGCGTCCCATGGGTGGAACACCATGGCAAAAGCAGGGCGAGGTTCGGACAGGGCGTGCGGTGGCTCACCGTGGTGTCGGTGAAGCTAGGATGGCGATGCAGTGGCGAGTCGGAGCCGTGCAGAGCGTACGCAGTGCCGTGCCGAACCGCGACGGGGCTCCGGCTTCTCCTCCGTGTCCGGCTCGGCGCGCTCCGCGGCGGCAACGCTCCGGCAGCTCCTCCTCCTCTGCTCCGCCCTTCTCCTACGCTCTCTCTCTCGGTGTGGTGCAGTGTGCCGGTCTGTGCCGCGGTGGCGGCGAGGGGAAATGAGGGTAGGGCTTCGGGGTGAGCTCCTTTTTATAGGCGAGCTTGGCCAGCTCCACTGGCGAACGGTCCTGATCGCGCTCGACCGATCGAAGGGCCGTGGCTCGAGTGGATCTAGGGCTCCGGATGGGCGCGGGTTCGCTTGGCGGCCAAGAAAGAAGGGGACAGGAGGGGGACAAACCTGACAGAGCGTGGCGCTGTCGGCTGTGGGACCGGGGTCACGCGAATTGCGTGCACTCGTCCCCATCGTCTCTGCGAGGAAGAAGAATAGTGGGGGCGAGAGCGGCTGACAGGCGGGGCCGGGTGGTCAGCGGCTGCGGGGAAGCGGGTGAAACGGTCGCGCGCGTGCGGTCGGCATCGCGCGTGCGCGCGGTGTTGGGCCGGCCCAGTGCGGGGAGGCGGGGTGGAGCGCGCGGGGGTGAGGTGAGGAGAAGAAGGCCGGGCTGGTTTGGGCTGGCCTAACTCTCTCTCCTTTTTCTATTTTCATTTTAGTGTATATATACATATATTGCCCATTTTAAATATTGAGTAAATACAAACATAAATTGCAATAAATCCCAAATGTGATGCATAGGCTATTATTCTATGTGAATGGAATTAAAATGCAAGCTATACTCCTTTATTTACCAAATTTATAATGAAACCTATATGCTTACACAAGAAAAATGGGTTTTCATAATAAATAAATGGAAAAATTTAATTGGTTGGGATTTTTAGGTTGTGTGGATTTTTAGGGTTGTTACGGTCTTTTTCGGAAAGTACTTCTTTTTAAGCACTCCTTGCCAGACCCGTCCTCATTAATTAATTTGAACAACCATTTACTTAGTAAACATTTGTTCTGCGTGTCAAGATTGAGAATCCCTAGACCCCCATATTCCTTTGGTGTACAGAGAATACCCCATCTAACCAAGCGATACTTTTTCTTATGCTCATCACATTGCCAGAAGAATCGAGACCGATAATAATCCAGCCTTTTCAAAACTCCTCTGGGAACCTCAAAAAAGGATAACATAAAAGGGCTAGACTGGAAAGAACGGAGTTGATAAGCACTAGTCTTCCTCCGTAGGAAAGTAATTTCCCTTTCCAGCTACTAAGTCGCCGCTGAAATTTCTCTTCTATACATAACCAGTCTTTATTCGACAACTTCTTATGATGCATGGCTATACCAAGATACCGAAAGGGCATACTCCCCACTTTGCATCCAAACAAATTGGCATAATCCTGTTCACTCTGCTTGGCCATCCCAAAACAGAAAAGTTCACTCTTGTGAAAATTAATTTTAAGGTCTGACAATTGCTCAAACGTGCTAAGAACCAACTTTAGCTCTCTTGCCTGCAGAATATCATGATCCAGGAAGAGGATGGTGTCATCCGCGTATTGTAAAATCGACAAACCGTTGTCAATTAAATGCGGGACAACCCCCTGAAAGCTTCCATTAGCTTTCGCCCTAGAAATGAGAGTAGCGAGCATATCCGCTACAAGGTTAAACAGAATAGGGGAGAGTGGATCACCCTGTCTAAGCCCCCGCTTGGTCTGGAAGTAATGACCTACCTCATCATTAATCTTGACACCTACACTCCCTCCTCTCACGATCTGATCGATCCAACTACACCATTTTGGAGAAAAACCTTTCATTCTCAGGGTCTGTTGGAGAAAGGACCACTTTACCTTATCGTAGGCTTTTTCGAAGTCTAGCTTCAAAATAACCCCGTCCATTTTTTTCTATGCATCTCATGGATGGTTTCGTGAAGAATGACCACCCCCCTCTAAAATGTTCCGCCCCTTCATGAACGCGGTCTGTGAAGGTTGTATCACTTTCAGAGCTACTAGAGCAATCCGGTTAGTGAGCACCTTCGTAAAAATCTTAAAGCTGACATTTAGCATACAAATAGGGCAGAACTGTTGAATTTTTGTCGCTTCCACTTGCTTTGGTAAAAGAGTTAAAATTCCAAAGTTTAAGCTGAATAAAGGAAGATCACCCTTATGGAACTCATTAAAAAGTGGCATAAGGTCTACCTTTATTAAGTCCCAGAACACCTGATAAAACTCCGCCGGAAACCCATCCGAACCAGGGGCCTTATTATGTTCCATCTGAAAAATTGCCTCTCTAATCTCCTTTTCCGAGAACTCCATAGCTAATATGTCGTTTTCGGACTGTGAGACCTGCATAATGTCATTTGTAAATGACTCCACCAACGCAAAGTTGCTTCTGTCAGGTTCCCCAAATAACCCCTTGTAATAATTAGTTATGTAACCATTTCAGAGGAGCTGTATAGAAATTGGGAAGAGGTCGTGGAATTAGTTTCCACCATTCAATTCACTGATGAGGAAGACTTTAATTTGGCAATTTAGCACAAATAGCATTAACTCCTCTCAATCTCTCGAGGCATCCATACGGTCCATGTCTCTGCCATTTGGAGTATTAAAGTCCCTCCTAGACTTTTGTTTTTTCTCTGATCATTAACTAATAATAAAACTTTGACCCGAGATAGAAGTTGCCTCTTTTGCTCAGAGGAAGAATCTGTTCAACATTTATTCTTTGAATGTGTTGTGCCTCGGCAATGCTGGTGTTTGCTGTCTAATATCCTGAAAGTGCGGCTAGGAGGCAATTCAGAAGTTATTGGGAAGTTTTGGCTCAGTAATAAGAATTTTCTGATTTTGAATATGATTACTTCTGCCATTTTTTGGTGTCTTTGGAAACTCAGGAATGAGCTTTGTTTTCAGAATTTGAGCTGGAGGAGTATGGAAATTCTTAATTGGATGGTGTTGTGTCCGCAAGAAAAGAGAGGACAACTGATGGACTTTATCCAACAAATCAACTCAGTAGCAGCGACAACCTTGTGGCTTCCGTTCAGTGTAGAGCCCTGAAGATTCTTGGAGATCAAACAGTGGAGCAATGGAGTCTCTTCACCGTTTCAAGGGAGTGCGGGCAGCTTCCCGGTGGGCTGCTGTGAACCTGGCGGTGGACTGCTTTTGCTGTTGGTCCAGAGTGCTGCTTCTGGGCGGAGTTTCGTTTTAGCTTCCTTCTGTTTTGTAAAACTTTTTGGGCTGTGAACACTGGTGCGGGTGTGTGCTGGTGGGAGGTTTTGTTATCCGGTGCTGTAAACTGTTTGACAGGTGGTCTTTTATAATTTATAATAATAGAAGGCTGGGGCAATCTGCCCTTGAACTCTAAAAAAAAATGTGGCATGCCTTGTTACTATACGAAGTTTTGCATAACATGGTGTTTATGCTCGTTTTTGCTACAGGCTAAATTGTCTGGACATGTTTTGTGCAAAGTACACATAATCTATGTCAGTTTTGTTCCGCAAGGCTGTTCATCAAAAACAAAACATGTGCAAAGTCTCAGCTTGTAGGATAAGCAAATCAGATCGCAGGAAGAGCTAATCTCCGTGCCGCCATGGTTGACTGCGTGCTCTTCTCGCTGCTGGCCTCGCGGTTCATGACATTATGTAGACAGTACTTCTGCTCTGGTGCCCAGACTCTCCCAGTTAGCGCTGTCTGAACTCTGAAGTGGAAGCATTGCTCGCCACTGTATATCTCAGCGGAGAGGAAGACGTCCGGGAATGCTCTACAAGGCTGTGATCAGCCAGGCACACCAGAGCACTCATCGCCTTTTTGAGTGGTGAAAGTGTGTTTCCCAAAGTGCGCTCCCCTTCATCTGCGATTCTTTGGATGGTTACTTCTCCAGCTGAGTAAATTACAGTGCAAAGCCACCCTCGACAAGAACATTGTGCATTCAGAGGTTTATATTCAAGCGACTGAGAATATTTGCTCATCTTCCAGTACATGGATCAACAGCTATGGACATCAATTGGTGTGGACTGCTCACAATTGCCGCTGGTCACGGAGCTATGAACACTGACAAGGCCACATCTAGTGCCAGAGGAAGGAACCTCTGTCTCCAATTTCACTGCCATGTGTGATCCTACCCACTGCAGCTGGATGCGGTATGCCACACTCGAACAGTCGAACTCAGGCATATTCGTGCACCCCGCCGATCCGTCTTACTCTGCCCGTGAACGCATTGTCGCACCTTTTCCGGATAAAAGATATGAACGCTAAAAGAGCAATCTGTATCTGAACTTTGACGCAGATATGGGTCTGGGCACAATAAAAATGGAGACACGTATGATTCATCTTTCCACGGCATACATTTTGAAATATCTAATTTCAAAAGAGGTCTGACGTTATTGCTATAATGGGGTCTCTAAGGGTTGGTAATTTTAAAAACTGGTTGCACTTTTAAAATCAAATAAATTAGAACTTCACAACTTTAGTAAAAAACAAATCAACATATAGATAGATGAATAGCATACACAAAAATATGTACATCCTATTTTACTAACATAAAAAAAAATGGGTGCATCCTATTTTACGGACATATACAACACGTGCTTGCACCGTTAAATTCTGAAATAAATTTAAGAAAATACGAGCAAGTAAGTCTACTTAGGTGTCAAGTTCCACAACTTTATTTGGGTGGCAAGTTAGAGTTATTAGTAAAACCTAACTCAACGTGGGGTTATAACTTATAAGCATAACTAATCTACATTTCAAATTCAAAGCTTACATCAAGAACGTCACATATGTGGGCATTTTTGCTTGCTACATACCTCCCCTAATTTAATTTTGGATTTGATTTGAATTCGATTGGTTGGTCTCAAGCACTATGGTGGCAACACGCATAGAAATAATTACAAAATCTGTTCACCAGAAAAAATTAGGCTGATTCTTCAAGCGAACAGATTACAGTAACATTTGGCCTGAAAATTGAGGGAAGCAATTGTAAATCTGTAAAGGAAGTAGATGTGTTAAAGATCTAGGAAGCATGACTTCGTGTTAACATATACCGGCAAAACACGGCATGATTACAGAATTTTGAGTAATAACTATTACAAGCGCGTGCCTTGTATATCAACCAATCTACAAGAAGCTCTCTGTTACAGGAGACAAACAAAACTCATATATATATAATACTACACCTGAGTGTATTCTCTATATTGAATGCATTCACCCTGGTTGTAACTGATTCTTGCCCAGTTGCAACTGGCCCGAATCTATTTGTAATTGGATCGCGTCAGGTTGCAACTGGTTCTTGCCCAGTTGCAACTGGCTCGACTTTAGTTATAATTGGATCACGTCAGATTGCAACTGGTTCTTGCCTAGTTGTAACTGGCCCGACTCTAGTTGTAATTGGATCGCGTCAGGTTTGCAACTGGTTCTTGCCTAATTGCAACTTGCACGAATCTAGTTGTAATTAGATCGCGTCAGGTTGCAACTACATCAGGTCCAGTTGCACTGGATCAGATCTGTTGCAATTACTTCCGTCAAGTTGTAATTAGTATGATGTTATAGTTGTGATTGATCTAGTCTCGCGGTTGCAATTGGTAGAGAATACACACATTTGGTATATAAAATGCACGTTGTTCACTATCTAGGCTTGCAACTAAGTTGTAACTAGTAGTTGCATGTAGTAGCAAATTGGGTAAAAATTACGTTCTAAGTGGTTACAATAAGCGCTAACTACGCTACAGCCAAATTGCAATTGTGCTGTAATCATAATGGCAACTCATAGTACATTGAAGTTACAATTACATACTTAAAATGCAACAAAGTGTATTTGTTATACTAAATGCACAGACCCTACCAGCCCGCCTCTCGCCCACCCATCCGTCCCGCATGCAGAGAATCTAGTTTTGTTTCGGATCGAAAAAATACAATATCTCCTAAACCATAGCCCCTATTTCAGATCCGTTTGCATCAGGTTGTTGAAAAGAAGTACTTAACAAAATGAGATCTAAGAAAACTATATTTGATAAACTTTTTTTTAAAGTATGTAATTGCAACTTCTAGGTAAAAGAAGAAATTGCAATATCGCCTTGATCCACCATTTGTTTATTTTAGCCATCTATTGCTACCGGCAATTTTGATAGTTTATTCATTTCTAGGTAAAAGAAGAAATTAATTGAGTCGGGCATTTGCAAATCTTGCGTCTACGATGGCAAGGCATGGAGTTTTAACACTGCTTTTGACAAGCACCATAATATGGTATTGGTCACTGTATCTCTAATGAATTTATTTCTTTTTCTTTTTGTCTTCTCTCATTTGTATACGCTGCACAAAAAAAAACATTAGGTTTCAGTTAAAATAAGAATGGTCCAACATAGTTATGGTTGTGAAAAATGAACTGTTCTGTCTTTTTTACAGTGACTTTTTATAATGGTGTTTTTCATTAGTGGAGCGGCTGAACAAATATCTGTAGTGTATTTGAAATCATTGCAATTTGGAGATAAATGAAAATTATATGCAAAGTGAGAGAGAGGTACTGCAACTGGATTTGCATTAGCCTGAACAGATCATTGCAATTGATTTTAGTTGACATGATGATACATGTTACTGCACGTGCTTGGCAATGGAATGTCACGTGTTCTTAGCATGACATATTGCTATCTGACTTATCTAAGCCTCATAAATATTATCATATGAATTGTGTACTGTGTTGTCTTGCATAGCATGACAAGTCAAGTACTTCATAGTAGTATCTAGGAGCATTATCTATGATATATTTCTTAAACCAACTGTTGGCGCAAAAAGTGGTTCCCTAAGCCCAACACACCAGCGAAGCCGGAAACGACCCTTGAGGCAGTGAAGCTCTCGCAGATCCAGCTAGCTTCGGACCCGGTCTGAGAGTGTCAGTAACACCCAAGCGTGCCAGTCAATTTGACCTGCAATTGACAAGGAAAAAGATAGTAATCGGTAATCACAGGGCGGAACTAACCGGTATGTCCAGATAGTTCCAACTGTATGGCTCGAAGAGCCGATGTAATGGGAGATCGACTAGAAAGCCGATTCCGCCATGTTATGAACCGATTGTAGCGAAACATGCATTATAACTCAAGTTAACCGATTCAGACATGAATTCAATGACATATACTTGCATTAGACAGAAATATGCTATAAAAGATGTAGTCACAGCAAGCTAACATGATCATAAGATATCTCAATGTAAAAACAAGATGAAATCGGCTATTTCAGCCGATTTAGTGTATACGAGCAACATATAAGTCTATAAAGCAAACAATGTTTCAACTCTCCGGCTAATAGATCTAAATCACAATCTTGCAACAGTGGAGATCGAGCGGATCGAGGCAGTCATGATGAAGTTGCAACTTAGATCCGTTAACCCTTGAATCTAGACAATGTTTATTTTATTACTTGAGTGCAACCCGTATCTAATCTAGATCCAAAATACAACCGGCTGGTGCAAAGCATTCTATCTTATCAATATAAAACGAATGGCAAACATAATTCGTTGAACATATAGATCTATTAGATATAAGCCGACGCATATGGATCAAGACGGGCAAATTGATGATTGCTTTAAATAATAAACAATAAACATAAGCAACATTGGTAACTTAATGAATCTAGCTAAACTGCCAAATTTAACTAGAGCCGATAACTAATCCATGCATGCAAACTGTCTTAATCTATAGCCTGTCCACCGGATGACGTTAACTAATAGATTAATCAAGCAAACAAACACGAATCGATAACTAATCCGCGCGTGAAAACCGTCCTAATCTGCATCTCGTCCACCGGATGACGGTTAACACAGATTGATCGGGTAAACCAGCGTGAATCATCCTTGACTCACTGTGCTTCCTGCGTCCACCGGATGACGCCAAAGAAACAGAGCTTAGCAAGGACCCTGGTCCGTCATGCTTCCACGTCCACCGGATGACGCTAAAAAGACATAGTTTAACAGGGGGTTGACGATACTTACAAGCAAGCCTGCGTCCACCGGATGACACCCAGCCTGGATGAAGTAACTCGCCGGACTCGACTGACTCTAGGGTTTGTTTGGCCGGAGCCGAAAGTTGTGTTGTATTGATGTTGTTGTATATTTTACAATGGCTGAGGGCTTATATTTATACCCTGAGCGTAGCTAGAGTCTTAATCGAATTACAACTCATCAATAGATAAGGAAACTAACAAACTATCCTATATCTAAGGTAATTTGGAGTCCCACCTTCCCTTTCCATAACGGACTCCGATCGTGATCGCATCCTGACGGCGCGGACTCTGGATGACGTCATTAATACCGACGGTGCGCGCCTCCTGTCATCTTGACCTGATAACCGATTCACCGTGCAATCGGCTATTTTCTTCCTTCCGCTGGACGGAGTCTGCTTCCGAAATCGGCTATCTTCCTCTGGTATTGGCTATCTCCCTTTAGTATCGGTTATCGGCTCTCAGCCCAAAAATTTGTGTATTTCTTTGTTTCTATACCATCGGCCAGCTCTTTTCTTTCTGAGGCAAATTTACCAAATTTTGGTGTAAACACCAACTTTCTAATACTCTTTGTGAACATTATTCTTATGCAGCGCTGCAATTCGCACGCTAGATCCAAGTACGCTTCTTGAAATAGCTTTCTAATACTGTTTGTCATCATTATTCTTACACTAGCATTGGTCGATGCAATTGGCACGCTTGATCCAAGTACATGTAGGGCCCCAAGGATTTCTCCCTTGATTCACTGACAAGATGAGAGGTAGATCAGTTGGTCATTTTTTTTCTTATGAAAGCAATGTTTGTATCTTTGTAGAACAAAGTCGCTGCAGTTTTTATATTAATGTTTGTTTGCTCTGCTTATTTAGGTTTTAGGTTCAACTATATTTGCATTCCGGGAGAAGACATCAGTGGATACTGAACCAAACAGAATTAAGCTGATGATAAGTAGTTATACTTCGAATACTATGCTTGAAACTGTGACAGCTGCAACAGTGCAGGCATTGGAGCCATATCCAAGAGTAAAAGATCGTCCTAATTACATTTCAAAATCCTCAAATATTGAGATATAAATTATGGGTCACTATATATTTGTCCCTTTTTAAGGTAATTCTTCTATCTTCTCGCAATTGAATCTTTTCAACTACTCCTATTTGTCCTCGACATTAAACTCAGACTGCTTAGCATGTTAGTGACCCGCTTGGATTATTGAAAGATAATTTATTTGACCTTATTTGGACTCTAAAAGCAACTATAAGCATAAAAGGCACCATCAAAATTGTAGGAGTATTTTAGTATCGCTCATTGTTGATTTTGTTAGTATTTGTTATAGATCGTACATTTCCTTAGCGTTTGTAGAGGAATTGGTATTGATTGTTAAAGAAAAAACAGATATGATACTTACAGATCATTTCTCTTTTGTTATTATACTCTTATTTTGTTGCAAACCCTGAGTGTTTCAATATCCTAATGTTTCAGAAAATCAAAGAAGACAATATCCTAATGTTTCGTGTCTATGGAAAGTTATGGAATAATGTTATATGGAACAAAAAAAATTTGATGAACCTTTTTCTTTATATCAGGTGTCTTTCATGTTCTGATGGAACAAAGAGTCATTTTTAAAAAAAAAGTTTTAGGAGTAGAGAAATTAGTGGTAGCAAGCCAGTGCTGAACTACATTTTTTTTGCTTTCCTTTGTTTTTTTTTTTTTGTTGCAATTGTGATTTCTTTTTTTATTCTTGAGTTATCCAATCCAGTAAGCAAGTATTGTTACCTATGACATGCCACCTAATATTCATAACAGAACTCTGCAGAGCCACAAATTCCTTCTGCCTCAGATGTAGACAATGACGAGTGGTCAGAAGCATGGAGATTGCAGACAAGGTAAATTTTGCAGTACAAATAACAAAAGAACCATTAGTGCTTAAAAAAACTAACTAGGGTAGCAAGATCCCCTAATTTCGTTCTTAAGAAGACTGTGGGAAAAGTTGGCCAGCGCTTGAAAAACACTGCAGCACACATAACACTTGTTTATTTTCATCTACTTTACAGCCCTATGATTTCAAGCAACTACTTGTGATAATCACTTGAATACGATACTTGGGTGAAATATTACTTCTGGTTAGCAATGCATGGGAGATGCTAGGCATCAGACAGAAGGCATCGTCATGGATTGCAGGATTGCGGTAACTGCATTTTCTGTGATCATGACCCTGAAACAATTGACCACTTACTGCTAAACTGCGTTTTCAGCAATCAGCAGGTAGGTTTGGGAAGCGATATTCAGGCTTCTGCACTTGACGTGGTTGTTAACATCTTCGATGCTGCCTGCATGTAGTGGTGGTTGATCTCAAGAAAGCTAATCCCGAAGGAGCGCCGGAAAGGCTTCGACAGCCTCCACCTGCTGATTGGCTGGATGGTTATGGAAAGAACGTGATAGTAGGATGTTTTAGCGACAAAGCTTCATGCCGAAACAGTTGCTGCTTATGATCGTCGAGGAGGCATATACATGGGTTCGTGCTGGGCACAACAAGATTCAGTCGCTGCTGTCACAGGCACATACATGGGTTCGTACTGGGCACAACATCCGGAGCGAACATCCGGAGCTGTACTGGGGGAACACCACCTTACACGGAGAGCCAAAAATCCCTCCATGCAGAGATCTGGATGCCTGCTAGGTTTGCTTTGGACTTTTGGAGCATTACAAGCACACAGATGAGCTGGCTCCCACTGTAATGTGTGCACACTGCAAACAGCGAAAAAAATGTGTAATTTGTATTACGAAGCTGTCTCGTGTTTCCGTGAACCTATGAAACTACGCTATGCATAAGTGTAAAATTATATTCTAATTTTACGAACTTTGGTTTTTTATTAAATGCTACTTTAACACCGGTATCTAATTTATAGTATTATTATTTTATCGTATGATCCGTGTGTTTTCAGTATAAAAATTTAGTTTTCCAATACCAACATACGGGCACGGTACCTAATAGTTTTATAAATACCTTAGTAGTTTTATATAAATACAATGGACAAGGATAGGACTCGATCTCGTGTACGCACAACCGAAGCCGAGCTAGATTCGAGTAGTCCGAATCAACCGAAGCGTCGGCAGGCTTTTTTGGCCCTCCTGGCCTGGTCGGGCGTGCCGACGACGAGCGGATGGCGGCCCGGGAGCGGCCTGGCGCCGACGATGACGGGGATGGGGGAGGCCGGGTGGAGGCGGTCGACGTGAACGAACAGGCCCGAGGTGAAGCTTGTCGGAGAGCACGAGCCAGCGGGAGCGTGCCGCAGATGGGATTAATGCGACGCGTCGATCGGAGACCTTCACGTACAACTTGCCGTGCTTGGGGAACACGGAACAGGTCCTTCCCGTCCAGCGCCGCCGGCACGATGTCCACCAGCCACCTGCAGCACAACCGTCGTCCGGTGCTCGCCCACGGGCTTGGCGGCGCCGCTCTTCATGCCTTCCAGGTGCTCCAGGAGGACGCCGGACGCAGCGTCGTCATGTGGGTGCGCAGCCGGCAGTCACAACTCACAACTCACAACCTGGGGGGGCATTTCTCGTCCAAGGCGATCGAGATTACCTTTCGGGACGCGGATTCAGTGACTTTCGGGACGACGTTTTCAGCTCGGGATTACCTTCCGCATTCGGCGCGCAGCCATGAACAGACCGGAGTTGCCAAGCTGGACGCCGATACCGGCGCAGCGGCACCTACTTTCGTTGCCACATGCCACCGCACCCTACCCTTTGATGGACCTTCGCTAGGCTAGCCTCTCAACATGTATAGCGGCGGAGTGATCAACTGCTGTTCTTGTCCAACTGCGACGCCAGGAAGGTGGCCTACTGGCCTGCTGTTCTCCCTGGCGCTCGCCGCCGTGGTGTACCGCCGTTGCGGCAGCGGCAGGCATGAACGCGTATTAATTGACCTAAGTTTCACCATTACAGCAGGGGTGAGGCTCGGCCGCCGAGCTATATGTGGCACGAGTTTCTGCCTCATCAGCTCGGGCTAGAGACTAAAGAAGTTTAGGTGATATGGAGAGATTTTTTTTTTTCTCGATCGAGCATTATGCTCGTTTGTCATTAAGAGGAAAAGAGTTTTGCAAATTACAAAGGACGCTTCATGGTTGCGAGGAGCCAGCCTGAAATGAACCTGAGCGCCTACACTACAGGCCAACCTTATTTATTAGCAATTACAGAATGTTCGAAAATATGGGGAGATCCAACTGCTGCCGATTGGGACCAACTTGAAATGGGGCGGGATAAGCTTGTGAAGAAGCAACCTTATTGCTCCAGCACCAAAACAAACCGCCCCAGCAAGAAAACATGTGTGCTTTAGCAACAAAGAGCTCAACGGCTGAACCCTTCCTTCTTGCTTCGTGTTTCCATCCCAGTCCGTTTCGGCATAGGTTGCTAATATCGCCTGATCAATCTTCTTGGACATCGGACCGCTTGCACCCACCCATTCTATATCCACTAAATGGAATGGCTCTCTTAGTTACGTTGTGCCCGAGTCCAATTCCCCACGTCTATTTTTATCCATCCGCAACCCGACCAACACAAAATTAGGGTTGTCCCAATGGACGGAGGCAGCGGTGGGGCTAGGGGGGCTCTAGCCCCTCTACCACTGGTGAACCAATGGAACCCCTATGAATTTTCTACGAAGTTTGCAGTATTTTTTTAGGGTAGGAGGGGCTGAAAACGCAATATGAAGGTATTTTTAAAGAGTATGAGGAGCTAAAAACGCGGTCTGGAGGTTAAAGAAGACAATAGTTACGTCTTGTACTTGACTTAGACTTAGATTAAGTTAATTTAATCTAACTCTATATTTTGTTCACCTCCCTAAATATTTTTTTGGCTTCGTCACTGGTTGTCCCCCCTATTTTATGTTGGCCTAGGGCTCGTTTTTTATGAAGCATGTTCCCACCACTCACGCGCCTGCTGATATGCCAACGGTACATGGACTCCCATCCCATGGTAAAAAAAAGGTTGGTTGCATGCGGGATCTCCACGAGGAGCAGTACAGAGGTAGATAATATCATCACGAACTCTCTTTGCACACTAGTAAGGATGCTTAACGCCACTTCCCCAACTAGAATTACCTGGTTTCTCTTAGTGTGGTTGGCAATGGGTGTTCCGGGCTACTAGGCTTACACCCATTCACATTAATTCATCCAAAGTTCCTTACCCACGAATCTTGGAATAAGCCATCTTCGTTATCAAGGTAAGGAGTCAACTGAGCATCTCAGCGGTGGGATTGAATACCCGGATCAAATCAAAGTTCACGCTGCTTGCCTGAACAAAATAGAATAGGAGGCATGGGCCACATGTTGCACATAAACCATCGGGTCGTGCGATAGAAGAATACCCAAATACAAAAATGCACACTCCTCCATGTGAAATGGAAAGATAGATTCATCTTCACTTTTTTGCAGTAGTCGTGAACGACCGCCATCAACAGTCGGCTCATCGGTAAGGCAAGCGATTTCAGGTGGCACGGCCATGGAAGTAATGAAAAAAAGGTTCTATCTTTTTTATTTTTTAGAGACCAACATATCTTTTTATCATTTTACAAAAATAATAAAATTAAAAGGACAGTTGAAGGTGTTCGTTATCCAATTTCTTAGCTTAAGACTGAAAGTGGACGGATATGCAAAGGGCAACTCATGGGTTGAAAATCATATACTTGGTCCTGAATAAAAAACAATGTCACTCGAACATTTGGACATATTAAACTTGTATTTGGTCTAAAAATCCAATTTCCAAGAAAATACTCCTATATTTACTCCTAAAGTGTTTACAGACAAAAAGAGTTGTAGGTAAAGCTATGTGTGCTAGATAGCGGTCACACAATGGATTCTTCTTGTACTTGTATGGTTCCTGGACCATCTGCTGTGATTCCAAATACAATCCACACCGCGAGTATCATTGCAAACAAGCATAATATCTTGAAGGGGAGGGGCTCGTTCGCGATAATATTAGCAATAATCACCGCAACGGCGACGGTGACCGCAAAGCTCCGGAACAGAGGAAAAAAAAAACATTCAGATATGTAAGTCAGCAAACAAATATTGTCAGTCAGTAAACTTCCGTCTTGGTTCGGCACGGGAGACAAGCTAGACACCTGTATGTATTGTTCGCAAAAAAAAAAAAAAAAAAAAAAAAAAAAAAAAAAAAAAAGACACCTGTATGTATACTCCCTGCCTTAAATAACGTACTACTTTCTTCTTCTTTGGTACACACCTATATATATATAACCTTCTTCTTGGTAGTTGGTACTATGTGAGTAAAACCAAATAAAGTGCTACGCTAGTAAATAATGTTTGATGCCGATGATTTCTACTTCTGATCATTTTTGTTAAAACATGCCATGGTATAACTAATAGATTTATGAGAGCAAGTAAAAACTTCAAATCATCAAAGTAAAATATTTTGTCGATGCATGGTTAAATCATTTTAAGTCAGATCAGGTCTTGGCAAAGTGTTGTTAAGGATTTATGACCAAAATAGTAGTACTAACATGCAGGGTCAAATATGCTTCTATGTGGAAAATTAACTCAGAAGAACAGAGGAAATAAGCTAATGGTAGTTATAGATTTATAGTCCCTTACTCGAAGGGCCAGCCTGACGGCTGGTTTGAGGGTTAATTATCATCGTGAGTACTAGCTTGTATTAGCAATAATAACTGATTGTCCCTTATTCGGGGTGCCAGCATGCTCGGTTTCCTGTGTTGTTCGTTTGAGTTTTATCGGTTAAAATCAGCGTTTCTTAAGTATAACATTGAGTCAGGTTCGTCCTCTAAATCCTCATCAGCGTCAGGTTTCTCAAGCTGAAGCATCGGGGGGGAGGGGGGGTGTTGTTGTATGTACGCGCCAAAAATAAGTACTAACATTCAAGGTATAAATCAAGTTTCATTAGATTAATTATGAAATATATTTTATAATAAAATTATTTAAAAATATTAATATTAATTACAGAATATTTAGTCAAACTTGAGTTACTTTAATGAGTACATTTCGTTTCTCATAATTACATTCAGACGGTGGACATGCTAACGGGTAGCGGAGCATGAGGACCGTCAGGATCCAGCCGAGCGGTAGGGGAGACCGCCGCGTACCTACGTTTACTACGGTACACGGAGGGACCATTTGTCCCTTCGGCCATGCCGCCGTGGTCACGGGCTATAGCCACCAAGGCCTGCCTGCATCAATATTTATGTGCACATGTCGCGCGGTCGTGCCCCCGCGGCCGTTCCTTTTTTTTCATTTTTTTCTTTATCTTTTTTATTTATTTTTCTTTTTTATTTTTATTTTTTTATTTTTGTTTTCTTTCTATTTTTCCTTATTTTTTATTATTTTAATATTTATATATTTTATATTTCTTTATATGGATGTCGTAAAAGTAGATCAGAAATGTTACACATTGTTATAAGTGTTTCAAATATATATTGTAAGTGTTGTTCAAAAATGTTTCATCTTTTTTTAAATGTTTTAATCGTATGTTTCTACTGTTTTACTTTTGTTTCCAAAATCAATGTTTGTAAGTGTTTTATTTGTATGTTGCATATATTTTCACATGTATTATTGGAACTGTTTTATAATTGTTGCATATGTTTGTAATAAATGGTTTCCAAGTGTTTTTAGGTGTTTTTTTTCAAATGTTTCATTCGCATGTTTTGAGTGTTTCAGTAGTTTCGTATATATGTTGCAATGGTTGCATTTAGATGTTTAAAAATTAGATCTAATATTGCAGTTAGTGTTTCAGATGCATGTTTCATGCCCATCGCCCGGATTGGGAGGCTCGCCACTGGCGGCGATCGTTCTCCGCCCTAGCCGGCGTGACCTCGCATCTTTTCAGCAACCGTAATCATTCATATGCTTGCATGCTCAACTTTTTTTGCCTCCTTCCGTGCTTCATAGCGGTCATTCTTCATACTCGGTAGTTTCAGATTTGGTATGGCCGACGTAATCTACAACCAGCCATCGTCTACCTTCTCTATTGCCGGCTAACATGATCGGTCGTTCCCCTCCTCTGCTCAGCTTTGTCTGGAAGAAGGGGTGAAACATGCATGTTGCAAAAAAAAATATCCAGACATCCAGTGTTTCAGTACGTAGTTTTAAAAGCATATTATAGGTGTTTCGTATGTACGTTGCAAAACTATTATATATGTTATAAAAAATTATTAAAATATATTCTTATGGGATCTTATTTTGAAGAATTAATTGCAACAAATATAATGGCGCAATCGGTTTTTAATTAGGATGTTTGGTTTAGGAGTTATAACTTTTTAACTTTAAAAATCATGACACGTCACATGCATTGGCTAACAACACTAGCCCTATACATGTGCGTCCGGATCAGTCAGAGGCGCCGGACGTTCGGCCGCTGGAAGTTCCCTTTGGCAATCTTTTCTCTCACAAATAAACGCACATACTTTTAGAATGTGTTGATCACATGCAACGCTACTCACACACACACAAACTCGGAATGTGTTGATCACAAGAAAGCGCATCGGTTTATTGTCATGTCACTCTCTACAGAAGTGAAGATGAAAGAAAGAGATTGTTTAAAGTTGTGAAGTTAAACGATGGTAGATAGTAGCACAATCAAGGTGGTCTCTAGGAAGCTAGTTGAACTTTTCACAGCAAATGAACTAGAAGAGCTAGGGCCTAGGGAAACATGTTTAAGTGGGCAAAAAACAAAAAAGAGGGATCCAAAAGATGTCTTAACTACGCAAAACATGCATGGTAACACACTCATAGACCATGAGTAATTGGTCTCCAAAAGCCTCACTTTCGGTGCAGACCATCACATCTGTCTTAACCATAGCCTTACATTTGTGTTTAGGGTAATGACTTAAATGCTAAATTAGCAAGTAGCCAAAAGTTTATGTATCCAAATTTCAATTATACTACCAGCTAGAAAAATTCAACTTATAGAAAACTATTTCATCAAGAAATCCAACTGTCTGGATGGCTTTTCCAAGGGCCATTTGATCATCCAATATCCCATTTAGCCCACCAAATTTGTTATATCACAAGAAAATTGCACATGTGTATTAGTGCAACTAATACTCTTTGATAACACGCTTTATATTGTATATGTATGCAATTACAAAAACCTGACAATATGTGTGCTTAAACAAGCACCATCTATATGTTCTGTGCCACTGAGACATAGTACATATCAAGTTATGCTTCCTCCGTCCAAAAAAAAACATACAACTCTAGCACAGTTGAATGTTTTACTGTATCAACTTTGACCAATTATATATAAAAAATTATAAATATTTATAATATAAAATACACACCATTAGATTAGTTATAAAATGTTTTGTAATATATTAATTTGGGGCCACAAATATATATACTGTTTGCTAGAAATTTGGTCAAAAATGAACTACTTTATCTGGCACGTAAATCATAATGGTATGTTTTTTTTGAACGGAGGAGTACAAAGTAGAGGTCCAATGTCCAAGAAAATACTCGTATATTTATTAGTAAAGTGTTTTATGGACAAAAGGACCTATAGGTAAAGCCATGTGTGCTAGATATGGGTCACACAATGGAATCTACTTGTATTGTTCCTGGTCCATCTGCTGTGATTCCAAACACAAACCACACCGCGAGTATCATTGCAACCAGGCATACTATCTTGAAGGGGAGGGGATCGTTCGCAAAAATATCAGCAATAATCATCACAACGGCTAAGGTGACCGTAAAGCTCTGGAACAGAGAAAAAAGCATTCAGATATGTAAGTCAGCAAACAAATATTGCATGTTCGCCATTTAACTTAAATATGGAACCTTTCGCCTTGGTTCGGCACGGGAGACAAACTGACATCTTTATGTATATATATACTCCCCTACGTTAAATAATATACTCCCACCATTCTAAAAAGAGTGACGTTTTTTACTTTTAAACATCGTATTTGACTGTTCGTTTTATTTAAAAATTACATGCAAATTATAAAATAAATAAGTTATTATTAAAATATCTCTAATGATAAAAATAAGTCATATCAAGATAAATAATATTGATAAAAAATTGAATAAGACGAATTGTCAGAAGTTGTCTAAAATTCTAAAACGACATTCTTTTTAGACAGGGAAAGTACTTTCTTGTTTTTTTTATACACGCACCTATATTTAACCTTCTTCTTGGTACTTGGTACTATGTGAATAAAACCTAATAAAGTGCTACTCTCTAGTAAAGAATGTTTGATGATGACGATTTCTACTTCTGATCATTTTTGTTAAAACATGCCATGATTATATATATATATATATATATATATATATATATATATATATATATATATATATATATATATATATATATATAGTATAGTATAGTATAGATTTATGAGAGTAAGTATCTTTTTAAATAAAAATAACTTCGAATCTTCTAAGTAAAATATTTTAAAAGTTATTGCCGCATGATTATTAAACCATTTAAAGTCGGATCAGGTATTGGCAAAGTATAATTAAGGATTTATATGGCCAAAACAGTAGTAACTCATAACATGCAGGGTCAAACGTGCTTTTTCTACTTTTACGTGGCAAAATTAAGTCGGGAAAACAGAGGAAAAAGCAAGTAGATATAAGTCCCTTACCCGGAGGGCCAGCCTGACGGCTGGGTTGAGGGTTATCATCGTGCGTACTAGCCTGTAGTTGTTGTTGTCATTAATTCGGTTCCCGGCCCTCATGTGACTGAAGAGATCTTGCATCATCGTGTCTGAATGTGACGGCACTCTTGCCCGCGAGATTGGTGTAGAAACTCCAGTAGGACGCTGGCCAAAATCTGAAGATGAACTTGGATCTGCTAGGGCCAACGTGAATAATATTAAAAATAGCTTGGCGTCGCGAAACTGATGAGTATATATATATATATATATATATATATATATATATATATATATATATATATATATATATATATATATATATATATATATATATATATATATATATAGACAAAGGACACGACGGGCATTACAGCGTGGGTAGCATACGGACTAGATTTTGTACTACAAACCACGACGGAAACGGAGACCAAAGCCAGATTCGAGTCCGGCTTCATCGATGGCTCGAAGCACACTGCATCGCTGTTGGCTTCAGTTATTCTTGTCTCCATCCAAACCGGCCGGTCGGCTGGCTCGCGAGCAGAGTCCCGTGACTCCGTGAGTTGCACGTACAGTACGAGATGATCGCTGGAGAGGTAACCGTTCTGCACGGGCTCACGGTCCACGGCCGAAAAAAATAGGTGAGACCCGGGCCTCCTCGTACACGGTGAAGACTGTACAGCTGACGTATGGGTCATGATCTCCATACAGACATATGGTGATTATAGCCCACGCGTCATCTGCACAGTCCTTATCATGTACGATGGAGACGGGTCTCACCTAATTTTTTTTCTTGGCCCACAGTCAGAACGAACACGTCGGTCTGGTGACGTAGCGGCTTCCTAATGGACGTACGGGTGATGATTTACTATACGCCGCAATTGGATGACCGCTTGGATTTAGGTCACCTTTTGATCCAATCATTTATTAATCAATCTTATAGACTCCGTCAGAAAAAAATAATCAATCATATAGATGGGTTGGATAGGATTGTCTTGGTTGGTGGGTATAGATGGCCAACGGGTTAGAGCTGACCAGCATGGCACGGGCCCGGACTAGGCACGACCGTAGGAGGTCGGGCAGGCACGTCATGCCATGCCTCTTTGGCCCATGTGTCTAGCCTTCGGCCAAGGCACGACCCTATGAGTTGTTTTCCGTGTCGTGCCAGCCCGCTCTGCCCGGGCAAATTTACGGGTCGTGCCATCCCAAAGCCCACTGAGAGAAAGAGGGGCAGAAGTAGAGGCATTGCAACTTGGAGAGCCGCGCGACGACGGTCGATGGCACGCTCGCCCCTGATACGCCGGCAACAGGATGAGGAGGAGGACGCCGGGGACTGCCGGATCCGCGCAGGACGATGCCGGGGAAGGACGAATCTGCGCTTGACTCGCCGCCGCTTGACTTTGCCATGGAGGAGCCACAAAGCTTGTGGGCGCGAAGAGGCGAAATGGAGGAGGCAGTGGAGGTGGAGCTGTGGAGAAGGGTGGCGTGGAGGAGACGACTGCCATCGCTTGACCCCGCCGTGATGGAGGAATCGCGACGCCATGACAGCTCCTTTTCGCGAGCACAGGCGCAAGAACGGGGAGATAGAGGGCCGCCGATGAAGAGGACGCGGATGCCGCTGTCGTCATTTGAGGCCCCTGTGGGGGCGAGGGCCGAGAAGCAGGTTTGTCCGTGGCGCCAGTGCCTAGCTCGGGGAAGACGTGACCGGCGAGGCAGTGACACCGAGGCTGCCTTCGCAGCATGGGCACAGAGCGTGGAGGAGGTCGAGCGGTGCAGTGCCTTTGCGGCGGCGTGGGGTAGAGTGGGGGAGAGAGCGTTGTGTCTGTGTGTATGAGATAGATAGGGTTGGGGTAGGGGTCCTTAACAGGCCGGGTCGTCATGGGACCGTGCACTGTACACCGAGCCATGCCATGCTAGCCCGCGTGCCTAGGTGTAGCCTAGGCACGATCTGGTACACCGGGGCGGGCTGTGTTAAAAAAGGGGCTTCGTGCCATGCTACCATGTCTCGGGTTAGATGCACATCTATATTAATGGGTTAATTGGTTCTGAGTATCCATTGGCTATAGATGAGCAGACGGGACATCCAGCCTAACACGACATGGTATGGGTTGTGGCCTACCAGGTCGTGCCACCCTAGTCCTTCATGTTTCACCGGTGGCCTAGGCATGACCCTCTGAGCCACTTATCGTGTCGGACTGGCCCGAAAAGCACGCTTGTGAAGCCTCTAGGGACTAACCCGTGTCTTTAACGTGAAAAGACGATGTCCAGTGTCCTAATTAACCACTAGATGAAAGGGACTAGTCCGAGGCCTGGTTGCCCGGGGAAGGGTGCTAGGTGCCAAGGCCTGCGAGCGTGTCGTGGCTGTGGACAAGAAGGAGGAAGAAAGAAGGAGAAAGGGTACGGTGCTGTGTGCGGTGTGCCACGCCCGGCAAGCTTGTGGTCGTGGCCGGCCGTGGCCGAGAGGAAGAGAGGAGAGAAGGGGAAGCAGACGCCGTGACTAAACTGGTTCATGTCATTGTTGAGAATAGATCCCCCCCCAGCTACAAATATTCCCTTGGTCCAACAGCTTGGCACGCTGCGGCAGCGAAGCTCCCACTCCCTTCCTTCCCGGCGCCCGCTCCTTCCTCGCTCGGGTGAGCGGCGATGGGCACTCGCCACGGCGGCGGTGTGCTCCATCACCTCCTCGCCCTCTCATCCTTGCCGCTCCTCGATTCCGATGAGGTCGTCTTCAGGAGCGCTTCTAAGGTATACTCCTACCATGACAAGCCTCAGTGTCACTGCCCCGCTCCGACGCGTGGCAGAAAAGAAACTGAAGTGCCGACGGGAGTGTGGCTCGTTCCCACGTATCTCTCGGCTCCTCGCGTCGTGCAGCTAGGCTCGTTCAGCGGCTCGTTCCATATTGAGTCGAGGAGGGCCTCGCCATGATACCTACTGGCGGCGGCACGACAACAGATCGATCGAGCTAGGACACGTAGTTGTTTGCCGCATGGACGCGCGCGTACAGCATACTTGCTCCATCCTCCGAGCACGGCGAGGCAGCCATGATGGACGACGTCGGCACGAACTCCTCCAGAAGGGCGTGTACTCCTTCGTGCTCGTGCAATGCCATTGACGACGTCGGCACAAGCACCTCCGCCAGAGCGCGTATTGCTTCCTGCAACCCAACGAACACTGTCTGCTGCAAGCGCTCTGGCTACGCACCGCCATATCTGAAACTGGATGCTTTGCGGCGAAGAAGCTCTGGCTACATTCGCTGTTCTAGCTTGTCTGGTTGTCCCTTGCCTGTACGGCTGCTGGTCCATGGAGATCGGATGCAGATCATCAGATATTCAGATGCATAGAGCAGCAAGTTGACAGGAGAGGGGAGTCCACGGCCTCTTGGCCAGCCCCACCAGCCGAACGGGGGAGCGGGAGCCATTCCTGGAGCCGCGGACCAATACAAGAGGAGCGGAGCAATGCGTCAACAATTGAGCCACCCTCCCTTGACCGTTTGATACTTACCTCTGCCACGCGTCAGCGATCCAGCCAAGGGACGCTCTGTGGTTGAATGGTCCTTCGCACGCGGTCCTCCCGTCAGGCCGTCACCTCCGCTCCTCCCCGCCCGGTGAGCACGCCACGGGCCACGGCCAATAGAGAGAGGGAAGGGGGGAGAGCAGGGCAGCCACAGAGGCAGATCCGACCGCCGGCGCGCTCTCCTTAGAGGTGGGGCCACGCGGGAAGGTATGGAGGAGCCACGTGCGGGAGCAGACGTTTGTGCGCGGGAGCAAGACGGCTGTACGCCTGTACGCGAGAGGGGACGGGCATGGCCACGGAAGCCGCCATGCGCGGGAGGGAGACGCCGAGACGGCTGTGCGTAGGTCGTGCGGCGCTCCGGCACCCAACGCGCGGAGGAGATCCCCAAGGTGGAGGTGGAGCAGCACACCCTACTGGTTCTCCACTCGTGGCCACCCTCTTGAGGTGACCTCGACTTATGCAGCGAAGCTGCGAAGGTGGCCTCCTGAACTTGAGCTTGGTGTTTTTGCAAGCATTGAATTACTAAATTAGTAGGGACCACACTGATAGATCCATCCCTGTTCTAGAGTAAGGCGTTTTACTATGTTTCTGAACTGTTAATTCTGTGTTCCAATATTCAGATGGTTGGGAGACTTAGTGGGTGGAATGGAATCCAATTGGAAAAGGAACGAAGGGAAGCTCGAAGGTTCAAGCACACCGCGGCTAGATACTTTGCAGATCCTGATGTCACTTCTGCTTCAACTGATGATGTTGATTACTTGGTCACAAGGCATCTACTTCTCATCCATGTCACTTCTGCTTCAACTGATGGTGTTGATTATTTGATCAAAAAGCATATAATGCTTGCGCTGCGGCTTAATCCCAGGAACTTGACTCATCCATGTGCTAATTTTTTTGGAACCAGGAATACAAACAACTATGAATGCTAGACATTTTGCTATGTCAGCAAAGTTCCCCGAATTCAGTAACAAGAATAGGACACTTGTGGTCCAGTACTCAATTAAGTTTGAGCAGGATATTGAATGTGGTGGTGAGCTTATGTCTGGTTATGTCAACCAGAAAAAATTTAGTGGGGACATACTCCGTACAGGTAAATTTCTTACCGGCATTTGCCCCATCAAACTTTCCATTCCTTCGAAGATCCATTGTTTCAAAGTGTCTGTGTGCTTTGCTTGTTCACATTGTTGAATAACTATGAATGTCACGACCTCCCACAATTGGGCTATGTTTTTTTTTAGAGTAACAGGTTTCCCCGGCTTTATAGAAATAAAGCTCAACATTTGCGTTCAGACAGACGTACTGAGTACTGAAAGCCAAAAGGCTGGAAAAGCAGAGACTGGTAGATCAATCTGAGGCAACGCTCGTCCTAAAACAACTCTCTGTCACAACGCTGGAGCCCTCCAAACGCTGAGCATTTAATCTCTCCAACCCTGATGAAACCAAGCTCCATTTGATCCGCGGTGCCGAGTTTGCCTCCGCTTCCACTTGCTGTATCAAAGCTCCCATCTGCTCTTGTATCTCCTCCTTGTGCATCGGCTGCCATCTTCTTAGCAATCTTGCAATCTACTCCACCACCTTGTTCAAGCCCCGCCAAATTTCTCCCTGAAAACACAGAGAGTTCCATAATTTCCACAATACCCAAAGGACTGCAGACGAAACAATATTTGTGCAAATGTGTTTTTTTTCCAGTAATCCATAAAGAAGCCACTGATTCAAAATTACTACCAAAATCAACCTTTAGAAGGTTTGAAATGAGCTCCCAAATTTCCTTAGCAACACAACAATTAAAGAATAAATGGACCACTGATTCAGGTTCTGAGCAAAACAGGCAGGAAGGGTCCTGTACCTCCCTTCTTTTTGCCAAATTATCACGGGTTAGTAATCTATTCTTAGACAATAGCCACAGGAAAATCTGCACTCTCGGTGGTATACTAAGTTTCCAAACTGCCTGAATATAAACCGGAGTTACACCTCTGTTATTAATAACAGCATACAGGGATTGCACTGAGAATCTACCATTTGAGCTGAAACTCCAAATTATCTGATCATCCTCATTATTAAGGACAATACTCTCTCCTATTGATCTTAAATCCTCCCAAAGAAGCATAACCCAAACCTCGCAAATAGACTTGCCCTGCTGTTCATTAATGATGTACAGAGGCCAGAACATAGTAGCTAAACTAGTATTTCCAAACCAATGATCTTCCCAAAACCTTATGCTCCTACCATTGCCTACTAACCATTTCACCCCCATATGTGCAGCTTGCATAGCCCACACAAACCCTTTCCAAAAGGGTGAGGACCCTACACTAGGACAGCAAAAAATATTGGGATTTTTCGTATTATATTTAAAGTCAACTATATCAGTCCAAACTGCACTCTTATTCAAATGGTATCTAAAGATCCAAGAGCTTAGGAGAGATAGATTTAGACTTCTTAAATCAGGAATACCTAGGCCACCAAATTCTTTCTTCTGAGCAACTAGTTGCCAACTAGCTAGATGGTATTTGTGGTGATCCTCATTATTGTTCCAAAGAAAATGTCCCATATGGGAGTTGATCATGTCAATAGCCCATCTAGGGAACTTGATAATGCACAAAAGATAAATTGGTATGCTGGCCAGACAGGTTTTAAGAAGGGTTATGTTTTAGTATTAGATTAGATGTATATGTGTTGTATACCCCTGACACATGTACCACAAGCCATTTCCTTACCCAGCACTAAGGGTTTGCAGTGTTTTCACTGTCGCTCTACAATTAGAAGTCGATTTAGACATCATGGTTTGTGAATGAATCATCCTATAGCTGCTTCTGAATGTAGTGTCTGAATTTGAATGGCATCCTCTACTTTTATGCAGTTATTAATGTGTGCTGCTGAATGATGCCTGATGACTTTGACAACTTTCTATGTGCAGCTTGATGTTTGGACCAGATATATGTGGTACTCAAACAAAAAGGCTCCATCTTATACTCTCTTACTAAGGGCAGAACTCTCCGATCAAGAAAGATCTAGAATGTGAGACGGACAAGTTGACACATGTGAATGCTTTCATTCTTAGGCCTGACGCCAAAAGGGTTGGTTATTATTTTTATGTTAGAGCTATATTGTGTCCAGAATTTACAGCATAATAAACTGATATTATCTGACATACATATTTGCTGTAACATAAGGATTTGGATGACAGAGAATATATTGAAGATCCTGATGAAATTAAGCCAGAGCTTTGTAATTCCACAATTCTTTTCTAGATGATGCATTGCCAGACTGTTGTATAAGTGTATAATAACATATCATTGATGTTGATCAGGGCTATGATTCTATCCCAAAATAGATTCCCGATCCGAAGGACAAAAAGGTATGCAAGTTCTAACATCAGTCAAAACTAAAAACATCAACCCGGTCACCACATATGCTTCCCTAAAAAAAATCCAGTCACATATGCAAGGAACACTTATGCAAAGAATTTGTTCTAGATAACAACAGCACAATATGAACCGGGCTTCTCTTGGGGAAACTATCTCATGTTTCTCTATTTTTGCAGGCTGAAAAGGAGGCTTTGAAGAAGCTGAAAATGAGGGGAGGTTTAGGGAGGATAGGGTAATAATCAGAGTGTAGCTTTGCTTTGCTTTTCAGTCAAAGAAATGCAGCTTCTATCTTTATGAACTTCCTAACTCGACTATAACAAGTGGCTTATTTACTATATTGATTTCATGCAGGATGAGCTATGAAATGTCCCAAAATATTGCATTCCTCAAAGCATAAGCTGGAAGTTGCTTTGGACATTGTGGATACTTTTGAATAATAATTGATTCGCCAGGCTAGAACAACCTGACGTGTTTCTTGCTATGTGCCAAAAAAAAAAAAAAATCAACTGCAGGATTGAGATGTAATGGACAAAACCGAAGATCTTTCCTTCTTCCTGTGCAACAGCAGGACATTCCAGCAAAAACTTGGCTCTGACACTAAATTAGGGGGATGAGATTCTGTGTTGTGTTTGTAACACGTTGTTGGCCATGTGCTAGCTTTGTAATCTCAAAACATGTATTTGCCTGAATAATGTAAGTTGACCAAACGATGATTCCAAAACTTACTGCATACATGTTCAAAAGGATACGATGCACTTGGTTTACCATCACCTTTGCATTAATGAACAGTCATACAATTGGATCGACAGCAGTCGTGTCGGAAGTCTCCGAGTTGGTGTTGTCAGGTCTCAAACAACTCTGTAGTAAAAGAAACAAACAGTGATTAGTGACTGTGGAAATGATAGCAGAGAAAATATTTATTAGGCTCAACTTACGATTATCCAAGGCACAGCCCACACTCAGCAAAGCGAGAACGACAAGAACCATCAATGCAAAGGAACAAGATGGGAAGTAGGCCCTGTATGCGAAGAATATCATCAAAAGCACGGCTCCCAAAACTCCAAACCTGGCTAGATATTCAGCAGCCATATGCTCCCAAGTCATGTGACCGAACTGATTCAAGATCATTCCTGCGGTCGTCAAAATCCAAACTCCAACACCTGCGCCGGCCATCCAGGCCCAGTTCCCAGGAAAAAGATTTTGTCCCGCCGCTGAGCCGAGAAGAGAAACAGGGGCTGCAACCGCCATGGCGTACAGGACATCACTTTTGCTGATCACTGCATCACTGATCCCAATCTGTCGCGGTCGCGGACTCCTGTGGCCATCGGCTGGATCAGCAGGTGATGCTTCCGCGGCGGATAGCAGGATGTTATCTACAGCAGCGCGGAACTGCGGCGACTCATCCTTTGCGGCTCCCTGCAGAGCCCTGCCGGTGAGCACGAACAATGCCATTGCCTCGCGGTCAATTTTGCTCTGAACAAATTTGTGTGCCGCGTGAGCGAATGCCTCGGCAGTGGTCGCCAAGGCACTGCCAGGAGCTTCCGTCTTCAACTGATCGGCCAGGAGTGCGGCCACATCTGCAACGTTAAGCCCCTTCGAATCTTGGACTTGTGGTGCTTGCACTACGCCGTGGTTAGGCTCAGTATAGGGATTCGGCTTCCTGTCACCGGCGTGTGGGCGACACCGGTACTGGCGCAAAACCTTCGCTGACTTGCTACGAACCTGTTGGAAGTTTGCGCTGAGGTTCTTCGGCCTCGTTCGAATGAACAGGCGGTTGAACTCTGCGAGGGAGACCTCTAAGTCACTCGCCTTCTTCGGGTCGCGCAGGGATTCTGCGTATGCTGCAGCCGCATTGGCAATCGATTTGGCGGGGCTCGCAAACATGTCGAGGTCGCAGCCGCTGAGCTCTTCGGCGAGAGCAGAAGCCGCGGCAGCCAACTCGAGGGCGCGTCGCTCCTCGTGCATCAGGGCCCATGTGTTCTTCCCTGCAGCGTCATCTGGCGGCGCCGTGCTCTTCCCTGCAGCGCCATCTGGTGGCGCCTGCTGCTTGAGCCTCTCGCCGCCGCCGAACCCGTTCCCGGTCGCGGCGGCCAACTCATGGGCGACTACCCTTTCGCGCGTCAGAGTGTGGGTATTCTTCTCTCCGCCGCGTCGCCCCTCGTGCGTCCGACTCCCAGCCCAGGTGTTGTTCCCCGCAGCGTCATCTGGCACCCGCATGCCTGCACTGCTGTGGTTGCAAGCTGAACAGCGGTTGCAGAGCTGTAACTGGCAGAACGAGATCGTCTAACGTCACCTGGAACGACTGCGCTGTGCAGTCACGCCATCTGTGTCGTCGGATGAAAATCAGACCCCTGTGTGTTGGCCGTCCGTCATGCTGCTGCACTCATTCGTTATCTGGGCCTCGGCCCAAAACCAATTCTGTCGCTCCTCTTTTGCCGCCGGGTTTTCTTTTTGGCGCGAGTTTTGCTGCTTTTTCCCGAGGTTGCGAGGCGGCGAGGGTGAGGCATCGGCGGCGATCGGCTGCTGCTGGTGTTGGTCGCCAGGAAAGAAGCATGTTCGCAGGTCTGCAACTCCATCTCTTCACGTGTGTTTAGACTTCATCAATATGCTGGCAGGACTTGATTAGAGAAACATCAACTTGTGTTCATTTGAAAATTGAATCAGGATATATGTGATGGAAGAGAAGAGGTGTGTAATTCATACTTGTATCTTTCCCCCCATGTTGTCAGATATATTTTAGTTGTTTATTCTACCACCACCAAATTAAATATTTCTTTTGCTGTAGGGATGGGTTTTCTCCTAGTTTCTCACCTCAAGTTGGCATGGAATTCAGCAGTCCAGATGAGGCTGGATGTTTTGGGTTAGCTATGGTAGCCAAAAGGGGTTTGAGGTTAGAAAAAGGTACTCAATCAAAAGAAAATTAGATGGAAGGGTTAGGTCGTGCAGATTTGTTTGTGCGTGTGAGGGTCACAGATTGAAAGATAAAAGGGATCATTTAATAAAGTGTCCAAGAGCTGAAATAAGAACTGATTGTCAAGTTCGTATGGGCTTCGTACTAGACCGAGAGAAGGAAAATTATAAAGTTACTGAGCTGATTTTGGAACACAATCACACCCTTCAGTTGCCACAGACCTCAAATTTGTTGGTGTCTCAAAGGAAAATTTCAGAGCTATAAGGTTTTGAAATTAAGACGGCTGATGATGCCGGAATTGGGCCTAAAGCTGCACATGAGTTGGCTTCCATCCAAATTAGTGGCACACTTAATCTCAGTTACACTCTTCGAAACCACAAGAGCTATTTTAAGGCTAAGCGCCAACATGAGATGGCATATGGCCAAGCTGGAAGCATGCTCATGTATTTTCAAGAAAAAATTGCCGAGAACCCGTCATTCCAACATGCATTGCAAATGGATAGAGATGAACAAATAGCAAACATTTTTGGGTTGATGCTAAAATGCTTGCTGACTATGCATATTTTGGTGATATTGTCAGTTTTGATACTACTTTTGGAATAAACAAGGAGAGTAGACCTTTTGGAGTATTTGTTGGGTTCAATCATTTTAGGGAAACTGTGGTTTTTGGTGCTGTTCTCATGTATGATGAGACATTTGAGTCCTTTAAATGGATATTTGAGATATTCCTAAAAGCACGTAATGGCAAGCAACCCGAAACAATCTATACTGATCAAGATGCAGCAATGGGAAAGGCTATTAAGGAGGTCTTTTTAGAAACTTGGCCTCATCTGTGCACTTTTCAGATCATGCAGAATGCTGTTAAGCATCTAGCTGAAGCTGACGATGAAGAATCATGTACTTCTCCACAAAAAGGGTCCGAAAACAGCAAGGAAGAACCAAGCATTCTCACAGATTTTAGTGCATGTATGTATGAGTACGAAGATGAAGCAACATTTGAAGAAGCATTTAACATCATGAGGACAAAGACCACAAGCAAACTTGGTTGGATAGTATATATAAGGTAAGAGAAAAGTGGGTTGAATGTTATATGACTAATATGTACACATTAGGGATGAGGAGTACACAATTGAATGAGAGTCTAAATAGTGACTTGAAGCGACATTAGGGATGAGGAGTACACAATTGAGTGAGAGTCTAAATAGTGACTTGAAGAACTTCAAGTATTCTCCGTCGGGAACAGCTGCATATCCGCTGCCAGGAGTTCCGCTGCAGACTTCGCCTCTTCTTCCAGCTGCTCGGTGGTATCCCGGGCATAACCCTCCTTCACCCTGTCGTTATTCACGCCGGGGTAATGGGAGCGCACCACGCCGAGCATATGAGCTGCTGCGTTCTTTGCCACATCAATACAGAATGCCTTGAAGTGCCGTAACGCTTCACGACTCCGACGAATAATGTCAAAAGGCCCCGGCGCCCCTGCAGGAGGATCGGCAGGCGCATATTCGATGATATCCAAGACGGGCTTGATGCTTTCCGTCACGGCATCGTAACGACCCTCGGCGGCCTCCAGACGCTGCGACAGATCATTCATTTGTGCACGAGCCCTCCGCTCCATATCTGCTCAAGTCACTATTTAAACTCTCACTTAATTGTGCCCATGCTCTAAAAGTTCTTGATTTGATGAATAACAAGTCAATCCCGGAACAATATATATTGAAGCGATGGAGGACAAACAAGGTCAAAACATAATAGAGGATCCAAAATTAGATACTATGCTTTGCTAAAAAATATGACTCGCAAATTTCTCAATTTGGCACACCGAGCTGCGAGTCATCCACGGTGCGTGTTACTAGTAAACAAGGCACTTGACATGGTTAGCAAGCAAGTTGAAGAAGAAATCACGAGTTTTCCTAGTGCAGTGAATCCAATCCCCACAAATGCTTCTCCTCCAATTGATTTGGTGAGTACTGCAAGCCTAAAGAAAAAGGAGGTGGAAACTAAAACCTCAAAGCGCAAAAGAACTTGGCTTGACAAAAGGCGCAAAGTTGCAAAAAAGGAGGTCAGAAAAAGAAAAATGGTTTAAAGGTATGTGATAGCACAAAGTATATTTGATTCTCTTTCACTATGTCCAATGGAAACATGCTCAATTTTATTTCTTTTATTTGAAGGAACAAGAAACTGGGAAGAAGGGAGGCAAGAAACAGGAAAAAGAAGTAGCAGTACAAAAGACTGCAGCAGCAGCTGTGCAAAATATTAATCCTAATACTTCTTTGCTCATGAAAGAATCATATATTGCCATCAATACCTTCTCTCAGATATTGACGGTAATATTTCAAACTAATACACCATTTTTCTAAACTATACATGGCCATCAATACATTCTCTCAATTGTTTTTCTGAATTTTTTATTTTTCAGGGAGCTATCACAGATGATATTATTGCTGATTTCTAGTAGCATGGATATCTGTTGCCACTGATGTCCAATCTGAATATGTTTTGCAAGTTTAATTTGCATGTCTTCTGCAATTCTGAATATCTTTTGCTATGATATATATATGTATATTCACTGAACTGAGAGCATCATATGCTCTTTTCAAAACCAGACATGATCATTATTCTAACAATCTGTACATCCAGGCATCCGGTCATTTACTTGGGCAATTCAGTAATCACATTCTCAAATTTATAGTCACAATATCACTTTACATTCTCACAATTTTATATAAGAACTCTATACTAAAACTGTCAACAGCTCCGCTATTTACATTGTTTTGTCTGAATATCTGAACATTCTGACGAGCACAACAGCAGAACCACGGCTGTCCTTCCCTTGGAACCCACAAGCTCGTGGAGAAGAATGGAGCACATCTGCTACTGCATCGTGTACCTCCACGCGGAGCAATCGGAGGGGAAGAATGGCCTAGACCACAGACGAGCACTTAGCCATGGCCGACGGCGGACCACGGAAGGGAGCACTCACCGATGGTAGCAGCGGCACGGCGCATGGAGGGTAGCGGCAGCGCGGCGCATGGAGGGTAACGGCACACGGCGGCTAGCGGCGGCGCGATGCACAGCGCACAGCGGCGGCGAGACGCATGGCGTACAGCGGCGGCGCGGCGCTAGATGCCGGCAGCACTCAGCAACTCAGCGAAGGGGTGGTGTGCGACTCGACGAGCAGCATGGGCTGTAATTGGGTCGGACCAGCGCATAAATTATTGACCAATGCACGTAAGCGTCCGATCTTTAATCAATGGCTCAGAGGCGTGACTGCATAGCACAGTCGTTCCAGGCGACGTTAGACGATCTCGTTCCGAACTGGCGGTCACATCACAATGGTTGTAGTACAGTGTATGCACATTCTTTAATTTAGGGGCTATTTAGATTGCTCATTTTGCAGAATTTTTTACTATACCAACGTGCTAACTTTTATAATAAGTGCTCAATCATATCCTAAGTAGGCTCAATTTATCTTGCAATATTTTATAAAGCCATCAAATTAATTTTAATTTTATTAACATTTAATGCTTCGTACATACGTTTAAATATTGTTTTGATGAAACTTTTAGTATTAGGCAATGAATCTAAATAGGGCCTTAGAGTAGTATATTACATCTATCTAGACTATATTTTACAATTTTTGTTTAGGTGTAAATTATGTATTCAATTGATGTAAATTAATTTTACTCTGTTCCTTTGCTTTAATCATCATATAATTTGCCTTCCATAGAATAGATTTGGTTAAAATCTGTATTTTTTTCTCTATTTATTATGTTCTCTAATCTTCTTCTAATCTGCCTAACATAGAATAAATTTGATGAGATATGTATTTTTTTTCTCTGATTTTGTTTTGCGATCTCTTCTAATTTGCATTCCTTAGATTTGATCCAATGAAATATTGAAATCTGTATTTTTTCTATATTTTTTGCTTCTTTGATCATCTTCTAATTTACTTTCCATAGAATAAATCTGCTTAAATCTATATTTTATATCTGTTTTTTTATTTGAACTCCTTCTAATTTGCTCTCCATAGTATACATCCGATTTAATCTGTATTTTGTTCTGTTTTTTTGCTTTGCTTTTTGATATCTTTTAATTTGGTTCGTTGGATTTTATCCAGTGAATACATAATTCGTGTGACAGAAGTGTTTGAATTGCTCGATTTTGGGTATCTATTAGATTCGGGTGATTTTAGCTGATTGGTCACCTGGGTGACCGAAGGGTCTAAATCACTCGAGCGTTGAATAGACAGGTCCTTTCAAAATTATGAGTCGCTTTGATATTTTTTAGCATCAAATTATTATATATCTAGATGTTAATTATAGATAAATAAATAATAAAATTGATGTTAAAAAAATTAAGGTGACTTATAATTATGGCTCACTTTGGGGCCAAATGAATGAAACCAAGTAGAGATCCCCGCACTTACAGTGGCACACCCCCAATGCTGTATTAGTCCCTCTTAATTTGGTCCAACAAAAACTGTCTGAGGCCCATACAAGATGCGACGCCCGGCCACAGCCATTTAGGGACTGTTTGGAAGCATCCCGTTTAGCTACCTAATTAATAGAGATAAAGTTTAGGTAGGTAAAGATCACTTTAACTGGAGTGTTTGGATAGTCTAGCTAATTCAAAATCTTGATCATGCCATCCCTTATTAATACTATTATTTAGATAGCTAAACTTTACCCGAATGTGTTTGATGCTATAGCTAAACTTTAGTTGAGGATAACTTGGTCATTTAGACCTTTTAGCTGGTTTTAGCTGGATTAAAACAGCTAATTGGATTGTGTATATTTGAGCCTCCAGCTAAACTTTAGATAGGTTTAGCTATAAAGTGTTTGAATACATCATAACTAGAATTAACTATTTAAAATTTAGTCGGTACTTTCAAACAAACAGGGCCTTAGCATCTCCGTCTGCACTGCTTGCCTGGTTCACGCCGATTTATGTGCCCGCCTGGTGCATGCCGAATCATCTTGGCCGGTTTAATTGGAGGAATTTTGGTTTTGTTACGGTATACTTTCGTTTGTATTTAACAATTTTTATTTAATATTGTCTAAATAGACTTAAAAAATTTATCTCGATATGTATATGTACAGATAAATTATGTAATTAGTTATTTTTTATCTACATTTAATATTCCATACATACTGTATGTCGTAAAATTGATGTGACGAGAAATCTTGAAAAAAAAATTAAAAAATTTAAGAACTAAATGGAGCCTTTTTTTTTTCCGCCGCGGCGCCGCCGACCTGTCGCAGTGTCGCCTGCGTCACCTGCCTGCCGTCGAGTTAGGGCGTCCTCAATGAGGACGATGAAATCGTCGGGCGAGTAGACATTAAAAAAATGGAAACAAGTTTGTAGGCGGCGTTTAGTTTACAAAATTTCATTCTCTCTCCTCATTATATCGATTGTACTTTCTATCTGCATGGAACACTAAATGAAGTAGTACCTGTTGCATGTTTGTACTTTTTACCTAGCTATTTCGAGATTAATCTTTTGAGTCTACTTAGTTAATGATTGGACAAAAGTTATCAAATAAAAATGAAAGTGCTACAGTTACAAAATTTCCCAAGATTTCGAAACTAAACGCAGCCGTACTATTGGAGGATATCAGTACGAGCTAGGCGATTACCTCAGCGCTAGCGAGATGTTTTTTTTTTCGTTCTCTCTCTGCCACGTCGTCAAATAGCCAGCCAATAGCTACCTCACTGTGGACGCCCTTAGCGAGACAGTGAGTCCTGTTCGACTTTTTGCTGTCACGGGCCGCAGCGCTGCCGATCCGCATGGCACAGGAGCCAGGAGGAGGTATGGACGTCGCCTGTCGCTAAATAAATCGCTTTCTTTGACTTTACGTTTGATTGTTTATTTTATTTAAAAAATTTATACAAATATTATCTATTTTGTTATAATTTATTTTATCATTAGAGATACACTGCTATAAATGTTTAACGTCACTTCATCAACTAGAATTACCTGCGCTTTAGCGTCTCTCGGTACGGTTAACCATGGGTGTTCCCTACACCCATTCACAACATCAAAGGACACGGCGTGGGTAGCATATACGGACTCGATTGTGTACTACTAGAAACCACGACGGAAACGGAAACCAAAGCTAGATTCGAGTCCACATACTGACTGCATATGGGGTGTGATGGATGAATGGATCTGTCGCGGATCCGGCTTCATGGGGGGCTCGAAGCACACTGCATGCTGATTCGCTGTTGGCTGCCTCGGTTTTTCTTGTCTCCAAGCCGGACGGCCGGTTCGCCGAGCAGAATCGTGACCGTCTGGCAGCAGCACAGGCTCTCGCACGGACCACATGATCGAAGCCATTAGCCAACCATTAGCCATGAACACACGAGTCGGGAGACCCAGCGACTCTGACTTGACTTGCCAGTCATCAGGAAGCCCACAACGAACACGTCGGTCTGGTAACGTGGCGGTTTTCTACTGGACGTACGGGTGATTTGCTACGCGCGATTGGGTGACGCGGAATTAAGTGCGGTGCGCTTTTCATTCCAGCGGCATGGACGATCGCACTGCTCCGTTCGTGGGCCCCACGCTGGCAGTGACGTTTTTGGAGCCGCGACCGTTGACTTTGATTGGTCTCGGTTGCGGTCGCGGCAAACCCACCAGCCGGGGGCGACCGGGGAGGGGAGGCTGGCAGGCTGCTAATGGGGGTCTGCTGGCTGCAGCTGTGCCTCCACACTCCCACTATGTTCCTCCCGCGGTCAGTATCAAATGCCCTCGAGACGGCAAGAATTCACGAAAACACCACCCGCTAAATGCCTGACCTGGTTCACGCCTTGATCGAGCCCGAGTGTCATTGTTGTGAATAAATCATACTTCCACGGGCACGTTATTGCCCGCGCGCGCTACAAATATTCCCTTGGCAGTCGGCACGCTGCGGTAGCGAAGCTCCCTTCCCTCCCCGTCCCCAGCGCCCGCTCCGGCGATGGGCACTCGCCGCGGCGGCGGCCTGCTCCACCGCCTCCTCGCCCTCTCGTCGCTGCTTCTCCTCGCTTCCGGCGAGATCTTCTTCGAGGAGCGCTTCGAAGGTACGCTGCCTGACAAGCCCCACTGTCACTGCCCCGCTCCTCCCCAGCTTCCCGATTAATTGACCAGAGTATATATAACTTTGATGGTTGATGCTTGCTGCGTGCCCCATGCTTTAGCTTGATGCTTTATCCTGTCTGTGACTTTCTACTCGAGCTTGCCGAATCGGTAGCTGAATCCCGCTCTTCCATTTGGGGAAGACTACTGTGACAGACTTCCCCGAGGCGCCTGCCCGCATGCGCTACTTTTCTCCGTCGCCCCCTGTATTTCCGAGTATTGTCCATAGTGCCCCAACCATGGTTGTTCTTGCCAGATTATGCTTCCGTATTGGCACGTTAGCAGTTAGCACACGTGGATAAGAAACTGTTATACACTCAATCGTTTTGTGTGTGTGTGTGTGTGTGCGTGTGCCCATTCTGGTTGCTGGCACATGAGCTTTTCGCAAGCCATGACTCGTTAATTCTATACTAAATTAGTAGGGTCGATCCATCCCTATTCTAATCTAAGGTGTTTTACTATGTCACTGAATTGTTAATTCTGTGTTCCAACATTCAGATGGTTGGGAGACTCGGTGGGTAGAATCCGACTGGAAAAGGAGTGAAGGGAAAGCTGGAAGGTTCAAGCACACCGCGGGAAGATACTCTGCAGATCCTGATGACAAAGGTTTTACTTCTCATCCATGTCACTTCTGCCTCAACTGATGATGTTGATTATTGATCACAGAGCATCTAAAGCTTGCGCTGCGGCTCAGTCCCAAAACTTGATTCATCCATGCCCTTTAATTTTGTGGACACCAGGAATACAAACAACAATCGATGCTAGACATTTTGCTATCTCAGCCAAGTTCCCACAATTCAGTAACAAGAACCGGACACTTGTGGTCCAGTACTCCATTAAGTTTGAGCAGGATATTGAATGTGGCGGTGGCTATATTAAGCTTATGTCCGGTTATGTCAACCAGAAAAAATTTAGTGGGGACACTCCATACAGGTAAGTTCCTTACCGGCATTTGCCCCGTCAAATTAAATTTCTTTGAAGATGCATTGGTTCAAAGTTGTCTGTGTGCTTAACCTGTTCATATTGTTGAATAACTAGTGTCACTACCTCTCACATTTTGGTTTTGTGAATGAATCGTCCTATCGCTGCTTCTGAGTGTAGTGTCTGAATATGAATTGCATCTTCTACTTTTATGCAGTTATTCATGTGTGCTGCTGAGTGATGCTTGCTAACTTTGACAACTTTCTATTGTGTAGCTTGATGTTTGGACCAGATATATGTGGTACTCAAACAAAGAAGCTCCATCTTATACTCTCTTACCAAGGGCAGAACTATCCCATCAAGAAAGATCTAGAATGTGAGACGGACAAGTTGACACATGTGTATACTTTCATTCTTAGGCCTGACGCGTCTTATAGCCTACTTGTTGATAACCGTGAAAGAGAATCTGGGAGCATGTACACTGATTGGGATATCCTCCCTCCTCGTAAAATTAAGGATATTCACGCCAAAAGGGTTGGTTATTATTTTTATGTTAAAGCTTTATTGTGCCCAGAATTTACAGCATGATAAACTGATATTATCTGACATACATATTTGCTGCAGCCTAAGGATTGGGATGACAGAGAATATATTGAAGATCCTGATGAAGTTAAGCCAGAGGTTTGTGATTCCACAATTCTTTTCTGAATGATGCACTGTCTAACTATTGTCTAAGTTTATAACATATCATTGATGTTGGCCAGGGCTATGATTCTATCCCAAAACAGATTCCTGATCCGAAGGACAAAAAGGTATACAAGTTCTAGCATCAATCATACTTAAAATATCAACCATGTAGTCCTATATACAAGGAACACTATCAAAGAATTTGTTCTAGATAGAAATGACACAATATGAAATATTTGACATTTTTCCATCTAAACCAGCCTGACACATGGGATGAGGATGAGGATGGAATATGGAAGGCCCAGAATGGTATCAAATCCAGCATACAAGGGACCATGGAAACGCAAGGTCTGAAATTCTTGTTTGACGCTCACTCCTTGGGACTTCATTTAATTATGATCAGTATTTCACATGCTCCTGCTTGCAGAGAATTAAAAATCCTAACTACAAGGGCAAATGGAAGACTCCATGGATCGATAATCCAGGTGAAGCAAATAAATATGTTGGTTTTATATGTGTACTCAGTTTAAGTATTCAACAATACGATGCACATTCAGTATGCTGTCCAATATTGCATTCAACTTCTTATTTTGAATTAAACCCCACTTTAAGCATTAAAGATCAAGCATTGTGAACTGTATTATTTTGCAGAGTTTGAGGATGATCCAGATCTTTATGTGCTGAAGCCCTTGAAGTATATTGGAATTGAAGTTTGGCAGGTAGTATATATTCGTTTTTTATTTTCAAAAATGATTTCTTCGACATTATTTTAACTTCTTTCTTCCTTCTCGATTGATGTAAACATCGTGTAGATTAATACCTCAAATGTATGCAGGTAAAAGCTGGTTCAGTTTTCGACAACATTCTGATTTGTGATGACCCTGAGTATGCAAGAAAAGTTGTTGAGGAAACTTGGGGTGCAAATAGGGAGGTAATTGCAGACTGAAAATTTACCAAATTGAACAGGGCTGCTCATGGGAACAATATCTCATTTTTCTCTATGTTTGCAGGCTGAAAAGGAGGCTTTTGAAGAAGCTGAAAAGGAGAGGAAAGCTAGAGAAGATAGGGTAAGAATAAAGCATTATGAATTCTCTATATTCAGTTGGATCTAGTTACTTCTATGTTGATCACCATTTAAGGTCCTTGAGTCAAAAGAATAAGCAAAAGCTGTTAAAGAGGCTAATGATAATTGCTAAACTGTTTGCATACAGGAAGGTCAAAAGTCAAAGGATGATGGTGACCGGCGCCGAAGAGACAGGCGCCATAAAAAGGTATATTTTCTTCTTCCTGCCACATAGCTTCACGCACCTTTTGTCTTCTCCACAAAGATCCTATTTATAAAATCTTCGTGGTTCCTTAGTTTTTTCAAAATATCACCGTACCTTGAATGCTTCATGGCACGTATTACAGAAACAAAAAAAAAAAAACATGAAGACATTATACTAGCCAAATGGGCAAGTATATTCTTCTGGACTGATGTGTGAGTGTGATGTGTTTTACATTTGTAGTGCTAGATGCCTGCATTTATGGTTGATTTGTGTTGTGCTCTTGTGCTAGAGGCACATATCATTGCCTACAATGTAATGCATTATCAGGTTCTAAATACATACATGCATGGTACACTAACTCTCGTTCCTTTTATATCCTTACAGCGCTACAGAGATCACTGGGATGACTACCACGTAAGTTAGAGATCAGGATCCAGCTTTGTTTTTCTTTTCAATGAAAGAAATGCAGCTTCTATCTTTATGAACTTCCCTAGCTGGATTATAACAAGTGACTTATTTACTATGTTGATTTCATGTTCAGGATGAGCTATGAAGTCCCAAAAGTATTGCATTCCTCAAACATAAGCTGGGAATTGCTTTGGACATTGTGGATACTTTTCAATAATAATTGATTCGCCAGGCGAGAACAACCTGAACTGTTTCTTGCTATGTGCCAAAAAAATTATTCAACTACAAGATTGAGATGTAACGGACAAAACTGAAGACATTTTCTGTTTCTTGTGCAACATCAGGGGATTCCAGCCGAAAACTTGGCTCTGGCACTGAAATAGGATGGACGAGGCTCTGTTTGTTATGCCTGTAACACGGTGCTGGCCATGTGCTAGCTTTGTAATCTCAAAACATTGTCTGTCTGAATAATGTAAGTTGGCCATATGATGATTCCAAAATTTACTGCATACCAAGTTAAGAAGTGTTGTAGCTGAGGAACACTTAATGTTCATATAGATACTTCTATCTTCAAAAAGATACAATTGACTTAGTTTATAAATGAACACATAGGTTCAGCCTTCCTTGCACAGGTCATGGATGAAAAGGCCTGAACCCACAATTTCTAATACCCTTTTCTATTGTGCACTAGAGCCGACTTGCTGTTTTAAGAAAAATATAATTATATTAGAGCTAGTTGATCAGTGCCTCAAGAATAGTATCAGATTTCCTAGATACATTTGAGACAACAGTGTTAAGGAAACAGCGCATGAACGTGTCCGCTCGTGCAACCTACAGCATGTAGCAAAAGCATTTGAACAGTTTGCTGTTGCAGCTGTGTCTGCAATTCCTCAACTGCAAGCTACACCTTGTACTTGGCTTTCTAGTTTGAATCTTGGTATTATCGTATTAGCATAAATCATGAATGAACGGAGCAGCACTGAAGGAGTTCAGCAAGAAAAACTATATTTACATGGTAATTATGCAACTAGCGCAAAGAATTCAATTCTATTCAAAATGAACATGCATCTGGAAGGCCAGATGAAGAATTCCTTCACACGGCAATGATTAAAGACATCAGCGACACCAGAATTTCAAAACTGAATACATAGCATGTGTCGACGTGATACAGTTTTCAGAACAAAAACAAGATTCGCCGAGCATTTCCTCTCTGCGCGTTATACAATGTCAGCAACTCTTCTTCCAGGCAAGACATCCATTTGCAGAGTTCTGCCGTTTCTGGGGGCAACCACACCAACAGAAGGCAGTGAGGGGTCTGTCACTGGCTCGATCTCAATAAAATTCAACTCCATAGATCCTGTGCGCTTCAAGCTCAAGACAAATACAAGTGCAATCCATCCAAGCATGGTGATTGCCCAATAGTTGTTCATCCCATGAATCAGACCCCAGGCGATTCGAGTATCCAACAATTATCCCGGACAAGTGACCAATGAAACTAGCTTGTGGCACCATGATTGATGTGAATATCAGCGACTCAAATGGCGCAAAGCTGATGGGCAGTGAAAGAACCCCAAAGATGTTCAGCTTTGACGACGGTTGCTTGGCAGCCAGGATTGTCATCCAGCCAAACACAACGCATGAGTAGCCAACCGCAGTGACCCTCCTGAAGTACTCCACCTTGAATCTCTGAATCATCATGTGGTAGAACCCGAGGACCAGTAATCCGGACAGCACGACGAGAACGAGCGTGTAGTGCAGGTAGTACTCGACGCCGAGCCCGATCTGCCCCAGCTGCTCGACGACGCCGAGGCTCCACAGCGCGCTCATGTTGAACACCAGGTGGACCACGCTGATGTGCGAGAAGGCGGAGGTGATGATCCGCCAGTACTGCCCGCCGTCCACGGCGGCCTCGTAGCTCAGCCCGACGTCCGCGTACCCGATGCCCCGCTTCTGGATGAGCCACCAGATCAGGGAGCAGATGCCGATGACGCTGCTGCTCGCCGGCTTCTCCAGTATCTCATAGATCAGCGGTTTCCCCATATTCCCAACAGAAAGCTTCGCGAGACTTGACCCTTCGGTTGACTGAGATATCCTTGCTCGGGGAATGGTGGATCGGGGGCAAATGATCCAGGGATTCGCAGACTGCGTGTGGATTGGGGGCTCACTGATTGCGAAGGGGTAGTGGGGGCTCCGATTTGATGCGCACGAATTGGTGGCGGGAGGTGGGGTTGGGTGATTTGAATTGCGAAATTTGATGGGTTTTGCGATGGATCAGTGGCTCTCACCTCGGAATTTTGGAGGGGATTCGAGTAGCCTCTCGGCCGGGCCTAGACTGTTCGAGCCGGGAATTGTTTGGGTTCTGTTGCTTTGCTTCGGGAGGGAGGAAGAGGATGGTGTGCGTTTCCTAATTAGTGAAGGACTAAACTGCAAAACAGTCGTACTTTACTGTTTCCCTTGCCGTGAGTGTCTTGTATTTGCACGATGATGAAGAAGCCAGATTTCCTTACCCCAGCGTGCCAAGTGCCGAGGATAGGATTGTGAGGTGGGTTTGAGATAGAACACTATGAATTTGTCATTTCTTTCATGTTTCGATACATTTCATGGCCCTGTTCGCTTCGTCTAAAAAGCACTTATTTTTCAGCTCTGGAACAGTGTTTTTCTCTAAAAAAAATCAGCAACAACCGAAATCAGCCCAACTTATCAGCTCCAGCGAACAGAGCAATGGTTGACATGTTGCTGAAGGATTTTGATACATTGTTGCACGAAAAAACACATTCTAGGGAGGGACTTCGGGGCACCTACCAAAATTGAATCAATCGCCTCTACACATTGTTTATATAAACTGCTGGTTAGTTCGTTTCAATAATATTTAAATGCTACAGCCATGTTTGCTTGTCTGAAAAAAAAAGTGAGAGAAAACACTGGTGTATGTCTGAAAAAAAAGAGCAAAATCTAGACAAGCGAAAGTGCCGTACATGTTTTCAATTTAATTGGTAGTTTATACCATTTAAATGACAATTTAGTCCATATGGCTTGCCCTTTAGCTTGAGTAATGGATAAATGATAGGTGCCAACTATTAAGCGTTTAGTGGATAGAAAATCATTGCTTCTAGAACTTGTTGTGTAGGTAAAAATGGAAAACAGTTTAGAGTTTGGAACAAAAGTGTACAGTAGATTGAAAATGTCCGACTGCGTGTTTTGTTCCATCAGCCTATAGGCTCATTACTAGTTTTTATGGGTGACATGGATCTCTTCATCATATGGATTAAAATGAGCCTCTGGATATTCCTAACATAACTCGATCAGACATAATAGATCATCACACCCAACAAGACTACCACACAGACACATAAACATGACATATTTAAATTACATTTAGCAAAAACTTTGTAAAATACAAATATAACACTGAATTCAACATCAAGTAATGAGGTTTAGAATGGAGGCCTTGTGAGGTGTAACAGAACAAAGGCGACAGACAGAGCAAAGGTGTTGGTTTGAAGTCTGAACCTTATACATGGCCGATGAAGGCTCATACTACGCGGAGCGCAGTTTAAAGAAGGAGAGGTTTGATACCCTGCAGAGATGTCCTAACCTATTACACTGGTGTTGGGTGGTCGATGGCAGGTACCAGCACTAGGGGGAGCTTATAAAGTACTAATTAGTTAAAGAAATTGGGTGTCGCGAATGAATCTAGTTCTAGTCAGACCCTGCATGCGGTAGGTTACGGTACAAAATCAAATGAATCAGCTCAAAGATCAAATAAACGGGAAAACACATCGAATCAATGATGATATATCAAATCAAATCAAGAAATATCTCAACGAAAACAAATCATCTACGCTCATACTAGTCATACAAACACCTAAACGTACGATACAGTATATATAGTCGAGATGAAAATGCTACTATACGCCTGACGCACCCAGACAGACAGACAGAGAGACGCGCGCGCGCCGCCGAACAATCATGAATCAATGGCTGGATCTGGCGGTCCTCCAGAGCCTGACCTCGAGAACAACGGAGGCGAGGACGCAGACGGCGAGGAAGATGCCGTAGAAGGCGGTGAGCGCGGTGGCCTCGTGCGCGATGGAGAGCCCGACGAAGACGTTGGCGATGGCGCAGGCCACCGCGGCGCGGCCGACGTAGTGGTGGTACCAGTTCCAGTACCGCCTCACCTTGGACCCCTTGTCCGGCCGCGCCAGGAACGCCAGCACCTGGAGGCAGCCGAAGACGAGGACTGGCGACGCCGAGCGCCTGGTGGCTGTCGGCGCCGGGCACGTCGTCGCCGCCGAGCTTGAACCCGGCGACGACGCCGGCGGTGCCGAAGTACGAACCCGAACCCCTGCACGGAGACGTGCGCGTAGAACCAGAACGGGTCGTGGCGCCTGAAGTAGCGCGCCAGCGCGACGCCGACCGGCATGAGCACGCCCCACCCGAGCCCGGCCATCGCGCCGTGCCACTTCTTGGTGTTGAACGCGCCGGCGCCGGACGCGCTGGACGCGACGCCGGTGGCGTAGTCGACGGCGGCGGAGGCGTAGCTGCGGTGCCGCACGAGGTAGCCGTTGGAGAGCTGCGCGCCCGAGGGGCCGACGGCGTAGATGAGGTAGGGCGGCGGCGACGCCGCGGCGGTGAACTGGAAGGCGAGGTAGAGGCGGGACGACTGCGCCACCAGGAGCGTGGTGCCCGGGACCAGCGCCAGGCTGCCCTGGTCCGGCGGGCAGCTCCCGGGGCTCGTGCCGCCCAGCCGGTACTGCTTGGCCACCCCGGACCCGCCGGCGGTCGTCGTCCACCCGGCCACCGCGCTGCTCCCCACCATGGCCCCGTCCGACGAGAACCCCACCGAGATGTACCCGCCGCCGTCCGGCGCCGACAGCACGAAGCTCCACGTGTTGTTCTGCCCGCTCTTCCCGTACTGCATGCAATTGCAAATTTGCAAGCGTGCTCGCGTCAAAAATTATTCCTGTTCGGGCCGCCGACGTTGTTGCACACGGCGGCATGCGATGGAAACATGTGCATGTATGTGTAAGTGACGTACGCGCAGGATGAAGCCTTCGGAGGTCCATGCGTCGAGGCAGGTGAGGTTGGAGGTGTCGAAGGGGATGAGTCGGCTGACGGCGGAGAGGCCGGTGGTGCTGGTGCACGAGTCGGCCGTCTGAGACCTCGCGACGGAGCTGCACAAGCAGCAGAGCAGCAGCACGAGCAGTGCTCTGCTAAAGCTGGGAGAACAAGACGACGACGACGACCTCGGCTTCATGTCTCCGTGTATCGGATCTGTGGTCACCTCTCCGCTGGGTTGCGTTGCTGGCCTGCAGAGGCGTGTGTGAGGATAGCTGCGGGCTGCGGTGGCAGACTGCGGATTGACTGGAGTGCGGGCTGCGGTTTCCTGACCAAAGCGGAGGTGCAGATATATACCATACCAAGCCGCGCCGGCCGTTGGAACGTGAGGCCTGTGCCTGTCGAAATCTGAGCTTGCTTCGACGAAGCAATACTTGGTGCTTGGTAGACAACGCGTCCGTGTGGCAGTTGAGCGGTGGCAACTGGCGTGCACAAATCTAGCATCACGTTAGCTGTTAGACCTCGCGTTAGGCTTGTTTATCTCCGTAAACAGTAGTTATCTCTTTGATATCTGTTTAAACAGGTAATAAATAACAACTTTCTCACTAATTGGATTAAATCAGATAATAGCAGTTAATAGGTGGAGAAATGATAATAATTGTTAGCTGGTTAATAGATGTGCATCTAAATACCCTTTAGCTAATAGCAGGTAACTTATATATACAATTAGCTAGTTAATATTCGATATGAGCTACTTGCCAACTAGCTATTAGCAGACAATGAGGACATATGTGGATATATTAGAACTAATTTTCTTAGTTCGGCGGAGTGGCTGATTTGTTATGAGAGAAAAATACAGATCCATAGCTAAGAAGTAGATATAATAATTCTGGCTGATATGCTCAAACGAACAGGCTAAATGTTAGCCCGTGGGATCTAAATCAGCTGTTGACCTCAAAACTGTTTTATTTATGCGTACGTAGTGGTAGTAATCTTTTAGTTGGTGGTTTAGCCACACCTCACCTTTAATTTGCATAGGAAACACGTAAGTAGAAGAACACGTTTAGACACATATAAAACTACAAACAACGGGCAACTCTGGTCTACGGATTGTAGTTACCTTCTACGCATTATGATTTGTAGACAGTATTGTAATGAATTATACCTGCGCATTCACTTCACCTGGCAAACTTTTGGTTGCATGCAGGCAACATATACATACACACGCACTGCGTATACCTTTCATTCTTTTTAGAGCACGTTTTTCATTATATATCTTTCATTGTCTCTATGCGTTTGCCAGAGTGTTCGGTTTTTGTCATCTCTTAATAAATAAACAAGCTAAATTAAAATAGCATATGCATGGTCACCAAATTGGTGGAAATGAATTTAGTTGGCTAAAGTGACCAATGCAAAGACAGAGGGCACCAAGCTAAATTTGGCATCCAACAGAATGGTAGCCAAATTTTGGCTTGGCTAGCTTAGACACTAAACAAACACACCCCCTTGCAAATCATTCAGAGAGGAGATAGAGACGCTGATGAAGGCATTGTTGCATGCTGCTTGGCCTGCATGCTCAGTCAGATCGAAAAAGGAGACCAGGCCACGTTTGTCGGCGGACGCGTTCGTTGGATACGCATCTCTGATCGATCTCTCTCTACTTGTAGTACATTTAGGATCGAGTACAATGTACACATACGACGGCCGCGTGGAGGCCACACGCATTACTATGCCGACGACAGAGACAACCTACGAGATACTCCCTCATACTTCCAAATAAATTATTTCCTTTGACTTTTGGACTTCACGTTTGACTGTTCGTCTTATTCAAAAATTTTATCTAAATAATAAAATAAATAAATCATTAGTAAAGTATCTCTAGTTATAGACTAAGTTATAACAAAATAAATAATATTTGTATAAAAATTTTGAATAAGACGAACGGTTAAACGTGAAGTCCAAAAGTTAAAGGAAACAACTTATTTAGAGACGGAGGGATTACACGTTATTTTGCTGGTTTGATAATCTTGAGTCCGAGAAGGTTCCAGGCCGTGCAATATTAAAACCCTCGTTTACCATTTGATTAGTGCGTGCTAACCTCTTTCTGAGGCTACTGGGTAGCAGGAGGGGCCGGGGGCTACTACAAACCATGGGCACGGGATATATAGTAATTATTTTTTGGTGGTGCAAGTGCATCTGGCTATCTGCCTTGAATCTTCCCGGCGGTCGTCCCGTCCGGGGCACTGAACTTGCCCGTGAATTTGAATTCAGGGGGTGTTTAGTTCCTCTTCAAAATTCTAAAACTTCCGTCACATTAATTTTGCGGCACATGTATGGAACATTAAATATAGACAAAACTTTTACATGTTTAGATAGTTTGCATGTAAATCACGAGACGAATCTTTTAAGTCTACTTAAACTATAATTAGATACTTATTATAAAAGATTCATCACTGTTACAGTGTCAAACACTCCCCTCAGAGAAGTCCGCGACGACGAAGAACAGGGGTTGGTTTCGCCGCGGCGTCGGTCGTCGTCTAGAGTCTGGACTCGACCAAAAAGGACCAGCAAACCGAAAGAGCACATCATCCTGCAAGTGGTGTGGCGTGTGGCTTGCACGCATCCTCCACGTCCCCTCACATGGGCTTCGCTTTGACAGTAGTGCGGCCTGGCGTGTGGCGGCCACGCGCCTTGCCGTGTCAGTCAAACCACCACACCAGATAGTCACTCACCGAGATGGAGTCTCTTGTCAAATGATTCGTTTGTTGAGGGTTACAGCTTTTACACAGTTTATACACTGTAGCCTAAGTTAAGGAAGCGATAATAGCTTTGCTGCTGTTCCTAGCTTTTTTTTCATCCATAGAGCAGTGTTTTTCTCTCACAATTAAAATCGGTGCTTCTTTGATCTCATCTGCTCCTCTTAGTAAACAGAAAAAGGTTGCATTAGCGAACTTGGCAAGAGTGGCCACATAATAATGCACTGGAAGAACTCTCCGTGTGTTGTTGCGAGATATCTTGGATAAGAAAATGAGTATATTACATGGCATCAAAATTAATACAACATATAAAAATGAAAAAAAAAGAATTTTACCCATAACAAAATTTTCCACACCCATTATATCTAATTGGCTTTGCACTTAAATGATCAGTATATACGAACCTTATAACAATTAAAAAACCAACAGATTGGCAAATTACTCTGGAATAGTCTATCTATGAATCTAATTAACATCATAATTTAGCATTTCATCTCTTCTTGTATCACTTGAAACAACTTCAAAATATTCCTTTTGTCCGAAACGAGACATCTTGTTTTGACCTCGTCTTCCACCACATAATCCTCAAATAGTCACACGTGAATGAAGGGCACCTTGATTTCTATTTGTGTGTATGGTTGTGAGAAGAAAGGAGGCTTAATCTCAGCAGTACATTACTTTTATTATAATGTCAAATTTATGACCATATTTTTGAGAAATATTCTCAATGAAATTAGGCAGCAAGAAACTTCATGAACTACAACCAAATTGGAAAAGAAGCAGTACACATATAAATACTTTGAAATAAATAAATACTAATGCGTAGTAGTGCTTGAAAAAAAAAAGAAGCTAAACTACGTGAGTAGTGAATTGAATGTGAGCTAATGCGTCAGAAATAAGAAAGTACCGGCAATGGAAGACTGTTGATGTCCCAGTTCTGAAGATATAATATAAAATTGATCAAAACCGAGAAGGTAATGGTAGAAGGTAGAACTTCTGAAGTAATAATCCCAATATCTTCAAACTGCTGACCAACAAATATGCTTGTCGATGGCTTAGCAAATCTACAATGTTCATGAGCTCATCTCAACAGCAACAATTTTTTCTAAAACATGATTTTACGTGTATTTCATTAAGACGTCTCAACAGCAACAGTGGTGTGGCCTTGACAGAAGATTGTCAATTTCATGGTAGAAGGCACTGAGGTGATTGAAATAGTTGATGAATTCCAAGGGATGGGAATACATGGTTGCTCCACAGGCTTTGGTGATCATCGACGTGAGCTTTATGACCACGAGACCATCAAATCAGTGGTGTTGCCGCTGTAGCCACCATGTGAATGTCACGATTTGATGGGAGATTTTTAACGAAGTACTAGGTTGCACCCCCTATCAATTGTGCACATCACTTATGCCGACTGTCATTTGCAAAGGATGAATGGATGGACGTGAGGAGATGAACGGTTTGGAAATTGGAATGCGGTGTAGTTTTAATGAGCTGCTTGCGCGCCAGTTCAGCACTCTTCTCCTCTGGAGTCTGTGGTCCAACATGTTTTTGGATTGTTAGAAATTTAGGTATTTTCATTTTCACTACTGATTTAATCTAGAAAATGATCACATTAAGAACAATAGTGGCATCATGTATGTGCTTGTGTGAACTAGGCATGAAAAGATGCTGACCAGCAAGGTATTTATCCAAGAAATTTATAACCTACTAGGTAGCGTGCCCGTGCGTTGCTACGGGACAACGAAAATTTTATACTAAAAATACGTGGATCGCACGATAAGATACAATTAATACCAACATTAAAATGACATTTGATTTAATGTTTTGTATCGACAAGAAGAAATCTCCACTCTATTCTCTTGTGCATCGGTAAATCCACGAAAAAGTTTCACTGCATCTTCATATCGTCCTATTTCAAGTGTGTATGGAGCAGAGCAATTTCTAAAAGCAGTTATTTATATTCCATATATTTTTCAACGCCTGGTTGCATTACTTTTCATGTCCAATCTACCAGAGGAAGCTTCAAATGTGAAACGTTCTTTTGCACTTTAGAGGCAATAACACATTCATTTTAAACTGATATATTAATTTACATCAGTTTGTGCACACCTGATTCTGTTGCTTACAATTTGTACACACCTGTAGAAGTGGATATTGATTTTTCCACCCTTTAGCTAATATGTAGTTTAGACAACTTGCATAAGCTCCTTCAAAACTCTACTCTTTGTATTTATCAATTTCCTTATCAGGTCACTTGCCAAGAGCTTAAAAACAGCAGACTTTTCTTCACTGCATCAGGAAAGTAAAGTTGAAAATAAGTATATGGATGGTTAAGTAACCTGGGAGTGGCAACGTTATCGACTACCATAACACAGGACCCTTGCCCAGCCTTCCGCACTCCTGCTCCAGCAGCAGGACCTTCACCACGACGTACTCCAACCTTCCAGCACCAATTCTAAGAAGCTGAAGAGAATGGGCGTGATCAGTACTAACGCGTCCATTTAGATGCAATAGGATATTATTCATATGCTATAAATTTTTCTCCTTGGCTTGCACTAATAAGAAGAAAACACTGAATCAATAATTCAAGTTCCATTCAGTCATTCCAGATAATTGTATTTTGATATGTCCAAATTATGGATACTTCAGATAAAAGAGTATGCACACTGAATTTTCAGGGAGCTCACTGAATTTAGTTTCCTGTTCAGCTTATGTACGCTCACTGAATTTTCAGGAACATAAATAGGAAGTTGAACAGGAAGCTGAATTTTCAGGAAGCTCACTGAATTAGGGTGCAGAAATAAAAGCACGTGACAGTTAAAAATACATTTGCCAAAAATAGCCAGATACATTTGCTGCTAATGTCACCAGCAAATAAAAACACAAGCTGACAAGCTAATACTCCCATTTAAGAATTGAGAGATTTAATAGGTAGTGTAATCCCTATACTGATAGGCGATACCCAGCCAAAAATAGCATAAACTAATTATATGGTCATGATCCTGAAATAGAAACGGCCTATACCAAGTAAAACCTCAATGGAATGCAGATCCATCGAGACGATAGATAGTCATGTGAATTCTTGTCTATTGTTTGCTATGATGTTGCTTACCGGTCCTTGACTGTCACTCTCCATCTGCTAGGACCTGCAGTCCGAACCAATTAGATCACTGGTTAAGTTGGCACATTGGGTAGCTGATCGATATGAGAGGTCAGATCATCCTTGTGAGATAAAAATTGTAGGAAGAGTTTAGGTCTGAAGCATTGTTTACTCATCTGATGGGAAATCAGTATCTGTTGTCTATCGAGTGATTCTTCATTGATCAATTAGAGGTTAACAAATCATCAATTCCATCTTTCGGAACACAATAGCGCTGGAGGCATGGACCAATAAAAAAAATGTTCTTACTATTTTACTAATATCGACACTGCATAGTATATATAACGTGATTATTTTTTAAGAACCTACTCAGTAACTCTCTCTCCTGATAAAGAAAAGCAAACTTCCTTTGAATTCCTCATCTACATGGAAGAAAATAAACCAACTTTAGTATCTCCAACGGTGAAAGCCCATATTTGGTTTTGAGTAATTGATGAAACCTAGTTTGCTAATAGTGTGCTCTAAGTGTTTCATGAGAACAATTAGCAAATAAGATGTAGCAAAGGACCGGATCCGTGGAGGCCACAAGTGAAGGGTAATGACGGCATCCATGCAAATGGTATAAATCCTTCATCAAAGGTGTCCACAAGGTCCATCAAGAGATGAGAAGGAAGTTAATAAGAAACCGGGAGCTCAAGGCAAAGGTATAACCAATAGGAGCTCTTTGAGTTTTGGTGATCAAGACTCCATAGAGGGAGTGATCACATTTAGGATAGATAGCCGTACTATCAAAAGGGGAAAAAATCGTTGATAAAATGCGGTTATCAAGTGCCACTAGGTGTTCATGATCATTGCATATGCATATAGATGCTAGTGACACTAACTTGACCCGTGGAAAACTCTTTGAAAAGGCTAACACACGTGCACCTAAGTGAGAGACACTTTAGAGTGTTAGCACACTTTGGAACGAGGTGAAGTTTGAGGGTTAGAGACACTTCGGAAACGTTACAATAGAAAAACTAGCGTCGGACCGTGTTGTCACAGAGCGTCGGACCATTAGCCTCGGTCCGACGGCTAACACTTGTCCTGCTCATTCTAAGAGCGTCAGACCATTCCCGCTCTGTCCGACGGTGCGGAGCAACGGTAAAACTACGCGTGGCGAGCTGTAGAGCGTCGGATCGTGCTGGATAGTCCGACGGCAAGCGTCGGACGAAGTCCGACACAGTTTTAGCGCTGTGGAACCTTACTGGAAGCGTCGGACGATCGGTTTCGTCAGTTCGACGGCCCTCTGCAGTTCAGTCCGACGATGGTTTCGTGTAGAGCGTCGGACCGTGCGCTTTGGTCCGACGGCCTACCGTCCGACGGTTGTTTTGGCGCGAGAATAGAGCCGTTGTGTTTCAACAGGTCGACTTCAAACGTTGCCGGACACGTGGCGACCATCCGAGACGTCGGACCATGCGAATTAATCCGACGCTGTCGTTCGTTTCGGTCCGACGGTACGCAGTGAGACTCTAACGGCTATAATTTTGTGAGGGGCTTATAAATAGCCCTTTGGCCGGTTTGGGGAGTAACTCTTGGCCACTCTAATCACTCCTACTTGCTTGTGAGCCTTCCCACTCCACTCTCACTCATCCTACTTGATTGTGATCATCATTTGGTAAGTTTGGAGAGAATCAAGTGCATTGTTTTGATAGAGATCATCTAGAGGCATTTGGTAGTTGTCCTTTCGCAGCGGTTTCTCTTATTACTCTTGGAGTTTGCCGACTCCTAGATGGCTTGGAGCTACGAGGATCGTTGAGGGGAGTTGGTGATTGTCTCCGCCTCCGATCGGTGAAGTTGTGAGGGGTTCTTGAGCTTTCCCCGCGGGAGATCGTAAAAAGCTACTCTAGTGGATTGCTCGTAGCTTGTGGATTCCCATCTTGTGTTGGTTGTGCTGCACCCTTGAGAAGGGTTTGGCGTGTGATGCCAATTAGCGCGTGAATCTTCCAAATGGGTGTATCGCTACAACGAGGACGTAGCTTGCCGGTAAGTAAGTGAACCTCGGTAAAAATCATTGTGTCAATCTCTTGCCGAGGATTTCTTGATTATTGTGATTGTTCTTATTGGTACTCACCTCATCATTACACCGGCGGTATAAGATTCACTCTCTCTACTCTTTACATTCTCGCACTTACTCTTGTGTAGCTTGTTAGTTTAGTTGCTCACCTAGGAGTAGAGTAAAAGTAGCAACTTAGCCTCTCGTGTGTGAAATAGAGACTATAACTTAGAACGGTTAGGTGGCTTGCAAATTTTAGTAGGCTAGCGCAAAAATTCGCTTCGCTTATTATTTATCTAACCTCTTGCTTGAGTTGTTGGTTGTAGAATTTTTATAGCCTATTCATCCTCTCTAGCCATTTAGGACCTTTCAAGTGGTATCGGAGCCGAGGCACCGTTGATTTGAGGCTTAACAAATTACGGTGTAAAAATGGCTCAACTCAACATTCACATCAATAACACCAAGAAGCCACCCCAATTTGATGGCACAAATTATGCATATTGAAAGAGCAAGAATTTTTATAGGCTATTCACCCCTCCTCTAGTCATTTAGGACCTTTCAAACAGGAAGTGGAAACACAAGTCTGTATATAAATGTACTTATGTGACAAACTTGACATGACTTAGCTAGGAGTATATTGAGATTATGGTAGCACATAAACTGGGATCAGCTTACCCATATGAGCTTCATTCCATTATCCAATTCCCAGCCCCCTTACTTCTCTGTTCATCTTAACTAAGCCTTGAATCATCGCAAGGTCAGGAAACTCATTTGTCATCATCCTGAAGCAGCAAGAAGGCAATAAAAATTCTGCTAGAGCTTGGAGATCATATAGAAAGAGTTTTAATTCTCTTACTCTCAAATAAAGGTGCATGTCAGATTCTCATGTTTCAACAATATATCAAAGATTGCAACACGAACTGCACTCACCACTACTGAATTTAGTGGTTGCTTCAATCTCCCATTTTCCTGGCAAAAGAGAAAGATATATAACTGATACAAATGTAGTCTAAGTAATTTCGATAAACAATACATTTAACAAATTATTTAGCAACATTAAAAAAATTATTGCAGTATACGTAGGCCAAGAAATAACATATTTGACAAATTATTTAGCAACAATCAAAATGACAGACTTGACAACAACTATATAAAGGTCGATATACACAGGAAGCTCGACCTGATGAAACCAACAACATCCAGAATTCAGAAGCACACGGTTCACAAATCATAAACATTTGAACAAGCAGCTATTAGTATTTAGCAGATATGCAGAGGGGCATGGGAGCAGGGGGACAGACCAATTTATAGATCGATGTGGAAAGATTATCTTCACGAAGCGGCGGCGTTGGCCTAGGGCGCAGTCGCGGCAAACGCGTTAAGGTTGTGGCGGCGGAGCGGCCCTGGATGACGCGCCCCACGACCTTTGGTGGCGGCCACTTTCGCTCCCTAAAGGCCCCAGCAGCGCATGCTGCAGCAGAGGAGGAACAGAGGCAGTCAGCGGGCTCGTCGAGGGCCGGGTAGGGAGATGGAGCGGCACAAGGGCTAGGGGCCGCGCTGTGGGCGCGCATGCGGCGGGAACAGCCCCAACTTCGTAGTCGGCGTCCGGCGGCCGGGAGAGATTGAGATCGAGATTATCGCGTGATTGGCGGAGAGTGCGATCCTCGCACCGGGAGAGCGAGGCAGGCGTGGGGAGGAATCGAGGGAGGGAGTCGCAGGAGCGCTGCCGTTATTTTTCCTTTTTTTTTTGTTGCTCGTGGGATTCGAACCCTAACCGCGAGTGGCGTACTCTGGGCTGGGCGCGGAGTGATTGCACTGGAGCGGTGGCGGACGGACGACCCCAAAAAATGTCGCACCAAAAGGTTGTCTCCTCTTTAGCCTTATTAGTTGCAGAGATTAAGAACATGGTTATACCCTGCGACAAAGCCGGTTGCGCAGCCTGTTGATGTAGTCGTCCGCTCGATGATGCAGAGGGAAAGCTGATCGACCCTTCACCCGAGGAGTAATCAACTCACAGCCTGCCATCAAAAGGAGAAACTCATGCAATTATGTGGATTGAATGGCAAAACTTCCGCCTGCCACGCCCACGGCCGGTGGTGGCACGCCGTTATCCTTTTCTCAACTTTTTAATATAGTCGATCGATATCCAACCATATAAATCGAGCCAACGTCCCGTCAAATTTCCATATGGTATTAAACCATATATGATGCATTAACACAAGCCATCGAGTTTATTAGATATTGCATGGGCCAAGCCTATTATATCCAATGGCATGTACCGATGCTCAAATCTTAAGTAAAATAGTTTTGATTGTAGGTGCAAAATAAATGAAAATGACGTGAGTATTGGAAATGATGCAAATTCATGAAGGAAAGTATGCGGAACAATTTTGAAATGTACTATAAAAAAATAGGGGCAGTTGCAGTTCATGTCAATTCGTGTAGTTCTGGTCCAAATTTTAATAGATTTTACCAAATTCAAAATGTCTCACAATTAAACAAATTCCTAACTGTACCACAGTTTATGTTATATATATATACAAGATAATACCAATGAAACGAATGCCATATATCGATCATACAGCTGTCAACAGAGGCTCACTACACGTACGTATAAAACAAATAAGCAAAGAGAAGAAACAATACAAGTGAATAATGCTAATCGCAGACAATGGCAACCATGCGTGTGCAATGGAAAGAACCCTGGCACTGGCAGGCGAAAAGAAAATAAAGGAAAATAAAGGTGTAGCTGCAGCGTGAACTGTGAAGTCCTCTCCCCCATCCGCCGCGGGACGGATCAATGCCTGCGTCTCCACTCCTCGAGCACGAGGTAAACCACCGCGAAGACCCCGATGAAAACACCATACACGTAGCTCCACTCCTGCCGTTCGTGGGCCAACGAGAGGCCGTAGAAGATGTTGGCGACGCCGAGCACGACGGCCGCCCTGCCCACGTTGTGGTGGTACCAGTTCCAGTACCTCCTCGCCTTGGTCTCCTTGGCCGGCCTCGCCAGCACCGCCATCACCTGCAGGCAGGCGCAGACGAGGACGACAACGCCGATGGCCTTGTGGGCGGCGACGGGGCCGTCGTCCTCGTCGTCGAGCCTGAAACCGGCGACGACGGCCAGCACGCCGAGCACGAACGCGAGGCCCTGCGCGGCGACGTGCGCGTAGAACCAGAACGGGTCGAACCGCTTGAAGAAGCGCGCCAGCGCCACGCCCGCCGGGACCATCGCGCCCCAGCTGACGAGTGCGAGCACGCCGTGCCGCCGCGCCGCGCTCAGGAAGGAGCCGCCGCCGCCGCCGTCGGCGCCCGAGCTGCTGGATGCTGAGGCCGCTGGGGACGTGCGCCTCTCTCCCTTCCCCTTGTCGTCGTCGTCGCCGCCGCCCTCTCCACCATCGTCGTCGTCGTCGTCACCTGCACACGTACGCAAATTGATCGGAGTGTCAGTCAAGAAACAGATCGGCGCGCGGGTGGATTTGATTTAATCGTTTTTGACGTGCGACGTACCGCCGCCGGTAGCAGGGCTGCCCCCGCCACTGCTGCCGCCGGACAGGCTGATGGTGCCGGCCGCCATGTCCTGGTGCTGCGGCAGCAGCCCGTTCGACCCCGGCAAGGCGCCGCTAGGGCCGACGGCGTAGACGACGTTGGTGAGCGGCTGGCCGGCGAGCTGGAACGCGAGGTAGAGCCGGGACCCCTTGGACACGATGGTCGGCGCCGCGGCGCCGCCGCTCGCGAGCGCCAGCTTGCCCTGGTCCGGCGGGCACGACCTGGAGGTCGTGCCGCCGAGGTAGTACTGCCTCGCGGAGGCCGCGCCGGCCGCCGTCACCCACCCGGCCACGGCGCTGCTCCCGACCATCCGCCCCGTGGGCGAGAAGCCGATCGAGATGTACCCGCCGTTGTCCGGCGCCGACAGCACGAAGCTCCACGAGTTGCTCCCCGGCGCCGCCTTGCCGAACTGCATGCACACGACATTAACGATCCTGAATGCACCGACGACGCTGAGCTTCTGCCTGTACGTACCCTTAGGACGAAGTCCTGCGACGGCCATGCTTGGAAGCATGTGAGGCCGGTGGTGTTGAAGGCGACGAGGCTGCCGAGACTGAGGCCGTTGCTGCACGAGTCCGCCGAGGTCGCGGGAGGTAGGTGTGAGGCCGCGAAGCAGAGCGCGGTGAGGAAGAATGAGAAGAGAGGGCCTGGAGCCATGGTGCGTGCTTGCACGGAGCACGGCGAGGTACGGTGCGGTGGTGTCGCGAGCCTGGTGGTGGTGGTGACGGTGTGAGGCCTGCCGATCGATCAAGTCGGAAACTGTGGGCGCCGTACGTGGTGTCGTGCACAGCGAATGTCTGGAATGGGTGCCGAGTGCTGACTACGACGAGATAATGGCGCGTTTAAATAAGCAGATGGCGTGTGCTCTGCCTTGGCTACAACATTGTTTATGTGAAGATTAGGAATCGGTTGGTGCGTGCACGGTACTAAAATATGGTGGCTTCTAGTTCTCTTCTAAATAATGGAAATTTCTGGTGATTGATCTGCTGAGGGTATCCCTCTCATTTGTTTACAGTAGTAAACGACTTTATTACTTGAATATTCAAAACAAGGTTATTCATGAAGGCACTTCTTTCATTGCTAGCTCGGTTACCTTCCGAATCCGTTATATGGATTCACTGCTCATTGCCCGGCAACAGAAAGTGCGTGTTGATCTGAAAGGAAAAAAAAGCAGTGTGACAGAGCTTTTTACCTGTGTGCCATTATAAAACTTCAAAATAACCTACGTACCACTGAATTAAAAAAAAAGTTCTTCTATACTCTTGTATAAAATTTTCTTTACCTACATACCACTTTCGTCAATGACTCAATTTTTTAAAAAAATTATAACTTCTACATACAACATCGGATGAAGACGATTTTTATATGAAAATTGTACAGCTCGACGAGATCTATAACTTTCTAGTTTTGAGTTTTTCCATTTGATAACGTTAACATGGTCAAAATTAATGTTAGTGCTGAAATCTTAAATTAATTTTTTTAGCATCTTAATGTCCTGAAAAAACTCAAAACTAGAAAGTTGTAGATCTCGTCAAGCTCTAAAATTTTCATAAAAAATCGTCTTCATCTGATGTTGTATGGATAAGTTACGATTTTTTGAAAATTGAGTCATTAACGAAAGTGGTAGGTAGGTAAAGAAAATTTTATGCGAGGGTACAAAGGAACTTTTTTTCAATTCAGTGTACATAAGTCATTTTGAACTTTTATAATGGCACATAGGTAAAACGCTCCAAAATCAATGTGGACGCTGCTTTTAATCCGAGAGGCTGCAGTGGAAGTGATGATTAGAGATTAGGAGGGGATCCTCAAACTAACATCGTGGCGTGCTATTTCTCATTGTAGGGACGTTCAAGAAGCCAAAGCTCTTGCATGCTTGGAGAGAGCTAATATGACTCTCACGTGGTCAGATATTCCTATGGTCCTTGAATCAGATTGTCAAACGGTGGTCTCCAAGCTTCACACCAGGAATCCTGATCGCTCCATGGTATGGCAGATTGTCGAGGAGATTCAGGCTGTTGGCGCCTTGGCGGACAAGCCTACAAGCTAGAGAGTAGAGGCGATCAAGATAAGCAGGGAGTAGAATAATGTGTCATTTGAATTAGCACAGTTTGCTGTTAGGTCTAGAAAGTGTTTTTGTTGCTTGTTTTTTCGGACTGGATTATGTCCTATTCTTGCAAGGTTACCATTTAATTTTTGATAAAATTCTTTTGTTCACAAAAAAAGAGTAGTAAACGATATTTCTATCCGAAAATAATTGTCGTTGTATTATCTTTCTCAATTTTGATTGGTTTATCCAAAATATTATCAATATTTTTTATCCTTAAATAAGTTTATTATAAAAATATACTAAATGATCTATAATAATATTAATTATATACTAAAAATATTAATAATTTTTTTATATATTCAGTTAAAATTAAAATTGATTGACTCCTCAAAAGGTAGCTCAAGATGTACAATATTCACACCTTTTAACTGGCGACAAGTTAATAAATATACTTTATTTTGATCATATAAAATATTAATATTTATGGTTTAGCGTGACAAGAAATTACCATTCAAACAATGCGATGGAATTTTTATGCCATGGCTTCGTTCATCACCCGTCTGTCCCTTTGGCCCTGTTTGGTTGAGCTTTTGACTTTAGCTTTTGCTCCTAAAAGCTCAAAAGCCAACTAAAAGTCCTTCCCTAGACTACCAACTTCTCCAAAAGTTAGCTTTCAAGTAGTTTAATTTCTACGGCTGAGGAGAGGCTGCTTTCACCTACTGTGGGGGCTAAAAATTACCCGCACTGCCATCCATTACAAAAAAAAATGATTTGCTCCCTTCTTTTCCCGTCCGGAGAGCTCGCGCTTTCTCGGCCGCAATGGCGACGCGTCCCGGCGGCTCCTCTCGCCGGACGTTCGGCCCCTCTTTGGCACGGCTCCAGCACGGCCATGTCCCCTCCGGCGCTACTCCGGCACGGCCTGTCCTCTCCGTCCCCACCCCCTTCCTCTCGGCCGCGCCTGACGCCGGCTCGACGGCAGCCCGTCACGGCCCTCCCGCGCCCTGTCCGGCGAGCGCAGGGCAAGCGCGGCCGTCTCCTCCCTCTCCGGCGAGCGTGGTTGGCGGCTCCCTCTCTGGCTCCGGCACGGCTCCAACGCGGCCATCTCCTCCCTCTCGGCGAGCGCGAGCGTCTCCGGCGAGCAACACCGACCGGCTCAGGCGAGGCCTATCTCCGACGAGCAGCCCCGTCCGGCTCCGTCGAGGCCCTGCCTCCGTCGAGCAGTAGCAACGCGTCTGTGAGAGGGAAGAGGCTGACGAGCGGGGTCCACCTGTCTGTGAGAGAGGGAGAGGAAGAAGCCACAACTGTGAAACCAAACGGGCTTTTAGCTTTCTCACAGCTACTTTTGCAAAGCTATTTTTACAAAAGTCACAGCTCACAGCTGCTTTTTCAAAAGTTACAGCCCAACCAAACGGGGCTCAGTGAGAGAAGAAAAAAAAAGGCCTAGTCGTTGGCAGAGAAAGGATGCGTCGAATTTTTCTTTAAAAAATGTGGCAGAAAAATTGAAAATCTCTCAGAAAGGAAACGACGGAACCAGTTTGGGCTGCCTTGGATTGGATCCGCATCGTTTTTCAATTTAAAGACATCTATATACTATGGCTTCTAATACAAAAACCAATGTTTCTTGGGCCAGTTGGGCCTGTAATTTCCGCTGATCCATCGTCACGAGCCCACGAAATGCGCAACGCAACTGCAATCATCCGACCCGACCCGAGATCGCTTTCCTTTCCCATCTCTTCTCTTCTCCACACGAACTCACCCTCGAGAGATAGAGCGAAACACCAAGCAGGAAAAAGAAAAAAAAAAAAAACTGTAGGGAAGGAAATCATTCTCGTTTCGCTCTGAGCCCCCGCCCGAATCGATGGAGATTAGGGCTCCGCCGACGAGCCTGAGGCTCGCGCCGCCAGCACCCGCCTCCGCCAGCTTCCGCCGAATCCCACTTAGGACCTCCTTCCTTCACGGCAGCGGTGCGTGGTTCGATTTCGTATATCCTTTCTGTATTGTTGGGCGATTGGTACATGGTACTTGAGGCTTTTGTATGGAGAATCTGTTAGGGCGTCTTACCCCACCTCAGGACTTCCTTACCGCATGCTAATCTAGCGGAACATTTGTTGTCTGGGATGCTCAGTGCTGCTGCTGCTTCTGCAATTGTTGAACCAGTGTGAACAGTGGCGGCAGTTGGGCTGTGGGGGTCGGTGCCTTCGTTGCCGTACATGATTTCACTAATATGTTGTTATGATGAACTATTATGTGCAATATTAGTTCTGTAATAATGCCACCTGTTTACCATATGAGCAAAGATGAGCCTAAACTTGGTTGAATTTGTTATCGTACATGTCTCTGTTTATAAATATATATAAAAAATCGATAGCTTCCTGGCTTTATACTTTTATAAGCAAAACTTAATTAGTCCCCTGAGACTTGTGCTAAGTGAACCTGTGTTTTGAGATGTAAAGTGGAAGCATTTTTTGCTTAGCTGAAGGTAATGGAGAATGTTGATTCTCACTACACATCATGTTGTCAACACCAGCACAGGATCCTAACCTTTTTCCCTGGAACATTTTCATCATGTGCGATGCCTGTCTGACGAAATCACTGCTCGTGCTTTGATTTTATGTTTTCACACTAAGTTGAGTTCCATACATGATGACTATTTGACTTTGCTCATGTCTGTCCATGTTTGTAGCGCACAAGCTCATACTATTGAACAAAACTATTGTGTTTCGGTTGAGAGATTTACAAAGTGCAGAATGTAAATATTGTTTATAAATCTGTGTTAATGACTGCTAATTTACCCTTCCTTGCACTCTACAGTGTCACTTAAAGTTGTGCAAGTACGACAATCAAATGTCAACAGATTTAAGTGCAATAGCATACGAAGTAACCTCTTTGATAGACTAACAAGGGTTGTCAGGGTGAGTGGTATTTTTTCCTTCATTATGTTATTTGCAGTAACCACTTGATATGTAATCTAAAGCTTTGGGCCGGTTTGTTTGTCTAGTCCTACGCAAATGCAGTTCTAAGTACGTTTGAAGACCCTGAGAAGATCCTTGAGCAGGCTGTTCTGGAGATGAACGATGACTTGACAAAGATGCGGCAGGCCACTGCACAGGTTTGTTGTCACTGCATTCAGTATAATTGACATAGCATTTTCTTTCTTTCCAATAGTGCCATAATGTTGTCTTTTCCAAGTTTTAACACATTTCATCTATCATCTTTAAAGTGTTATTGCATAAATATTTAACGCTGATGCTACATGCTAGTTTGTTTGCTGCCTCTTACATCAGATGCTTCTACTCTTTTGTTTCATCTCTTATTATACTCGTGAGACAGAACTTTGATTCTATTTTGTGGATTCTTGTTTTGGTAGGTCTTGGCATCTCAAAAGCGGCTTGAGAATAAATACAAAGCTGCAGAACAAGCTTCTGCTGATTGGTATGGTTATGGTTTTATGGTAGCGGACTGAACTTTGATATATGTTTGCCTTGCAGTAAATGAATATTATGTTTTTGTCAAAGTGTAGGTATCGGAGGGCTCAACTTGCTCTTCAAAAGGGTGACGAGGATCTTGCTCGCGAAGCCCTTAAGCGACGTAAATCATATGCTGTATGTGTCATTGATGATGTGTAGTACAATGTGCTTGTTTTAGGATACCTTACCGCATTGATTGGAAAAGAATGTATGTTTTGCATATATATGTGACATGTTAAATCAGCATATCAAATTCCTAATATAGACTCACTGTTTGTGTGGTTTGCTTAGGACAATGCAAGCTCCTTAAGATCCCAGCTTGATCAGCAGAAGGGTGTAGTTGAAAATCTGATTTCAAATACCCGGGTGAGTTACTATTTTGAACTACTAGAATGTCTTTACTCTTTTTGTTATCCTTATTATATTTGTTGGTACAGTTTTATGTGTCATGTAGTGCATCAGGTGAAAGTGCTTATTCAGTATTGTTTAATTACTAACCACTGGAATATGCCATTCTGTAGGTTCTTGAGAGCAAGATAGCAGAGGCCAAGCAGAAAAAGGATACCCTAAAAGCTCGTGCTCAATCAGCAAAGTATGCATTTGATATTTCTTGATTATTTTTCCCATATGTTTTTTTTTTTGTGTGTGTGCGTGCGTGCGTGTGTGTGTGTGTGTTTGTGTGTGTGTGTGTTGTGGATACAAAATGTTGATTTTATTTCACTTCAGGACTGCCACAAAAGTGAGTGAAATGTTGGGCAACGTGAATACAAGTAGCGCCCTTTCTGCATTTGAGAAAATGGAGGAAAAAGGTACTCCCTTGATTTAATCTCTTATTTATGACTAGTATTGTCCCTTATATAGGGTGATATTACCTTTTTTTTTTTTTTTTGGCATGGCTGGTCTTCTGCCACTGGTTTTGGTTTAGGGCATAGACATGCTCTAATACTCCTATACTCTACGGAGTATGTTGAACATAGTTTGAAACTCTACAATCAAGGAGTTACTATTATAAGTTTATAACACTGAGATCAGGTAGAGCATACACAACATACAGTTACAAGCTTCCATACTTCAGCAGCCAGAAATTGAATACAGAGAGTTGATGCCATAATACAGCTAGTCGACCTCTAGCCCCTAAAATAAGTTATTCCTCAATTGTCATCAATTTCTTGGCTGCAATAATTTCACCAGAGTAAAAAAACTAAAACAAAGGTAGTAGTGGCATTTTTCTTTGAGAAGCTTCGAAATTTTGGCAGTGGCATTACCAAGACGCACTAAGATGGCTCCTTGCATAGATGTCTAATTTCTTCAAACTTTCTTCTTTTGGGATCTTGCCCAAGATTCAACACGACTTTCCATTTTAGTATCATTATATTGGTTCATCCTGGGATATTTCACTGCCCTAGTGCTGTTATGAGTACGATCATGACAAAGCATGACTACATTCTCAAGTCATCTTTTGGATTTCTCACTATGCATTTGAGTTAATTTGAGTATGATCTTGGCAAAACATAACAATATCCTCAGAAGCTTCATTTTAACTGCAATGTTTTTGTTGTGACTTCTGAACATCATATCTTCTTTTAGTCAAGAATGATATCTGATGGTATATTTGCTTGCTTCATGTGTTTATCAGCAACATGTTTTATTCCATGGTAGAATGTCAGAATGTTGTTCTCAGACAAATAATGCAATATTTACACATTTGATGCTCAGTTATGGCGATGGAATCCCAAGCAGAGGCACTCGGCCAGTTAGCAACTGATGATCTGGAAGGAAAGGTAAAAATGAACATTTACAAGCCAATCCTAAATACTTGCCTTGTGGTAATGGCACATGACTATCTGTATTTATTGGTGAACAGTTTGCACTGCTCGAGTCTTCATCTGTTGATGATGATCTTTCACAACTGAAAAAGGAATTGTCTGGAAGCTCTTTGGTATGTATTGTTATCTGGATTATCAAATTGGAATTCTAGCAATTGAAGCTAATGAGTTATCGGCTGTTGATTTATTTCAGTAAATGTTCATTCTAGCTGATGATCTTTCATCTGTGGATTCATTTCAATAATAGTTAATGATTGAAGCTAATGAGATATCTGCTTATTCACAAGATAGAACGACATGATGTTAGTTTGGTGCACATTTACTGGATATTTTTTTGTTCCAAAAGAAGACATTGATTAAATGTATAGAATATGGATTACAATCAGTAGACAGCCACCGAATTTTTGGTCCTTCCAGAATATTTTTGTCTATTCATCTTCTATAATCTTCACTGTTCAGAGTTAGTTTTGGTCAATCCCTATGAGGTGGACTTCACCTTTAGAATTTAATTCTTCTTTTGAGTTCGTCATACTATACCTGGTCATAACCTAATGCTTATAAGTATGTAAGGCCTAATACATATATTTCTGTGGACAAAGTCCATGTGAGCCTGCTGACAATTACACGCATTATCTTTATTTCTTTATTAGAGCAAGCCAGTTGAAGAATGATAAGCATATGTACTGCCTTTTGTCTTGCTAGTTTCCCTTATCTCTCTTTTTTCTCATTGCAAATAAATTGATTGCTCATTTATTCAATACAAAATGAACATATTTGCATGTCACCTACAGAAAGGAGAGCTTCCTCCAGGCAGAGCAGCAGTCAGCAACTCAGGTGCTGCGCGCCCTTTCCCCGACCTAGAGATTGAGAGCGAGCTAAACGAGCTGCGGAGGAAAGCCAAAGAATATTAGATTCCATCCTTCTTGTCAATCCTCAGGCCTGACTGAGTCTCATTTCCAAGATTATATAGTACAGCTGCAGATTGCTCCATTGCGCCTTTGAAAGTTGAAACGCAAGTGCGCCTTGACTGTTTGTAAGAGAGTATGGAATCGGCAAATTTCTCGGCATTTTCCCTTCAAGTAACATTTGTACAGCTAGCCATAAATTGTTGTAAATCACTACTCGCCCTAGAGCCTTTTTTCCCCATACTATATATATAGTCAAAGTCTGAAGTTTCCACCTTGTGGTTTTCACCCCTTTTTTTTCGTGTCATAACATGTGTTTTGTGACCGACTTGGGAGTCAAGTCGATCAAATATTCGTTTTCCTCGCTGTGCCTATCGACGGGTCCAACAGTCCAAGTCAGTGCTCGGGTGCGACCGGTTCATTGTTTCGTTAACCGATGATTCAGTTTCATGACCATTAGTTGGTCAGCAAGTATCAAGCTTGCTACTACTACTATCTGTCTATCTTGAGTGTGCTGCCGTTTTTGTCTTTGCACAAGGTCTGAATTCAGAATTCCTACTTTGATAAGAGAAGAAAAGCGCAGCGTGTGGACTTTGAATGCTGCATCATAGTACGGACTTTGAACGGCGCGTCCGTGGTGCATGTTTTGTTCTTGCGTCCTTGCTCGTACACAACATTTGTCTTCATAGTGCCATGGTGCCACCTTAAAAAATGCTGCAACTCCATCGTCAAACTTTGTTAGAGCTAAAAATAAATACTGATTTTAGCAAATGCTGATTTATTCTTTGTTGAAGTTAAAAATAAATACTGATTTTACCAAATAATAATTTATTGTGGAAGTAAAATATTGTTAAAAATGCTGATTTTGACTGATAAGCTCGAGCAAACCGTCTATAAGGTTTCCCAGTTCCCACACGATGACGTTTCTCTTGTGCATTGCGTAATCTGCTGTTTCGTGCATGGCAAGCACTTTATACGACAGCAGAGGGATCATCATTAAGAAAAAAGTTGAGCACGGTCGGTAAGCTCAACGCTAGCGTGTCAACTCATCCGATGCCGGGCCGCCTGTGAATTCAACCGCCTTGACTTTTCAGCGCTACCCGCCCCCCGACACCCCCCCCCCCCCCCCCCCCCCCCCCCTGCTACCTCTGCGTCGGAACCTGGGCGCTGGGTCCTGCCGAGGACGCGCGTGCGTGCGTGCGTGCGTGTTGGACTTCTGGGATCCCGAACACACCGGCCCGGACCAACTGTTTCCGCTGCGCTCCGGCTCCGGGTTCCCATCAGGCGGCGGTGCACCAACACAACAACAGCAACCTGCTGGCCTGGCCGGTAGCCGCTGCACCTGAAAACCCCGTGAGAGGATCACCGAAAATTCGGGCGGCCTTCGTGTCAGCGAGCGTGGCAAATCCTTGACCGTTTCCCTCGCCGTCCAACACGCATGCAGCAGCCAGCAGGGACCAGGGGCACTCGTCTCTCGCAGGGCAGGACGGCCGGACTGGGGGAGCAGAGCAGAGCAAAAAAATCCGCTCCCGTCGTGGTCGCCGAGTTGAATTCTTGACCGGTTCTTGGTTCCCGGGAGGCGGCAGGCAGCAGGAGCCAAGCAGCCAGCAGCACTTAACAACGGGGTCAGCATTCATGCACGAAATTTTCAACCTAGTTGGCTGCAAAGCAGACAGACCTGCGCGCGGGAGAAGAAAACAGAGCACTGCCCAGCCGGCGACTCGGCACGTACCACGCACGCACGCACCTACCTCTATATAAACGTGCGGCAGCCTCCTCCGGTGTCTCCAGAGCAGAGCAGCTAGCAGAACACAGCACACAGTCGCACACGCTTCATTTGTCCGTCGTCAAGGAGCACAGCTGAGACGCACAGGCACAGGCTAGCAGAGCCAGCAGGAGGAATCAGAGATCACCAGCCATGGCAGGACACCGTGCAAGCGCTCGTCGCCGTCGTCCTTGTCGCCGCCGTGGTGGCGCTGAGCCTGGCGGCGCGGTGCGCGGACGCCGCGAGGCCCGTGCCGCCGAGCCCGGCGGCCTTGGGGTCGGCGTACGAGTCGCTGGTGTCCACGCTGATGGAGATGCTCCCGCAGGGGCCAAGCGGGGGAGGCGCGGGCCACTGATCAACACGTCGTCCTGCGCGCACATAGCAAGCGGTTTCACGCGAGGGTGAAACCTTGTAGCTATAGGGTTCTTTGGTTTTTTTACTTCTCCATACACGGATACACCATTTTTTGCTTCCTTTGTTTGAGCTTCCTCTGCTTCTCAAAAGATAGAGGTGTACAGAAAAAGTTACTTCTTCTTAATGAATCAGCAGTTTTGTTCTATACATACATAGGCCTGGCTACCTGCTCAATATATCTTGTGTATATTTTGGCACCCATATTTTACTCGTTCTTCTTGGTTAGCCTGCCTGGACTCGATCAGTTGACATGCATGCGTGCATGATGGATGAGAGATTGTTCGCGGTAGTAGCAATAGGTACACCTGGACTTTGGTGACGAGCGAGTTGCATGCATGCCTTGGCTTCTTCGGTGGTGTTACTGACCAGCGACCAGATGGATCGAACCCATTTCTCATGGACGAAATCAGAGCGCCGAACGCGGCGTTAGGATCTCTCTCTCTAGTAGTGGTAGATGGGTCGTCGCCACTAGCAGCTAGTCTTTCTTTTTGACTTCTGGCCGTGCTATACGTGGCGTCGCCAACCAAACAAACCATGATGGCGCCGACCGACGATAGGCATGCACGCACGAGCAAGAAAAGCAAAAAGTCCAACGCCACAAGTCAATGGCCACCTGCTGGTTCGAACAAGTCGCAGCTTTTGGCGTGCAGGAGCTGAATTCAGGTGAGGTGCCGGCTCCGGCTGGCTGCCGGAGATGCTAGTAGCTCATTAGCTGGTCATAGATTCTACGCTCGAGCTACTGCGAATTTTGAAGAACATGCTATGCGCATGCTCCGAATTTCTAGTGCACGAACTGAGCGCCACACCCTATCAAAATGGTAGAATTTTTCTAGAGTTTCAAGTAGTAATAAATCACTACAACTAGTTTTGACACATGAAAATATCATTACAAGATATTTAGTAGGAAAAATTTATACTAAATTTTAAATACCAAAATATTAGGAGAAACTCACCTCGCTACGATAAGTCTAAAATTCTGTGTCAACTCAGAGGAACATGCTTGGATACTCCAGGACGAGCACGGCACACGAAAATGTTTAAAGAAAAAAATGGTAATATGAATTTTCTTCTTTTTTTGGGCGGGGAGAGAGAGAGGGTACAAAGTAATGTGAATGAGGAAATTATCTCTTTGGTTTTGAAAAAAGTTTGATTTATTTTTTTTGTCCTATTTTCATTGAACTTTTTATTTGGCTCTAAAACAAAATTCGCTTAGTTTCTTGACCCTTCAGCTAGACCAAAATACTTCAAAAAATCACAATTCTTCAATACGACATCGGATGAAAATAATTTTTATATGAACATTGTAGATCTCGATGAGATCTACAACTTTATAGTTTTAAGTTTTTTCACTTGAGGAAGTTGAGACGCTAAAAAAAAAATATATTATTTAAATTTTTTGGGCATCTAAACTTTCTCAAATGAAAAAACTTAAAACTATAAAGTTGTAGATCTCTTCGAGATCTACAATGTTTCGTACAAAAATCATCTTCATCTGATATCGTATCGTATTGAAGAGTTATGATTTTTGTAAAAATATTTTGGTTTGGCTAGGAGGGCCAAGAAACTAAGCGAATTTCATTTTAGGGTCAAATAAAAAAGTTCGATGAAAACAAGACAAAAAAAAAAAAACTAAGTCGATTCAGGATTAAGGAAATATTTTCCTCAATGTGATTCTACCTGCAATTGGTATTTGGACACGAGCTCCAGGAAATGGGCCAGGGCCTAGAAAAAGAGTTGTTCTCTCATTGGGAAAAGAACTTGTGCGTCCAAAGGCCCAGAAAGCGCGGCCCAAATAAGAAGACACGAACGAGGCCGTCTGGCTTCTGCGCTGTATGAAGAAGCGGCAAGTTGAGTACCGTCGGTTTCAGACAGAGAAGACAGGAGATGCTTGCTTGCGTTGCGCAGCCATGGATTGCATTGCACGAGCGAGGAGCCGATATATTCTGCTGTGCTGAGGCCTGAGGATACCTTACCTTGCAACTGAAGCAGCGACCAAAAGGCCGGTGGCCGGGCGTCGCCGGCGGTCATTCATCGCGGTCGCGCCCCTCAGGAGTCTGGTCACTTCACGTGCGCTGCACATGCCACATCACATGGGGAGCCTGAACCTGAACTCGCATACCTGCCGAAGCTTGTGTGCTATGGTCAGTCGCTCGCCCGATCGCCCTTGATTGGCCCAGCCTGGAGCGCACAACACCAGTTTCTGCAATACCACTGTTTGCAAGGCTCAGTTTTCTTTCTTTCTTTCTTTCTGAATTCTGATCCCTACTCACCGGCAGCTCTTAAAGTTTGTATTGTACTCCGTATGTGTCATGTGTGCGTCGATGGACCAGCTGAAACAGCACGCAATCGAGCCTTATAATCCTCGACGTTAGGTGAGTGAAAACTCATCAGAAGAGTTAACTTGAACCGCATGAACTGCACCTACAAGGAACTAAAATTCACAAATGGCTGCTTCAGCTTTATTTCCAGTGCTTTCAGATACAACTACTTATAAAAAGAACAGATATTTGCATGTGGGACGTCGGTTATGATTTTTGGTTTTTTACAAAAAGTAGGAGTACGCTTGAAATCTTCGTAAGAAATCCACTTGTGTATATTAAGTAAGATTACACTCGAGTTCAACTGCCCAACTGGCTGCTCTTTCATATAATTAATTTTCAGAAGCAAGCAGAAAGGTGCCCCTGCCCACTCTACTTTACTCTATTCCAGATTAAAACAAACAGGGGCAATGCATTATAGTATATGCATATATGTATGTCCTAGCTAGAAGCAACGTCGCAGGTGAGGTGACGCCGGCTCCAGCAGGAGGCAGATAGTTGCCGAGCACGATGAGGACAGAATTGACAATGAGCGCCATGGACGTGGCCTACATATGTTGTTAGGAGCAACTCCCAGCACTAAGCCTGCGCGCCCTGATTTCGACCAGGGACCCAACTAGCTAGCTAGGCCTCTATCTCATGAGATGTTAAGTTGCATTTCATCTCTGGAGTACCTTGCAAGCAAGACTCCATTTTCAGTCTCCTCCGCGCTTAAGCCACTCAATCCCCCATTCATTTCCTTCCCCTTCTTTTACAACACGTTCCACTCACACAAGGGAGATCACAGCGAGGGTCAATGTTGTTGCTCTGTGATTCGGTTCCACCTCTCTCATTTTTTTAGTGTATAAATAATACCACATCCGGTTGTAAAATACCTGACGCGCGTATTCCAACTTTGAAGTTTTGATTGCCAACAAACAAACTTCAAAATATTTATAAACCGAAGGTAGAAAGGAAAAAAAATTCAATATTTTTGGCAGAACTGAGTAGAAAATGTTAAGTGCTCCTATATATTTATAACAGAAAAGAAAATTATTCAGTGCTAGCTGCTAGCTCAGTGAGAAGCCTCCTGCAACTGTAACTGCAAGAATATTGGGCTATATATTGGCCCACAAAGATGCTGGCTGGTTGTTGATGGTAACTTCATTGACAAAACGCTGCTAATCAGGATGACAGTTGGAAGTGAATCATCGTGCTGGCCCGAAGGATTCATCCTCAAGCAAGTGTGCGTGTGAGCAATGACATAGCCATCAAGTAACCGGACGAGATGAGGCTGGATGGCTGGCTGCTGTCTCATATAGGATAGTATAGACTCTAGTGCAGGTTAGTTACAGAAAAGCTTCAGAGTTAACCAACAACCAGCACGATCATGACAGCATCATCGCCCACGTTAAAAACCCACACAGAACCTTGCAAAATTGAATCATGCGTAATTAGTGTTCGTCAAACATGTCGTGGTGAACCATAACAGATGAACAGTGACTGTTAGGTAAGGGTAAGCACGTCTGTCTGTCTGTCTGTCTGAGTAACCTTGAATTTAGTCTGAACTGAATTTCAGAGTCCACACTGAGCTTTAATTTATGAACCAAGCAAAACATTATCCCCCAAAAAAAGTTCCAGTAAGTACTGTATTTAGGATTTTGCTCATACTAGTTCAGCAGACCAATGATAGCGAAACATACCTGCTACTATAACCTATCATAACTTCTTGTAGACTGCCCAAATATATAGGATATATTCTTTCAGCCAATCACATTGCAGCTACAAGTGCACAGCACAGGCCATGTTGTACAACTACAAGTATGCATGGCAGGGTCCCCAAAAAGACATGTTTGAAGTACTGCTACTGCATAGGCAAGGCAAGGCACAGCAGAGCAGAACAGTGACCCACAAGTCCTCCCTGCAGCCTGCAGCAAAATGCTATGCTGCCTTTTGAGGCTTTGCAATCAAGCAAGGTTGGTCGGGTGTCATGGAGTAGGAAAGTGGGCACCCCCATTCATCACCACCAATCCGCAAAAGAAATCTATAAGACGGCCCTCTCACGAAGTGCAGAGAGTTAGTTCGAAGGAAAAAAGGCCATGGCCAGGTGCGGTCCTCCGATGCCTGCATGGAGCTAGATGTCATGATCTTGTGAGGATATTAGACCAAAGAGCATAAGGGGGGACTGCATTGCAACTCTGGTGAAGTGTGAACAAGATCTTGAGGAACTGTAAACAAGGTATGCACCTCTGGTTCACATCATCCTCTCATTTTTGTTTCTTTCTTCCACCCTGAAAATGAGATGCCCCCTGTCATGTTGCATTGTGAATATACAAATCATGCTAATTAATTTCAGACCTTGGTCGATTCATTCATTCATACAAACTTTAGCCTACAGGCATTCGATTAAACTCAGTTACCTTGTATATCAGCAGTTGAAGAATTCCTCAAAATCTTGAATAGCACATGTATACTGTCGAATCATGTCATGCCCATCAACTCTTTGGTGTTACTCTGCCGGCCTGCCGTTGTAAAACCACTTCTACAGTTCTACACTGTAAAATAAATACAGTAGAAATGATAGGGATGTCGGGTACTAAGGATTGCCACGCATTCGAAGCTCAACTTTAGACCGTAAATTGTTCATATGCTAGTTATTAGACAGGTCCTTCCTTCAGAACAAAGCGCCAGACTTTCTTGCTCTTGCCTCGAATACTTTGTGATTTTGCATGGCCAAGATTTATTTATTAAAAGATAGTAGTATTTCATCAGAACAATGATGCAAACTTTCTCACTCGTCGCGTTGTTCTTGGAACTACAGAGGCCTCCCTGGCAGGGAAAAATGTTAAAGGACGGTAGGTAAGCAAGGAGAAATGCTAAGGAGATGGGCAAGAAGGGAAATTGGTTCACTGCACTCAAGAAGGCCTTCGCCTCAAGCCCCAAGGAGAAGCCAACAAATGTAAGCTGGTACTCGAAAATCGATCCTGATTACTTGATTGATTATATATATGCATGCTTTAGCTACATTTCAAAGCAGATTTTCGCACCATGTAAACCACAGCAAGGACAAATCAAGTGGTTGTACCATTTTGCAACCAACAAATGTTAAAGGAAGTCAAAAGGTTTTGGATTGGATGTTGATTGCTGTGGAATAATAACGTGGTCGATCAATGGCAAATTGGCGTGCAGGTGCATCAGCTGGTAGCGCAGTACCCGTCTTCGCACGGGCACGGGAGGGAGAAGAAGCGATGGGGAGGCTTCGGGCGGTCGCGGCCGCACGCGGAGCCGGCGGCGGCGGCGGCGGCGGCGGGCGCGCTGATCAACATCCCGCTGTACCGCGAGCCGAGCAGCATCGAGAAGATCCTCGGCGACGCGGAGATGGACCAGCAGCGCCAGTACTACGCCGCCACCAGGGCGATCACGCCTGCGAGGCCCGTCGCCGCCAGTGCTGCTTCTGCTGCCGCGCCGCTGCCACAGCCGGTGGTGGGAACAGCACGTGAGCGTGAGCGTGAGCGCGAGCGCGAGCGCAGCAGAGACGACAAGCCAACCTCCGTGGTGCTCCCGCTCCCGCTGCCGCCGCCGTCCCCTCCCCCGCTGATCAGGAGGTTCGACCATGACAGGGAGCAGCAGCAGAAGCTGCAGCAGCCGCAGCCGCAGCCGCAGCCGCAGCCGCAGAGCAGGGCCGAGACGGAGTGGCGGCAGCAGCCGAGGCGGCACCGCGCGGCGAGGCAGCGCGTCGCGCCGCCGGACCGCGCGCGCGCCGCGGCCATGGCGATCCAGGCCGCGTTCCGGGGCTACATGGCAAGTCCATCTTCTCCTCGCTTATTACCTGTGCTCTTCGCGTTTGGTTTGTGACGTCGCTCGCGCGTTGGCGGTGGGTGCAGGCGCGGCGGAACTACCGGTCGCTGCGCGGGCTGATCCGGCTGCAGGGCGTGATGCGCGGCGCCAGCGTGCGGCGGCAGACGGCGCAGGCGATGCGGTGCATGCAGACGCTGGTCCGCGTGCAGGCGCAGGTGCGCGCCAGCCGCGTGGAGGCCATGGAGCGGCGCAACCGGCAGCACCACGGCGCCATGCTCAGGGACGGCGGCAGGTGGCGCGCCGCCGGCTCCCAGGTACTACTACGTTACATCAGTGATACCAGACCTGCTTCATCTCCATGGCTTTCAATTCCTTTGATGCTTCTCTCTCCGGCGCGTGCGTGCAGGACGGCGGCATTTGGGACGACAGCCGGCTGACGCGGGAGGAGGCGGACGCGCGGACGAAGCGGAAGGTGGAGGCCGTCATCAAGCGCGAGAGGGCCCTCGCCTACGCCTACTCCCATCAGGTACGCGAAACCCGGCCGTTCTCATCGGCTCATCGCCGCCATGGACAGGTTTGTGGTGATCGGCCACCTAAAACTAAAAGCAAAGCAGGCGGGCGGTGGTGCGCCGTCGCTGTTTGGCAGGAGTTGGGTTGGAGTTGGGATCATTCTCTCGGCGGTCTCGCTACATCTTTGTCATCCGATCGATCACACGCACCGACTGACGTGCTGCTGTTTGCATGTTGTGCTGTCCTTTTTGGCAATGGTTTCGTCGGCGATGACGACGGCGGCGGCAGCTGCTGAAGGCGACGCCGATGGCGGCCCACGCGATCCTGGCGGACCTGCAGTCCGGCCGGAGCCCCTGGTGGTGGACGCCCATCGAGCGCCGCCACGAGCCAGAGCCCGCAGGCAGCAAGCCCCGGCCAGCGCTCGCCATCTCCCACAGCGAGACGACGACGACGACGGCGACGCTACCAATGGTGATGACGGCGGCGGCGGCGACGCCGGCCCGGTCGGTGGTCTCGGCCTACTCCAAGACAAGGGCGACGAGGCCCGTGACCAAGGTGGGAGCCCCGCCGCCGCCGTCGTGCCACAGCCACGTGGGGAGCATCCGCGACGACGAGAGCCTGACGAGCTGCCCGGCGTTCGGCGCCGGCGGCGTGCCCAACTACATGACGCCGACGCTGTCGGCGTCCGCCAAGGCGCGGGCGCGGGCGCACCTGCAGCAGCAGCAGCAGCAGAAGGCGGCCCAGGAAAAGCCCAGGTTCTCGTTCGGGCTGGGCCAGAGCATCGGGAGCTGGGCCAAGAGCCCTTTCTGGAAAGCCGGCGGCGGTGGGCTGCCGTCGTCGAGGGTGGCCACGCCGGCGGCGTCGGTGGCCGGCGGGCGCCACCGGCCGACGCGGTCGATCAGCGGGCTCAGCGTGGACTCCACCGTGTCCATGCCGGCCGGGCTCGGCAGGAGGCCCTTCAAGTAGATACACATTTGCTTGCATTGCACTGCATTCTTCTTCTTCCGTCTTCTTTCGACGCATTTGTGCTTGGAATTTGTGATTGGTGGCGTGGCTTGTTGTGGATTACCATTGCGTTTGCTGATTCGCTGTGCTTTACTAGAGCTCCCTGCTTTGCTGGCTCCTTTGTCCGCAGCCTTCTTTTGGTTTTTTTGAGGGGCCAGTGAGTCAGCTGTAGCGTGTAAACTCGGCGACTCCAACGAACAACTTTGGCATGCGTTGCGTTCATCCTAGCTCAACTCGTGTACCCTAGAGTATGTATGAAGCCATCAAAGCGAACTTTTTCATCTCATGGGCCTGAAATTTCTAATGAAGAATGGGCAACTAAATTCAATGTTGCTGGGGCTAAATTCACAGCTGAATTGGCAGTTATGGATGCTGATTCCAACAGATTTATGAAGACTCAGATGTTGTTATGGAGTTTCGCTGGCATCTCTTGTCTAGTTGGGATCGTAGCTAAATCAGAACTGAAACGCAGAAGGAACATGAAAAGTCAAAGGTGTTCGAGTGGCTCTGCTCCGGGTAGACTGACCGCACCGGAGAGCGCTAAAACGCTCGCTACCCTATATTTGGCGTTTCATCGCCTGCACCACGCAACGGCATATGGCCTGGTAAGGTAGCGTTCGCTACAGAAACACTAGACAGGTAGAGGCACTGGAGAGGAACGCTATCCTCTCCAGCGCTGGCCCCCGCGCGAGGAGCGCGGAGGAGGGCACGCTCCTCGGTGAGGGCCCGCTAGGGAGCTGCGCCACGCCGCCGCTAGGGAGGGCACGCCAGGGAGCTGTGCCGCATCGGGAAGCCGCTCCGCCTCCGGGAGGACCCACCGAGGAGCTGCGCCGCCGCCAGGGAGGGCCCGCCGAGGAGCTTCGCCACGCTGCCGCCGGGGAGCTGTGTCGCACCGGGGAAGCCACGCTGCCGCCGGGAGGGCACGCCGAGGAAGCCGCTCCGCCGCTGGGAGGGCCCGCCGGAGCTTCGCCGCGCCGGGGAAGACGCGCTGCCTCCGGGGAGGGCACGCGGGGGAAGCTACTCCGCCGCCGGGAGGGCCTGCCGAGGAGCTTCACCGGCCGGGGAAGCCACGCCGCCGCCAGGGGAGCGCCCGTCGGGGACCTGCGACGCTGGACGAGGATCCCGTGCAGTGGCCACTATCACTGCACGTTAGGCAGTGGTGCACAGTGAGGGGAAATACTATGCAGCACTGTTTACAGCTGTTCATCACTGTTTACGAAACACTGTTTAGCACTGTAGCATCAAATCTGGTCTGTTGGCTGTGAGATCCAGCGGGCACAAACACGTGCAGTCTTAACATGCAATGGCAGTAGCCACTGCATTTGAGCCGAGTCCGACCTGCGACACGCCGGGAAGCTGCGCGCACCGGTGCCCGCTGCTTCCTTTTTTTTTAGCGTTCGCAATAGATCGAGGTGCCGGCGCTGCAGCACTCGTGTTTTACCGTGCGCTGGAACCAGGTCTGACAAGTCGGCCAGCGGAGGTAGAGATCGGTTTGAAGACTCTGCCGGTGCGTGTGGCGTAAGGTGGTAAGGCTGTGTTCGCTGAAACTGAAAACCGTTGAAAATAAATGCTGATGCTGATTTCTTATGAGAAGAAAATACTGTAGAAGGACTAAAAAATAAACGGTTTTAACCTCAAACGAACAGAGCCTAACGCCCTCCACAACGTGAGGCTAGAGTGGTGCTTGAGAGGAGAACAAGACTTTGGGAATCACTCTTTCCCACTGCAACTATTTGTTTCATCTTTCACCGGTGCCAAAAAAAATATAAAGTAGCATTTCGTTGGTACTTTAGTCAGACTGCTGTAGAGTACTAGTGTTGTTGTTTTCAACAGCTCGCGAGAGAAGCGAGGAACTACTAGCACTGCCACGCACTGTGGCCTTTCCAAAGTGTTGCCAGATTTCTATTGGTTTGAGCCATTTATTTTGAGCGTTACTTCATATCATGGAAGGCCTAATGGCACGGCTCAGAATCCAAATTTGATATAAAACCTTCAAACTTTTGTTTAGTTTAAGTTTATTTGCACCTTTTTAAATCGAAATTCGATGATTTTAGAGACTTTGTGGTGGTGCTATTTATCGATCTTGTGTAGTCATCTATCCATAAATATTTGTGTTATTGCTTAACAAGTTTCCCAAAAAAAAAAGAAGAGTCCGTTCATGCTTTTGTCAGTTACCATGGGATGCGATGCATATCCATTTTAGTTGATCGTGCCCCTCATGAAACAAAATGGAAAACAGTCATGCTATTGGGAGGGGAAATATATGTTTTTATTTTGTTGACATGTAATACGGATTGGATAGTCTCTTCAGTGTAAATTATATACTAGTCTACTTCAGTTTATCAGCAGTAAAGTTTCCCAACCTTTGTCCGACTTTTAGAAAAAAAATATATTGATATCTATATGGTCAAACAAATGCACTACCGAAATATCATAGAGAGTTCATTATAGATATCGGTGCATCTTTTTCCAAATACATTTTTTTTCGATCACACCTAGGCGCGTTTTCGTTAAGCGGGAAAGAGTTTGTTGTTACAACACATGAAGGGCATTTTTCCAAATACATGGTCAAAGAGAAATACGAATCTCATATGTTTGGAGAAGATAAAATGCTAAAAAATTAAATAAGCGACACATAAAAAACACTTGAGCACGCTGGGAAACCTATAAGCTTCACAGATTCTGGATATACCAATTCTGGATGCACTCTCTCGCAGTGTACAACTTCATAAGTTAGGTCAAGGGTTCCAAAGATTAGAAGATCCAGTGTTTATTAGGATCGTAAGTTGCTTCTGGTCAAGAGAGTTTCGAAGATCACCTAGAACTTAGAAGTTCTGATTTTCCTCAAAATGGGTTGGTTGGATGAAGAGATGTAAATATGTTTCTCTCTTGTCCTAATTGCTCCCCACTTCATTTACTCTAACTATACTTCATCCAAATAGCACCTAAGAGCATTCAAAGCCACCTCTCTTCTCCCCTCTCGATTCCTAAACGAGATATTGAAATAGACCGTGATAAAGGAGGGGAAGTTGCTAAAAAAAGTTGTGATTCACCATTGAGCATTTGTTCTTAGGGCCTTTGCCCCTAGACAGCTAGGTGTTGCCCAGGAGCTCCCAGCTTACGTTGTTCATTGCCAAGAGGTTTGTATATATCATTTGATCTAGTGGGAAGCTTAAGTTGAACTGCATGGTCACTTGAAAGAGGATTGGAGTTGAAAGTGACTATTGACTTCTTATGACCACCTCGAAGATGTAGGCATTCATATGTGGCTTGGGTGAATCTCATGTTAAATCCTCCTGCCTCGCATGCTTGTTGTTATTATGATTACTCGTGGAATACGTGTTCTCTCTCTCTCTCTCTCTCTCTCTCTCTCTCTCTCTCTCTCCGGAATTTCTAGGCAGTAAGGGAGTGTGGTAATTCAACATTCTAAAGTTGGAGCCATTTTGTTGTAGATTTTGTAGTTTCTCTAATATTTGGAACTTCCAATCAAGATTGTAAGTTCCTATCAAATCTTAAAAACTTTTGAAATATTTACCGATTCACTACTTTACGTTTTGTAAAATTATTTGAAATCATGCTACTCAAAACTATTACATTGACTATTTTGGTTCAATGTATTTGTTTAGGTTTTGCAACATGCATTGGAACTGCTTGTCGTGGGCAAGTAAAAGTGATGCGACCCTGTTAGCTGTTACTCCAACATGCTAACGAGGATCATGGGATTATATTTTAAGGCCTGGTACTTGCTATGTCTCAGAGCCAAATTGAAGTGACAATGTGGCTAAATTGCTCATTGGGATGGGCGAGAAAATGGTGTGCTAGCGTCTCTGTGGCCCCGTCGTGTGATGTTTTTATCCAGATAAATTAGTTTTAAGTGACACAAACTTGACAACTTCCCTTGGCATCACACCGAGTAAAGTCCAGGTGTAACGATTGTTCTTTTTTTGTTGTTTGGTAACTGAATAAACGGCGAACACCAAACTAGGCAGAGCCAGAACCGAAGCCGGATTCTTGTTAAAAACTACTTAGATTTAGATTTAGTTGATTCTTCCAGGCTTATTGGACAGTTGGAGAGAGAGAGAGAGAGAGAGAGAGAGAGTACGCGACGGAGTTAAAATGAAAAGTGGGTAAATGTTTCATATGGACCCCACGTGAAAAACGCCACACGAGTTATTTATAGCGCTCCCTCATTAAATATTTGGGATCGTTTAGGGTATATGAACTACTAAATACGCTAATAAATTTGACGATAAAGTAACACATGATGAAATCAACACATGTTTGTTGCATTAGTTCAATAGCCACATGGTTTTGTAGGCGAATCAAGCATCTAGTGCACAATGTTGTTGGTAACACAATAGTGCTTCTCGACAAGTTCATGCATGTATCCCAACCAATTAGGCTCCACTGAAAGTTAGAAACACATTTTCCATTCCACTGAACCCTTATTTAGATGCATATGTATCCATCTTAATCCATATGTGTTGAAATAAATTAGATTAAAATTAAAATAAATTTCATATACTAATTCAGTTTAACACGTGTGGATTGAAGTGAATATATGTACTCAATGTCAAACAAGGCCCGAAAGAGAAGTACTCAAAGGAACCGGACAACCGTCTAAACATGGGCCAGGCCCAAACGTGCGGCCGGGGTGGATATGGGTTTGTAGCAGACACGTGGCAGGGCTCCATGCCGCTGGATCGACGGCGGCGGCCGTCCCGCGGGAAGCCAAAATCACGAAACCAAAAATTCTTGAAACCGCCGGCCGCGGGAAACATTTTGCGCGCCGCTTCCCCCTCCATTCGCGCGCGCGCCCACCTCCCTTTACAAATACTCCCTTCCCGGTTCGGCTCCTCCTCTCCTCCAATCTTCTCCAGTTCCCACCCCGCGCCCCAAATCCAGATCCACCGCCCACCGCCCACCGCCCACCGCCCCGCCGACGCGGACGCCTCCTCCTCCTCCGGCTGCACTCGTCGCGCCACCCTCAGGTGCCTGGACTCCGCCGCGAATCTGCAGGTGTGGCTCTGAACTTGTGTGCAGAAATGGGCTCTCTTGCAGTTTATTTCGCATTCCGTCTCGCTCGGAAGCCATCGGTCGCAGTTTCTATGTCGTGCAAAATCCTAGTACACTAGTGTATTTGTAACGCCATGCCTCCTTTTTTCGTTATCTTGATTGATCCATGTTCAGTAGAGTGGACCAGTGTTCGAGCACGGAGTGGACAGAGGAATGCGCTGTTTGTTCCTAGAGTAGCAGTTGCAAGATCCGAACCCTCCCGCGATGGAAAGCGGCGCCATGGTTCTCGGCGTTTCTCGCCCTGAAGAAGCCCCTGACCGCAACGGCGCGGAGCCACGGGGCGAAATGGGCCAATCGCAGATGCAGGTCGATGGTCCCGTTGTTCTCAACCAATCCGCTGAGCTCGGGTCGGGTGATTCGATGGCCATCGATGACGCCTCAGTTCGCCAGCCGGTGGCGGCAACACAGCAGTCTCCTGATACGCTGGCGGACACCATCATGGAGGTGCAGAAGCAGCTGAAGCGGAAGAGGGCTTCCAATAGCCCGGTGATTGCTACCGCGGATAAGGAGGCTCTCGTCGCCAGGTGCCGGCAGGAGCTCGAGGGTCTCTTCAAGTATTACAAGGAGGTTTCTGACCGCAAGATGCAGCTTGATGGTGGGAACCTGTCAGTCAACGGCATGGTTGGCTGCTTACTTGAGGAGAGCAGTCTTGGATTGTCTAAGTTGGTGGATGAGATATATGAAAAGTTGAAGGGACTGGAGGGTGTGTCCGTGGCTTCAGTCCGTAGCTCTGTGCTGCTCGCTGGGCAGAGGATGATGTACGGGAAATCTTCCCTGGACGCTGATGTGTTAGAAGATGAATCAGAATCGGCTCTTTGGTGCTGGGAGGTAAGTTGGGTGTTACTTCACAAATTGTGTTCTTTTGATTATATATTGTTCTGTAATTTTATTAAAAGAACTGAATCTTTTAAATGCATATGCAGATAAGAGATCTGAGATTGTTGCCTGTGAAAGCACGCGGCATTCTGAGTACACGGAGATCTTTCAGAAAGAAAATCCATGAGAGAATCACTGCCATCTATTGTAAGGACAACCTTGTTCTTACTCATATTTTTATCCACATTTTTTGCTGTCCGTAGTGATTCCACATTTTTTTGCTGTCTGTAGTGATCCATTTGCATATTCCATTTTCCTATGGAGAATATAACGAGAGTTCGTCCAATTCTTTCAATATATTGCATGTTTATCTGCCCATCAGGAAAAAAAATTTGTTATGCTTTGCTGCTTTTTTTAATGGACTGGTATGCTTTGCTGTTAGTTACATTCAAACTAGCTTGATGCTAAATCAACTTATATCTATGCATGTATTCATAGAACCTGTAACATCTATTCTATATTCCTTATTTACTGGCTCACTCACTGATTCAAATGTATCACTGGCAGCAACTTTGTCGGTTCTTGAAAGCCCAGGAGCTTACGTCCAAGTAAATGATCTAAAAAAAGCATCATTAAAATTAAACAAATCACTGAACCTGGAAGGGATCAGATCAATGGTGGAAAGAGCGACACAAAAGAACACAGAACGGTGTGTACCCTCTTGCATATTACTGAATACTGATGCATTTGTATGGATTCACATGCAAATTTTCTTTTCTCCTTGAGGTTCTGAAAGCCCTAATGTGTAAGCCTTTTTCAATAAAGGGGCGTCAAAGATGCTGGATCAGCAGTTAAGGAATTGATGCAAGAGACAGAGAAAAATGACCAAAATGGTAGAAGACTTGAGGATGCTAGTGCCTCTGAGCTGCAGAATGGAAACTCGCCTGCTAATGTAAGTACTTTATTCATTAATTGCACTGTGCATGAGCCATTCTAATAGCATTTCAATAACTGCATTTTAATATATCTTTTCCAACTGTCCATGTTTGGTTTGTTTAAATGTCAATATGTGGGCAACAATAAACCATCAATTTCTTGAATTAGTAGTATATTCAGTTTATCCTTTACCTAGACACTTCCTTAAATCCAGAGTGTGTAGCCTAATTTTTGGGTAATCAGATGTGACAAATGATAAAGGAATGGTAGTATTTTTCATAGGTTTGACATGATCAGATGGCTGTTTTGCATGTTTATCTTAGGAATTTGTTTGTTCAGTGCATATAATGCTTGCAGCTATGCTTCGTCGTTTCCCCCTTTTCTTGAGAGCGTGTCATAATATTACAGCAATAGTGATCAATGAAATATCAGAGTTGCTTTTCCCACAATCTAGTAATGTTATATTTTTGAATTCCAGGAAAAAGAGATTCAGAAAGCACAAAAACAAGCGGAGAAGGAAATAAAGCGCCAGGAGAAAGAAGAAGCTCAGATGAGAAAACTGCAAAAGAAACAGCAAGAGGAGGCTGTAAGAGAACAGAAGAGGCGTGAAAAGGAGGAGGCTGAAGCTAAGAAACAACAAAAGAAGCAGGAAGAGGAATCATTGAAAGAACAGAAGCGTCGTGAAAAGGAAGAAGCTGAAATGAAGAAACAACAGAAAAAACAGCAAGAGGAAGCTGAGAAAGAACAGAAGCGTCTTGAGAAGGAAGCTGCACAACTCAAGAAGCAACTAGCCATTCAAAAACAAGCTTCTATGATGGAGCGATTTTTCAAAAGTAAGAAAGACAGTGGAAAACTTCAAAAACCTGGAGAGAACAACTCAGCTGACCATCCATGCAATGACAACAAAGAGACAATACCAGCAACCACATCAAAAATTGATTTTTCATTGTCTCAACAAGAGAGCTGGGTTTTAGAGGATCTTCGGAGGTTAGCAACATTTCCTGAACTCTATTCTTTCACTTTCACACTAAAAGTGAAATGATTTAATGAACATTGGTTACAGGTTGCAGGTCACCGGTTGGAAGAAGCTATCTAGCTACAATAGGTCCTCAAGATGGGGTATAAGAAGCAAGCCCAAGATGGCGGCATTTAAAGAGTTGAAGCTTCAGAAATCGTCAGATGATATGGTTGATGAATTACTTTCCACTCCAAATGAAGATTATGGCCACAATTCAAGTCAGGAGAATGAACATGATAAGCTTGAAAGTGACATTGACATGCCACAGGCTAGTGAGGTGCAATGTCATGGCACCAGTAACCCTAAACCTCTGCAAACTAGATTAATTAGAAAGAAGCTTCTGCAATTTGACAAAAGTAACAGGCCAGCGTATTATGGATCCTGGAGGAAGAAAAGGTTGGCATTTCAAAATTCATGCTACCTATAATTTATCATCGCTTTATGTTTTAGTGCTATATCATGATTTATTCTACAATTATCTGCAGTGCTGTTATTGGTCCAAGGTGTCCACTTAAGATGGATCCTGATCTTGACTACGAGGTTGATAGTGATGATGAATGGGAAGAGGTACTTGCTGATATTCTAGCATCCTTTTTTCTCTCTTTTGGTAAGAAATTCATATTTTGTTTTCTTCACAGGAGGATCCTGGTGAGAGTCTTTCTGATTGTGAGAAGGATAATGATGAATTTATGGAAGAAGATTCCAAGATTACAGATGAAGAGGATGAAGATAGTTTTGTTGTGCCTGATGGTTATCTCTCAGACAATGAGGTATATATTAGATAAGTGATGTCTCCTTTTCTAATATGAGTGCCTTATCTGTCTTGGTGCAATGCAACTTTCCATGCTAGTTTCAATTAGTAAAGCCACAAACCAGTTTTATTAACAAAAGTGTGAACTGAATATTGGTTAACCTGTTATGCTTTTATGTATCAAACCAGAAAAACTCCAGTTGTCTTATCTCAAACTCTAGAGAGGTACATGCTATATTCTGTAAAGGTTATCTACTAATCTCTTATATATCTGCCGAAAGGATAATAACAGTGAGAACTGTATTCCATGGTTAAGTGTTGTGCTTGCAAGAAAATGAAATAGTGGGATAAAACAAGTGTACACAAGTGCAGTAGAAATTAGGAAGATGCAAGTTGTATGTATGAATCCATCCACGTGCTTTTTGAGTCATAATATACTTTCATATCTGTTTTATCCATAGTTGTTAATTTTATGACCTCACAATCTTAGTTGATTGTGTCGATTCTTTGACTCCATTAAGTAGAATCTAGGAATAGGATATTATGGTTCTAGTAATTATAATCCTAAGGTTTGTGATCCTACCATTGAAGGCGTGTTGTATTCAACTTTTTCTCTACCTTGATGCAAAGACGAGCAAACCTTTTGCGTGATCGAGAAAAAAGTTCCAATCTGATTCATGGTTGTTGTTTTAGTAATCTTGGTCGTACCATATGTAATGCCAGATGCTATTGTTCCTCAATTAAATGTGCAATGTCCTTTGTTTCACTGTTGGAGTTTACTTCCTGCAGGGGATACAAATTGAAAGCCTATTGGATGATAAAGATGAGGAAACCAGTAGCTCACCAACTGGTCAGTGTACAGAAGTTGAAGAGTTCAGGTCTCTACTGCGTCAACAAAGAGTCCTGAACACTTTGACTGAGCAAGCTCTCCGGAAGAGCCAACCTCTTATCATATCCAACCTAAATCATGAAAAAACTGAATTACTGACTGCTGAAGGCCTCAAGGGAATGGCAAAGATTGAGCAGCTATGCTTGCAAGTTCTTTCAATGTGCATCTGTCCAGGAGGTGCAGTTGTTGATGTGCCTCTAACTGACAGCTCATCTGCAACTGCCGAGGAAATTAACCAGCCCAACGTGAAGAATGGCTCTCCTGGGGCTGCATCTGCTATACCAGAAACAGACCTGCTAGAATTTGTGAGCACTGAGTGAATATTAGCAATCAATATCTATTGTTTGAAGATAGCATGCAGCTGTAGTTCTCATTTTGCTTTAACCACAATGCAGGTCCAGGTGATAAGATCATGTCGAGATGGTATCTATAAGGTGGTGGAATTATTGCAACACAAGTTTCCAAATGTTCCAAAGACTCAACTGAATCGTAAAGTGAGGGAGATAGCTGACTTTGTTGACAATCATTGGAAGGTGAGGATGCTCTCACGTTGAAAAAAAATCATGTGCCTAGCATGATTTTGTTTAGTACACTTCCAAGGGCAAAATGGATTGAGCATGTTATGTACTGAAGCTGCCTTTGTTTCTCTGCAGGTAAAGAAAGAGATTCTTGACAAGCTAGGATTGGATTCGTCACCAGGTACTTGTATTAATTAGTTTGCTTTTGTATTAGAAGTAGGATCCCTGAATATTTGTTGGAAAATCTTCTTGCTAATCATATCACTCGTTTTTCAGTGAAATCCAAGAAGAATAAAAGCATAGCCACGTACTTCTCGAAGAGATGTTTACCTCCAGAAAAGGCTGTCAGTGCTCTGGCTGCTTCTCCTGAGTTGCGGTTGAAATCTAAAACCATTCAAAACGGCAATGGTGGCACCGAAGCTCCTCAGATCAATCTGTTCCCCTCAAAGCAATAGAGTTTCTAACAAGATACCCCCTGAAAGTTGAATCAGGGATCAATGAAGCTATGAACCCAGATGAGCAGAAAGCTCAGTGGTCCATGTACAAAGGCTATGGAAGTCAGGAAGTGCAATTTGGTTTGGCATCATCACCAACGGAAGATGATCTTAGTGCAACATGAGTTTTTGACAACATGGAGATCTGGATTATGTTTCCAGAGTTGGACATGTTGTAATTTTAGCCAGAAAGTAGGTTTTTATTCAGTTGAATTATTTGGCCTTGATGTGATTAACATGTATCTGTCCAATTGTTAACGCAAGGCAGTGCTCTGAAATTGGCCATCTGCAACTTGTGGTGTGTTGTGAACATTATGCTTACTTTGGCAAATAAGCAATGTGTCGTCCTGTGAGTCAATTGAAGTGCATCTGTTGAACTGCGAGCAAACATATTTTCCATTTGTGTCCTCTCGAATGACAGCTTTGCAGAAATTGGTTTTGCAACCTGTTCGCATCAAATCTGATGAATGTACATGTCACTAGTAGCAAATGCAACAAAAGCAATATATATTTGCTTTGACATTAGCATTTTTTGTTGAACAGGCATAGGAGTACACAGTAGTACAAAAGAATTATAGCAATAGGACATACTAGAACAGGCAAAGAATCAACGAATCTTGTTCACATATCATTCTGAAGGAGCCAAGAGCAGCAGTGAACTGTGGACGGGGGGCATCGTCAGACATTGTACGACTGCCAGTTCTTGGCCTGGAGGTCATCGTCGTCGTCGTCGTCGAGGCGGAGGGAGAAGGCGAGCGCGAGCGCGGCCCACTCGAGGACGAAGATGGCGGTTCCGAGCCCGCCGACCATCTTGAGGATGACGGCGCCGTCCTCGTCGCGGACGTAGGACTGGAGCTCGGCGAGGAAGTCGGAGGTGCGGGTGAAGGCGAGCAGCGCGACGGCGCCCTGGAAGATGGCGGTGAGAGCGGCGCCGGCGGTGTGCGCGTTGTGCCACTGCGCGGGCGTGGCGGGCGCCGTGAAGGAGCCCGAGCAGCCGGCGGCGGAGAAGACGGCGGTGAGGGCGTGGAGGAAGAGCAGGAGCAGGCCGCACGGGGACGGCAGCAGGCGCAGCGACAGCGTGAGGAAGATGCAGCTGGAGGCGGCCCCCAGGAGGATGTAGTTGCAGAGGAGGAACGCCTTGCGCGTGTGCGACTTGCCCGCCATCGCCGCCGCCGGACTCGCTCGGAACGGAAGCTGTTGGGTTGGGTTCTTGGAAGCCTGCCGAGGGAGCGGGACGCCGCTGCGCTGCTGGCTTGCGGGCAAGGGGGGCGAGGTCGAGATCGAGAGAGGGAGGTTTGGAGTGGTGGAGTGGGAGCGGCGGAGTGGTGGGTACTTATGCCCGCGCGGGTGGGGTGGCGCGGGGGATTTGGCCGTTGGAGTCGCGGCGGCGGCGGCGAGGAGTGAGGGGCAACGGCTAGTCTGGTGGGTGGGGTCCGGAAAGAGGGGAGAGTGGGGGTCCACTGGCATGAGAAGAGAGAGACGTTGCTGCCCCACTACCGGAGTAGTTGACTGGGTGGGATCCTATGCAAGCAGCGAGCGCACCGTTCTTTTGGGCCATGGCTGCTGGGTTGGAGCCGTTAGTTATTTTCCAAGTGATACGGGATTAATTACTCCCGTTTGTTTTGAGCTTATCAGCATTTTTTTTTTCAGGCATAGAATAATGCTTTTCTTTCACAATAAATCTGTCAAATCTGTGCTTCTTTTCTGCCAACCGAACAGGGCAATACGGGATTAAATTCTGTATACCCATTTAACCACTATGGGGTTAAAAAAACAGCCGTACTCCAGTATTTCATTATCGTACCAGCAAAGGTTCTAGCTACACCTTACAGTCAAGTAGTTGGACTGGGCTTGGACCACACGGACCATTTTCACTGAACTCACCTTGGTCGCGTGCCAAGCTGAGTACCAGACTAGCAAGGCTCAAGAATTAAATTGGCACCTTTCTCTATAGTCCACCGACCCACCCACACACACACACATGCTTTACAGTGACTCAAAACTCGACAGTCAAAGACCGATTCCTTACATCAGAAACGACATGGAATTCACAAATTACAAAGGGCTCAGCATTCAGCCCGGAGCTGATCCGTTCAACTGGCTCCCAAGCTTTCAGCACCTCATCATGCCTCGGCCGTTTGGGCCGATGACTCTTCTGCATCCGCTGGCTGCGACTCGTGCTTCGCCGCGGCCTGGAGAACCCGGTCTTTCACCGCCGTCGTGGAGGGGGACGTCGGCAGGCCCACCTTGTTTGGCTCTATCTTCTTAGCTGCCCATGACAAGGCGTCTGCGCCTACTCTTACTGGAGACAGCAACAGCCTAAGCCAAGAGAGCAGGACTGAAACTTGTAATCATCTTTTCGAATTCCATAACTTAAAACCAACTGAAACGGAATTCCATGATACAAGAACAGGATAAAAAGGGAATTTAGGGTAAATTACTTTAGGTCTTGCTCCAGGTCCTCAGAATTTTCATATGTAGAGAATCGCAAGTAGATAGTCTATCCAGAATAAAAGAAAAATATCAGGTAAAATGTGTTTCTGCCACGTTTTGCAAATTGATATATATTTTGCAGTTAACAGTAATGTAGAAGTGACGATTTATATTAGTGTTTCCCAGAGATGCTGGTGCATGCAATTTTTTTCTTCTGAGATCCAGATGCATCCATATTGAACAAACAAATAAGCTGCCAAACGTACTACTTACCAGCCCAACGCTTAAAACAGCGATGTATTGCAAAGTTTTCTCCCATTCTGCAGACAAAGTGATATGGTCAGTTAACCGAAACCAATATTCTAATTCAGATGCAGCACACTTGTTTCTTCTAACCAGAATCCAGAAATCCAAGGACAAGTATCCATCAATGATTCAAGGACATCCACTCAAAAACGATAGAACAGACAATACTGAATGTTTAGGATTAGGAACACAAGGACTATAGTTCTTTAGGTTGGTCTCGGGAGAGCCTACCGTTCTGGTATCATGCAGGCATCCTAACCAAGCAATGTACGAAGTACGAATAATACAACAACATAATTTACTTATACACTTACCAAGTAAAGCATAGGAAAGTGCTGAGAGGCCCTGTTCAAAAAAAAAAGGGACACAACATTGGTCAATAAAAAATTGCATCCAACAATTTCCGTGAAAAAAATAATGAAATAATGCATCTAAGGGGCAGCTCCAATGGTGACTTATGAGCTAGCTCAAAACATATTATTTCATATTTTAAGATAAGAGAGAGAAAAGCTAGCTCACAAATAATGTTTTTAAAGGCACACTTGAACTTTTAAAGGCACATGCTCTTACCAAATATAATAGAAAATTAATTACAAAATGCTCAAGAACAGCAATACAGTATGCCAATATGAGCAAAAGGCAATAACGTGAGAATAGGATTAGTGACCTACCAGAAGAGATCCAAAGACAAGAGTTGGGGTGGGTTTTATTTGTTTGAGGATTTCCTCAACGTCCTGCATATTTCAAGACAATAATGTCTGTGGTCAAGAATAAAGAGGTATAATTTTGTAGATCGTTAAGTTCTGAAACATGTTAGAGTCCACATGAGCTAACATCTATGAACTATTCAAATGATACTGGATGAGTGATAAATGCTACAAACATGATCTCGAAAGAATATAAGAACCAAACAATATTGCCATAACTGACACAATATCCTTTGATTCACAGGTGAGTTTCTGGTTTTGATTCTTTTTTACCTCATTTATTGACGTTAATGCAGTCTCAGGTTTCAGTTCTTTAACACGAAGGTTCTTTGACCATGCTTGGAAACCACCTTTTACAAGGTACGGGCGCTGCACCAAAAATATTCAAAATTAGACAGGGGAGAGAATGCATGCCAATGCAGTACAGGTGAAGACTAAAGCACTCGAAATTTGCCTGCACACCGAGCTTCTTCAGTAACCTAGCAATCGATTTTGATCGAGCTCCATTAGAATCCATAACTATGACCTTTGAATCACCCTAAAGCGGGAGGTGACGTAAGTACTAAACTTATTGTGAACAAATTAACAAATATCGGAAGGCAGGTACAAAGCTTATGCCTCAGTTCTAACAGCATACCTTCACCAATTTCAAGTTTCGGATGACAACTGCCAGTAAGGCATCATCAACCTCTCTTCCACTTTTAAGCATACTCTTTACTGGGCCTTTGATCTAAGGAATAAAATCAACTGAAGTAGTTATGAATGAACTTTTTTTTTTGGTTATTTCACCCATTTGGAATTCAAGCAAAAAGAGTTACATAAGAGTTGTTTTTTTTGCTCATTATTAAAACAGTTTAAAACAGGGTAAGCATACATAAGAACTCTCCAGCAATCACTGAATGATTAGGCAGGTATAATTCTTTCTCTACAGAAGTGTATCCAAATTAAAAGAAAATCCAGGACCACTGGAGATCTTTTGCTAAAATAAGACATACCTCAGGTGAAACTACACTTGCATATTTAGACCTAGCCCCAAGGCGTAGATCAGGAACACCATCTTTCTCCCTCAAATCCTACATAACATAATCCAATAATGAGCCTGAGAGAATGCAATCTTCTATTATCCTACGCTACAGAAAATATGACAGAAGAGCTACAAAACTCAGTAACAAATAAAGAGCATGAACGTAATTCAATAAACTATTGCCCTCAGGCAAGAAGGCAGTGGCTACTAAATAATCGTTTCTAGCAATTTGAAATGCTATGTAATATGAAATGGATCCAAAGGAGAGCTCCAAGGAAACAGGGCATGAATGAAAGCAAAGGCCAATGAGATTTACAATATTTTGCCTCAAATAGTTTGGCAGTATTGTTGTACTGAAGCAACAGCACAAAAGGTGACTAAACAATCCCTTCTAGCATTACAGACTGGATTAAAGAAAGAGCTCAGATGAAAAGGGACACGAAAGAAAGAAAAAGGCCAGTGGGATTTACAATATCTTGCCTCAGGCCGAACATCAATAAGTACGGCTTTGTCATCATTGTTCAATAAGTCGAACGCTGATTCAGGTGACAAGTCTCCAGAATAGCCACTGTATACGAAGAGCCAGTATGTTGTCCTGCAATGTAGCCAAAATTAGCTTTGAAAATAAGGCGCAGCTTGAGGTTTGGTAGGCAAAAGAAAGAAATTGTCCTTTACCCTATTGTCACTGAACCTCCAAACACAACTCCCAATTGAACAATAGGATCACTTGGGTCCAAACCAACATTCTTTTCAACACCTTCAACAGCGACATATACCTGAATCACAGCACGGAGTAAAATTTATCAGTGGCTACTTCAAACTTCTCTGCAGAACATTCATGCAACTAGACATGTCTAGGTGTTTAGCATCCCACTGAGAACAGCAGTGAAGTTGATGACTAGAACAAAAGTGAGACAATTAGGTTCTTGGTCCAGAGTGCATACCTGTTGCAGAGCATTTCCGATTGGTCTCAGAACTAGACTAGCTTTCTCCTCAGACGAGCTCAACAGATCTCTAACATTTGGTGGTAGAGACTCCTTCGCAGACCCATAAGAATACACAACCAATGTGGCTGCACTGCCCAGTGAATCCTCTGCTGCAACAATCGCCTTCCTAAGAACATCAACAGCCAGAGCCCCAGCTCCGGCCACCTTCTCCTGCAACGCGCCGGACGCGTCCGTGACCCCTCCGGCGGCCTGCTGCTTACCGGCGTCGACCGACGCCTTGAGCCCACCGATGGCGTCGCGCACGGTCTTCCTCCACGCACCGAGCGCGTCGTACGCCGACAGCCTCAGCTTGTCGTAGGCCTCGGTGAGCGCGTCCTCCGCCTGGAAGACCTGCTTGCCGACCTTATCGATGAGCCTGGCCACGGAGTCCTCGACCTCGGACGCGTCGGACGGGAACGCGCTGGGGAACGGCGCGTCCGACAGGGCCCGCTCCGCGGCGTCGGTGGGGGCCGAGTTGACCACCGCAGCGGTGGCGGCCAGGTCCGCGACCGCCGTCAGCGGCTGGTCGTCGATCCCCGCGCAGCATAGCCCGGGGCTGGGGTCGGCGCTGGGGAGCGGCGGGAGCTCGGAGGCCGGGGCGCCGCCGAAGGCTCGCGCGATGTCGTCCGGCGCGGCGGTGTAGGGGGAGAGGATGGCGGAGTCGGCGAGCGGCGGGCGGTCGGGCACCTGCGCGACGAGCGGGTCGGCGGCGTAGGACCTGAGCGCGGCGCCGACGTCCACCACCCTCCGCGGCACCCGCGCGACGACGTGCGACGCCGTCACCTGCCGAGCAGCAACACCCAAGGGCAGTCAGCGCCCGCCGCCCGGGAAGGCGGCGAAATAAATAAGACCGGTGACCGGTGCTGATCGCCGGCGAAGTGGGGTTTGGATTTGAGGCCGCACCGGACAGAGGGGGGAGCAGCTGGGCGCGGCGGAGCAGACGGGCAGCAGCATGGCGGGCGGGCTCATGGCGTCAGGCTGCTGTTCCCATCCGTTTCGTGGCGTCTTCGAGTCGAGGGGCGGCCGGGGCAAGCTGGTGGGGTTGGAGTTGGTGGTCGCTCGGGATGAGCACGTGTGCCGCGGCGAGCGGGAGGGAAGGGCGGGTGTGGTTGTGGAGGAGGTGGTTGATCCGGGACGAGTGGAGCCGGTGCGACGGCGAGGCTGGGATTGCCCGGATTGGTGTGCAGAGATTCGGCGCGTGGTGTGGCGGTGGCTCGTCGGCGTCGAGGTGGCGGCGGTGGGCCCGCCCGTCCCAGCGCTACACGCGCCACATGTTCAGATGGATGGCTGGCATCACTCCAACTTAGGGGCAGTTTAGTCCATTCAAAAACTTTACACCATGTAAAAAAATATTTAGATAAATATATAGAGCATTAAATATGGATAAAAATTAATTACACTGTTTGTATGTAAATTATGAGACGAATTTTTGAGTCTACTCAGATCATAATTGTACACTTATTACTAAGTTAATATATGGGCTATAATACCGCAAACTTTAGTTTACAAGATTTAAACACCCCCTTAACGTTTCAGTATTTTGTATTAAGCATTAAATGCAAATAAAAACTAATTACACAGATTGTAAATCATGAGATAGTTTTTTTAGTCCAATTAGGTCATGGTTGCCACTTATTACTAAAATTAGCATATGTACTATAATACCTAAAATTTAAACTATTTGGGATCTAAACAATAGTGACGTGTCATGGGGTAAACCTTCTATTTCTCTTCTAATTCTAAAAATATAAATGATGCCCTCTCGCCATTATGGATGTACATGCTCTGTTTTTATACGGTAAATGATGGGTTCAATGAGATCCCTATGGCATCACTACATGGTGACTATCAACGAAAACGATGTTTATAGATTCTTTTGAGCACAAACTCTCCACAAAGGTAGGAATAGAGAAAAACTCAAAAGTGACATCGACTCACTTGAAAAGCTAGTCCAACATGAATTAAGAATGCAATGAAAATTTAAAAATAAGCACATAATACGCGTGAACTCAGATTCGTCGGCCATATCTGTGTTGGGTACCTTTTGTTGCTAAGTGTTTAGCTTGAGTATTGTGAATCTTATGGCAAAACACTTTTACCTCCAGCGTGGCAGTGGTTAAGGGAGGCCTTGGAAGGTTTTCCCCTGCCTGCCATTGTTGCTGATAGTGTTATCCGTGTTTTCAATGGAGCACCGTGAAAGAGCTTCCATCACTGGCAGGATAACCCTATAGTCATGAGCTTCTGCGGTTCAATCCCCGTTTTTGCTGCTTAGGTTTAAGCTGAAATTCGGTTGGCTGAATCATGTGGCAAAATTTGTTGTGAGAAGAAAATACTGTTCTGTGGATAAAAATAAATTTTAGCACATAGGAAATTCGAACAACAAAAATCATTTTCGTAAGAAGAATCTAAGGTGGGAAACAAGTTACCTGATGCATAGCTATTATTTGTTAATGAAAATCCAACTTTCGGGGAAAAAAATCGTCAGAGTGTGGCACCGTGTCCAATACGGCAGAGGCTGCTGATCCAGTAAATAGAAATCGTGCTCCGTTTTCGTTTTATTAATTTGTTAAATTAAAGTGGAAGAAAAAAATAAATTATGTACCAGTAGAAATAACAGGCCCGTGAATCCATTAACTTAACGAACCTCTATTCCTGTTCTAGCCCGCCAACACCGTTGGAAGGCCCATTTATTCCCGCAGCACGCTCAAAGCGATCTTGGCCATCCATCAAAGCGACAACGCGCTATCCATCCGTCCACCGCCTAGGGTTTGTCCAGAGTTAGAAGGGCCGGAGGAGCCGCCCTTATAAACCCTTCCCTTCTCCCGCAGCTCGCATTCTCTCGCCCGCCAGGAGAAGCCGCCGCCGCCGCCGCTCCACAGCCACCGCAGGCGACCGAGATGGTAAGATCTTGAGCCCTTCCGCTACGCTCCTTCTTCTTGAATCGATTGCTGCGCCCGTGCTTGTGCTACTATCGTTTAGTTGGGTAGGTTTGTTCACTGGCGGAGGGACCGGAGCGGCAAGGTCGAAAGTAGCCGCCGCGTTGAGTATGCTCGGCGTTGGGTTAGCACGCTGGTGGGTGGCAGCCTACCCTTGTAGCAGCTAGCGAGCTTGTGCTGAGATCGATGCTTAGGTAGAAGTTGGATTGGATGGTCCTTGGGTTATTTTCGTGGATGTCAACAAAAAAAAAAAAGGTTGGTCGAAGGGGAGGGTTTCGGACCCTTCTGCCCAATTGACTAAATGTCCGCTGCTCCTTGGTAGGTCGTTTGGTTTAGCGGCTGCTGCTGTATTGTGTATTACTGACTGCATTTTCACGTGAGGATCTATAGTTGGATGCATGCCATTTGTTGCTTCTTATTCTTTTCAGGGTTTAGGAGTCTCATTTCCATAGCAGGAATCAATTGTTCTGGGAAAAATACTTTGTTAGGTTTAGTAGATCTGTACACTAGAGTGAATGTAACTGTTTTTATACCCGTGTATGACTTCCTATATTTTCTGTCTATTAATGTTGTAGATGTGCCATGAGAGCTATCTTAATGTAGCCTCACCTGTTCGTTGACAAGTATTGGATTATTGGTAGAATGTTTTCGTCATCAATATTGCATTTTTGTTTTAACTCTGCTGTGACTCTTGATACCTATGCATTTACTGCATTATTTAATTATCAGTCACTCGCTGAACAATTTTTGGTTGGCAACTTGATGAATTCCGATGTATGAATCCTTGCAGTTTTCAATGTTCATGCTCACGTCTCACCTGTGTATTTATGTACCTTTTGGTTATCTCTCCAGGCTGGAGGTTTTGTCAAGACCCAGAAGACCAATGCATACTTCAAGCGTTTCCAGGTCAAGTTCAAGAGAAGGCGCGGTATGTTCAGTCTGCTTTCTTGATGCTTGCATTTTTATTTTTAATTGCCTGTTTGATTGATAATCTGTTTCTATTGATTTTTGTTTGCAGCTGGTAAGACAGACTACAGGGCCAGGATAAGGCTCATTAACCAAGACAAAAACAAGTACAATACACCCAAGTACAGATTTGTCGTGCGATTTGTATCCTTTGATTCCTTTATTCGTTGTTTCCTTTTTGTTCTTTGATCATCTGGTTTCTTTGTATTATTATGGTACTTTGAGATCTGGAGGCATATATATTGTATCTCTTAACTCCATCTCCTTAGACCAACAAGGACATCACAGCACAAATCATCTCTGCTAGTATAGCGGGTGATATGGTTCTTGCTTCAGCCTACTCGCATGAGTTGCCACGATATGGTCTTGAAGTTGGTCTGACCAACTATGCAGCTGGTAATTCCCCCCTGCAATTAATGTGTAAATTGCTTACTATACCTTAATGTATTTTTTATGTACCCTAGTTCAACTGCTTACACTCATCTTGTAGCCTACTGCACTGGCCTTCTGTTGGCTCGCCGTGTGCTCAAGATCCGTGGTTTAGATCAGGAGTATGAGGGCAATGTTGAGGTAAACTTTGTCCAAGATTTAATCTTATTTTAATTGTTTTGCTGATGTTGTATTAGTCGGGCATTTCTAATGTTTCTCTTCATTCATCAGGCCACTGGTGAGGATTTCTCTGTTGAGCCAGCTGATGAGAGGAGGCCTTTCCGCGCTCTCTTGGATGTTGGACTTGTTAGGACTACAACAGGGAACCGTGTTTTTGGTGCTCTCAAGGTATATATGTCTTCGTCTTGTTGTCTTGATGTCATATTGTTTTGATTCGCCCATCAAGAATAATGATTTTTTTACATGAGCTTGCTGTACAAGTTATCTCTTATGGTGACCGATTTTTCCATTGTCCTGGCTTTTGACACTTGTTGCTGCAGGGAGCTTTGGATGGTGGGCTGGATATTCCTCACAGTGAGAAGAGGTTTGCTGGTTTCAAGAAGGACGACAAGCAGCTGGATGCTGATATCCACAGGAAGTATATCTATGGTGGGCATGTTGCTGACTACATGAAGGTGAGTGTGCTTGCTGCTTATCACTTCATAGTTCATTTCCTTTGTTCCCATGTGATAACTGTGATATCTAATCTGTAAGTTTATTTCAGAAAATGTCGTCAAACTGTCCTACATCTGGACAATAGTAGACTAGAAGTTGACTGATACTCATTGATTTTATTGTTCTTTTGCTCTTTATGTCCCAGAACCTTGCTGAAGAGGAGCCAGAGAAGTTCCAGGCTCACTTCAGTGAGTACATTAAGAAGGGAATTGAGGCTGAGGATATGGAAGCTCTGTACAAGAAGGTCCATGCTGCCATCCGTGCCGATCCTTCTGTGGCTAAGTCAACCAAGCAGCCACCAAAGGAGCACAAGAGGTATAGTAGCTACCGTCGTTTTTTTTATCTAAACACTAATGTCACCACAATTCTATCATTTGCTCTGCTCTGAGACCCTGATCTTCCTTCTGTGTGCTTCAGGTACAACCCCAAGAAGCTGACATATGAGCAGAGGAAGGCCAGCCTTGTTGAAAGGCTCAATCAACTCAACGCCTCCGGAGGTGCTGATGACGACGATGAGGAGGATGACGAGTAAAGTTTTAGTCCCATCGAAGTAGTGCTATCTTATGAGGCGATCAGTACTTGTGCTATGGCATTTATCCTTACCTGTAGTCCTGCAACAGGAATTTTTGTTTAAGTTTGGCGATGTGAACAAAGCTGTTTCTGTTAGTTTCGAGCTGGAGTTCTGGATATTTACTCTTAATATGAAAATTTCTGCCATTTGGACATGGTTCATCGGGAGTCCTGCCCTCATGCTTTGTCTTCTAGTTGCCGTTCTTGCTTCTTGTGTGACGGTGGCGTACCAATCCATAAATCCATTAGAATTTAGAAAGCCTTTTTGCTAGTGGTTATTAGTTTGTGTCGCGAACGTAACCCTTGGCAGCCGCAATTCTGCTTCTCATTTAGGTGATGCCATTGACATCTGCGAGCAACCGGTAGAAAAGAAATCTACCTGCTGAGCTGCTCGTGCTCTACTCTAAATTATTGTTTAAGCTTTGTGTCTTTGGCGGGTGCAGGAACGGAGTTTGTGTTCGAAGAGCATTCTGTTTTGCATTAATGGAGTACAAAATAGTCAATTAAACAACCTCCAATAATCTAGTTGTTAGGTTAGAAATAAAAATCTTTTAAGGGCTCGTTTGGATAACACGTTCCACGGGGGATCCCGCACGCGTATGCTCCCCGTCGATACACTGGGCGTAGAAAAAACTTCTCCGCACTCGCGGTTCTCTATCCCCGTCATTCTCTCGCTCGCGCTCGCTAGATATCTGAGGGTCTCCGCCTCGTCGTCATGGCCGGCGGCAAAGACCGCAGCCCCTCTCTTCGGAGGGCTGTAGGTAGATGCCGTGGCAATGGTGGGGCAAGCCGGAGCAGTCGACGAGCGCGCCGACATACGATTCCATGACCACCGTGCGTGAGAAGTTCGTTCATGGCCGGCCGAGGTGGCTGAGCATCGTGAAGGCAGTATTGGCGGCAAGTTCGGGCGTCGCGTCGAGGGAGCAGCCAGCCTTGGATGCAGATTCATGTTCTGGTTGCAGATCCGCGGGGTTATTGTGACCGGAGTGGAAAGGGGTGTCATGTGCAGGGCTAAAATATACATCGGCGCGGCGTAAAAAAAAAAAAACGGTGCTGAAATCCACATGCATTTGCCCCCATGTCATCCAGAGGAGCCAAAAAAACCTTTGATTTTCTAGTTTTTTTTTTTTTACAACTTTTTGATTCTCTAGTTGATTCAGATACAAAACACTATACCAGCACAGTAGATACAACCGCGGCGCTGCCAGCACTAAAATTAGTCAGGGAATGTCTGGGAGCAGCTAAGAGCGATCCATTAGCACTAGAAAAATTAGCAACTAATATTAGTAGTAGTACTGATGAACAAGTAGTGGTTTGTGTTTTTCTCCCAATACATGGGGCGTATTTTTACACAAAATAGGTGGATACACTGCTATCATGACGTGCATCATGCATGCCATTTCAGGCAAAACCTAGTGGCCTTGTTTGGTGCCCATATACCCACAATACACATAGACCCACCTCAATACACATGGATTGGGGTGGATACACTGGTATCCAAACAACCATACATTGAAGAGGCTGACTCGGAGGAGCATCCGCTTTTCCTCTGCCCTTCTCCAAATATATCTACTTGCGCAGAAATTGTTCTCAACCTCTGAATGTTGGTGGATGTGACACTCTGCTTAATCAGCACGATCCTCATACTTTGATTATTTCCGTTATTTGACAACGGTTTCTTTTGTTAATCTCACAATTGTACAATCGTACAGGCGTCATTTTGCCAACGCTAAACTTGTACAGGGTCCTAAACTACTGCAGATTCTGCCCATGTGTTCTCTGATTACAGGCTACAACTAAATCTACAAAACTGGATGGTTAATGGTACAGCTCTGATATCCGAGTTCCACTTAAGCCCAAGCAGGCCAGGAACACGAAGCACAAGCAGGACATCATGCACCCGAAGTAAATGTTCCTTTCTCACTGTGCTTGAGTGAACTTACAGGTCATCCTCCATCAGCTCATCAGGGAGATGTACTTTCTCCATTGCGGACTGCCAAACATCAGACAAGCAAGTCAGATTTATTTATCCATCCATTCCAAAATGCACTTATGTCTACAATATAAATTTTGTTCATTAAATGCACTATGATATTTCATATTGTTAGATCAGTATATTTCCAATAAACTTGGTCAAGATTGTTTCTTGAAACTTAGTGACAATTAATAAGGTAAGAGTTCAACTAGAAATGATTGCCTCACCACTGTACGGAGATACAAAGATTAAATTAAGAAAAGAAAAACAGGGTGGAAAATGAGATTGTGTTGCACCTTAATTATAGCAAGATCAGCAGCAGGAGGTTTCAAATCCAGTGCAATGCCAAAGCAGAAAACAGCTTTGTCAAGAATATTGAGTTGCTTGTAAATCTTTCCCATCAGTGCATACATACTACTCTCATGAGGGGCAATCTCCTTTAGCCGCTGCAACTCATCCAGAGCTTCTTCATACTTCATTAGCCCTAGAAGGATTAAGGCCTTCTGATATTTGGGCAGTGGATTATTCTTATCAGCTGCTATAGCTTTCTCCATCAAATCCAATGCCTCCTCATTCCTCTGACAAGTTTGAATCCACAGAAGGTTCATTTAATCATTGTCCACTTAAGATTTTGAAGGGAAAACAGAAATGGAAAAGTAATCCATCCGATTCCTTATGTAAGTAGTTTTTAGACTATAATAACTATCTATATTTGGAATCAGAAGGTATTGTTGTCGATCAATGATACCAACCTTAAGAGAATGCAACGACATCCCAAGATAGCACATGAGAACAGAAGAGCGGGGATTTATCTGAAATGCCCTTCTGAAATGATGCTCAGCAAACTCAAACTTTTCCTGGCGAAGATACACCACCCCAAGGCCATACCAGGCATTGTAGTGCCTTTCATCTACCTGCAGGGCACATCGGTAGAATTTGATACTATTCTCATAATCCTCCAATGCAGAATACCTACAGTTTCAAGGAATGGGGTTCAGTTAGAAATTTTGAATGATAGTCTCGAACATGAATTTTCAGGATATAGCTTCAGATTTGCACCACTTCTAAGATTTGAAGCATGAAAATAAAAACATATAGAATATTTATGAGAGCCACAACGTACTCATGACCGCATAGAGTGTGAGCATACGCAAATCTTGAGTCAAGCTGTACCGAACGTTGAAAATTCTTCAAAGCAGTCTCATGATCTTTCCTCAAGGCAAAGCAATTGCCCACTGCACACCTGTTGCACATTCCAGACAGATACATTAGAAAATGAAACACGACGACCTGATTTCAGACTAAAGGCTTTATGATTGTGGCCTAGACAAATCCAGCCGTTTGCACTGCAATGACACCAAGATTGCATCTAAATAGTTAAAACCAAGAACAATAACCTATCCCCAACCCCACAGCCCCACCAAAAAAAAAGTGCTACAAGATGGAGTTAAATTATAAAATCGAAATACTGTGGCAAGTCCCACGCAATTTTACTCTTTCAGAGATAAAAATACATACCATGCTTGAGGAGATAGTCGATCAATCGAAATAAGCTCTTGAGCAAGGTAGCTTAGTCTCATTTCCTCATTCAGATGCTGCATAAGAAGCGTGTGAGCTTGGAGATAAACGTGCCAATAAATGTAGCCAAGCCCAATGCACTGATTTCACTTACATAAAGAACAGTAGAATAGATGTCCATTCCATCGAGAGTACAAGGTGATAGTCGGTGTGCTAATTCAAAGTAACGATCAGCTTCCAAATAATCAACTAATTCAAAATATGCCTTGCCAACCTGCATCGACCAAAACCAAAAAAAGCAACAAATCCCACAATCATTTGCTTGCCAAAAGAATTGAATTTACATAAATTTCTTTACGTTTATATAAGCAATACCTAATATATAACGAGACATTACATTTTTTAAAGGACTAAAATGTATGATGTTGACAATGTTTAAGGGACTCATCACTTGCATTAACAAATGTTGGTGCTTGAGTATTAACAAACTGCCAATTCCAAATTGACTCAAAAAGCTGATAAAGAGCAATAGAAACTATAATATTAAACTCCTAATGATTAGACACCATAGAACTCGTTATGTCATCTGGTTAACTGAAATTAATTTACAATTTTGGATACAAAGGAAGAAAACAAAGTTGCCTACAAAGTTTACATCTTAATTTGCTGGCAAAGATGCACTCCAGCAAGTAATGTCATAAGCAGTTCTTTCATTACAAGAATCAAAAGCATGGTTGGAATTCTCTAATTATCTTGCATTGACTTCACCTGGCATAGAACCCATCCAGTGTTAAACTGCGACTCAGGGAGTTTTCTGTAGACTTCCAATGCTTCCTGAAAAATTAATAATGAAATCAGTTTAGTGGTATCACTGGGTACAGGGTCACCATCTTTAGCTAAACAACCCTATATCATACCTGGCACTTAAACAAGCAAGAAAGCCTAAAACCCTCCCCGAGTGTTCGGAAAAGTCCCAATAGCTCCCTAATACCAAGTGCCACTTTGGAGTCTTGCAACAGAATTCGTTCAGATTTATCTTGCTCAAAGGATCTTCCATCAGCGGTACTTACAGAAGATGAAGTTCCTGATATATTGTCTGTCCACATTTCATCAATGACTTCATATCTACTTCCTATATATAAATTTAAAAAGAATCACCAATCATAAAGACGGTTGAGCAAAAAATGCTCATCCATACACTGACACCTAATGCAAAAGGTCAAAACTAAAAAAATACATTTACCAAATAATATTGTATCAACACTAAGGTGAAAGCTTTGGAGATAACTAGTCATAGGGCAATGGATAAATTTAGTAGTCTAAATACAGGTGTTACCAATATAGAATTTTATGGTGAAAAAAAAATCTTGCTTCAGTATTTTATCCTAATAATGACATAGTATTTGAATTATGAATAAGAAGTTCATTTTCTAAATCAGCGTAAGGAGAAATTCCTATATTAAGAACCATAGATGAAAATACATTTGTTAGGCAGTTTCATGCTTGGTTCTTAGAAAAGCAGTATCCCTAAGTTCTACAGGTTGGTATCATAGAGGAAAAGAAATGGCAACCATATATATGGCAGAAGAAACAACAAAACAATACTACTACAAAAGATGCTGATATAAATTGTTCGAGAAAAAAAATATGCTGATATAAATGTCTAACGTAAACTAATAATTGATATTAATATTAAAATATGCTAATACATCCTGATCATTGCTATATAAAAACACACCAATCAAAATGGCCTACATTTATTCTGAAATTTGATGAATCATCCACATTGAAATGATAATCACCTTCATCAAAATTTTCTGTAGCCCGTGGTTTTCCTTTCCTAACTTGCACGGAACGTATGGCTGTTGAACACAATTTTGATGGTGTGGACGAGTTTACTCGCAATTTACCTGACGAATGATCTGTTCCATTCCCTCCAAATTGAGAGGCATTTGAATTTGAATTTCTTGTTGTATCTTTAAGTCTTTCACTTCTTCGAGGGATTGAATCACTATTAAACAACCTTCCGGAAACCTGAAAAACATCTTCAATTCTAATATCACCAGCAGTAGCGTAAATACAATTGTGCAATGTAAATATGCAATAATATATAGTACCATATAAATGCATAGCAAAGAGGATTTGGAGTGAATGTGGGAGCCTTTTGTGTGCAACACTGCAGGTACAGTCGTACAGAGCATGTTGCAAAAGAGTATGCAAACACAAGAATGACACAATGATCTAGCCATTATGTAAACATCATCAAGAAGAATGGTATTATAAGGCATTCTGAGTTTTTGAGACCATTGTTTGTTGCTGGGACACAATTGGCACACTAGTATAGAAGAAGTGAAGAATGAAGCTACTTGCAGCCAAACTCAAGACTATTAAGTTTATGGACAACAAAAACCATCATGTAACAGCAAACAAACTGAAAAATATGACTGATCCTGACACTATGTACTATTGTAATAGAAGATAACAACAAATCCAGCACTATGAATCCTGATACAAGGGATCATCAATGTTAGTTTACAGAAACTTCAAGGGAATTTATATTTGGAGACATTTCGTGGCCGAGTATGAGCAAGTGGAAAATATCAACATGCCATAAAATAAAATGAATATACACCAACACATGTTACTCTGACATCCTTTTCAGATAAAAAGTCAGGAGAGAAATGCGAACTATAGTGACAGATAGGCCATAAAAAATCATGAGAAAATCATGGAGGCTCTAAAGATCAGGAAACAGGCAGGTACAGAAGTTACAAGTAGCGGCATCCAATGATAGCAATCAAATGAAAGACCCCAACCTTCTTTAGCCTTGCTTCATCAATGTTTTTCCTTCTAAGTGGCTGGTTTACCCCATTAGATTTGTGCTTCGTGGGAGCATCGACACTTATTGTATTCTGATAAGCATGGACATTCCTAAGGAGTGGTGGTGGCATGATACTAGAAGTCTGCATAATTAAATTAAGTAAAATGGAACGCAGCCGACAGTAAAATAATATCATAACTGAAGAAATAAGCTGTCAAGCACAACTGATTCAAAATTGTGTAAAACATTTCACAGTTAAGACACAGTATAATTCCCTTAGTGCAATAGAAAACGAACTACTATGAACAATAATTATGACCGAGAAAGCAACAGTGCCACATAGCTCTATATCATTAGAATATTGTTCACGAGACATAGATGATAGATTTTTTTTCTCGAACATGCAGGAGGGCTGCGTATCAATATATTAAGAAGAAAGAAAGATGGGTGTAGCACCCAGTCAATAATACAAAGGGTATACCCCCACACACAAAGACGCACACACTAGATCGCCTGTTACCAAGAAACAACCCAAGACCAAGTAGACCTATCAGTCTAACTAGGAGGCTGCAGGGTGAGAAGATGCGAAATTCCTCGAGCCCCAGCCAACTCCCACAAGAGCATATCATCCCTAATGGAGGAGAGGAGCCATAGATGATAGATATTTCCTAAGGGATCTGGGGAAGAGAATTCTAGGCATCCATACTTTGTTTATTTTGCAAGGAGGCTGATTGGAATCCACAACGTCCAGAAACAAGTGGAGACTCTACCACTGCGCCAGACCCACCCTTCTACTCCCTCCATTCCAAATTGTAAGTCATTCTGGACTAGACATAGTGTGTATATGTATATGCATATCAAAAGCTATGCACTTAGAAAGCCAGAACGACTTACAGTTTGGAATGGAGGGAGTACTTTATTGCAAGAAAAAATGTTTTCCTTTAGAAAAAAGGTAAATAAGTCAGGATATAGATGAAGAAAACAAGAAAATTCTGGGGTCAGGACAATTCTTGAAGGACTAAAACAAGCCATCTGAGCCAGTGCCAAATAATTGGAAACATAACAGACACCAAGGTCTAAACAAGCCATCTGAGACAGTGTCAAATAATTAAGAGACACCAAGATACCAGTGTTTTTTAACATGGTTCTACCAACTTCTGATTACATTTAGCCTTTTATTAGGTGCACATTGGCAGAAAATCATTAGTGAAGAATCAAACAGGTTGTACTGACCTGTGCTGCAGTTGGCGATGGGGTGTCAAACTGTGCTACATTAGAGGTTGAACTGTTCTGCACATGCAATGCAGTTGGTCTTACATGAGGATAGCCAGATATTTCTGCAATGTTGTTAGCATGAAGCTGTTTGATTTGCTTAGGACTAAAATCCCCAAGACTTGAAGAGACCCTGGATGACAGAACTCGATTTTCATTGGCGAAGTTCGACTTCACAAGAGTGGACGTGGATGTGTGTTCCTGCTGGAGACGTAGAGCAGTCGATTCACTAAAACACTCATCGGTATCTTCAGCAATACCTATAAGATGAAGACACATTTTAATGTATGTTTATGGCTTCAAACTTTAAGTGAGGATGACTCCTCGCAAGCAAAACACCAAGGCTTAAAGAACCATAGTGTAACTTCTACAGTAAGGCAAAAGGAAATACTGCACACCAGGAATGAGCTAGTAACAACGAACACCAAGCTAATTGATGATGATTGGAATCCATCCGGAAAGAGAATTTATCGCAGTAATGCTCAAGTGCTCTGATTTTACGGGAACAAACATATTTCTACATGTTAACAAAGAGGACAGCAATATATGAGGAAATGCCTATGAAGGTCATATTCAAATCCACTAGATGTATACGTTCAAAAAAAAATCCACTAGATGTAGCATATTCAGGAATGCCCATTCTGTAAATTCACCATTTCATTTCTATTTCTACGCATTCAAAAGTTAAGATATGAGGCAATACTTCATGCGACTAGTTCTAATATATCACAATTAGTACAAACCTATCACAGAACTTCATATATGGGTGTAAAATGATTAAATGAACCAACCTAATATACACAATTCCTCGTATGCCGCCCATAAAAGAGGATCTAGAGTCAATGCTTGTGTAAATTGTTCAGCTGCAGCTGAAATTCTTCCTGTGCATCTGCACACAGTTGAGATAAATATATAAACTCTGAAAAAGTTATAATATGCAGCAACATGGATTCAGTTAAGCCATGAGTAACAAGCCTGTAAATCACTCCAAGGAGGTAGTGTCCTGTTGCTCCACTTGGAACCTGCAGAAGAATGAAACTAATATTAGAAACAAGCTAACCCAACACAGGAATTGAAGCAAACAAAGATGTGATTGATATTATTTTCTCACTATCTAATCCACCCCTGTAGTATCAGTGAGCGACATCAGCTGAACATCATGAACAAATGAGAGAGAGAGAGAGAGTTTCAAGCCAATCCATGCGGTGGAAGCATGTACCTTGTAATACTAATGCTTCTCTCGTCTAACATAAGACAAACAGAATTTCTGACAATAAAGGGGCACGATCATACATACGGCTTTGGCCTTGGCAACAAATTTGGTATGAATAACACCGCAGGCAAAATAAAACGACCAGGTCTTAGTATTATTTTGAAGGAACCTGGAAATGTTCGCATTGAACTAGCTATGGAATTTTCAAACAACCAAGCACATCATGCACCTCCTTTTATTCAAAACTGGAAAATATTCTATTTTCAAAATAATGTAGCACTGCCAAGTCCCTTTTGAATATTGTGCTGTTAATACAGTTTATTACTGACCGAAAAACACTTTTCTGCTATAATACCATCGCACTGCCTTCTACACAAAAACAAAATCACTCAGGTTTTACACACCAATTGGTTGCACAAAGGCCAATGGATGAGATATTTACATAAACAAATCCTTTTAAAATATGATGTATACCTCCATGTTTGGTTCATTGACTGGACATAGAGTTTCTTCTGCTTCACGCAAGAGGTTCATTCGAAAGCATGATGTAGCAAACAAGTACCGGGACTCTGGCAGCTTCTTCCCTTCACATTACATCAGAAACAAAATCCATAAACCATCCAAACTACTTTCAAATGATATATGTAAAATAGTATGGGCTGAGTTGTTATATGATGAGCATATGTTATTACCTTTCAAAATGTGGTATGCAGCATATGGCTGATTGTTGTGGAGGTAGCAGGTAGCTAACAATTGCAAATTGGTCTGTGCAGAGGTAGAGCAAGAACATTTAATGCACGCTGCTACGTTGCAAATAGGACTTAAAATTTTAAGAAAAAACTAAAGTTATGTTGAACTTCATCCCACATGAAGACCCACGAACCACATCAAGAACCCGAATTAAAATTAAAACCCACAATCTCAAGTAGTTATAAGGTTAAGAAAAGAAAAGGCGTTGAGCATGTCCTGTAAGAACATAGGACTCAAGCAACTGAATACCTTAGAATGGACTACAAATATTCTCGCCCCGAGATTCTGATAAAGAAAAGAACCCGCAGGCATAACATACCACTGTAACCATTAGCCCATTATGTACTAACATCAGCAGAGCTTCTACTTGTGAAATTGCCTCGAAAATTTAGGCAGTAAATAACCCTCTCCAGTTAAATTCACTATGAACCCTAGATGAAACGTGCAAGATACTCCCAGTTAAAATTCACCATGAACCCTGCAACAGCTATAGGGAGCCGTTCTAATTCAAGACTAGATATGCCATAGACCCAAATCTCACCACTCTACTACTAATGCAACCCTAGCCACTTCAAAAAAAAAATCACGAGAGGCTACTAAAAATCGAACTGAACAGCGGAGGTGAGCCCCCGCGCTCAAAATCACTGCCCCACGCCCGATCCGGGTCCCAGACGTACCATTCCCACGCGCAATCGCACGGAATCGAGCCGCAATAGCGTCGTTGAGGAGCAGGGAGAGAGAAGGGGGGCTACCTCGGAGGGGAACTGCGCGCAGAGGCGCTCGCAGATGAATATGGCGTTGCGGTGCATGAACAGGCGGAGGCTGCTGTGGACGCGGTCCACCATTAGGGTTTCCATCGCTGCCCGGCGGCGGCGGCGGCGGCGGCGAGCGCGGCCAGGCAGACGGGCGGGCGGGCGAGAGCGAGGGGAAGTAGTGTGGTGGCCGAAGCGCAGGCGGTAGGGCGCAGCAGGGGAGGGTCCGGTCGTTTGAATCCGACGTTTGAATCCAGCAGGCTCCTGAACAACTCGTGCATTTGGGTGCGATGCGATTTGGACGGGGATTCGAACGACTGCCTTGGAGTGGAGGACAGGTTGCCGACAGGTGGGCCATAGTCTTCGGCTCCGAATATGTGGACGTTGGCCTATATAAATAAAAAAAAAAAGAATAATGTGGACGTTGGAGTGGAGCGGCGGTGCTCTTGGAGATGGAGAGGTTTCTCGCAGGTGTCAGAGCTAGCATCTAAATTAGAGTCTCTATTTCTGATTTGATGTTCTCTTTATTTTTAGATCGTTAATATTTTGCTTTCAATTCTAACAGTGTAACCTAAATAAAGGTATCTAAATCAATATTAGCAGTCAATAATATGGGGAGACTCCCTCGTCATTGGTTTTTATCTTACTTCTTCTCATCCTCCACACGCACAAACCCGCATAGGACGCCGGTGGAGCGGGACATCACGCATAGTGTAGGAGCGCACCATGATAGAGTAGGCCCGCGCGGCGGGGCAAAGCGGAGCAGCGTGCGGTGGGGGAAACAGCCACTATGAACGGAGCAAGTACGAGCGGTGGGACAGAGCGTGGTAGGGCAGAGCGGAGGAGCATGCCGGTGAGGAAGCGGCCACTGCGACAGAGAAAGCCATGGCGGCAGCAAGCTCGGCCACGACCTTCTCCTCCCACCGCGGGTCCTTGGCGGGACCGACGTTGGTGGCCTCGCGTGCGCGCCTTCCTAGGGGCACCGTCGAGCTCGCGTCTGTGGCGTGGTGGAGGGGGACGGCCGTGCTCGACGATGACGAGGCCGAGGCCGAGGCCGAGGCCAAGCCTGAGCGCACCAATACGACAGAGAGCTAGGCCCGTACGCGGTTCCTTGCGAGCACACTGGTGGGAAAAGGAGCAGGGCGGAGCAGCAGGCCGCATGGGAGGGCAGAGCAGCACACCGGCAGGCGAAGGAGCAAGGCCGAGCAGCAGGCCGCCATGGCAGCGCGCAAGGCAGAGCAGCACGCCAACGGGGGCTACGGTCGTACACGCGTGAGGATGTAGGCTGAGCTATTGGACCAACAAGAATAGATGGTGGAGTCGGGACTTAGATGCCCTGCCAATATAGGGTCTATAATAAGGATCCTGCTGGATAAGATTTTTGGCCTAAAAGCATATTTAGTTATGAGGGGTTATATAGTAGCCCTGCTAAAATTGCTCGACTAGCCACGTCAGGAGACGGAGAGGTCGTACAAAGAACGGCGGCACTTCACTCCAAGCAAAAAAAAAAAAACTCGTTTTTAGATTTATTTATAGAAAAAGAATGAAATACTAAAATAGTAAGCTTAAAGTTTCAGATTTTAATTTTGCGAGTCATTATTTAAAGTCGTTTATAGAGTCCTAAATATATATTTTTTTCTATTTTTTTCATGTATAAAATAATATTTTTCTCTCTAACACTTTTCCGTTCCCGTCTTCCAGGCCTTAGAAGAAGAATCGGCTCCAAACAGGGCCGCGGGCCGCGGCTCTTGCTGTTTCTCCTGTTCGCGCCCGCGTGCCCTCTCTCTCCGACTGGGCGACTGCAGCCACCGGCAGCCACTCTACGGCAGGTGCCCAGGTGTTCGTCGCCGGCGAGCACCCACAAGGTATGCCCACCCCTTCTCTCTCCCTTTCTCCCTCGCGAAACCAAGCATCCGAACCCTAACTTAAGCTATCTGGCTATCTGTTTTAGAATTTATCTGGCAATCTGTATCCGGGTCTGATCTAAAGTCTATACGTGCCTGCTAACCCCGGATATTTGTTTTTTAATTGTTCCATGCCCTTTACTAGGCACGTCCCTGCTTTTCGAGTTCCGCCTGGTTCATTGCGTAGCATGTGTAATACTTTGCTTGTGTTTGCTCCAGATTTCTGTTGAGAAATTTCATCTTGAAGATGGTTCAGCTCTTTTTGCAAGTGCCGGCAGAATGTGGTAGTGTTAATACAGTTGCCACGGAAGAGAGGAGATCTCTTTGTCGCAATGTTGAGTCCATAATCAAGTCAGTTATAAAATCAGCAGGCAGGTATGAAGCTCGGTTGTGGCTCTGCAACACTGTCTCATTGGTCCATTCGCTCAGTCACCGTGGCCAGAGGGACCTGTTTCTTGATCTCTTAGAGATGAAGAATTCCACGCGTGATGTCACTGCTCTATTGCTGCGGATGTTTTTCGATAAAAAACCCAAAACGGTCGGGTCTATTCTAGCAAGAAAAGGCCATATACTGGAGGAGTTCTTCCGAGGTAATTTTCCTAAGAGCTCAAAAATATTTGTATTTTTATCTGTTACTCAAATAGATCTTGTTTTGCTTTATTTATACTCCCAAATAAATTGCTTATTTGAAACATATTTGCCAGTGCCTGTCATGTAAATTTGGTAACATAGTATATGTATATTATATGGAAATCAGTAACACACTGTTGTGTACAAGGAAGCTGAAATGGTGTTTCAATGACAACTACATCATATTTGTCTCTCAGCCTATTTTTAGCTTGTCGCTACGTACGGTCTAGATCTCTGAATGTGGTGTAGGTGTGTAGTTCTGGAGCTTGTCATGAAACTTCTTGCCATTATATGCCTATGTTATGCCTGCTTACTTAAGTGCCCCAGCAAAATCAATAGGGCCCTTTGTCCTGAGCATGCTTCGGTGCCCCTTTGTCCTGACTGCTTTAGTAATCCCTAAGTCAAGTTAAGTGATTAGGTGTGATATTTTGTATTCCCTGTTTGCCATGTAGAAGGAATTGGTTGAGATGGAATTTGGGGCGGCTTTCATTGTTTACAGTTTACATGCCCCTATTACTATCCACAGGAAACCCAAAGAGGATAATGCAGTGGTTTGACCACTTTGCTGTTACTGGGGAATCCACACATAAAAAGGGAGCTAAGGCACTTTCTCAGTTTGCATTTGTAAATCGTGACATGTGCTGGGAAGAACTTGAGTGGAAAGGCAAGCATGGGCAATCTCCGGCTGTAGTTGCTACCAAGCCTCACTATTTTCGTGATCTTGATGTTCTCCAGACAGTGGAGAATTTCTTGGAGTATGTCCCAGATTTCTGGTCTTCTGATGAGCTTGCTAATTCTATTAAAGATGGTGAAATACTGCAAATCGACGCAGAATATTTTGTAGATCAATTTTTATACTTCATGTATGAGGAGAACTCCAAAGATGCATGGCATGTGGTTGAAGATTTTTTGATGGACGAGCAGTTCTCCTCTCTTGTCAGCATCTTCTTATCCATCTGGATGAGCAAAGGCTTCTTGATTTCTTAAAATCTTTAGGCAAGCTCATCAGTCCTACTTTGCAGTGCAAGGAATTGGCATTCCCATGTTGTTGGCTTGAAGTTCTTTTATCAGGACATTGTGATCAAATATCTCTTGATGACCTTGTCCTTTTGAACTGTATCATTGCCAAGGGTAGACAACTTTGGAGGCTCATGAACGATGAAGAACAACACGAAGAATGGGGGCAAATGGAAAAACTTTTGAAGGGCGTAAATCATTTGACCGATGCTGATCATTTTGCTCTCATGGAGGAACTTGTGGAGACAGAATTACCTGATGCACTTAAGTGGATAGGAATTCAGTCCTGGCTAATTTTCTGTGATTTGTCGAAAGAATGCAAATCAGGAGATTCTTGTGAATCTTTGTTCTCTCATAACAAAATAGAATTTCGCAAGGCTCATGATTACTCATTGGTTCAGAATGATCGGTTCTCAGTTTCACATATGCCTGATACTGATGTTGAATATCTCACTGGAAGCATCCATAAAAGGAGAAAGAGGAATAGGAGGAGAAAGCGGCATAGGTATGAGTCTGATGAAGACAAGCTTGATGAACTGCTTGAACTTGGACCATCTGATGGAAATAACAGTGTTGAGTCACAACGTGGAAGCTGGCGTCTTTCAACTGATGGCTTCTCTGCTTCTTGGGACATTGTATGTACCTTCTTTCTTGCTGAATACTAGTTATCGCAGAAGTTATTGAATTACTCTTATTAACTTTTATTTGCTTATGATTCCCATGCAGTCAGACATACCAGATCACCTTTCTGCTTATTATTTCACAGTTTGGGTAAAGTGGGCTTGCTTTAGATGATTGTACTCACAGTATGTGTAGTATGTCAACCCTGGTACCTTTTCAGCGACACATTCTATGAGTATGGAGCTCAGGCATGCATTTTTTCTGCATCAAATCTACAATATTTTGGTGATGGGTTCTGATGGTAAGTGTAAACCTTTTTTGTTGGGGTATTACGCACCATGAATTCATTTCCTATGCAGAGCTCTGAAGTTCTATTGGCATGCACACTGTAGAATCTTTAGGTTTATGAGACTGACATTCGTACTATTTGGTAATTTTTTTACTGTCATGCTACAACTTTAAACAATTGATTTGTTTGATTTACTTCTGTCATATTTATCAATGTCCTTGCAGATTCATTCTGGGATTGCTGAACGCTGCATGACATCCAGGGCAACTCTCTTTAGTTGGGCATACTTAAGGTTGACACCTATTGAAGCATTTTGGCTGCATAGACATTGAATATGGTCCAGACATTTCCTTGAAACCTATTTGGATTTTGGAGGGAGTTAGTTGCTGAGATCTCAGGTGTTCACTAAGCTAAGCAAAAACGAGTTTGTAATTGTGTTGTCCAGTGGTAGCGAAATTTTGCCGGCTACACCTGTTGTACATCATGTACATGGATATGTACCAGATTGTTGCTGTGAATTTGAATTCTTAGACCCTTCCAGCTATGCACTGTATTCTGGTTCCTCGGTATGAGCTGGGAATCTGCATTGCCTGCAGTTCCTGGGAGTTTGGGAATTCTCTCACAATACATGTTTGCTAGTCAGAATAAATATGGCGGGTTATCAACAATTCGTGACATGCTGCCAATGACACATCATGGTTTGAAATTTCTTACAACCCTTCTGGTACTTGAAATATCCTTCCTCAAGAAGTCGATATACATTTTTTGTTTTAACAAATTATTACAAGTGCAATTCATGACATTGAGCGCCAAAGCCCCATTTAAAATATTGTATATCAAGGCATGAAGAAACATTTAGAACGGTGGCAACGGACAGCTACATATTTTGTATATACAATTGTAAATTAACCATATATCCAACCTTCAAGGTTACATAATAAAACCTATAAAAGACTGAAAAGGTATAATTCACAAGGGAAAATTCTCGTTTAAGTGTAGAAATGATTTAATATCGAGGGATCAATTTCCCTGGATCAGTTTTATGTGACCTTAAAGGTTACATAAGACCATTTCCAGGCTGAAAAGGTACAGTACGGTTTTTTTAAGTGTACAAATGACTATATAGCAGGGACCAATGTAACACAAATTTCGGTGCAGGGCAGGACAGTCCAGCAGTACCAAACTTCAGAACAGGGTGATTCAGAGCAGGACGAGATACAAATGGAGGCATATAATTCTCCAAACCATAGATTAACAAAAATGATACAAATGGAGGCATATAATTCTCCAAACCATAGATTAACAAAAATGATTCACCAAGAGGGAGAAATTGGTGATGCCCCCCAGCTACTGGGCAGATCGAGACAGCTACATTTACAACTGATCTAGTCCACCAAAAGAGTGAGAAATGGAGGTTTGGCTACAGTGCAGGGAATGTAACTCAGAGCACTGAATCCTGATGAATGTGTATATTCATCAAAACTTGAATTCTTCATCTATATCAGATAACGTGTCTGGGGGATCATATACAATCATATCTGGGAAAAGCTCCAGAAAATCCTGCTTTATCTTCTCCCTCAGTTCAGGGTATGGAACCAACCCTTTTAGGATAACACGGAATGACAATGATAGAGGAGGGTCTGGGGAGCTCCTCATGTCCTCATAGATTTCCATTGCAAGATCAATCAAACCAGCATCACAGAAGGCTCTCACAATGTCTCCATAAGTGTGCTGATCAAATAACACGCCTTCAGACTTGAGATCTGCCCAGACCTGCCTTGTCTCATTAATTTTCTTGTTCCTCGCTAGCATGTATAGCATGTCTCGATAGAAGTACATGTCAGGGCGGTACCATATTTCTTTCCGCACAACACCATATATCTGTAACAGAAAATCAACACTTAATCATCTCTACCATGCCAAACTTCAAAAATAACTGTTTGTTGCACACTTAATGCTATGCTCCAGGAACATCAAACTTTGGAAACACCTATGGTGATAACATAGGAGCGTCTCCAAGCTGGGCACACTCCTGAATAGGAAGGTAGAAAGAAATTGAGGGTTAGCACTTATTACATTAGTCATTCCATTGAAATAGAGGATTTCCACTTATTTTCCTGGTGCACTATACAAGTAGTCATTTTGGCCCTTGTCTAAAAACACAGCTTACTATATTCGAATAAGACAATCATCAAGCCTGTCAACTCTCACGATCACTGGGCCATGAGTATAATTTATTTAAGCAGCATGTGTATTTCAAGTGGGGCTTATAAACCTAAAAGATAACAAATAAGTGAAAAACAGAAATGTAATAAACAGCAAAAATGAAAAATCATAGAATGCAACATGAAAAGAGAGGCAAACCTCATTTTTCAGCGTAATGGTTGGCAAATTCGCAACAGGTGGCACTCAAGTATCTCGTAAATCCTTAAATTCTCCAATTAAAACAGCCTAATATACCCTAACCCCAAAAGGGAACATAATAAGGAACGAAATGCCCTAAAGATTAAGAAAACAATAGGTGAATGCTAACATAATATATCTATTATCAGCATGCTGTGAAAAAAGTGTTTTTTCTTGAACTACACAGGAGAGCTCTGTGTCATTTCATTAAGAAGAATAAAAAGATACAAAAGGGACGGAAGTAAGAAACCCCTCCCAGGCACCTCCACGGGGTTTAGTCAATACAAAACTCTAGAAAACAAACTAGGGAAACATGACTAGGACCTAGGGATCCAGGGCCAGTGAACTAGCAAGGAACTCATATAAGGCCGAGGCTCCCGCTATACACCATATATTACTCTCATTGGCCACAGATTGAAGCAGCAGTAAGAAATGTGTTTCAACATCAACCTCCAGGACATATTATCTGTTAAGTAAAGAAAGGAACTCCTACACAGTAGCATGCTCCACAGTAAAATTATGTAAGACATCCAAGTATAAGGAGCAAATTCTAGAGGACCCTAACATTCCATCATAAGCCACCTATACTTGAGGGACCAATGACATTCAGTGATTCAAGGAGAGGTAGAAATCAGGCAACTTTTGCATGGATGTAGTAAAAAGAGGCAAGAAAGACTGGAAGTAGGCAAGGAATTTTCACTGAACAGGAGTGGATAGAAATTAACAATCCACATGCCAGAACCATGATAATCAAACATCCTTCACTACTGTTACTATCACAGGTGCTACATTACTGTTTTTTATATTTATTTAACTTTGCTTCATCATTCTCTTGTTGGGTTTCATCTCTAGCCTACCCCCATCTACACCAACTTACTTGGGACTAAAGACCTTGTTGTCGATAGCCAACGGCTCACCTGGACTTATCGCTAGCCTACACCTTTTGTTGGGTTTCATCTCTAGCAATGTTTTCCTCGAGCGGCTGGGTTGGGTACATAGGCCCCTATGCACCCAAACTAGCTACTAACTAGTCATGTGTTATACTAGCTAGTTCTGCTCTGTATTATGTAGCCTGTGCTCTTGTTGTTATGTATTTGAGGTGACAAAGAACGTGAATAGATTCTTTATTGGACTATGCAATTGCATAAAATTAAATCCCAGCAGGTTCACAGTTTGAAACTGGTCAAACTATTTACGCTATAGGAATTTTTTAGTATAATCAAAAGTTTGTTAAGCAAGCTATTAAGAAAACATTTGAACTGCTTATTTGGGCACCAATCTAAAGATCAGTTCTGCTTTAAGCTAGCACAGAGGACAACACAATTTTGAGTAGAACAAACATTAGTTAGTAATTGCACATGACAACACACTTCAGTATGCTTAAGAAGAGCAGAGTAAATAAAGAAGCCCAAACAGCATCAACTAGGTCCCAACTTCTGAACTCAGGTAGCTCAAGTGGCAATAATGCATTACAGTTTAACTATTACTCACTATTTAGTCCTTCCGAAAAAGTAAAAGGCATATAGATACAGCATTAAAACGCTAAAAGAGATGAAAAATGCACATCCAGATACCAGGGCAGTGGATGGAGACTTGCAACAGGAAAATCCCTACCACTTGCTCTGTTTTATCAATCCTATTTTCCACTTCTTAATAGGTCAAAACTGATTTTGAAAACAGCGTTCAGACTACCATTTGCTAGCAGCCTAACAATCGACTGCACTACTGGTTTTCAGATTCGACCTACTGTGATCCCCATTTCGCAATTCAAACGTTCAAAACCACGCAGCAAGCCACCTTGCACACCGTTCCTTTCAAGTAAGTCGATTCTTCTACTACACTACAAGAACCAGTAACGAGAATGCAGTCGTGAACTGAACAGTGGAGCACGCGGGGTTTTATTGGGACAGGAGTGTAAAACCTTCATTGAGAGGATGACATGGTCCTGGCGGAGGAGCTCGGCGAGGACGGCGAGGAGGTCGGTGCGGAGGAGCCGCGACACGTGCGAACGCATGAACTGCTCCAGGCGCGGGTGGCCCCCCACCGGGGGCAGCGCTGCGAGCCGCTTGAGCTGCGCCACCGCCATGAGGCCCTCCTTGCCCATCTCCTTCTTCCGCCGCCATATCGACAGGCTAGGGCTCGACGCTGCAGACGAAGAGCACAGCCTCTGGTGGAGGTCAACGTCGGGGGCGGTGGCGGCCCGGGGCAGGGTTTGGAGGAGGCGGTGGTGATGGCGGCGCGGGAGGAGACGGGAAAGCATTTGGGAGTCTTTGGGCCGTTGGTGGGGACTTGGGCAGACATAGCATGTCTATGGAAATCCTGCTATCTTTCCAGCCACAAAATGTATGAGAATGGAGCTCATGCAGGCATATTTCCGCATCAAATCTGCGATAGTTTGGTGATGGATTCTGACTCTGATGGTAATTGTTAACTTCCTGTGCATTGATGTTACCGTGATGAATTCATTTTCCCGAACTGTGGAGCCGGCTACTACTGAAGAATTTAGCTGCAGTGCTGCTTTAAGAGACAAGCTATGATAGGTGCTTTAATATAAGAGCAGCCAAATAGGTATAGGTCGGGTTGCTTTTTATTGACACCAAATGAAGAATTTTGGCTGCATCAAAAACGAGTCTGTAACTGTGGTCTGTGCTGTGCTGTGCTGTGCTGTGCTGTGTACTGTGCTAGTGACTCTTTGCCCATAGATTTCAACTGCGCCTGTTGTGGATGTTTACCAGATTGTTGCCTGCGGTTCCTGGGAATTCGGCCGTTCCCTCCTAATCCATGTATCATGGTAGTTATGGCGGGCCTTGCATCTCTATTATTATTATTATTATTACTTGAAAATCCTACCTCAAGATACAATTTTGGCATTGAGCCCTGAAGCCAACACTATTTAGAATATTGTACATCAAAACCTGACACCGGAAACCTAAAAACAGTGGCACCCTCCAGCTACAGATTTTGTGGATACATTGGCCATATCCGACCTTCAAGAGTCCAAGGTTACAGAAAGTTTATAAATTTCCAGGCTGAAAAGGTGCTGTTCTTGAAAGTTGAAGTGTGCATATACAAATGGTTGAATACCCCAGCGACCAATTTCCCTGGATCTAGGTGCTCACGAAAGCACCTTCTGCCATCATAATTATGCAAGAGATGCGACCATGGCGGTGATGCTGAAGACATTTATTTCATCACAGCCATGGAATGCTCCGCTGCAATAGTTGCATCTCAGTCTTAGGCTGTATAAAGAACCACAGGCACCTCAAATTCGTCGAACTGCGTCATGATCTCTATAGTTGAATTGGCAAGCACTGAAATCATGTCATAGCAGGATCAGCGTATACACGGACACAATTTGAGCTGTAAATGATGCAAGCTTTAGATGATTTTACTGAGCCGACTTACCAAGGGGATCATATGTTGGCAAGGTGATGTACTGTGGGCAGCTCTTGCTTTTTGATAAACTTCCATTCGTCGAAGAAGTAGTAAGACAATCACGAGGCTGGAAACAAAAATTGAGATGAGCATTGCCTTGCAATATGTGTCATTTGAAATTTGGAAATAAATATAAGTATCCAATTTGGGGACAGAACTGTTCAGAGAAATATTCAAAAGTGAAAATTATGCAATACAATATTGACCAGAAGCTAGTAGAGAGCAGCTTGCAAATTCAAATGCAACGCAACAGTAACCAAACAGGACATTGGACATCAGTATTGTTATCAAGTTTTGTTTTCGCAGGACTCAGAACAATCATTCAGCATATACACATAGGACGTAAAATTCTTCAGAAACATTCAAATTTTAGCAAATGAAATCTTGGTACTGTAGGAACAATAATAACAGATATGCTTTGGTGGTAATCTGTCTACACGGAAGTCATTGGTTCAACTCATGGCTGTAATATTTCATAGCAACAAATTATAGGGACATGTTCAAGGGGGAAAAAGGGAAACTCACCTTCAATTCTTTGTCGAAGCATAACCTAAGTTCTTGGACTGAACCCTTCTTGCAAACAATTTGTGGTGATCCCCCAAAAGCATGTTTGATGGTATCGATTACATCGCTCAGTGCATATTCCTCACCATTTGAAACCTGTATTCCTCCACTCGACAGCATTTCCTGCAATTCACGCGATCCAAATTTACGATACAGAAAGGAGAAAGTTCCATGCTGGTATTCTGGTTGTAGGACTACTTTCCAAAATCATGCTGGTAACGTGAAGATGCTATAGGCTACTCAAGAAACCAATGCTATGGTATGACTGATCTGTCAAAGATCCAGGTACTGACCGTAATGTTATACTTGAAGTAGAGGTCAAGGGCAAGGGTGAAATACTGTAGCTCATCCTGAACCACAGGGGCAGAGCAAGTTCCATGCTTCTCTGAAAAACGAAACTTCATGTTAAGGTTATGCAGTCATGCAATTGTCAGAAACGTCTGCGCAATCAAAGCTGAGCATAATGCCAGACTCTACTTTGCAATCAAAAGTCTATCATAGTTCATAAGTGAGAGAACATTACCCCACTGAAGATGAGCAACAGGCGAATCAAGCAGAAAACGACATCCCGTAAGACAACATGCAAAGGAAACAGCAAAGAGGTTGAAACTGAAGCATAATTTCGCCTTTCATAGTTAAATAGCATATAATGGACGAATCCAGTTCTGAATTCGGATATTGCTACTGCACCTCGTGAGCCCAGAAGAGTCCCTTGCCGCTGAAGCAAGTTCCAGATTGGGAGCAGTAGAGGGACGGCCAGTACTTGTCAAGCAACTCCTTCAGTGGCAATATCTACACCACCAGATGATGGCACCAAAACCACCAATCAGCACGGTTGTTGAGAACTCATCCACAGAACCAGACGCGACCAAGAGGACCAAAACGGAAGCAGAAGCGAGGCCCTGTGAGGCCGTGGCTAAGCAGTCACCTTGGCCAGGTCGAATTGGGTGCGGTTGCAGCACGACGGCCAGGTCCCGTCGTCGTAGTCCGGCCATAGCCCGTCTGCTCGAGCGGCAACAGTCGCGAAATTGAGACCAAATCGATCACGAATTCATCACCTGACGGAACATGTAAAAGAAAATCGAACGAGAGCGGCGAGCACTTACGAATCGTGAACGTCTGGAGCGGCTCCGAGCTGCACGCGGGGCAGGGGAAAGGAAAAAAAAAAAGGGATCGGCGTGAGGTCCCGCATTAATCAACCCAAACGGAACAAATCGGATTGAAGAAAACTAATCTATGGGAGCAGGCGGCGAGCGGCGAGCTCCCCGCGCTTGGACGAGAGGATAAGATGGGGGAAGGGAACCGCGCTGGTCGTGGCAGCAGCTCGGCGCGGCATGGAGCACGTACCGGCAGCAGCCGTTGGCGGCGCAGCATTTGTGAGTGGAGGCGCAGATGGTGCCGGGCCACTGCAGGGCGAGCGCGAAGTAGTCGAACTCCCGCTGCGGCTTGCTGATGATGCCCAGGGGCGCGCGCGCTGATCCCAGGTCGGACAGACCCGCGGCGACGAGCACCCACACCGCCAGCACGCACGCCGCCTTCCTCGCCATCGTCATCGCCTCCTCCTCCTCCTCGCCCTCCGCAGCTCAGTACAATTGTTTTTACGGGATTTTGTACAACAACTCTGCGGGGCGACGAGGCCCAGATGGGGCTATATCAACTGGGGAAATTACTGTGGGGACACGACAACGCCCGTGTCGCTGCAAGTGGGGCCATGCGCGCGCGATTATCTTGATGGAATGGAGTTGCAAGGGTATTATGCTAGAATATAATAAGAAGATACTCGCACACATGGGTTTGATACGGATTATCCTTTTGGCCATTAGCACCGGCTATAGCCGGTTGCCAGTTGACCAAGCCAACCAACTACCCGCAAAACGAGATGCGCGCGTAGCGATCAAGTCTACGAGAAGATCAAACCTAAAGTGACACGCAAATCATACAGGAACAACGCAAGCAGCCTCGCCATCGCCACCTCTCGTGGAGAAAACGTCTGGGACACTCGGAGGACACTTCAGAAGTTCAGAAAACATGGTATTCATTCACATTCCCAAATCCCAGTGCCCAATCATTTGAGACTGTAATGAAAGAATTATATACAGTACCATACAGGGCCAGTGATTTACTGATTTTGCAAGCACGCCGTGGCGTCGCGCTCTATAGTATACAACCTTGGTTTGGTTAGGCAGAGGCGTGCAGAACCTGGACGCTACTTCAGAGTCAGCCGTACGTGTGTGGCTCGCCGTTGGCCTTGGCTACTGATCCCCTCCGTAGCATTGGCCATAACTGCAATCGCGATCACAGTGTCCGATCAGAGTAGTGCAGCGGCAAAAGCCATGGCAAATCTGGACTGGAATTCTCCTCCCTTGTGCATCCTGCACTGATTCCATTTACACAACGGCAGTATATACTCACCAGACGGTTTATACGACGGGAACGTGACGTAGCGAGGGCAGTAGCTTCTGCTGTTCGGTGCAGCGCCAGTCTCAAGCGTGCAATCACGAGGCTGCCAAGAGAAGAGATGCAGGTCAACCATGTTACAGGGCTCGGAGCAATCTCGTCTCTACCTCGATAATTATGTCTAGTCTAGGTTTTTCTCTAAGTTGATGGTCCTTTCTTAGCTATTCGCCAATCCAGAAATTAGAGCTTATTACTACACTCCTAATCAAAAGCTGAGCTCTTATAGTATACTCATCCTATACAGCAGCATAGGGGTTTTTTTTAGACGACCTGCAGGATAAGTTTATTCCTGCTTCAAGCCTTTAACTGATTTGGCTTATTCAGAGATTCAGAGACTGACATGACTGATGGAAATAGAAACTACCTACCTGATAATCCTTGTGGAAGCAGAGCCTGAGTTCTTGAACTGAACCGTTCTTACAGACAAGTGATGGCATTGCCCCAAATCCATTTTCAATGGCAGCAACAATATGGCCAACGGCGTATTTCCTGCCTCTTGTAGGCCGGATATGTGCTTTCCTCAGAGTCTTCTGTAAGACGAGCAAGGGCTAGAGTAACACGCCAAAAAAATGTTGCATTGTCTCATAAGTCGCGGAATAATAAGTATATAGCAGTAGTAGATGACTAACCGTAACATTGTATTTGCTGTAGAGATACAGTGCTGTGGAGAAGTAGTCATATTCATCCTGTATTTCAGGGTAAGCACAAGTCCCATGAGTTTCTGCCAAAACAAAGTAGATGGGGGCAACATTAACATTAGAAGCTGATCTGCAAGGAAACTACTACATCCTCTGCTACACAGCAAAACGTAAACAAAGTCCTTGCCACAATTAAGAGGTAATAGAATAGAATATTATTTCGCCAACAAGTTCAGAAACTGCATACCCCACTGAAGAAGATCCGATCAAACATCAGCACATGCACACAAAACAAAAGAAACCCTGGGGTCAGCACTTAGCATGAGCATTGTTCCCTGTAACAAAATCTCAAAAATCCTCACCCACCTCATGCACCCAAAATGGCCCCCTTCCACCAAAGCAGGTTGAAGAAGAACCGCAGTACAAGGACGGCCAGTACTTCTCGAGTATTGGCATCAGCATTAGTATCTGAGACAACAAAATTAATCACACTGACATGACATACTTGCGGTGGTTCAGACATCTCATTCTGAAGAAAGCTTGCGAAGATGGTGGCACCTTATTTATGTTGAATTTGGTTGGTCTGCAGCATGATGGCCAGCCCCCATAATTGTACTGTGGCCACAGACCATCTGTTCAGACAGAACAAAGGTCATGAAATGGCTAACAGTAGTATTTGGATGCAACAGTCTTATTAGCCTATCCATTACTTTGGGGCCAAAGTGCAAATATGCAACACATAAACATGGCATGGTTTACAGTTGAAATGGAACACCAATGCATTTTATTCGAGTGTCAGGAAGTTCAACAGGATTACAGGAGTATATGTATGATGGCAACCAAATCAGCTGGTTGAAACAACAAATCAGTGGTAAACTATTTGGAGGCTGGTCACTGTTCCTGCTCAGAAATTCATAGCTTCTACCATTGCCAAGTCAACAACAGATCAATAATTGGTGTTTATTTAGTCATGTTTTAAGGCGCTAAATTCATTATTATTAAGAAATACTTTTGTACTTTTGGAAAATTGTGTGCTATTCATGTATCCAATAGCTGTTTTTCCTTCATCAGCATTAAAAAAAATCAAACTCATAGGTCATAAACAATGCATTCAGTGCAGTATCACAGACGATGCATCCAGTGCAGCATCCAAACGGGGTAAAATGCAAGTGATTTGCGTGGGCTTACGAATCGTAAACCACTTGAGAGGCGTCGATCTGCAGATAAATTATACAAAATAAGCTCGCTCAATCGAATCCAGTGGTGACATAATAAGTAATAGAGGACAAGCGAGATGGTACCGGCAGCAGCCATTGGTGTCGCAGCAGTTGCTGGTCTCGCGGCAGATGGTGCCCGGCCACTGCAGCGCCAGTACATAGTAGTCGAACCCCACCCACCGGCGCTTCCTGCTGCCACCTCCCGCGGCCGGCGACGAGGACGACGCCGAGGCGGACGGCGGGAGTAGCGCGCCGGGGAGCAGCACGGCGAGGCAGAGGATCGCGAGCGGGAGGAGGAAGCGCTTCTTCCCGCCGCGCCGGGGCCGCCGCGTCTCCATCACCCCCGCGCCGCCGTTGCTTGGCGAATGCGATCTTTGGCGTGCGCGTGGCTGGATGGATCTATCAGACTTTGTCCTGCTGCTAATCAATCAGCCGCTGCAAGATTAAGATTGCAACTAGAGATGGTGGGGATGGAGTAGCTTGGAGAACATGCCATATATGAGCAGTGAGGTAACTGATTCCATTATACTAATTTATTAGTACCAGTTAAGAAGATCACCCCCTCCATGGGGAGATCAACTTTTGCTTGCGGATGGAATGATGGATGGATGGCTTGTTGTGCTCGTGAAGCATAACCAAGCTACGACAACTACAAATGTTGATTGGAACTGCGTTTGCATCATCTTTTGGGTTTGCCCTTTCCTCTTGCCTCCTCCCATGGAGGATGCAAATGTTGGAATTGCATATTTCACAGCCAAGTTATACCATAGCCCCATGCCGGTGGCACCAAAAATATACATAAAAAATACTAATTTTTTTTTTGTAATAAACATTATTGAATTAATGATATAATATTTAAAAAACTATTTAAAGATATAAATGTTGACACCTGGATCTTAGGTTAACTTGACTGTGAATGATACAATTTTATGGGCCATAGTTTTAGTTAATTGAGTTTATCGTAGCTTTAACCTTTGATCCTGATTTGCTAACTCTAATTAGCTATCTACCGTTTTATCTCCCCTTGTTGTGGTGTGTGAATAAACTATTGGCATCAATAGTAGATTTATGCATATTCAGCTGCCTTTGGTAGTCATTATGTGATTCTGTAAGCTTCCTGCACCTGCCACTGAATTCATTCAGCATATTTAGTAATGCGCTGAAATCATATGCAGAAATTAAGTACCTTTCTGTTTACATTGTCAATGAAGTGAGTCAAAACAATGGTGTATTATGTGTGGTCATGTTGCATGAGTGAAGAAGCATGCATTCCCTTTTTTCACTTCAAAAGAAAATAGTTCTGCAACTAGAATCTGAAGTAACCAAAATGTTAATTCTGAATCTGCAGTTCTGCACCATGTTGATGTCAAGTACTTAGCACTGATGGTTGTTTTTCTTGATATTTGCAGAAAAAGCACTTGCAGGTCTGAGAAGAATCGATTTAGATGGGTTGCGATGGCGTGTATTTGATGCCAAGGGTCAGGTTAGGATTATTTTTCCAGTTTGAGTTGCAAGGGTCAACATACCGTAAAAGGATATGTTGTGTTGTGAGGTAAATTGTGAAGAGAAGCAGGGTCAGCGCATGCATACACGGACACGGTTTGAGCAGCAAGTGATGCGTTCCCCATCGTTCTTGGACGCGCGGTCGTCTCCTTTCACATCGCCTGATCGCCCGACGCCCCAACTGCAACTGTCCTGAACGTGACACAGGCCCTGTCAGTCTGTCACCCGGACCCCTGCAGTTGTAGCCGCAGATTACAAGTTGCCTGGCCGAAGGCCGCCAACCTATCACTATCAAAGCTAGCTCCATGATGGATTACACTCCTCGGACCTGGGCGGCGGTGGCCGGGCTCGCTGTGCTGGCGATCTGCTCGTACCTGGCCGCCGTGCGCCGCAGCAGCGGGAGACGGCGGCACCCCTACCCGCCGGTGGCGGGCACGGTGTTCCACAAGCTCTACCACTTCCGGCGCCTGCACGACTACCTCACGGACCTGTGCCGCGGCCGCAGGACGTTCCGCCTGCTGGCGCCCGGCCGGCGGCGGCTCATCTACACGTGCGACCCGGCGGTGGTGGAGCACATCCTCCGGGCCAGCTTCGGCAACTACGGCAAGGGCGCGTTCAACCGCGACATCACGGGCGACCTGCTCGGCGACGGCATCTTCGCCGTCGACGGCGACAGGTGGAGGCAGCAGAGGAAGATCGCCAGCCACGAGCTCGCCTCTACCGCCATGCGTGACTTCAGCGCCGCCGTCTTCAGGGCCAACGCCGCCCGCCTCGCGGCCGTCGTCGCCGCCAACGCCGCGTCCAAGAAACCCATGGAATTCCAGGCAATGCAATGCAAGCGCCCGCTGATATCTTTTCTGTTAAAAAAAATTTGAATGAATGGTGTCCTTGAATTGGCTCATTTGTTTGTTTGTTTGTTTGTTCAGGCCCTGCTGCAGAAAGCGGCGATGGACACCATCTTCGCCGTCACCTTCGGATCGGAGCTCGACACGCTGGGCGCAGCGAGTTCAGGCGGCGGTGGCGACAAGGGGAGCCGCTTCGCGGCGGCGGTGGACGACGCGAGCGAGTTCACCCTGCTCCGGTACGTCAACCCGTTCTGGAAGGCGATGAGGCTGCTCAACGTGGGGCCCGAGGCCGCGCTCAGGGAGCGGGTGAAGGCCGTCGACGAGTTCATGTACGAGCGCATCCGCGCCAGGTCCGAGGAGCTCGGGGCGGCAGGGCAGGGGGACCTCGTCGTCGCGAGGCGAGACATGCTGTCCAGGTTCATCGAGGCAGCCACAACCGCCACAACCACCGGCGGTGGTGATGGCGCTGCCGCTGCAGGGACGGCGGCGGCGGCGGCGAAGGTGGACCACAAGTACCTGAGAGACATCGTGCTGAGCATCGTGATCGCCGGCAAGGACACGAGCGTGGAGGCGCTCGCCTGGTTCTTTTACATGGCGTGCAAGCACCCGCGGGTCCAGGAGAGGGTCTTCCGGGAGGCCGGTGAGGCCACCGGCGCCGCCACCGGCGAGACCGCGCCGTCGTCCGTGGACGAGTTCGCTCGCAGCCTCACCGACGAGGCGCTGGGCAGGATGCACTACCTGCACGCTGCCCTGACGGAAACGCTCAGGCTCTACCCTGCGCTTCCTTTGGTGAGGAACAAGGATTGCCACATTTCGTTGAAGCTGTGTGATCATCTGTCTATCAATCAATTCATTTCATGTTTCAGAACAACAAGGAGTCCTTCTCGGACGACGTGCTGCCGGGCGGCTTCAGCGTCGGCAAGGGAGACGTCGTGTTCTACGCCCCGTACGCCATGGGGCGAATGGAGTACCTGTGGGGCAGCGACGCCGAGGTGTTCCGGCCCGAGCGCTGGCTCGACGAGAACGGCGAGTTTCAGCAGGAAAGCCCCTTCAAGTTCACAGCTTTTCAGGTACACGTGCACACGTGCTGCGGTCTGTTTATACAGTGACGTGACGACGTGCAGCCTGTTTCCCCTCGTCAAATTGCATTGCAGGCCGGTCCGAGGATATGCCTGGGAAAGGAATTTGCGTACAGGCAGATGAAGGTGCTGGCGGCCGTGCTGCTCCGCTTCTTCGTGTTCAGGCTGCGTGACGAGGAGGCCAGCGTCAACTACAGGGCCACCATCACGCTCCTCATTGAACACGGCCTCCATCTGATGGCGACGCCGAGATGAATATATAGAATCATTTTTTTAGAGGTCATGGGCCAAGCCCCGGCCTTCAAATTTTTTTATCATCCGAGAATGGTAAAAAAGACCAACGAAACAGTAATCTGTTTACAGCTCAAGTTTGCCACCCGGCGCCCCAAAAGAATCTCTAACACATCCGCATTAAAAGGTAAAGACAGACCAAAAACCAATCACAACTAAAACAGACGAAAAAAAACTAGAACAAGAAAAAACCAGTCCTCAACAAGCTAAAGCCTAAAGCAACAACCCCATCAAAGCCATCACCGCTGCCTCGACCGCTTTCTACCAAGGTACCTCCGAAGCTTTGCTTTCAAAGTCCATCCCCTTCTATATATAGAATCATTTCTATTTTTATGAAGTGATATGACATTTGCTGTTAATTTGGTTCCAATATTTAGGGGTTTAGCCGAGCCCTCGGGGACAAATTTCTTGTGAGCAAACAAAATTGCTTGACTTTTTCAATTAAGTTTAACTCTGAACTTACAAAAATTTTGTAAAAAAATCTATACCCTCCCATGGAAGGGTGGTTTTGATTTTTAGGCTAGTTGAGTAGTTTTGATTAAGATTTTATTAGTTTATTACTCTAAACTAAATCAACGTTCCAGGATACTTTCTTCGTGGAATAAAATACACATAGTATATGAAAGGTAGTGCAGCAGAAAGAGCCGCCGGAGCCAACCGAAGCTCCAACAAAGGGGAACGCCCGCCATGGTTGGTTTTTGTGCAAACGACGACTGCTTCTGCCTCGGATGAATATCGGCCTTTCTAAAACTTTTTTATGAGAACAAATTTTGCGAACCCTTAACGGTACGGATTGAAGTATTCAGTTTGCATATATAATCCGTCAACACGATGATAATAAGAAATAAAACACTAATCCCTACACTAGTGTAGGCCTGAGCATCCATGTATATAACTTTTTTTATCCTCAAGAAGCCATTAGGACGTGTCCCATTAACTTTTTTCTCTATCTTAATGAAAAACACGCAAGCGTCGATCTGTAGCTTGTGGCCCTGAGGAAGAAGTGCAATCCCAAGGGCACTAATCCAGGTCTGCAGCCACGTGACCCTGGACTTTGAGAGAATCTGTCTAGCAAATAATCGGTTGTTTTAGCCTCTTTCAACAACCAAACTTTCACCATACACTTACACTGCTTTATAGTTGTATTTACATTATTTTTTTAATATATTTATAATAATTTCTGCAGTATAAATAATTGGACAAAGGGATGTAATTTAGACATAATTACATATCTGAGATAAATATATGCTATTTTTTAGAATTTTAAAAATTATTTTTATAAATTACAGATATCAGAGAAATATATATCAAACTATTCACATATATTAAAAATATCAGATACAAACCGCACTAGCCCTTACATGTTACCTCTCCCAGTCTTTTTTTAAGAAAAGGAGGTTTCCCCCGCTTTTATATTTCAAAAAGCACAGCTAGTTTGGCACAAGGTTCAGAGTATTCAATTATTACATCTTAGAAACTTGATCCCTCAAAATAATGTCTCTCACAGGATTCACTAACATCGACACTTGGTAATCAGAGTCTTCTCTCAACTCAGTTGGTAAAACTGCATCGTTGGAGACCAAAAGTTAAACACCCAATTGAGCCAATCCTGATGATGAATCCAGCATGTTGTTCCACATCAGTTGAGGTGGTTCTGATGCCCTCAACTCCATCTTGATGACTACCTGCTCGATCGCCTCTCCCATCTCTTTTTCCATCATCGGCAACCATCTTCGATATCTTGTACAACATGTCTTTTATGCCCAGCCACACGCGCCCCTGAAAATATAATTCGTTCCAAAATTTTCAAGTTGACCATAAGATAGCAGAAGTGATAATATTTGTCAACATATGCTTTTTATTAGCTATCCAAAATCGAGCAACAGATTCAAAGTCACTGCCCGGGCTTAAACCCAGGATATCAGAGACAATCCCCCAAATCACCTTCACAGGATAGCAATCAAAGAACAAATGACTAATGGACTCATTCATATTGCACATGAGGTAGGTTAAATCATTGACCTCCCTTCTCTTGGCTAAATTATTCCGAGTTAACATCTTATCGTTAGATAGAAGCCACAAAAAGAATTGAACCCTCGGAGGGATACATAGTTTCCAGATAGAGCTAACAAAGATAGGAGTAACCCCCCTAAAACTCACCACTGCATACAAAGATTGGAAAGAATATGTCCCAGACGAGTTAAAGCCCCAAATCATGTTATCCTCCTCATTCGACAGAGAAATAGTATTAACCAACTCCAGTAATTCCCACCAAAGGTTCATACCTTGCTTAGACACAGACCTCCTAAAAGTGAGTTTCAAATCCACACTTCGCTAATAGTACAACCCTGCTGGTCATTAATGACATACAAGGGCCAATACATAATGGCAAGACTGAAGTTACCTATCCATTGGTCCTCCCAAAACCTGATTTTTTCACCATTACCAACATTCCAATGAATGTCCATCTTGGCAGGTTGTATTGCCCAAAGCACACCTTTCCAAAAAGGTGAGGCACCCACCCCAGGACAACACAAGATATTAGGATCATCGGTTTTGTACTTGGCATCTACAATCTGAGTCCAGATGGCCCCTTTATTGAGCTGGTATCTAAAGATCCAGGCACTCAATAAAGCAAGATTCAAGCTCCGAAGGTCTGGTATTCCCAAACCTCCAAACTCTTGTTTTTGGGCCACCAACTGCCAATTAGCTAGGCGGTATCTATGTTTTTCCTCACTATTATCCCAAAGGAAATGGCCCATATGTCTATTAATCATATCAATAGCCCATCTAGGAAATTTAATGATAGACGGCAAATAGATAGGGATGCTTGCTAAACATGCTCTCAAGAGAATCAGCCTACCAACATAAGAGAGAAGCCTACCTCTCCACCCTGCTATTCTTTTAATGATCTTATCTACAGTAGGTTGTAGATCCTCCTTTTTCAGTTTGGAAAAATGGAGAGGGACACCTAAGTATTTAATAGGGAAGTTGCTGATTTTACAACCAAACAACCTAACAAAATTATTAGTTTCATCCTCACTCAAACCAATGGTCAGCAAATCACTTTTATCATAAATAATTTTCATGCCAGACATTTGCTCAAAACAAACCAACAACTATTTCAAGTTACTAGCCATTTCTAAGTCATTTTCCAAAAAGAGCAGCGTATCATCCGCATATTGCAAACTGATGATACCTCCCTCAACAATCTGAGGCAGCAGACCAGAGAGCAATCCCTGAGTAGCTGCTTTCATTAGCATTCGAGTAAAGACGTCTGCTACCAAGTTAAACAGAAGTGGAGAGATAGGGTCTCCCTGCCTGAGCCCCTTACCGGGCTTTAAGAAAATACTATTCTCATCATTAATTCTAATGCACAGAGAACCTCCTTCAACTAAATTCCTGATCCAGCCAATCCACATGGGGCCAAAACCTCTAGAAATAAGCATATCTCTAAGAACTTGACACGGTCATATGCTTTTTCATAGTCAAGTTTGAGGATAACCCCGGTATCTTTATTCCTATGCACCTCATGAATAATTTCATGAGCTGCCACCACACTCTCAAGAATGTATCTACCTTTAATAAAGGCCATTTGGTTTGAAGCAATAAGCCGATTAGCTACCCCAATAAGCCTATTATTTAGAAGTTTACCAAAAATCTTGAAACTACAATTTAAGAGACTAATAGGCCTAAATTTCTTAAGAATTTTGGCATCAGGTTGCTTAGGAATAAGAGTAATCATGGCGAAGTTTAACCTATCCAACCTTAACTGTCTTGATTCAAAGGCTTTGAATAAATTCGTAAGTTCATTTTTAATGACATTCCAGAATGATTGATAGAAAAGAAACGGAAAGCCATCAGGGCCAGGTGCACCTTCAGCATAAGAGCTGAACACTGCTTCCTTAACCTCTTCTTCAGTAAAAGGGGCCTCAAGAATCTCATTTTCATAGCTACTCACTTTCTCACTCTCTTCCCAAAAATCCTCACCAAGTCTAACATTGGTGTCTTGTTCCTTACCAAACAAGGTTTTGTAGAATTGGACAGCATGATCCAACATATCTTTATTATCATCAATCCAACCCTCTGGGCCTTCAAGACCCTCTATCCTTTTTTTCCTGTGTCTTTGATTAGCTACAACCATAAAATAGGCAGTATTCTTATCACCTTCCTTGATAAGCCTATCCCTCGATCTTTGTCTAGACTTTATCTCCTCCATCTTCCAAATAGCCTCCAAATTTCTATTAATCTCTCTTAATGTAATACCCCGGGTATTACGGCTAATTAATTTTGACATGTCATCATGTTTATTATTAAGCATTTGCATTTGATTATGCTTAGGGTCCTTAGAGTGGTTCATTGACAAATGCCTTGGATGTTGTGATTGAATTATCATTTGAGAATTTAAAATAAATCAGAAAGGAAAAATTCAAATTGAGTCCTAATCGGACCCTGAAACCCTAAACCAAAATCAACTTGGAATTTGGTGATGGTCCCTTAATAGAAGTTGTAGATATTTTTATATTGAACAACTTTTATTTTGGGTGTTTTTGGAGTTCTTTAATAGAAATTCAAATTAAACCCTAATTACCACTTTAAAATTTAAATTTTGAAATGCTAATTTAAAAACTATATGGAATCTGACCAAACTTATTTAATTAAAGTTGTAAAGCTCCTCAAATAGGACAACTTTTATTTTTGAAGATTTTAAAGTTATTATGAAAAATCCAGAGAATTTGATGGGATTAGAAATGGATTTCAAAAAGCGAATTTACCCCCTTTTGAATAGTTTCAAAATTATTCAAAATTTGGAGTTGACCCCTAAACCAATGTTGTTCAGAATTTCGAACACCATAACTTTCATGTTTGCACCTTTCCAAGTTGACACACAAAATTTCGAGAAATTGGTCAAAAACCGGTTGAATGGCATTCAAACGGGCTACAGTGCTCTGCCTCTGCTCTCTGTTCGCGCACAGTCGCGACCGCCGCCGTGTCGGGCGCGCACACCGCCGTCCGTGCCGGCCGGGATCGTGTCCCCGGTGCCGTTTCCCGTGCAGAAGATCGCGCGCCGCCTTATGCCGCTTCTGTCCCTCCCTCTGGCCGGCTTAAAGGGTGACGACATCCCCTCCCCGTGCCCTCATCCTCTCCCGACCACCACCGCACCCGCCTTGGCTTCGAGCCAAAAATTGGCCGCACTCCAACCTCCTCATCCAAATTCCGCTCGTTTCTAGCCTCACTGGGTTCTTGAACACGACTTGTGCCTCTGTGGTTCGGCTTCCGTGCGTCGAGGGTCCCGGAACGCTCGCCGTCGTCTTCGGGCCCGGCGGAGCACCGCCGCAGCCACCTCTCTCGCGTCGAGCTCGCTGTGGTGAGCCTCTCTACCTTAGACTTCCCGTTTGCGACTCTATGAGTCATACCTTAGCTCATGCTCGCAATGGTGTCCCATTTTGTCCCCTAGGATCATCGGAACGCGACTTCGTCGTCGAGGCCGAGCCGTTGCACGCCGCCGCCGTCGTCAAGCTCGTCGCTCCGCTCCATCTCAGCCTCGGCCAGCCGTCGGTCTAGAGCCGTGTTGAGCTCCTAGTCCTTCTCTGGTCTTTTTATTCAATTCCACCGCACTCTCGCGGCCGGAACAGGGTAGCCGCGCCGCCGCGTCCGCCATGGACGAGTTCGAGCTCGTCGGAGGCGCGTAGCTTCCGGGCTTAATGTACTAGGTTGTCGGTTGGGTCTTAGGGTTCGCTGGGGTGCGCTCGGTTTCGTCCCGGGGGTCACCGGCGGCGAGCTCCGCGGCGAGCCGACGTGCGCGCATGTGCGCGTGTGTGCGCGAGTGGGCGCCGGCCGTTGTAGGAGGAGGAACTGACAGGCGGGACCCGCCTGTCAGCGCCTCGACGGGGCACCTGGGCGTGGGCCAGTGCGGGAGCGGTCGAGTGGGCCGGCCTGCCTGACTTGGGCCGTCCCGGGCCAAAAGGAGTTTTCCATTTTTCCCGTGGAATTTCAACTGGATTTCCATTTTAAATTACTATGAATAGTTCCTATGTTTGTTATTTTTGTAATATTATTTCTGTTGGTCTAAAAATCATGAAAATAATTGTGGGTACTCTCTGGAGCATTTAGTATTTTATAAAAATATTATATATAGGGTTTGGACATTGTCTGTGGAAACTAAAAATCAGCATATTAATTAGTAAATGTAACTTTGAGCAATTTTAATAAATTCTAGAATTATCCAAAAATCATGAAAATTTATGTGGTGCTAATTTAGAGTAAGATCTATCTGTTGGGTAAGTTTGAGCTCATTTGGAAACTATTAGGACACTTGTTTATTAGTTGTGGGGTATTTGATCAGTAGAATTAATCTAAGCGAATAATCCCTGTTGTTTGGCGTGATTTTGGATTGATTGGCTTCAAGGGTCTTTCACCATAGTGATCCTTGACAGAAGTATTAGGGTCGCTTGTTAGTTGTAGTAAAGCTGTGTAGCAGCTTTCTGTGACCGTTAAAAAGGCCAATAAAACAAAAGTAGGAAACATTGCTTTTACCTTCCGTAGATCGTTTGCAACTTTGCCGTGAAGGAAAGTTGTACTCAAGGTATTAATGGTTTACTTTCAAGCATTTAATTTGTTGCCCTCATGCCATGCTAAGCATACATCATTGCATACGTGTAGTGCCCGTTCCTGAGGAGGTCCAGGTCGAGACTACCGCCGAGGAGGTCACTCCAGAAGCCATCCAAGGATTTGACATCTGCGGGACTGATCCTGACCCGACGCTGTACACGATTCAAGGCAAGCCCCGGTGCATTCAGCCCCGCCTTGTGTTTTATAAAATTATTTATCACTTGAGTCTATTGCTGCATTAGGTTGTTAGGAGTTGTTTGTCTCCTATATTGATGCATTACCTGCCTTGATACATAATATCCCGAAAACCTGTTTAAAAATAAAAATGTTCGAAAATGCTTAGCCCTGCTTAATCAATTTAGATTTGCGTAAAAAGGCTATTTTGACCCATGGAAATGTGACAATTATGACTCATGAGAAAAGGAAAAAGGGGAATGAGTCCGTTCGGAAATTGTGTACTTGGGTAGCAGCCCCGATGCACCGTATCCGTCGGAAAGGGGTTTTCCGTTCGTCGGTTGTGAATTTGGGTTAGAGTCCCAATGCTTGACCATCGGCGGAAAGAGGGATTTGAAAACCGTTGGGACACTTGTATTTGGGTTAGAGTCCCAATGCAATGTCGCCGGCGGAAAAAGAATTAGGGACCGTTCATTGTAGGCCTGCTGTGATCGAGACTTTGCAACTAGCCACATACTACGGAAAGCCTCTGACTCCGGTGGCCCTACTGCTTGAACCTACAACCACGCATTGGGAGTGGAGAGATGGCGAGAGTAGCGTGTACCCTCGTGGCCGGCGTGCCTGGAGAGGAGAGGAGTACTGTGCTCTCGGGTGGCGCAGGAACGGTTCAGGGGTAGGATAAGCCGTGGTAGGCGGGGTTGGCATATGCAAGCTTAAGTGCTACATATGCAGTGTGGATAGGGATCCCCAGCTGGGTATTAATCGATTCGAATCGTCGTTGCTCCTCGGATATGGAGACTTGATCCTTTGACCTACAACTGAAAAGTGGTTCAGAACTAGGTGTTTTTTGAGAATGAGTAAGAATTTTGAAGGTATAATGATATATGAAAAGGAATTTGGAATTATGGATATGATTAAAATAAGACTGAGTTAAAATATTGAAATAAGATAATAATGCTTTTCTGCAAAACTCTTGACTCTTGCTCCAGCCTTACCTTGACTCCCCTCAGCCTGCATTCCTGAGTCTCATTCCTTTTTCTTAGTCGGGTAAGTCTTGCGGAGTACCCCAGTACTCAGGGTTTGTTAACCCCATGTTGCAGGGACGCAGCAGCCGGAGGTTTGTTTCGCCCCTTGCTGTGTAACAGTGGTACAGGAGGGATGTGAGGAGGAGTAATGTCGAGCCCGTGGGCAGGGTTCTTATCGTTAAATACTTAATAATGTTGTATCGTCATTCTACTGCTACTTATTTTATTTATGGTCTGTAATATTCGCACTTCAATCGTATTTGGACAAACGATTTGTAATCTAAGTATCTTATAATCTTTTCGCATTTCCACTCTGATGTAATTTATTATGAAATGTTGTAATTCTGTAATGACTTCGCAATGGGATCCTGTTGGAGAAAATCGGGCGCTAATGTAGCCCGGCAGAACCTTCTAGATCATTTGGGACGCGGACCCGCTATCAGAGGTCATGAGTGGCAATGACAGGTGTCTGTGGGCCATGTGATTTAGGCGGTTCTGTCACACTTAACCTATTTTGTTCACCAATGTTTAAAACTCTATTTTCAGATTGAGAGTCTAAAAGATGGAACTCCTCAAGGAGTTCCTTCTTCATCCTTTTCAAGCTAGCATTAATATTGATAGCCTAACCTTTCATTTTTTCCTCAGGAGCCTAATCTTAAATTGCCAGATATCTACCGGACCCACAAAGGCACAGGGGGTCTCCCAAGTATTTGAAACTAATTCCTTAAAATCAGATTGCTCTAACCACCATTTTTCAAATCTAAAGAGCCTAGGTTTCTTCACTTCTTTAATTCCCAGATTTAGAATTAAAGGAACATGATCACTAGTAGATCTAGCCTTAACACTCACAAAAGCTAGAGGGAATCTCTACTCAAAGGAAGTATTACAAAAGATTTTGTCCAAGGCTGCCATAATAGGCATGTCTTGGTTATTTGACCAAGTGAAAGCTCTAGATGAGCTCTTAAGCTCTATGAGCCCATACTTGTGTATCCAATCTTTAAGCAGGTCAGTCCACTTATGATTAATTATACCATTACTCTTATCTTTTACATCTGAAACAATATTAAAATCACCTCCAATAACTGTAGGGCCATCCCAATTATCTAACAATCTAGTCAACTCTTGTATAAACTCAAGTTTACCTTCTTCATATGGAGAACCATAAATCACCACTAATCTCCATACAAACTTGTCCAAGTTGTTTCTAATCATAGTAGTTACACTATAAGTCCCTATCTGCCAAGCTAAGACCTCAAGTTTGTTGGTGTTAACACCAACAAGGATCCCACCTAGCAGTCCCTACAGCTGGTAAAGCATTCCAACAAAAATCCTTATTCACAAAGTTAAGGTAAGAATCAAGAAAAAATTCCTTTTTGGTTTCCTGTAAACCCACAAAATCAAGTTTATTATCATTAACAAAATCAGTGATGCATTGTAGACGGCCTTCTTTATTAAGGCCCCTTACATTTCAAAAGGCTCCTATCATTAGTAATTTTAGCTAATCTTTCATTGCTATTGTCTTTAGAGACAATTTGAACCCAAGAAGTTTCCTTATCATGCAAATGAGTCATACTAGGAGAATTCATATTCACTCTTAAAGGTGGGAATTTCTCAATCACTAGATGAATATTCAAGTCCCCAGGGAGGTTAACCTCAGGATGTTTTTCTTCAAATTTTTTTAAAACTTCTAACTCCTTTTGTTTCATACCATCAATGGTAGAATTAATCTCTGATTCATCTTTTCCTAGTTCAATACCAACAGATTGAGCCCTATTCAGCAATGAAATATTGCTTTTAAAAGCGAAAGAAGAAGAATGTTTTGTACCTTTTTCCAGATTTCTCTCCATCTTGAATTATTGAGCTTTCTGCATTATGGTCTTCCCATCATCCAGCCCTCTTCGAGGCCTTGGAATTCTTTGTGTAGGACCCCATCCAGCTCTCCTCTTCTGTTTCTTCTTACCTCCCTCTTTAAGTGTACTCCCATTTTCATACAGATTTTCAGGAACTAAGCTAGCCTCTACCAAGGACATCATTTCCCCAACAGTTCACCTCTTCCTCATTCTCAGATTCTTCTAATTCCATCCTCTGGAGAAGGTTAATACACACCTCAGTCTCACTGTCTCTGCTAACAAAAGTCCTAAACATTTCCCATCTCGAGTGCTCTGACTCCTCATTCTGGTCCTGCTTTCTCATATACTCCCCATCTCTGATTTCTGTATCTTGTTGAACTTGATTGGGATTTTCATCCACTGTGCCGAGATCACAACCCATCACTTGGGCATGATTCTTCTCTGACCATTGCAAGGTATTCTCAGTATCCTGACCAGCTACACTGTCCCCCATTCCTTTTTGTGACTCATCAGCTCCCTTTAATGTAGAGCATTCTCTCTGATCCCACTCTTGCCCACCAGGGTTCATATTCTCCAACTACAGATTTAAATATAGATGAGAAAGAAGATTGCTACTCATTCCCTTCACCTCATCCAGGCTTCCACCCTCAAAAGTATTCTGAGCATTAATGCTCAATTGGTCTTGTTCACCCATACTCCCTCCATCTGTAATCAGATTTTCATTCCTGCCCCCCATGATAGACAACAGCAATCTGTCTTGGTTAACCTCATACTCACATTCCAAAGAAACTGTTTTATGTCCATTGTTGCTATTAATTTTAGCATTTGGGGTCTTCATCTCTGGGTTTCCACCAGCTACAAATTCTGAAACGGGTGGCTTTTCCACTCCATCATCCTCATCATCAAGATCATCGGATCGTCTGCGTCCTTGCAGGCGCCCACACACCCACGACTTGCAATGGAGGGAGGACCAAGCACACAGGGGAAGGAGAACCACGCACGGCACCGAGACGGAGACGGGAGACACCAGATCGGTTGCCCAAGCCACGCATGTGTCACATCTAATGGTCCAAAATCCGGTTGCCAGAACAGTCAAAACAACCGGTCGTAATATTTTGAGAAGGTTGGCGATCAGGAAGAGCAGTTCTATTATTATTTTGAGAAGGTTGGCGATCAGGAAGAATCGGAGAGAGAAAGAGAAGGAAAGGAATAAACAGACGGCCTTGGACAGGTCACGGATTATTGGATCTACCGTGTTGAGTTGAGAGCAGCAGGGCAAATCTTGGCGCTGGAAGCGGACGCGAGCCCAGTGCGGGCGCAATGCGGCCGAGGCAACAAAGTGAGGCCCATTTGTGTTTTTTTTATAAAAGAAATGGTGAGGCCCATTCATCAGGCCCTTGAACGGTTAAACCAATAAACCCTAGAGAAAGGAAAGAAGGGGCGGGGAAGCACGTGACGGCCGCCGTCCTCCTCGCCTCGCCCGCATCTCTCTAACCGCCGGCGCCGGCCATCGTTCTAACTTGACATGGCTGCGACGCCGCCGGCCTTCACCGGGCAATCTGAAGGTGAGTTCTTGGAAGATCCCCATCCGCTATCGTCGGGTTCGGGTCACACTTTGCCGGTTCCGGCGCACTGCGGGCGCGACGTCAAAACCACCCATGGCCACCACCACCATCCCCAAGCGCCGTCGCAGGTCCCTGCGCGGGCGCGTTGCGTCTCCAGCTCGGGGCTTCCGCCACTCGAGGAACTTTGCCGCCGAGCTGTGCTGATTCGGGCGTCTGAGGCATTCAGCCTCCATTTTGCGCTTAGTAGTAGATTCAGTTCCCTCCTGAGAGATAAAATGGCACGTAGTAGATTTATGCATATTCAGCTGCCTTTGCTTGTCATCATGTGATTTTGTAAGCTTCCTGAACCAGCCACTGAATTATTTCAACATATTTAGCATTACGCTGACAGTATACGCAGAAATTAAGAACCTTTTCTGTTTAATTTTGTCATCGAAGTGAGCAAAAAACAATGGTGTGTTATGTGTGGCCATGTTGCATGAGCGAAGAAGCAGTTATGTGTTTCTCTCTTTTTCACCTGAAAAGGAAAATAATTCTGCGAGTAGAATCTCGAGTAACCAGAATGTTATTTCTGAGTCTGCAGTTCTGCTTCATGTTGATTTCAAATACTAGCACTGATGGCGATCTCCTTTTTTGATATGTACAGAAAGCACTTGCAGGTCTGAGAAGAATCAATTTAGATGGGTTGCGATGGCGCGTATTTGATGCTAAGGGTCAGGTTAGGATTGTTTTTCTAGTTTGAGTTGCAAGGATGAACTTATCGTAAAAAGGGATACAGTCTGTGAGGTAAATTTTCTATGTGATATAGGTGCTTGGACGATTGGCTTCCCAAATAGCCGTTGTGCTTCAAGGAAAGGATAAACCGACCTATGCACCACATGTGGAGAATGGAGACATGTGTGTTGTACTTAATGCAAAGGATATCAGTGTTACAGGAAGGAAAATGACAGATAAGATTTACTACTGGCATACAGGGTTAGTAAATCCCAGCAAAAATGTTGTTGATTACATTATTTTTGTGATTTTTGTTAACTTTCTCTTGTTCTGTGTTTTTGCCCAAATAGGTATGTTGGCCATTTGAAGGAAAGGAGGCTCAAGGACCAGATGCAGAAAGACCCAACTGAAGTGATTCGCAAAGCTGTGCTGCGCATGCTTCCCCGCAACAAACTGCGTGACTGTAAGTGAATTTTCATTTCTCTTTCATTCTGCACTAGAATATCGCGCCATGTTTGTGCCAGGCTGCCAGCCAGTAGTGATACTTGTGTAGAGTTTGTGAGCTTTACCATATGTTGGAGTTACGTTGTATAAGTTTTGTCATATGATGGCTAAACTGATCAGATCAATGAAAAGAAACTGGCGCCAAGCATAGCATTGAAGGAAACAAGAGTAGCTTTCTAGTATGAACGTAAGCATGTTTGGTCATTGATTCATAATTCACTAGTAAATGAATACAATTGAAGCAATCCAAAAATAAATTAGCACAAACCAATGCAAAAAAGAAACAAATGATTTCGGCAGACTCTGGAACATTAGTAGTAGCAAGGAAACTTTTGAAGTGCAATCAGAGGCACATTTTTTTTTTTTAAAGAAACTGATTTTACCCTTCCAATTAAGCTACCACACAGCAGGTGGTAAAATTAGTACAACCATATACTACTCTGTATGAAACAGGGGCGGACCCAGGGCCCGGCTCATTATAGTTCTTTATAGCTTCAACAGATTAATCTTGGTGAAGACCCATGAAGTTGAGAACAAACTTGCTGCTGCCATGAAGCCTCAACATTGATATTTATAGCTGAGAGTGTTATGAACACCATGGACAGGTAGCTGCCATTGCTGACCTATGCTGAATGTTGACCATATTGTACTTGGACAACAATGAGTAACTATATTAAAATATGGCAAGAGAGTTTTTTTTTTTTTGAGGATATAACGATGATAAGATATAACTTATGGCTATAGTTAGTAAATATGCTACTGTTTTGACATAAAAGTAATCAATCATATATTTAGCAAATTGTTTTGAACATGGTTTATTTGTTATATATGAAAACACAGTTTGTAAGGACTCAGATAAGTAGCTTTGTTAGCATTGGAGCAATTATACAAATAAAAGGCACAAAAAGCACACCGCGAAGAATAAGCTATGACCAAAGAAAGATCTGCCATCACATACCAATAGATTAAAAAAAAAAAAAAAACTAATGCAATACGCTCAAGTGAATCACATATAAACAGATGCGTAGCTTCTCCTTCCTCTGCTTTTAATCTTTTATTTTCCCTTTCCCCCTCACTCTCTCTTCTATACACACCTAACAGGATATGGCATGTCCTAATCTACCACTAATGATGAGGCCATGACGGATCTCACCGCTGGCCACCTTGCTGCCACTCACCCTTCTAGTCTTCTACTACCCTGTTGCTATACCCTCAGTTGCCCCTTGGATTTAATCATGTTGGGAAAATTCGAAATTGAGTGTGGCAACCAGACAAGGAAGAGGGTGACATTGATAGCATGGGAAGTTCCCGAACCGAGTGCACGGTGGCGTAGCAGCTCGCTGTGGGTTCGACGAGTCATGAGTCGCTCTCGCCATCATAGTCACGGCTGAAACGAATGAGGCAGTGATCGCTGCCGGTGTGTTATGAGAGGTTCAAGCTGCAGCGCTCTGTGGCCCAATGCGTGGCGGCTGAGGAGGTGCCGTAGAGGTGGAGGCGGTCGTGGAGGGCAGCGGCACTGGCTGCACTGGTGCGGCAGCAGCGTCTGGGCTGCTGTCCGCGTGGCTCAGGGTGGAACGGGCGCTAGATGTTACATATACATTGTCGAGGGAGAGGAAAAGGGATCGGGAATCGACATCTACTATTTTACGATATAGATCCAATGGCCGAGAAAATAAGGCGACGTGGCTTAATCACTTACTGGGAAAAGCCCTGGAAGTGGTGCCCGGATTCATATATGTAGATTCGAGGATTCGACATGAACACTTTTCTTGGAGGTTGAATAACTGGATTTTAATGCTACTTTTATTTATTGTTTCTAACATTGTACTGAATACTGTATCTATCCTCTTTTTATACTTCTATGTATTACTAACTTTAATCATAGTTGTGTTAGATAAGAGAGATTAGTTCATTAGTCACTTGTCTTGAACTGGAAAGCTATTGATGATGATAATTTTATCATCGCTCAATTCCAACCTACTCTGTATAAGCTTAGTTATCTTTACTTTGTTGCTCCGCTTTTCATGAATCAGTTGCTGCTAGAGAGAGGTTTAATTTGCCTGTACTGTGTTGCTAATGGATTATTACCTTTCTCGATTGCATTGCTGGACCTACAATCTGCTTAATGACCTGTCAAAATTTGTTAATCCCATGTTGTGAACACTGGTTAATAAAGTATTTGGAGATATTAAGCTAGAGCTATATCGATGGACAACTTTTGTAGTATATATTATTATTTGATCATATTTTCCTTGGTACTTGTTACATGTGGCTGAGATGTTATACTAATTTGCAATATATTATGTTATATTTCGTAACACTGTATTGACCGAGGTTTAATAACATCATATGGGTTGAGGAATCGTGCCTGTTTTCTTATCATGGTAAATGTGCTTGGTGTTTGACATATACTGCTCTGGTCCTCCAGGATAGGGATCGCAAGCTGAGGATATTTTCTGGAAATGAGCATCCATTCCATGATCGCCCTCTTGAACCTTTTGTGATGCCGCCACGCCAAGTACGCGAGATGCGACCCCGTGCAAGGCGTGCAATGTTAAGGGCCCAGAAAAAAGAGCAGGCAAACAGAAGCCAAGGAGGAAGAAGATGCTAAGAATGCCACAGCTGAGATCACTGCATAGGCTCCTGTTGTGAGTTTGCATGCTGCAAATTTACTAGCTGCTGTGTTAGGATTATCTCTCTTTTTTTTTTTTTGGCTTGATAGCCTTTCGAGTGGAATAGGCGATACTGGGAACGTGGCAACCTCGTTCTGAATTTCTTTTGTATTCTATTACAATTTGTAACTGAACCCTTCCTGCCACTACTGCTTTCTGTAAGTGAATAAGATCCCACTGAATTGTTCAATTCCTGATCTCAAGATGGCAGAAGTCAGAAAACGTACAATGCAACAAATTATTACCTGCCGAAGGGAAATGTCCACAGAAACTATACCATGGTGTAAGCCTGTTAATTTACACTGACAGTCAATATCTGGATTGAAGCAGTTTTTTTTTTTAGCCATGGAATGAAGCAGACGAGTCATCACATTGGTTGTTATACTTTCTGAAAGTCCGAATCCGAACTGAAACTCGTATTCTGATTTTCCTTCAAAATTATTTGGCAGAAACAATACTTAGGCCCAATAAAAGGTTAGTAGTGGCTCAACAAAATAGCAATAGCGCAAAAAAAAAAAAGCAATAGTTAGGCCCAGCCCAGAAGGCCTTAAACCCTAGAATGAAAGAAACCTCCTCCTCCACGACTGCTCCGCCTCCACCACGAGGCACGCGACACAACAATTGAACACACCTCGCCGCCGCCGCCGCCGAGGACGACGGCGACGATGTGGCGTTCGCGAGCTCGTGCTCTGCTCCTACTCCGCTCGACCATTCCCCGGTCACCGCCGCCACCTCCACAACTATATCCCACTCGAACACTAACCCGACTCCCACCTCCCCGCCCTCTCTCCCGCTTCCTCTCCTCCTCCCCGGATCCCATCCCCGATGCCTCTTCCTCCGCCGCTGCGGATCCCTTCCCTGAAGCCTTCTCTTCCCCGACCGAGGCTTCCCAAGATGCCACTGAGGCCGGGGAGGACAACCTGAACTCGATGTGGGAGGAAGCTGGAGACGCCGATGACATCTTCGCCTCCCCCGGCGGCGCCGACGCCGTAGCCGATGAGGAGGAGGTCGCCCGTGTCCGCGCCGCCGTGGAGTCCACTCCCGAGGACAAGATCGCATCCACCCTCGCCGACATGATCGTGGACTTCAACGAGCCGCTCCTCGCCGCAGTCCTCCTTGCTGCCGAACACTGCTCCAGTAAGAAGCTGATGTCCCTCTTCAACTATGCCGCGAAGAACAACCCCGCTGTCAAGAGCCTCTCGAATCTTGAGATACTCGCGAGCAAGGGTTGCTGATTCTGATGAGATAGACAAGACAGACGCTTATTTGCTTTGGGATTCGATTAAGGAAATTGGCTCTGTGCCAGGATCAGTGAGTACACCGTTGTTGAATGAAATGATTGCCATATTTTGGAAGCTTGAGAAGTCGAAGGCAGCGCTGGAGGTGTTTTCCAAGTTCGATGAGTTTGGTTGCACTCCAGACAGTGACAGCTATTATCTTGTGATTGAAGCGGCACGAAAGAAGTCCATGTTCTGCTCTGCTTGTGAAGTTTCTGAGAAGATGGATTGGCTCTGCCTGCTTCCCTAATGGTGAGAAGGTTGGCAGGATTCTGACTTGCCTTTGTGAGGGGAAGAAGGTTAAGACGGCACACTCATTATACCTTGCAGCGAAGGAAAACAAGATTCAGATCCCAAAATCAGCTTTGGATTTCCTTGTTGGTGCTTTGGCAAGGAATGACGAGACCATTGGTACTGCTCTGGAGCTGCTGGAAGAGTTCCAAGGGGAGTCGCTTAAGCATGCAGGCAAGTCCTTTGCCACGGTTGTACATGCTTTGTGTAGGGTAAACAAAATGGAGGATTGCAAATAATTTGTTGATGAGGATGGTGCAGCTTGAAGAGTACCAAGGGGAATCTCTTAAGAATGCAGGCAAGACATTTGCCACAGTTATACATGGTTTGTGTAGGAAAAAGAAATTGGAGGATGCAAAAACATTGTTGATGAGGATGGTACATGTTGGCCCAGCTCCTGGTAATGCAGTGTTCAATTCTGTCATCACTGCATTGTCAAAGCAGGGAGAAATGGAGGATGCAAAAGGTTTGATGAGAGTGATGGAGAGCCAAGGGATGATTCCTGATATCTATACTTACAGTGTGCTCATGAGTGGCTACACAAAAGGAGGCATGATTGGTGAAGCCCATGATCTACTTCGTGAAGCTAAGAAAGTTCATCCGAAACTAAACAGGATTGTTTATCATATACTTATTCGTGGATACTGCAAGATGGAGGACTTTGAGAAGGCCATTGAGTGCCTAAAGGAGATGAGGAAAGATGGGTTGCAGCCAAATGTTGATGAGTATGACAAACTGATTCAGTCGTTGTGTCTCAAGGCTATGGACTGGAAACGAGCTGAGAAACTCCTGGAGGAAATGGAGGATAGTGGTTTATACCTAAGGAATATAAGTCGCAGCCTCATAGCTGCAGTCAAGGAGTTGGAAGGAGAGGAATTGCAGTCAAAGGCGAGCCAAGAAGCATAGTTTCTCTAGGACACTTGAATCCATACGTCTGCTAATTAATTTTTGGATAGCACCTTTCTTTTTGAGCTTTTCAGCTCTGGTGAGCTTGCAAGAAACATCATCTTTGTACCTGTGTTTGTTTGTTATTATTTTCTACAATAATTTTGCATTTATATTTAAATGCTAGACTGACAAAGAAGAATATTTAGTTTTGGTCTGGGGCTTCTGTTTATTTGCTCTATGAGGATTTCCATGTGTCGCTTGACATATCGAGAATTTATTTTCATGTCTTATTTAAGAACACAAATGAATTTTGGCTGCCAACGGAAATTCTAGTTAGGGAAACATTCTTTCACATATTTTGTGATATAGGATGATTTCATCAATTGTTCATTACACTTGTCACCTTTATTGCTATTTCTTAGGACTTTTGAGTTGAAATCAACATTTTCAATATAATTCAATGGCTTTTTATTAAAAAAACTGATTGCACGACTTGAAATTTCTGTTCATCGATGACTTATAAATATAGTAAAGAAATCTAAAAAAAATCTTTAGATCAATCTGAGATTTCGATTCCCAGGAAAAAAAAGAAATATAATAGAAAATTATGGGACAAAAAATAAATCCACTTGGTTTCAGACTTGGTATAACCCAAAATCACCATTCCTTTTGGTTCGCACAACCTTTTTTAGACAATTCAGTTAAGCACTTGTTGCACTTCTATTTGTATATATTGAACATAGGACTCTACCTGTGCACCATGAAAATAGTTGGTTCCTAACACTTCTGTTTTCTATCGAGTTAGCTCGTGTCCTATCTCCTATTTTACTTTTTTTTTATCAGGGAGTCATGCAAGGTTCTTACTAGTTGACTGCCAGTGGCTGATGGTAACTGAAATATCAAAACTGAACCGATCCTCTTATAATCAGTCTCTTTAACCCCACTTAGGATCAAATGCTTTGTACTATTGGATAAGTCTGTTTATTAAAATCAGGCAAGCTTTGATGTTTAAGCTGAACATAGTAATTGGTTGGAAATATTCGTAATGAGCTCTGTGCCAAGACCTACCAGGCTACCACATAGACATAGTAACAACATATACTCCCTCCGTCTTAAATTATGGGGTAATTTTGGCTTATATCTTGGTGCGTAGATATAAGCCAAAATGACCTTGCTTGTTCTTGGTCTTTGATTTCACCTGTTTTAATATCTTAATTGTGCATTCTGTTAGGTGATTTGTCCGCCAGTGGCACTGTCTGTTGATTCACTAGTTCAGTATCTTATATGTTAAAGAGAAAGGTCACGGCATGATGCTATCAATTTTCAGAAGTTTAGATAAGCCATACCTTTAGTTAAGCATAGCTGCTGTTCTTTCATTGTTTGATTCCTCTACGAATCACTGTATTTGGGTTTTTATATACTTTTGCTTTCATGTCTTAATTCGTTCCAGATCTGATTGGTGGCCTATTACTCTTACCTGCACACTGCATGGCCTACGCCCTACAGTTATATTATCGTCATCTGTCAGAACACGTTATTTTTTTGTTTGCTGCACACTGATGGCAACTAGGCAGCCAATTAGAGGATTAAGTACGTGATCCACGTTTGAGCATTTTGAAATCACTTGTCACAATCGAAATTTGGCCAGCTAACACGCGTAATAAAAATTGTATCTGTTCCTTTGTCAATGATTCAATCCTTGTCAGGACCATACGAAAGCACAAACTACTGAATGCATAATTGAGCACTGAGCCACTGACTAAGCTGTTGTTCATCTCGAAAAGAAAACAAAAAAATCTACTGAATTTTTTTTGGGAATAAATATACTGATGTTTAGCTGTCGACTGATGTCACAAAACGGCCCCCACTGCAACGGTGGAAGCAAAGCACAGTCATAAAAAAGATGTCACCGGTTGTTGCAATCATAGATGGCGCACAAGCTGATGATCAGAACCCGATCCTTGTACACGGAACTATGCAGCGACATCTATGGTTGATTGGTTGCCACTAATCAAAGGATCCCCGGGATACGTTGTCTTAATGTCTTTATGCCTTGTCCTGCCAAGTGACGGCTAGAGATTTGCTCGAGTTTCTTCTGTCGCTGTTGTGCCGTCCTTCCACCGCGTTTGTCATCATACAAATGGGTGGTGACAAATCGCGTGACTTTGAAGTAGTGCTCTCCATTAGATTTTCTATATATCCCCTTGTTTAGTTCTATTTGAAATGTCATTTTTTTTTGCTAAAATTTTACACCTTAAAACTTTATATCTTGGTGTTCAGATACATACCAAAGATCAGGTATGTAGATACAATACGTCCCCTTACATTTATTTGACCATCCTTTGGACCTCTTAGATGTCAAATGCCAAATACCAAGAATTTTGTTGTTTTTACACTATGGTATTTAGATCTATTTTAAAAGTATGGACTAAAACACCTAAACTTTTGACAAAATTTTGAAACTAAACAGCTCCGTCAGGTAAAGCCATACATGCCATTCATTCATTCACTCTGTTCGTTTAAGGTAGATTCAACTTATTTTTCAGCACATAACAATATTTTTCTCTCACAATAATTCAGCCGTAGAATTCAACTCAGCCTAAATTTCAAGGTCAGCCGAATTTCAACATTCGGGTCTTAACTCTCGAATTTCAAATTGAACTGGGGTAAAATCCCTATGTTCGCAGAGAAACTGAATCCATGGTCTCGCCTCGTGCACCCTGCTGCGCTCTCGCCGGGGCGGCAGGGCAGGGGCAGCTGGCGAGCGAGTGTGGCTGCCGCGTCCTCTCCGAGTCAGTCGACGTCAACCGCCATTTATTAATTCGACTGCCCCCAAGCCCACTCTTCCGGATTCCGATTCACCAACTCTCCTCCACGCCGCGCCGAGATCGCTCACGCCTTCGCTTCCAGCGACTCCACCACTCACCCCACTCGCCGGAGCAATGGGGAGCACGGAGCACGAGCCGGAGGTGACCCGCGCTGACTTCCCCGACGGCTTCGTCTTCGGCGTCGCCACCTCCGCGTACCAGGTTGGTACGGTAACCCGTACCCGGCCGCCGCCGCCGTCCCCATCTCATCCCGCGCGGCCGCCTTCGCTTGTCGTCCCGTGCTTGCGCCTGGACACCGCGCGACAACTAGTGCACGCGCTGGCTTGGCTTTTGCTTGGGTTTGTGGGGGGTGGGGGGTGGGGGTGGTGGTGGTGGTGGCGGGCGCGCTCTATTCTGAGATTCGAATTGGAATTGGTATGTGGGTTCCACTGTTTTGACTGCAGTTCCGAGCTCTGACGCAGTTATTGCGTTTTAAGCTTGTTCCGCTTGTTCATCTGCATCTTAGCTTGAGTTTGGATCCATGTATAGAGTTGATTCAGCTTGAGTTAGGTGTCTGTGCTGATTACGGATTACCATTCCGTGTATAGGGCACTAGGACTTTTCCGTCAAATTAGTCTCTTACTTGTATTCATATTAGCGTCCCTGTTTCGGGTTAATTTCAAGTGCAACTTCTGATGAATTTTGCCTCTGTCTCCGGATGGGAGTGGACCAAAGATAGACGGAGTGGAAGTTGAAACAGTGGACCCAACAAAGGATTCCCCATCCATTCATTGCACTAACTAATCATGAAAGCAGTTTATTCATCCCAGTGCTGCCTTGTGTTGTCCATCAAATGAGTAACAAGGCTTGCTGCTCTTCACCGGGCAAATAGTGGACTGACAGTTGAACACAAGTGCCCAGATAGGAGTTAAAAGAGCATGGACTATTAGTTGATCTAAAGATGCATAATCTTTCCGGGACAAAATTGTGCCTATGCGGCTGTGCCTATAACCCTACACATTAGAAAGACACAGAATGAAAATATATATAGGAAACCACCCTCTTTTCTGTTCCTTTCTTTCTAGAGCTAGAAGTTACGTTGTTTGAATCTTTCCTCTGTAGATCGAGGGGGCAAGAAGGGAGGGAGGCAAAGGAGACAGCATATGGGATGTATTTACAGATGACAAAGGTTTGCTTATCTGGTTCCGTTATGATCTGTTTTTTTAGGAGATTCGTTTATGATCTTGAAAATATATTTAACTATCGTGTTCAAATCCTTGTTTTTCAGAACGTGTCTTAGACAGAAGCAATGGAGAAATTGCAGTTGATCACTACCACCGATACAAGGTACTGTCTACATCCCTGTAAAAGAAAAAAAAAATCAACCAAAAAATAAGAGGGGGGAGGGGTACCATCTTCTTGTTAATAGAGTAAGGGTAACTGTCAGCGAATGTGAAAACTGCCCTTTTCCTCAGATCCTACAGTGTTAATTCGGTTGTACATTGCATTGTTTCCCAGAAAAAAAAAAAAGTAATTTCTTGTTTCAAGTGTTTGCTATAAACTTTTCAGGAAGACATTGAGCTCATGGCAAGTCTAGGTTTTACCGCGTACAGATTTTCTATATCTTGGGCACGCATATTTCCTGGTATGCTAAACTTAACAGATAGGAGATTCATTTATTGCACATGGCATGGACCACGATATAAATATCTGAATTTTCTATTGATTGTCAATGCTAATGCAGATGGCTTGGGGGAAAAGGTCAATGAGCAAGGAGTTGCCTTCTATAATGACCTAATCAACTTTATGATTTCGAAAGGTGCCGGATGTTTCACTGGATATCTTTAATGGTTACGTTGCTTATAATTGTTAACCACTCATCTGTCTAACACTAGGTATTGAGCCTTACGCAACTCTGTATCACTGGGATCTTCCAAACAATCTTCAAAAGATTATGGGGGGCTGGATCTCTGACAAGATTGTGTAAGCCACTGCAGGCATCTTAAGTGTGTAGTATGATCAACAAAGTTTTCTTTAGCATTTAGTTTTTTTTTTAGAAAATGGAAAATATCCAGCCTTTTTTTTTCTTTTCGAGACAACTTTTTTTGTTTCAAAAGTGGTTGCAGCTTGATTTGCTACATTTTATATGAGTTTCTCACCATAAAAAGTATCCCAGGGATTACTTTGCATTGTATGCAGAAGCTTGCTTTGCAAATTTTGGAGACAGAGTAAAGCGTTGGATGACAATCAATGAACCTCTCCAAACTTCAATGAATGGTTATGGGATTGGAATTTTTGCACCTGGAGGATGCCAAGGTGAAGTTGCTAGGTGTTACTTGGCCGCCCATCACCAAATCTTGGCTCATGCTGCTGCTGTTGATGTTTATAGAAGAAAATTTAAGGTCCGTTTTTAGTTCTTATTTGAATTGTGTTGAGGTTCTTACATGGGAAGTGTAAATCCTGGTCCTGGCATTCGGGCAATACTCTATCTCCTAGATCATGCTTATACACTAATTTCCTCGTATATAACGAGAATTGGAAGTTTGGAAACATAGTTCGTTTTGTTTCCTACCAGTACGTATTTGGTACGCTCATCATCATTGCATCAGTTTTCTAGCAGTATAATTTGTTCATCTGATGGTTTTACATGCTACCAAAATAGGCTACACAAGGTGGTGAAGTAGGGTTCGTTGTTGATTGTGAATGGGCTGAGCCATTTTCTGAAGAAGTGGAAGACCAAATTGCTGCAGAACGGAGGATTGACTTTCAACTTGGATGGTATGTTTCTCTTCATATTACTAATGTCATATGGGCATATCTCCTAACATTATTTAGTTTACACTAGTTTCCCCCCCCCCTATAAAAGGCATAATTTTTTTCCCAGATGGTACAAATTTAAGTAGTTTATGATGTGCCCACATTTATTTGGCTTTGTGTTCCTAGTGTGATATCCACTGACTAATTCCCCTGTACTTAAAGGTACCTAGATCCAATATATTTTGGTGATTACCCAGAAAGCATGCGTCAGCGACTGGGCAGTGATCTTCCAACCTTTTCAGAGAAAGATAAAGAATTCATCAGGAACAAAATTGATTTTATTGGACTAAATCATTATACCTCGAGATTCATTGCTCATCACCAAAATCCAGATGATCATGAAAATCCAGATGATATTTATTTCTACAAAGTGCAACAAATGGAGAGAATAGGTATGGTACTTCAGCTATGCAAAAGATGTATTATTAAGACACCAGAGGCGTTCAAGAGTGTTTCCTTTTCACAAGGAGTGTTTCCTTTTCAAACCTTAAAAATTTACAAACTTCAATGATTTTTAAATTATTTAATTTCAAAACATGCAAGTTATATGTGTGTATTGAAAATATTTCCAAAATTTCAAAAAAATGAAGGATTTTAACTTTTGAGGCATGTTCTAGAAGAAATTAGTGGTCAAGAATGTGCGTCGGATATCATGGATAATATTTAACCGGAGGGACGAGAGTAACAGATAATTTGATGAAATTCAGTTTCCTCAACTTCTTGGATCTGAAGCATTGCAAGGGATGTAGGTGAACGACTCCATCCCAAGTCCAGAAAGATGGGTTAAAAATTGGGCATTTCAGTAGGATGGGGAGAGAGAGAGACATGGGTGGAGATTACAATCCTGGAAGTTAGGTGATTTCAGCAACATCTAATCAACTCTAGCTATCTGTAAAAAGAGAAAGGGTGTTATTGCTAATTGGGTCAAATGTTCTTGGAACACTGGAAAATCGATGTTGGTGTTTGTGGCTGAACTACTATGTTTGCAGTCTTCCTTAGTCCTTTGATCAACTTTATATTTACTCGAGATCATGCCTGCAAATTGTTATTATCATTATTCTGACATTTATTCTTTTGGCAGAAAAATGTAATAGTGGTGAAAAAATTGGTGAAAGGGTCAGAACTCAGCACTGAACTTCTTTCTCCACGTGTAAATTGTCTGGTTCTCTCCTAAATTACTATCTCAAATTTGTGCAGGCTGCATCTGAATGGCTTTTCATAGTTCCTTGGGGCCTTCGTAAAACACTTAATTATGTCGCGAAGAAATACAATAATCCAGTAATTTATGTTACTGAGAATGGTAAGGCTTCCATACTTACCAAAATCAAAGTGGAACAACGTGGGATATCTAATACTGGTGGCATGATACAGAATATATTATGACAGGAAATTTTACAAATATGTAGTGACGCAAATCTTGAATTGCTGAAGTCAATGCCATTACATTTCTATTATTCCTTTGTATGAATCAATGGTTGAAGATGGAAACTTTTTCTGCCCTATAATTTATTCTTTTCCCATTTCAATTTCCTGAAAATAAGGTAAACTTACAAATATAGCATGTGAATTGACTTGTTTAGTATTTTAGTGGAGACTGAAGTAGTAAAAGAACAAGTGCTTAAAATGTGAACTACTGCACCATTTCATATATATTGAATATGCAAGCCCAGGATGCAAGGTTGTTTGTACCGTCTTATTTGTTATATTTGGAAATAGAGTTTCAACTCTGTCCTATTTTGTATTCTAACTGAACTGCTCAATACGAATTTACAGATATCTGCATATTTGAAAACTTCCATGTTATTTTGCAAAAATTTGGAGGGTTCCAAATGTCTGGTTTTGACACCTACATGTTCAAAGTATATTAAATGGACAAAACTATTAGTAATAAACTAGGTGTGAGTTCAAAACTTTGGAATCTAAAAAGTGAATTGTACTGTTGCAAAACACTGTTTCTTATTGCAATACAAATGATGAAAGTTTTGCTTGCACAAGTAATAGTGCTACTGCTATTGGCATGTGATATTTTGATGATCTGAATAAAATACAGTGTGCGTGGATTATGGCGTGGTTACCTAGTTCTTTCCTGCAGGCATGGATGATGAAGATGATCAATCTGCAACGCCTGACCAGTTCCTAAATGACACGACGAGAGTCGGTTACTTCAAAGGATACCTCAATTCACTTGCACAAGCAATCAAGTAATCTTTATTTTGCTGTCCCATCCCATAGCTAACAAATAGTGTTGAGCCAAAATATAACCTTTTTTTGCGACAAACTCTCTTTTTTTTTTTTTTTTTTTGAGAAGGTGAGACGCAATTTGATTGACACAAGCACTAATCATTTGGTGCAGGGACGGAGTTGATGTCCGTGGGTACTTTGCGTGGTCATTCCTGGACAACTTTGAGTGGGCTATGGGCTACACCAAGAGGTTTGGCATAGTTTACGTTGATTACAAGAATGGGCTGTCCAGGCATCCGAAAGCATCGGCCCTGTGGTTCTCACGCTTCCTCAAGGGCGAGGCTGCCGAAAACAAAGCTGACACAAACTGAGCGAGCAGTCCACAGCAAACACACGCGCGGGCGCGCGCACACACACACACAAACACACACGTCACTCCTGTTGTTGTATGTTACGGTGTATTTATGTATTCATCATAATGGTCTCAGATGTGCGGCCTGCCTACCTAGTCTGTTTATTGATCCAACGCTAGCAGAAATGTATTCTCCAAAGAACCAGAACCTCAGCAACAATAAGCTTTGAATTCATGCCAGGCGGGCACTGTGGTTACAGATATCTCACAGTTGTCTTCTGGGCACGAACGCATTCGGTATTGTTACTGTCCTGTAATTGTTGTACTATTCACCAGTAAGTAAGGTTGTATTGGCATTACCGATTCAGTTGTTCGTCTGTATTGTACTGGAGTTTTCATTACGGTTTGGGAACTTTTTAGCAGTTTTACTGTTCAGGCCCCTTTATCTTTCGTTGGTGTCTTGTCAGTGTTGTAGGACAAAGTGGCATGTGGCCACTGCTCCCCCCATGAAACAAGGGGTGGTGAAAGGATTGAAGCTACTGACCATTTCCTTCTCTTCTCAGGGTGTAGGGTTCGCGTGATGCCCCGCTCTTTATTCTTTTGGGGGTGTACTGTGCGTCAGGATGCCGGGCAATGGTGTTCTCGCTTTCAGGTGGTTGATTTGGCTACACGCTATGGTGCCGTCCGTTGCATTGCATCCCGTGCTGTGGCATGTGGATGTGATGCAGCGCCGGAACAGGAAGCAGGCCGTTGAGAGGGGTTCTTCATCAGGCTTTCGGAGAAGTGAGACGTCCTAGGCCTACTGATGGCCTGATAGGTACTGTGCTCCGCCCTTGGCCCTTTGCATTTGGCATTCTTCCTTTGGGTGCCCCGTGCCAGCTGCTGCAAGCAATCCCTACGGCCAGGCTTCGGTCCCTGTCGCCTACTTGTTTCGTGCTGGCAATTGTGTGTTTGCATCAAATGTGTTGACAGGCATAACATGCGAGTTCATTCACCATGGCATTGGTGACGAGGAGGTTCAGGGCGTGTTTGGTAGGGCTCCAGAACCGTTTCGGAGATCTTTAAAACAGCTCCGGCTGTCCTAAAAAAACGTTTGACAGGACTCCTTTGAAGGAGTCAGAAAGAACCCAACCTTGCCAGGCTCTCTGAGCAGGCGGATCTGCTTCTGAATTGCATGGGTTGCTTCCGGACACGCAGAATTTATCCTCTGGATGGATGAATATGTACCGATCTGGAGCAGCAGCAGCAGCAGCAGTATCAAGCTTTCCAGGCCCTTTAATGATAATAATGATAATGATAATGATAATGCTAAATAAACAAGGGCTACTGCGCAACTTTATCACGGCTGGATGGGAACGTTGGCAAGCAAAAGCCATGGGGATCTTTGCGAAAAGAAAGCAACGGCACGGCGCGTAAAGCCGGCTGATTCGGGGGCATCTCGCCCTCACGTGACAGCGTGCGTGCTGTGGCTACTACTCCTGCTTAAAGCCCCTAGACCTGCTGATGGAGAACGGAGCGGGAGCAGCTCCTAGTAGTAGTAGCAGCAGCCATGTTTCTGTTTCCCCAAGCCGAGCGAATCCGCGTTGCTTTCCATGCCTGTCAAAGGCAAAGCGGCCAGATCAAAGCATTGGATTCGGCTTGCAGGATGAATGGGTGCGAGACCTCTTTCGCTTCGCCTGTCCTGTGCTAGGGCCGGAATGGCACGCCACAGGCTTCATTCTGCTCTGCTCATCTACCTTCTGGTGCATATCTTATTAAGTTCTCTGCCGGGCGTGTGATGTGTAGTGTAGTCCTGATTAAGGAAAAAAGCTAAGTTTGTTAGCGAGCTAATTCGTCTGTAATTGACTGAAGTGTCTTCAAAGGGGTGCCCCTGATGATGGGCATGAGGAGAGACTAGGGAGAGATCATTGAGGCGGGGAGGAGCTTGGCAGCTTGCATGTGCAACTCACAAGACTACTCCCCCCGTCCCATAAAGACTATCGTTTTAGTCTTTTGAGAAACTATGTTTGACTGTCCGTCTTATTCAAAAAATTTATACAAAATACAAAATTAATAAATAATTATTAAAGTGTCTCTAATAATATAACAAATCATAATAAGATAATTGATATTTATACAAAATTTTCAAATAAGACGAATAGTCAAACGTGATGTCTGAAAAGTCTAAAACGACGGTCTTTTTGAGACGGAGTGAGTACAATGGAAAGAAATGCTGGGAGCTGCAATAGCAAGATTGGGTAGTGAGTGGTTCAGGTGCCAATGTAGGCCTCGGTGCCTCCTCCCCTACAGTCTGCTGTGGTGGTGGTTATTCAGTAATCATCACGCTATTGCTAGTGTTCAGGAGTACCTATCATGCATGTATTCATTACTCTCCATCTTTCACTTGTGCTCTCATCCCAGAGGTAGACATGTAGTAGAGATTAGAATCTTGCTACTACCCCATGGCCATGCTGCTGGGCCTTTTTGTCTACCGACTACCTTCTACATCTCCAACCCCAACTACCACCACAAACCTAGTATTACTATTGGAATTCCTTTCTTCTCCTTATCAAAACTAAAACAATTATCATAAAGTTCCTAATAATCATAGTATTTTTGGACCCGTCCCACCTGCATTAGCAGCCAAAACGATCCATGTGTTTTGGAGGCCACAGGCCAAGGGAGGCCCCAAAAGAAAACAACTCTGCTTGGCCTTGGAGGCCAATGATTGAGGCAATTAGAGTTAACCAAAGCATCCATCCATGCCATACCATACTGTACAGTGCAGGGAGGGGACGGGGACAAGAGACCCCATGTGGGGCTGCGGATCTTAGCAAGATGGGAGCAAGGAAAGAGGAGAAGAGTTTGGTAGGAAAGGGCGACCAAGCCAAGCCATGCCGCAACGTGTTGTGGGCGTGCATCCAAGACCCGAACCACCACCGCATGGTTGTCACCGTCACATGGAGGATGAGGACCCAACGATGGCGCCCACCCGAACCACCGCTCGGTTTGGCTTCTTTCTCCCGTGCTCTCCGGGGCATGGAAACCTCTGGTTTTGACCAGGCACTTGTTGGCTCTTCAGATGTACCAACTGGAAGCCTGCTGCAGCTTTACCGCATTCATCCATGGTTTGAGGTTTCTCCTCTTGGCGCCTGGGGCACTGCACTTCTTACAGTGTCTGAAGTCTGAACTTTACAGGATGCTCCTGTAATTGGAAAGATTCTTCTACTGCAGATAAAGAGTAATAATTGTCAGGCAAACTGGTATAGCCTGCCTTGAGATGTATGCATCAATGCATGGGGTATATATGGTGTGTATGGACCATTTGAGCAATTGGAAAGATGGTGACGAAAATAATTTTAAAAAGTATATGACGACAAAAATACTGTTAACGAAAATAATTGGTTGATGTTTTCTCCCATGGTACTGCCAGAGTTCAATCGATTTTCTTTTCTTTTCAAGTACAGCAGAGAGAGTCCAGCTACCTTCCAGTTCTGCAGATATTTTTTTTATTTTTTTTTTGGAATTGTTAACTTCACCCTTCTGTCAACCTGTGAGATGGATAAATCATAAATCTACATCTGGTTAACTGCTTCATGTCATGTACAGACTGAACTGAAGACTGAAAAGCTGCATATACATAGATCAACTGCTTATTTCCTCTTCTGATCTAGACTTTATCCCTTCTTATATATAAAAATAAATATTTGCAAAAATATTGTACATCCTATAATCTACAGGTACAAAAGGTGAAAAAAGGGGCAGCCCGCTACCATTTGAATCCCTCAGCCCCCTGGTGGCATTACTGACGGTCCGCGAAAAACAATATTGGCAGACTACCAGTGATCATGGCGATGACACTGAAGCAGCTGAACTCTCATCGTCGGAGAATCCGGCTCTCAAAGCATGAAGCCGTGGGAACAATTGTGGCATCATTGGGTTAACCGGCACTGGGAAATGGCGCACGGAGCTGGCGATGGTTCGGTCGTTGATCCTGCCGACTTCCTTGCAGACCTGATCAAGAACCGTTAGGAAATCCCTTACGACCATGAAGATCCTGAAAGGGTGAGCCTCCTCCTTTGCGGAATCGCCATGGAAGTACTCGGTGATTTCCTTCACGAGCGACAGTGCCACGCTCTCTTGACACTGAACCCTGATGATCTCGTCGTCTGCCTTCTTCAAGAACTCCTGCATTCTGTCATGGAAGTGCCACGCATCATCCCTTGACTTCAACTCTTCGTTCAATCGCAGTACCTCAGTGATCTTTTCTATTCCTCCAGCAAGTTTGGTAACATAGCTGCTAAGCACGTCGGAATCCATGGCAGCTGCCTTCTTGACATTGCTGAGCTCGTTGGCAAGGCCAGCCACTACCTTGAGGCCTAGCTTCTTGCACTCAAGCTCTTCTCGTAGAGGATTTGCTTGGGTTCTTGGAGTTGTTTGGGTGCTGGCAGACAGATGGGAGCCCTCCGTTCGGATGATCTCCTGTACGACGAAGTGCAGAAGGGTCGTGTGTCCATCAGTGCCTTTTACATCAACCAATTTGAGTAGAGTGTCAAGCTTGAATGCGTGTGCATCCCCACGGTTTGTGCCAACATTCATCCTGTTGCCAGTCTTCAGAACTGCTTCAAGTAGCTTAAGAAATAGTCTGCTGCTTCTTAGCTCATCACAAGCAGCCTGCAAAGAAAAGGAATTAGGTTGAGGAAACATACTGAAAGGCTTAATTTTCTGTTATGTCTATCACATATGCGCATAGCATAGGGAGGCGATGAAATGGTGCTAATGAAATGGCGATGGCAAAGACATAATGCTCACCTCAAGGGTCTCGAACGACTTCTTTAGGTAATTGACCTCTGAATCAAAGTTAGCTATGTAAAGCATTGCATCAACTCTTTTGAAGGCAAAAGGCACATCAAGCACTGCCTTGAGGAACTTCTCAGCTGGATTAAGCTTAACTGGAGAAGTCTCCTCTTTGAATTCTCTGAGTTTAATCTCCTCTTCCTTAGTAGGAGCCATCTTCAGCAAGGTCTCCAGTAATTCCGCTCCAAAGTTCTCCGTGTTACCTGAAGGACGGGCATGGTAAATCGGTCAACACATTAGTGAAGCCCAAACAATGGAAAATTTAGAGCAACTAGTACACTTCAGCAATATAAGTAAAAGAATGATAGTCCAAAAACTCCGAGTTCTGCAATAATACAACAGGCTTGCAGAGATTTCCACAAAATCTCATCATAAACGACTGAAAAATGGAAGTTCTTATTATGAAGCAATTTCTCCAACATTTCTTCACAGGCTCCCTGCAGATATAACTCTCTGTACCTATTCAGCAGACCTGAAGCAACCAGTGATTTTTAGCATAAATGGACCAGCTATTCCAGCAACGACTCTCAACGGCTCTACGCTGGCATTCACTTCAATCACACGAACTTATTAAAAGCCCAACCATACTATACGGACAAGAATGGCTGCAGTCCAGTCACATGCTAATTATGGTCAAACACGACTCACAAAACTCACGAGCAAATATGCGATCGAAGAAACAGTGAACAACAATGTAGCATGTATGCAGCGAATCAAAATAGCTGAATTCTAGGAAGTAGTGTCAGCGAGGATCTTGTTCACCTTCACAGAGCGCGTCGCAGACCTCTTCCTTGGTCACATTCAGTGCGCGCAGCAAGATGGCAATGTTCTGCGCCTTCTTCGGATCTAGCACCTTGTTCTCGGCCTTGGGTGTCGGCAGCACCGGCCTCCTCGTCGCCTCCTTCGCCGGGGCATTGGCTGGATTGCAAATGAACAGCGTCTCGATCATCTCCTCGTTCACCCTGCAAGAATTCGAATTCGGTGAAACCTCTCAAGACACCGACCACGGACAACTGAGACATCTGAAAAAAAGATGGGAAATTTCGCAGAAGTTCTCACTGGAATGAACTGGACTTGAGCTGATCCCACACCATGACGCGGTCGGAACTGGCCCGGACCTTGTCCCAGTGCAGCGGCTTCAGCTTCGGCCGTGGCGTCGTGTCCTCGGACTTGTCGCCTTGGTCAGAGCTCTCCGGCAGCCGGCTCGGGAACGCGTCGGTGGGTTCAGGGACGCTCCTGAAGTTTGCAGCTTGAGGCGGCGGCGACAGTGCCGGCGAACGGGTTTCTTTGGACGTGTCGGGCTTCCGGACACGGCTTTCCCAGTAGCCCACCGGCGGCGGCGGTGGCGGAGGAGGAGGTGGCGGCGGCGGCCCTGCAGCCGCAGGTGGCGGTGGCGGGTGTGTGCTTGTCGGTAGGGATGGTGGCTGGGCGAATGGGTTCCTTTCGTTGGTGTCGGTGCTGGATCTGAGAGCTGGTTTGTCGTTTAGTGGAGAGCACGGTGGCGATGGGGACGGTGGTTTCCGGCGAGGAGGTGGCGGTGGTGGCAGTGTCGGTGCGAAGGGAGGAGGCGGGGGCGGGGTCGGAGGAACCGGCGGGAGGACGACGACGCGCGCGCTCTCCGATCTCGACTTGACGGAGCGGCGGCCGGACTCGCCTGGGCTGGAGAAGGCGGGCGGCGAGGCGGGCGCCGGCGACAGCGTCGCCCCCGGCGAAGATGGGTACGACGGCGTGCTCAGGACCGACCCAGGCGACGGAGTCCTGGAGCGGTCCCGCGCTTCGAGGGCCGCCTGCACTGCCGCCGCCAGAGTCCTGCGCGAGCTGGAGGAGGTCTTCGTCGATGAGCCCCGCGGCGAGTAGAATTCTTCTTCTCCGGACGACGGGGAGGCCCCGCCGGGGCTCCTCGACGGCGCTGGCGCGCACTGCCGGGCCAGCGGCGGAAGCGGGCGGAGCTCGGGCGATCCGCCCGAGCTCCGGGACTCCTCGTCGCCGGACGACGTCGTGTCGCTGCTCCTCTCGTCCGCTCTGCTCGCCAGTGTCCCCACGTAGAGGAACTCGGCAGAGGTAGCCGGCGCCGGCGCCGGCGCGGCACTGCCGCCGCCGCGGCCGCTGCCACCGAACTCGTCGCGCGCGAAGAGGCTCGTCCTTTCCGGGTGCAAGAACTTGGCGTCCCCGCCACCGACACACCCGCCTCCGGCGCCGCGCGCCGCATTGCTCCGGCGGTGCGAGAAGAAGAAGGCGATGGACAGCCCGAGCACGGTCACCGTGAGCAGCGGCAGCAGTATGGCCGGGACGAGCTTGGAGGACTTCTTGGACCCGTGCGAGCTGCCGGCCGGAGGCGTGGCGGCGCCGCTGGAGCCGGTGTTGGGGAGCACCAGAGCAGGGTACGTCGGCTGGTTCTGCCCCGTCGGCATCGGAGGCGGCGGCGTCGTCACCGGCATCGCGGGAAAGAACGGCGGCGGCGCCGACGGCTGCCCGGGCTGATCCGGCACGAAGAAGGGCTGGTGGAGCTGCCTCCTCGCGGTGGCCGGAGCGTTGTCGGGGCCGTTGCCTCCATCGACGCAGCAAGTGGTGGCCAGCAAGATGGGTAACAGCAGCTGCAAGAATTGCCGAGGAGATGGCATTGCGATGGAAGAAGAAGAAGGAGAAGCAAGCAAGCAAGCAACAGCAAAAGCTGCGCGTGTATGGTGTGGTGTGTGTGATCGACAGATCTTGGAGGAGAGAGAGGGGGAGGTGAGGTGTTGTAGTGGATACAGCTTACATGGAGGTGGAGTATTTCGGATTTCTCCACGACCTCTTTCTCTCTGCCTCTCCTCCTCGTATTCTACCCTTCTTGGTGTGCGCCTTTTATTTGGCTTTTGATTAGTAGATTATTTTTTGTGCGTTTAGGGCAAAAGGCATGTGGGGTTGGCCACTAGTGCTGGTTTAGTTTTCGTGAACTGTGTCGTCGTAACAACGGTGGTGGTTGAAGCTTGCCTGGTACGTCGTCATTCCTTGGCCATTCTTCTCGGCTGCTCACATAAACAAATGGAAGGTCGTTGCAGAAGGTTGCAAGAGAGCAAAGAGGAAGTGTGCAAGAACAAGCACGAGCACGAGTAGAATAGTATTGGGACACTAGGTTTTCTGCATTTGCTATTCGAGTTTTTTTTTGTGAAAAAGTGGGGGGGGGGGGGGGGGGGGGGGGGGCACCATATAGATCTTGTTCATTTTCTATGGAGTTCTTAAACGTCAGGCTACAAAATCAGCCCGACATGTTTTTTCTTTAAAACTCGAAGCACACTCATAAAATGAAGCCCTCTTTTGGTTTATTGTGTGCATATGAAGGAACGATAATCTCACCTTTCTCGGTCAGGATGAAGGGTCAAATGTGGAGAATAATAAACGGCACAGGACCAACGGCAACGCCTTAAGATGTAGTGATCGATATTATTCTCTCTTCTATCACAAGTAAGTGACACTTTGAGATTGGCCTTGGCCAATAGCTTGAAACTTTGAATACAAAACACTTTTTTTTTTTTTTTGCAAATTACACAGCACAAGCTAAATACGCTCATAACGCATGCACACTTAACACATACGCTATATATGAGCACCCTCGGAAGATTGCGCTGGTAGATCATGAGATTGAGGAAGTCACCATAGACGTCTCACTGTCGACGGAAGCATCATCTATCACTGAAAGCACAACGCTGTTAATTCCTGAATTAAATTCAGGAAACTATGAGTAACCGTATCAAGTTGAGGACTTAAACCCGCATGGGCAACTTGAGTTTGAGTGTTTGGAAGTGATACAACCAAATTTGTCCTGAACCTAAATATTTCTCATATATATGAAGTTTGAATGAAAGTGATGCGGAGTAAATCTATCTTGAAACATAGTTTCATGAAAGTTTCACTTTTTTCATATCTTATTGATGCATTTTTTCCTATGAAACAAGGCTAGGAAAAAGCCAAAGGCAGGCTAAAATGAATTTCTCCCATCTATGGCAATAATAGGAAATAAGATGATGATCAGGGTGGATTGTTGGATATATGCTTCCATAAAAAAAAGTTGTTTTTTTTTTACTTTTAGATCTATCAAGGTAACATTAAGTTGTTTTGAACCTTCCTAACAACTAAATTTTTTATGTATATTTACATTGTTCTTTTGATTATTTTTACACCGTCTTATTATTATATTTACAATTTTTTTAGTGTAATTTATTGGATATAGTGGTGTAATCTAGATATATTTCTATGGATTGCACATTTCAAAGAAATATGTGCCATTTTTTTAGAAAAAAAAAATTAAATTAATATGGATTGCAAATACTACAGTGATAGTGCCAAATTATTCAAAAGTTATTCACAAAATTTAGAAAACAAATTCATATTGATCACAAACTGCATAGGTTTTTTTTTCACTCGGATGGCTTTGGTGCGGGCGTTGTCTTCTCGCACGGCGGGGGCAAGGGACGGGGGGGTAGCGGGAAATCACAAGTGTTGGTTTTTATGAGTTAGTTAGCACAACCTTGCTTGGATCTTGAGTTAGCGATTTATTATCAATGTTTATTACAGATAGACATGACTTGTTCTTCTGGGGAAAAAAATGAAGCAACACCAACTGTGGGTGAGCTAGAGCTGCCTGCTGTCGCCATGTCGGAGCGAGACGAGCGTCATTCACTCCAAACATTCGTTTGTTACAGATCTTTGACGCGCATGTTTGGCCAACCCTCCGAGATGATTAATGGATTGCTAATACTTAGGCTCTGTTTAGATCCAGTGCAAATTGCAACTGCAACTAGTCACATCAACGTTGCGGCACATGCATGGAGCATTAAATGTAGACGAAATGTTTGCATGTTTGTACTTTTTGCATGTGCATCACGAGACGAATCTTTTAAGCCTACTTGGGCCATGATTGGACAAAAGTTGTCAAATACAAACGAACGTGCTACAGTGCAGAATTGCAACTGCAACTGGGATCTAAACGGAGCCTTAATCAGACTGGTTGCTTGTTGTCGAAATTCGAAAGCGAAAACCTTTGATACAAGTAGTATGGCTAGCAAGAGCCATATATGGACGACCATGGTGAATGAACCACTCCACATTCACGACGAAGCCGACGAGTTTGACTGCGCGCGGCCCTGAGCCCGTGAGTGATAAGACCATACGCAAGCAAGCAAACAAGCATGCTTCGCTGATCTCTCTGCGTCTGCCGCTGCCGGTCTGCGTCAGGTCATATGCACGCGCGCATGTCTGTTCGTCATTGTTTGTTTGTTGGTTGTGAGGCCTAAACTTCGTGTCCTATCACATCAGATATTTAGATGTATCCATAAAGTGTTAAATATAGGCTAAAAATAACTAAGTATACATGTTACGATTATTAAACATCTTATTTAACACCTCAGGTGATATCTAAATAGTTTCACTCGGTGTCTCCTTTTTTTTTTGCCCTTGGGACACCCACGCACGTGTGACGTGTGTGGCACCTACGACCGACGCGTACGCGCGCGTGGCATCGGCGCATCGCGTTTGTGGCGCCTACACGCGAGCGGGCACCGCGCGCCACTGCTGGCCTGCGGATATACTCCTATATCCTTTATCCTCGGCGAACGTCTGGACGATGCATGCAGCAGAGGCAGAGCGCGAGGCGGTGCGGTGCGGTGCGGCGGTTTCTTGGCAGCGTCGGCGGCACGCGCGCGCGCATGGTTTGCACGATGCCGCCCGCGGTGCGGCGCCTCTGCTCCAGGCGCGGTTCCGATCGAGTTCCCACGGCGTCCAGCGCGCCCAAGCCAACGTGGGGCGCGACGCGCGTGAGGGGGCGACGCCGACAAGTGCCGGTGGGCGGCCGAGCCGCTAGCTTTTTTGCCACGGCCACGGCCGGCGCGCGGGGTGCTGTGTCCTGTGTAGCGTCTGGCGTCACTGACGTGTGGTGGCCTTGGTGGGAGAGGGCGGTGGCCGCGATGGAGTACTGCTTTACCTACTCCCTCACATCACATGCCTCGCGAGTCGCGAGCTCGTCACTCCCAGCCAGGTGTCCTCGTTTCTATACTTTCTAGAGTACGTGCGGAGAAGGGAGAAGGGCCAGGCTCGTTTCCCAGACTGCCAGTTACTGTATCCATGCTGACCGAGACTGACACACTGGACTGCCTGGTGCTATACGCCACCAATATGGGCCAGGCAGCCATTCTCCTCGTGCTCGTGAGTTACTATCACTGTGCACCGCCGACGATCACACAGTTTGCTCCAGGCGATCTTCCCGTCGCCTCTTTCAGCTAGCCTGCTGCAGGCCGGGCCCAGGGATAGTAGGCCCTCCGTCGACCGATGGATACGTACTGTACGTACTGAAGTGTGCCTCCGGGGCTGCGAGCGTATAAAATACTGTACTCCTAAGTGGTCAGTGGTCACGTACGTACCTACTCCTCGCGCGTCGCGTCTACGTGGTCCTCTCGATCGTCTGTGGTGGACGCTATACTATACCCCCGAGCGATCGAGTGGAGCGTAGCACGGAATCAAAGGATCTCCAGTGCTCTACCCTCTAAAATACTGTAGCTCCAGGCAAAACTGAGCAAGCAGTAGCAGTAAGTTGCTAGGTGTCCCACAAATGCATCACTACTCGTATAGCAAGCTGCAAGCACCCTGCTTTTTTTTCTTCGAAAAAAAAAATGAACCGTACGTGCGAATTATCGCGCACGGCCGCCGGTAGTGTCGTACTGTTGTCGTGAGCAGACAGTATCCGAGCATAGCGCACGTCAAGCCGTAGCCATCGGTAGTATTATTTCGTAGTACTAGTAGTAACAGTACTCCCTCCGTCACAAAATAAGGCCCTATTTAGTTACACTTCAAAATTCCAAAATTCTCATTACATCGAATATTGCGGCACATATATGGAGCATTAAATATAGATAAATTTTTCGCACGGGTGTACAGTTTGCATGTAAATCACGAGACGAATCTTTTAAACCTATTTAGGCCATGATTGAACACTTATTGCAAAAGATTCATTTTCCAAATTGCAAATTGCAACTGCATCTAAACGGGGCCTAACTGTCTTTTTAGGATTTTGACTATCTTCTTTTAATCATTCGTCTTATTCAAAAATTTTATGAAAAAATTAATTATTTTATTATGAAATGATTCATTATTACAAGTACTTTAATCTTGATTTGCTTATTTTTAAATTTTAATAAATTTTTGAATAAGACAAATGATCAAACGTCGATTTCAAAAAGTTAAAAACAACACTTAGACGGAGAGAAGGCCAGGCAGGTGGAGTAGTACGCTATGCAGCGTCGAGCTCATTGGCGGGACGAGACGAGTAAAGTAGCTGCTCAACAACTACTACAACCCTATTAATTAGTGATTAACAACAACGGGCTTTACTCCTTCGTTTCTAAATATCTCTATCATTTTCACTTCTCGAATTAGTATCATTAGATACATCTTTGATTTATTTTTTTTAATAAATTTATTTAGAGATATAAATATTGCATATAGTTTTTTACAAATCTAATCAAACTAATAGATACATAAACCGTGACGATCAACATTAAGCCACTGTGGGAGTACAGCACACCGCTACACTAGTAGCAGACAGTAGTAGTCTAACTCTTTTTTAAACAATGGAACAAAGTTCCAGCCTCTATCGTAGTAGTAGTCTAACTCTGTGACGACGTTCCCCTACTTTAGAAAACCTACACATTATTTATTATAGATATATAGGAGTACTGTAGTACAATAAATCACTAATACTGTAGCAGTACTTGCGTGATTTGGGACGGCGTCGATCGTCCGTGGCTCACCGTCCGCTCGATGTCGATCGCGTCGAACGAGCCATCGATCGGCTGACCAAGACGAGAGCTGATCTTATGCAGCAGCGCCACCAGCTCTCCGATCTGTCTCTGCCATTCAATATCGACCTGCTGGCGCCTGCGCGCGTGCGAATCGTCGTCTCGACACCCTGACGTACCCTTCTCGTGATGCGGTTGATCAGGGCGACATCCATGGTGGTAGAAGTCATCACCACGACTTGACTAACAGGGAGGGTGATGATGATGTCCTCTAAACCTTTGTTGGGTGCTTAGAAAAGAAATAAGGTGGCAAAATAGGTTACAATCACCAATATGCTTCGTTTCTATGGAGGGGAAGGGGAAGAAGGTTGGGGAATGGTTGGGACAGCCATGGGAGAGATGGAGAGGCTGCAAGGGTTTCTCTCTCCTCTGTTCTTGACGTGGGAATGAGAGGGGGAGGCATGAGGGGGCTGTAGGGGGAGGTGTATGTGAAGTGGAAAGGGTGAGAGACTAAGAGGTTGGGAGGCAAAAGGAAACCAAGGGCAATGTATGCACACGCATTTACGCAGCCGCCGCCGCAAAACACGTACTGGTGCGCGTGCCTGCGATGACTGATGACTCTCCTTAAGCTGTGTCCTGTCCACTAAACGAGGCAGTTTAGGAGTTGCTAGGTGTTAGGACTAAGGAGAAATGGAAAATATATGGTGAACGATGCCGATGATGATAATGTTACCTATCGTCCTAGTCCTACACTAGACCAGACCGCTACGGCTCGTTCTTGTTGCGTCAGGCATTTTCTTTCTGTTGTTGTTGTTGTTGCAGCTGCTTTGTTACTAAAACACTTTGAGGAGGACTGTAACGACCGTTGGAGCTTTGCCGTAAGCCGCCTTTCTCGGTGACATGTGGGGCCAGAAATAATGCAGTGTGGTAAAAACTAAAAACTCTCCTGCTGCTTCCACGGTGCTTTCTGAGCAGGCGCTTTTATTTTCTACCCGTTTGATCTGCCCGTTGCGATGCAGTAAACAAACAGCAGAGGCACCGTGAGCCTGCGTGTCCCCCAAGGACGTTCAGCGAACGTTCCATCTCCCGTTGAGCATACTAGTGCCTGCCTGGAAGCGATCACTGACGGGGATAGTGCAGCAGTATCTTTTGTTTTTGTCCGAGCTTTTTGGCCTTGACGTCATTAGCAGATCCATGAGATCAGTGGGTTTGCAGATTAACTAATCGATCGCGCCTACCACCTTGAGATTGGTAAACTACTAGCGTAACAGTCTGTGGGTGTGGGGACAGTGTCAGACGACGAGGACCGCATCGGGGTAAACGTGGACGGATGCCGTGCCCAGCTCGGCAGCATTAGGCGTGCTCCACGTGGTGTCTCTGAGACCGACAGGCCGTGTCCCGTGACCGTCCACAACCATTTTACGAAATATTTGCTTGCTTTATTTCATTGATGCATTTCTCTATCCACCGCGTGGGCGAAGCTTGGGAACTGTATGTGATCGCCACCCTCTCGTAGAGCTTTACTGTGTCACTTGTCCCCGTATTTTCATGACGAATAGAAAACTACACAAATCCTCGATTTGCCCGTGATCCAAAGGGCAAATATCGACAGTGCATGCAATGTCGGTACCGCCCCAGCTTCATTGATTCAACCACATCCAACCAACAATCCACCCATCCGTCAACAGTCGACAGTGGATAGATACGGTAGAAGGAGGAGCAGGCTGCGGTGTGGTGTACTGGTGTGTCACCACTTCCATCTCCCAGCGCGTGCATGGTCACCGGCACCGCACCGACGTGTGTCCCACTGTGACCGTATCGCTGGTGGGTTTCGGTGCTAATGCCCCTCAAAACAATGGAAACAATTTGCCTGACCTCAAGACCGAGGCAGTGGCATCCCATAGATTTCTGTGAGCTCTTCTTTTACTGTACGCTGGTCTGCTGCAGCCTTCGGAAGCGCAGGAGCGCTCGTTGTGAAATATATTTTTATAATATATTAATTTAGAGCTATAAATATTAATATTATCGTTAAAAAATTGATCAAAATATGAATTATTTTATCTGAGACGTAACTTATCGTTATACTTTTTTTTTTACAGAGGAAGTACCTCAATGCAACGCGAGCCGACTTGCCTAGGCCTGGGCATTCGGGTTACCCGAAAAATTCAGGTCGGGTAATTCGGGTATTTAGGAATTCGGGTTTCAGACACTGCTATCCGATTTTAGTCTAAAAAAGCACTACCTGAAATTTCAGGGTACCGATAATTCGGGTTCGGGTTCGGGTTTTTCCCGATTTACCCGAAACTCATAAACCAGGCATTTTTGGAGAATTCTAATCACATTTTATAATAAACAACAATAGTCATACAAATCATATCATGTCTTTATATCAATTAACAGCAAAACAACTATTAAGTTAGCATAAAATTACATTGATGCATAATAAATAATATATTTATGTTATACTAAACCAATTCATATCTTCATATTTGATATATTTCGGGTAATTTGGGTAGTTTGGGTACCGGGGAGCATTACCCGAATTACCCAAACTAAATTCGGGTTTTTACAATTACTATCTGAAATTGTGATCGGGTATTTCGGGTTTGGGTACTTTGGGTCCGGGTTCGGATAATTCGGGTTCGGAAATTGAATATCACGTATTTTGCCCACCCTTAGCTTGCCTGCTGGTATACTACTGTTCTGCATTGGCTAATGGGTTGCTTTGTCTGTCTGTTTTCTAGATCCCGACGAGGCGAGTGCAGGACTCCGGCTCATTTCTGACTCTGGCCCGTTGCGTGCGTTGTCTCGTCGCCTCGTCGGGATCTGGAAAACAGACAGACAAAGCAACCCAATAGCCAATGCAGAACAATAGTATACCAACGAGCAAGTCGGCTCGCGTTGCGTTGAGGTACTTCCTCTGTAAAAAAAAGTATAACGATAAGTTACATCTCAGATAAAATAATTCATGTTTTGATCAATTTTTTAACGATAGTATTAATATTTATAGCTCCAAATTAATATATTATAAAAATACATTTCACAATTAATCTAATGACGTTTATTTGACATTATAAATATTTATAATTTTTTATCTATAACTAATCAAAGTTAATATACTGAAACATACTACTATGCTAAAATTGCATGTTTTTTTAGCGACGAAGGGAGTATTTCTACAATATATACAGTGCACCGACTTAGCACCGATAACAGCAGCTTCTACGACTACGGCCTCCGTTATGACTTGATCAAAATAAAGTAGTAATTCTAGTCTGTCAAAACTAAAATAATATTATCTAGATCCAGTTTATATAAAATAGAGATTTGTTAAATTTCATGTGTCCAAATTTTAGTCTTCTTTCGGTTGATAGTATTTTTGCAGTTTTTTTGGCCAACGACTATTGCATATATTATATACTAAAATTGCTGTTTCAGATTGATGCAATTTCTGTTGACAAAATCTGTAATATTTAGTTTTGAGAATTAAAAAACTCTTAGATAAACCAGAAACTTGACAAAATCTGTTGGCACAAAGACAATTTAATAATTTACAATTATTTCTATAGCCAGATAATTTATTTAATATGATTGTGCACTTCTATATTTCATATAGTACATGCATGATTTTGTTCGATTGTATAAAAAGGGGAGTGCCTGGTTATTTATGGACAGATTTGTCAAATCTGTTATTTAAAAAAAATGTGACCCAATAGACACTTGTATCACAAATCTAAAAACACAATCATACAAATAGAAATTTAACATATTTAGTACCCCAAAAAATTGTCAACATATAAATAGCAAAAGTCATAAAAAAATTATAATTTATTCATGTGAGTTGTCATTTTAATAATTATACTAGTTGGTTTTCTGTTGCCTAAAAACTAAGTTACCTAAATTATATGGATTCACTTAGCATTATTCTTGAATTGCACGAGGGATTTGTTTTTTTTCTTGTACTTTCTGTCTGCATGGAGTACTAAATGAAGTAGCAGTTGTTACATGTTTGTACTTTTTACCTGACTAGGTCGAGATAAATTTTTTGAGTCTACTTGGTCTATGATTAGACAAAAGTTGTCAAATACAAACAAAAGTGGTATAGTACAATTTTCACCTCCCTTTTCACCGGTTACAAGGGATTATTATATGGCAGGACTTTGTATGCCAGCTTTTGCAGACCCAGGCTTTTGTTCGGGCCTCGTATTCTTTGCTGACCACACAGAATATTCGGGCCGAGTCCCTTTCCGATTTCCGTAGTGGTGGTCTGGTGGATGAGTCATCATCGTCAGAGCACGTGTGACCTACGACGCGTCGTCTGAGAAGTGAGCAAGCGTAGCGGCGATCGACCCGGGGACTGATCGGCCTGCATCTGCATTGCATGTCGTGTCGACCGGAACGGAGCGGGAGGTCCACCGTCCACGGTCCCTTCTTCCCTTCCAACGGCAGCGCGCAGCGACATGCATGTGGGCACAGAAAACGGTGTACTACTCCTAATCCCTTGTCCAGGTGCACCCACACTGCCTGAAACGAATGCATTTATCTTCATGCGTGGTTCATGTAATCGTGCTAGCTACCACGTCGGCTGCTGCTCAGTAGTCAGCGCTCACCGCTGGAGCAGTAGAGCTACACTACAAGGAAGGGGAGGCGATCGACGACGGAAAACTCCATTTTGCCTGAGCTCATTTCCGTACCAATGAATGGATATCCTTTGCTGACGAGGCGCGCGTCCACACTGCTGGTCTACCGCTGCTTGCATCGGGGAAATTTTAAGCCGGTGGTCGGGTGGTGGATGGAAGTTTTTGTCTGGTTCACTTGACGTCATCTATTCTCCGGCCCTGGTGTATCGATCAGTCATCAGTGGGTGGTGGGGACGATTAACTAACTACTTGTGGGGACTCGGGAGCAAATTAAACCTATGCACTTCTGCAGTAACTAGTCTACTATGCAGACAGTAAACTGAACTGCTGCCGCCTGCGCTGCAGCTGGTAAACGAAATGGAGCGTGGGAATTGAAGGGGCGATATGCCATACGTTACGTGGGCGGCACAGTTCCATACAAAGACTCCGTGGCTCTGTACGTGCCATGGAGCAAGGAGTATGCTGCTGTGTGTGCAGATCTCAGTGTCCTCCCCATGCTACGGTACGTGTACGTATCTTGAAGTCGATCAGTTTCCTAACAAGGAGTTTGACGTATGATGTGTGCGCGGTACCATCTCCCTTGAGGTTGACGAGACTTCGTAGTCCAGCCGTACTCGTGTTTTGCTTGATTTTCATCCGGCAGCACGTACGTATCAGTGCTGTAGCAGGTTGAATCTCGAATCACCATATCCTACTCGTACCGGCAGGCATGCATATGTCACGCTGAAAAGACTCTGTGGAAGCCCCAACTCCGACCCATCGCGTTCGCGCCCTCGCCACGGCACTCGGTTGTTGTTGCCTCTCACTCGCAAAATAATTCCATGATGACCCGCCCCGGTCCGGTTCCCACGCCCACGGTGTGTCCGCCCGTGCGTGGCGCCCCCGCTGTGGAAGTGGAAACTTTGACTTCTCGTCCTGTCGCGGAGATTTGCGCAGCACACGACACATTCACCAAAAATAGTGCCCAACATATTAGGCAAATTAGTCGCAAAAAAAAAAACATATTAGGCAAATTCGTGTCGTGGTATAGGTTGTAATACATTCATCGAAATAGTGCCCAACATATTAGGTAAATTCATGTCGTTATAAATAGGGTGGTAATATGTTCACGAAAAATGTGCCTAACATATTAGGAAAATTCCTTTCGTGATAGGTGGTAATTGGCCTATGTATATGGTGCTATAAATAAGAGGGGGCTCACCTGAAATGAGTAACCATCGTACATCAAACCAAAAACTGATCCACTAAACACTAGAGGGCCTCGGAAGCACGTTTTATCCATGTGTAGGTGTTGCTGCTGCTACAGATCTACTGTGTGTCTTCGTCAACTAGGAGCATTAAGCCGAACCTGATGAAGATCATGATTGTACTTTATCTACACCAACGTCTACTTCACCTTGGCCAGTCTCAATGAAAGTTTTATGGCATTATATAAGCTGAAGTGGCATGAAATAGATGAAGAGAGAAGATAAAAGTTTCATAGGATGCGACTCATATTTCAACACCCTGAATCTTAGAAACTAGGAAATGAAACTGCTCGTTGAGACTGTCTTCATCTCATCTCATGACTTATATGGTCTCACAAAGCCTTTGGCGAGACACGTCACATCTAACCCAAGAACCCCGCATTATATCTAACTAGTGATCATGTATTAAGTCCTAGAGCAATGCGAGGGAGGAGAGGACCGAGTATCTGACTCCACCTCTCGTTGCGTGCATCGTCAACTATGGTACGTCTCGGCGACTGAGGAAGCTCCAATCAGCGAGACGAAGAAAGCAAGATGTCTCTGAGCAGCCCCAATGCGATAGTACAGTAGCAGCAGCGACTGAACTGTCACGGTAGGAGTAGGAGCAGGCACCCCATGAACCATCCATTATTCAGCACCGTAATCAATGAGGACTCAAATACCGATGGAACGGAATGGAGAGTGCTATGCCGGCCTCTGGCGCACGCTGACAGCAGAATCTGTCTCAGAACCTTTCCGTGCCAGCCTTTTACTACATGCAGACCCAGCCTCTGCTGTCTGTTCTGGCCCCACAAAAGACTGCTTTTCGCCGTAGTGGATGGCAGTGACGTCGACCGCCAAACCGAAACCCAGCTCCGGTCTCCTTTCTCCTCTCTCCTCCAGCCTGCAACTCCACTCCCCTCCTTGCTTCGTAAGCACACACAAAAAGAGTAGTAGTAGTAGTAGTTGTTGTTGCAGGAACACAATGCAGGTGGCTGCTGCAGCGTATAGATATGATGGCAGGTCCGTTTGTTTCATTCATTCAGTCAGTCAGTTAACCGCTGCCGATTAAATATAAGTTTATCTGCTAGTGCCCATGCATCCACGCCTCCTGCTGTTTGTTTCCGAGTCGTTTTCATCATCAGGGAAGAAATGAAAACGCCGTGCAGATAGCCCATCGCACATCACTTTTTGCGCTGCCTGCCTGGATGGCTGGCCCCCGAGATCGAGCGACGAGCATGACAGAAAGCAGGGCAAATGGGCATGTCAGCTTGGAAGCGCTCGCTGGGGACTGGGAATGTTGGGGCGGAGAAGCTCGCTTTTGTTTTGACGGCATCAGATCATGTCATCGTCATGCACAGCGATTTGCCAAACATTAGCAAAGCGGCAGGCACTTTTGGCTACATTTCCATGCTTGATGGACCGTGATGAGTGATCTCTGCCACCAAACAAACAAGTTAGTTTCGGTTAAATGGAAAAAGAAATGGGGCTTAATTAAGCCGCTAATCTCTGACCAATATAATACTGCAGTTGTTGATCTTGGATCGAGATATTTTGGAAGGCGACCGCCAGAAGAAGAGCTTGTTGGCTGCTCCACAGCTGGGGCCTCAGCTTCACTCGCCCTTGACCCTTGTCCATCTGCTTCGGAGCTTGGGCTAATGCTTTCTAATCATTTTGAGAAGCCGCCACGAGCCATGTCCAAGAACGCATGATTGGGGAATTGATGAAGATGAGGCGAGACGAGTAGTAGCAGACAGCAGCTAGCAGCTACCCCGGCAACAAGGCGGTACAGGCAGCACATGGCATGCGAGCATTATGCGCCGAATAGAAAACAGGGTACACGCGCCAGCCTCACAAACTCCGCTTTTCCGCATCGAATCATATACGTCCTTCAAGTACAAGAGTACGTACGTTCTTGCGAATAACAAGATTAAATTAAAGGACGGCGGGCATCGAGATTCGTTGCGATTACAAAAATGGGACGACGCCTTTTTCCCCATCTTCACTGCAAAACGCAATCGGTTGCTTATGAATGTTGAGAGATCGTCAGGAGTGACCGGGCACACAAGCATGAGGTTCTAGAGCAAGTCACAAAAAAAAGACGTTCTAGAGCCGACCAAATCTGCAGATGTATAAAAAAACATACTGTTACCCTTATGACATTATATGGGCAACACCATTAAAAGTGATTCAGCCCACAAGATAAAATGTGTGACATACGGCATGGACCGCACGGTTATAAGTCGATCCTATAGTACCAAATAGAATACTTTATTTATAATCTTATCCCTATGGAGAATATAAGGAGGAATAGAGTCCTCTAGTCAACATATGCCGTAGTCCAACCTGCCGATGATGTTCCGTCGATATGTTACTACCTGTAATTCACGAACAGAAGAACCACCGACACCGGATGGAATGTGCGAGGCCAGTCAGTTTCAGACATGATTTTTTTTTTTCGACAATGGTTTGAGACATGATTGAGAGCCGCATTTGCCAATACCTGGTCCTGGTGCAGGCTTGTCACTCGACTGTAGTCCACAGAACAGCAAAGGCACCAGTAGCATTTTTCTCCTACAGTCGTCAGATCCGGGGGTGGCAGGAAGGAACAGCTGCACGAGGAACCACAGTGCGCCGCACCGTCCGATAGATAGATAAGACGCGAGCTATTTTTAGGGTGACACACAACCGTGCACCACAGAAAATGGTGTCGACGACGGCAGCCGTGATAAGATGATCCGAAAACGGCACTGTAGTCGCAGAATAATTCCGGCACCGACTTCCTCTGCGCGCCGTGGTCGTGGTGGTCGCTTTCCTGCCCTTCTTTTGTCGAGCCATCGCCGTCCAACGTGACATGATCTCTCGTTACTTTTTATGCTAACCTTTTGCTCGTTTCTTATTTTTCAGGGTTTGGGCAATCGTCTGGCTCTAATCAAAATAAATTACTAGACCGCTACCTGCCACTTTCATTGCGACAGGTACAGATCCGATGTCGCTTTATGATGCCCCTCTTCATTCTGGCTTCCTCATCAAATGAACATCGACGTCGCAAAAATCATGGCCCAATTCAATTTACCCAAGGCCAGATCCAACATGGAGAATGGTGCACAAGAAAGGTCACTTGAAAAATAATTGAGCTAAAACTATCAATCCTGACATAATCAACAGGTACATCATCATCATCATCATCATCATCTCGGGTTGTTGACGTATACAATTCCTACGGGCTTTAGCCAAAGCGAAGACAACAATTTAGGGGAGCCGAAGCTATCAGATTACATGGCAGGCTTTACAAGTGTCACTAAATCATATATACATTGAATAACCTGACGGTACAACATGACAACCATCCTACTCAGACCCTAGCAACGACGGATCAGCGCGGGAGATGCTACAGAGGGTGGGAATAACTTAACAACATACAAAAAAAATGGATTTGTTGGAGGGGGGGTAAAAGGGCGCGGTGGGGGCATCTGCAGTGTTGTTGGTCGGTGTGATGGATACAATGGTAAGAAGTATGTATTGCGCCAGGGTAAGCTGACTTCGGTGATCTAGAATTCTGACATCAGCAGCTTTGGACCTGGCTTTATGTTCACAAGGTCGAAGGGGTTTGGTTGATCCACGCTGATGTAGTCCTTTGTCGTCAGCACCTGTGGATGAATCAGGGAGCAAATTAGTGCTAATAAGGGAGGCTCAGCACTAAATCACTAAACCAAGGGAGGAATTGGCATACCAAGGTCTCAAAGAACATTCTTGATGCTTCCTTCCGTGTCTTCCCACGCACCAGATGGTCAATGGCAACACTCTTCCTCCCCAGACCAGATTCTTCGTCGAATAAAGTCTTGAGATATCTTGCAACTCCCCTGAACAGACGTGCAGAGACCATAAGAGTGTTGAGCAAGGGCACTGCACATTTTGAACCCCAAATAAATGGAATACCGCATAGCTCTGTACCTGGTGCGAGAAGACCAACCACTGTTGTCAAGAGACTGAAATTCACTAGGATTTGGCTCATCATCATTGGCGTCGTCAAAGTCCCCATCATCATCATAGTTCAGAAAATCTGGAACAACACAAGGTCAGACAGTGACAGAAGCTTGTACTAGGTCTGTCACAGCACAGAACCAACAAAGACTAGCACAGCAGAATGGATAAACTACCTGTATCAACGCCATGAATTGCACTCCCAAAATCCTGTAAACCAAACAGGGCACCAATTATTATATGGCCTTGATGTAAGTGAACAAAACAGTGTTACTAATTCTACAGCAAGTATTGGAACAAGAAGGGCAGGAAAAGCATGCTGTGGCAAGCAATTAATTCTTATAGCACTTGCAAGTTTTGAATATGCGTAAGCGGACTCACATTGCATTCCTTCAGTTCATAGTCATTCACCATGTCCATATCCATAAGAGAACCCATGTTGTTGTCTTGGAAGCCAGAATTATCTCCCATAGCAGACACAACATTTTCATCCTCCGTTGATCGAGGAAAACCAGAGGCATCTTGATTATATCCCACCGCGTTTTCATCATCCGTTGGTCGAGGAAAACCAGAGGCGTCTTGACTATATCCCACCGCGTTTTCATCATCCATTGGTCCAGGAAAACCAGAGGCATCTTGACTATATTCCACTCCAGTAATCTCAGAAGCAGGTACCTCATTACTCTCAAAAATATTAGCATTGTTATGAACAAGATGATTGAACTCCCCTGTCATGTCGTGCGCTGTGTGAGCACAAGCTTGGCCAGAGTTATCTAGAACCACATCTTCACTAGAAACGTTTGCATCAGTACTCCTCTGCAAATCAGATGGGACATCTTGAAGACGGTCACTATACAGTGTATCTACTTGAGCATGCTCTCTGTCAGCAAGTGTCACTTCTTTCTCATTATTAATAAAAGGTTCCCTCCCCCCTTCAAACAAAGTGCCGATAACAAAATCATTAGATGCACCATTAGCCTGGTTGTTAGGAGTGATTTGTAAACCAAAAGCAGCTGTAGCGCCATATGCATCATTTGCACCTGACAGCATGGCATCTGATTGAATCCCATCTGGTATGTGAAGTTGGTCATCAATAGTAGCAGCACCAAACCCAGCAATATTGCTCTCTTCTGGAATTGTTTCAGGCATGTCTAAATGACTTTTTAGTTCCATGCTCTGAACAGCAGGGTGTACAATAGCCTCATATGTCCGATTGTGTAATTCGTTTATCTCCTCAGATAGGCCTAGCAGAGATATAAAAATCAACCAATCATCTCTCAAGATGCTTCCAACTTCCATTTTTTCATTCTAACTTAGATATGTCACGGTATACAGAAAAAGGAAAAAAAAAACAAGACATCACAAGAAACTTACAGGAAAAGATAGGCTCGTTGAATATATCATCTTCCAGTGAACCTTTCTCAATCATCCATATTTCGGAACGAGTGCATGGAGCCTTTTTGCGAATACGCCGTATATCCTCGGTATTGATCAACTGTTGCCGTATAGTACTGGAGAAGGAAAGAGATGGTCAGCAAGTAGACTCATGCCAGAAGATGTGGAAAGCATTTATTAATTGCTTACTGAGATGCATTCAGCAGGCACATACAGAAAATGAAACCAAACGGTAGAATGTCAGACCAGGAAATATCCCAGATCAAATTTCAAGCAAAACTGATACCTCTCCCTAGCATGACTAAGACAGGTTCTACAAACAAGATTGTTGTGGCAGCACAAGAAAACACACAGAATAAACATGGAATAATGTCAAAACTTTAACGAGCACTAGGAACATCACAACATCTCTGCATAAGAACCTTGTTCAGGTTGGCATTACAACCACAAGACAAGAACTAAGTAAAGGAATGAACTATGGAGATAGGGATTTCATATGCGGTCAGGATAAAAAAAGAGGCAGTAAGAATTCAGCAAAGAATAAGTTTAGAAAAACAAGAAGTTGCTTGTTCATAATAAAAAGCTCATTTGACAGTTATGAAGCAAATACATACTCAGCATGCAGGACCATAGCATCATCTATTTGCACTTTCCTCTTGAGTGTACCCATCCTCGACCCCAACCTCGGGCGTTTCAGAGATGATTCCCTCAGTGTTTGTGGTGTTGAATCGAGTGTGAACCCAGGGGTCCTTCTACCAACTAATGCAAGGTCAAGTGATTAGGTAAACACACTAAATCCAGGCAACAGAAATGCAGTGTATAAGCCATACATACCTAAAATAGATGCCAGTATATCATCATCATGAGGAACAAAATCATTGGCAATTTTACCATGTGGTCGGCTAGACAACCTTTCAGTGGTCTCACTCTCTAAAGCTGGTAAGCTATCTTCCAGGTGTCTTTTTCTGCTGGTAAGGCTGCCTATTATGTTACTTCCATCAGATTCAACCGTTCCCTTTTCTGCAGTTATCTGCCCCAAGTCAATTGTATGATTGAATTCAGCATCCGGAGCTGACAGCATTTTCTCAGGCTCAACAAATTCTGAAGTTGATAGTTCATTCAGTCTAACATTAGATGCCTCTACTTGTTGCATTGCTTGGGCTTCACGTTGAAAATCTGCAATTACTGCAATTGTACCTAAGAAAAAATAGTACAAAAGTTACATGATCTCTAACCCTTTCAGTGACCATGGAATAGGCAAAATAAAAACCAACAAAGGATATCAACTGATTACCTTGAGCATCAATTAATGGCCCATTAACCTGCACCAGATTCTCCACCACGGATGGTTCAGTAGAACCATCGACACATGGCTCTGAATCATTTACAGCCAAAGGTACATCTTCAATGGTTGCATTGACAGGTGCAATTCCAATAGATGCAGCTAAACCATCAGAACCGACCAACTTATCAGCAGTGGCTTCCAAGTGTGATGCTTGACCTTGGGATGGTAAAGCCTCACTTGTGTGCTGTTGCACCAATGCATTAGTGTCCTGCACAACAGAAGACTCAACTTGCACAGGCTTCGCAAATTCAAGTTCTGTCATCTCAGCACCCACAACATCACTGGCATTTCCTGTAGCTGAATGGAGAAAATCTGAGGCTGGAGCAGCAGGAGTGTCAGCCTTTGCAGTTTCATCGTTGGTTGATGGTGATGCTTTTCTCTGTGGACTCAGAACAGGACTTTCATGGACTCTCGAAGGAACTGTCTCTTCCATTAAACCAGGTGTAGCTGGGGCCTGAGCGCTAATGAACTCTGGTGATGCAGGTTCATCACAAACATATGGGCTAGGTTGATAGTAAGAAGCTGATGGCCCTGCAATACCCTCATTATGCAATAGTATATCATTCAAATCAGGAGTCTGTACATTGTAACCTGTCCAGTTAGGGATACTGTTTCCTCCTATGTCATGTGCATTCAGTGAACCTAGCTTTCCATGACTAGAAGGCCCACCGTCCATGTTGTATCCTTCAGCGGTTATGTCTTGACTTTTGTTATCATCAATGTCCATATCAGTAGAAGGGACAGATGGCCGACCTTGAATAATAATGCTGAAGGCACAAAGAAAGATAGAATCAGTGTAACTTCAGCGAAACATGATTAAAAGGGCAACAATGCAATATCACCTAATTTGAAATGTTATGCCAAAAAAAGAATTCAAAATACAAGTTCCTAAAAACAGATAATTGGTCTTCCAACAATATCAATGAACTCACAATCCTAGTTTTGCAGCATAAATAAACTTATGATCATTCCTGGGGAACCAGGAAGTCAAAACTTTGGATGTAAAAAAAAAGATACAGATTGTTTTAAGCCAGACAAAAAACAAGTTAAACCAAATGTCCAAGAGATAATAAGAAAGAGAATATTCAAAAGAAAAAGGAGGCAACTGTACCCATCATCAGACTCGAGATGAATTGAGTGGTCCTTGTTCAAAATTAATTCCTGACAACAGAAAAATATAATCAGCTCTTAGTCAGAAAGTTTTAATGCTGGTATCATAAAGTCAGGCCGCTCTTCTACCAAAATAAGATAAACTATCAAGACAGATGGGACCTTTTCGTTTATTCTAATTTATAACGTACAAAAACCACAAATTAACTCAACTTCAATGACCATAATACAGAGGGGGGGAAAAGCTATTCCAATAGCAAAAATGGAGAGAAGTAAAATATATACCTCCTCCAAGTCCAAGCCAATATGTGATGAACTGCCATCACCAAATCTTTCTGCACATTTAATACTTTACCATGGTTAAAATGTTATTAAAGAAATGAAGTCAGACAAGATGTGGACAGAGATAGGACCAACCATCTAGGCCAAACTGGGATGTTGAATACCCTGTTTTCTCTGGGTTGTCTTGCAAAGTGATCTGTTCTTTTGTGCTCACATGATGATCAGTGTCACTGGATCATAGCGGAAAGTGTTCAAGAAAAAAACTGAACAAAGCATTCTTAAATAGTGAACTTATTAAACAGAGGCTGCGGCTTTACCCTTGAAACGCAGCTTCTGGCAGTTCAAAATCATCAAGATCGAATGTCTCAGGCAGAGTTATCGAGTGATAAGGAGCAGTTGACTCCTCAGGAGGTAGATCAACAGCAGTGGACCTGAAAGCTTGTTTTATCTTCAGTAAAGCTTCGCTGCAGTCATGGAATAGGTAGTTGACCTTCCGAGAATAGATTCTGACCACGCCTAGCATAAGATGACTTGATAACCGAAGTGCGATTGGAACATCAGGGAATATGATGGAATCTGCAGGAATAGTGATCATAGACTTTCAGCTCAGAGTTATAGAATATGTACAGCAAAATAGGACTAGATAGCAAGTAATGATTTTCTGTAAGTATTTTTTTCACGAGGCATGACCCATGGCTGGCCCATGGCATTGGACTTCAGGCTGGTTGTCCATACTCACTTAATTTAGAGATCTCCTAATTTATGACATGCAATGTGGTGTAGGCTGAAATTCACTTAAAATTTTCTTTTACATAAGGAACTTGAATATGCTTTGCTTTCCGTGATACATGTTTGCAGCTTTGTATGTTTTTCTATAAAGCATGGGTGATATTGACAGGTGGTAGCGATATCAATTTATGCATGGTCTAAAAAATACACAACATAATATGGCATATGGTAAAAGGAATGATGTCACTGCCAGCATTGGCTGTCTCAAAACTATTATAACCTAGCTTCACATGCCAACTCAACAAGAGAATATTGGGCAAATCGAGAAACTAGTTTTTTGGCCCCTGAGGCATGTGCAGCACAGAGATCAATGGATATATTTCATTGCCACTAAAAAGAACTATTTTTTTCAATATTACATCGCACCTCAACATATAGAGCTCAGCATTTGTGAGAAAGAAGAATTACAAAATTACATCATAGCACCTTCATGTACCACATGCATCAGGTCGTGCTTCTGATAAACATTATGTACAAGGGAAAATGCATAAAATGTAAGAAAGACACCCAAACAGCATTAGCATAACATTAAATAGGATGCCACACCAGTCTAACAAACTGTGTTTCTCCAAATCCAGAGTAGAGTGATTGAATTATTCAACTCAACCAAGAGTCATGCTGCTTGATGAGTGATGACAGACAATAGCATCCAAAGTTCAAAAAGGCGGCGCCTAGGCTCGACTAGGCTCTAGTCGGATGGTGTCTGCCTCGCCTATGGGGGTAGGCGGACCCCTAGGCGGCGGCGGCTCGTCGGCGGAGCTGGTGGGGGTGGAGGAGCGCCTGGCAGAGGTCGCTGGTGGGGAGGAGGAGCTGCTAGCGGCGACGGGTGCTCGCGCAGGCGCGGGCAACGACGGGCGCTCGCAAAGCGGTGGCGGGGTGGGAGGAGGAGGCAGGGGAGAGGATAAGGTGGGGAGGTGGGCTGTTGAACAGTTGGGCTGCTTTGATGGGCTTCCTTTTCGACTTAAGGCCCACTGGTCCTCTGTTTTTCTTTTCTTTTAGACGTATTTATGATGTATATGACAATGTATATGTCCGTATATTGCAGCGCCTAGAAAAACGCCTTGAAACGCCTAATCCCGCCTAGGCGCGCATAGGCTCTAGGCGGTGGGTCACCGCCTAGAGACCGCCTAGCGCCTTCTTGAACTATGATAGCATCAGGAACTAAAAGTACTCCCAGTCCTCCTGGTATGTAAGTGACAACCGGACGATCATGTAAAAGGAAAAAGAAAGGAGGAAAAGAGGTCGCACACTAGTGCAGCTAGAATAAGGAATTATAATAGGTTAAAAACAGTCTCACAGTAATCAAGCGAGAATGATAAGTTCTTCCTACGTCACAGACACGACACAGGGTGCTAGTATTATATTGGCGTTATAAGCTTTACCTAAGAATTACTCCCAATAGGGCGAATTAATGCAAAATAAATGTCCTATTCCCTAAGCACAAACAATTTAACTGAGCAAAAAAAACCATCGGTGCTTTTTAACATAGCGGGCAGTAGAACAGCGAAAGGAAACCGCAACTTGCACCAAGGTAATGGCTTTCTACAGTGATGTTGATGATGAATCACAAATTAAACAAAAAGAACGAACAGATCATTGACAGTTCAAAAGGTCATCTTTTTTACGCCTCTGATAGCAGCTGGTAGAAGCTACTTAACCCTTGATATAACTAGAAGGGCTAAAATTCTTCTATTACAAGTTATGTAAACGTTTCGTTTCAGATAGGTTGTACGGCTCGCTTTCTTCTTTTCCTTGTCTGCACAATAAGTTTTCTTGGCTGGATTTAGGAGTACAGATGCAATAGCCGCAGGGACAGTTACAGAGGAACCATAATAAATGAGCTAAAATTTAGCATTTTTGGTTCAGTGCAGCTACAAGACTGACGAGCTAGTTACCAAAACAACGGGTTACCATCCTACGGGTCAAGTCAAAGCACGTAGAGACCTAACAGTAGAGTGCAAACCCTAGATTGAAATCAAATTGTTGGAAGCGTAAGCAAGGCCACCCACCTACTGAGACGCCGATGTCCGTGTCCGCGACCTGGTTCTTGCGCAGCTTCCGCTCCAAGTGTGCGGCAATCCATATGGTCCCAAGGGGGCCCTTCTTGGCCAAGATGAACTGTGAGTAGAACATCTCCGGCTCCCCTCCTTACGCTGAGCAGGGGCGAAGCCAGAAAAAAAAAGTCAACTTTTTGCGAAAACAATCGAAGCTAGCTGGCTGAAGACATGTGTACACTTGTAATTAGATCAGATCCGAAGAGAAATGCCAAATAGCGCAAGCTAGGGTTTGGGCGCCCGGTTTCGCGCGGCAGGAAGGGGAAAGAGGGGAGGGCATACCTGGAGGGTGCTCGTCGCCAGCGAGCGGCACGGCGAGGACCTTGCGTCGAGCGGCAGCAGCGGTGGCTCAAGCGTCGCCACGAACGAGGGGGAGTGAGCAAGCACGCGGGAGGCTGAAGGGAAGAAGAAAAAAGCAAAGGGGGGAAGACGCTTCCGTAGAAATTTGCTGCCTGACTGGAGCGGGCTTTGCTTGGACGCCTGATTTGGCTGTGAGCTGTGAGGAGCTGCAAACTGAACACAAAGTGGCACACGTTTCGTGCGCTCAGCCCCTGTAGTTGTTGGCAATCCTTTTCCAGCCCTGGCACTGCACGGATAGGAGTAAACTACGAGTTGTCTAGTACTATACGACAGTTGTTGGGGTGAGATGCAAAACTAGCAAATGTCACGTGTGAGTCTGTGTGTGACACTGTGACAGTGATCAAGTGACCGTGTGGAGGAAATGTCACGTGGCTGTGGAGGTGCGTTGGATCGAAATAGGAGTATATGTTGACCTACTGTGCGGCGTGTGCATCCGACTCGCAAATGGGGGAGCCACAGTCAGGGTGAAGTCTCTCTAATACTATCAGGCCTGGTCCTGGTCAACTGACTCTGCTGTGAGACCACCCACACTGGGGCCTGTAAACGCTCCTGGAAGAGCCTTTACTAGAAAAAAACACCCGCAGCGGGTCCGATAAAAGCTCCCCTACACGAGCGGCTTCCTGGAAGCATGCTGGAGTAGCGGCGTCCTGGGACGCCACTGTGCGAGCCCACCACGCCGAGGACAGAAGAGAGAGAAGAAGGCGCGGGGAGAGAGAAGGAGGTGCCGGGGAGGCCGCTCGCCGCGCCGTCGTCATGGTCGGCGAGGAGGAGGAGCGCCGGAGCCCGTGCGCCACCGCACCCGCCCGCCATGGCCGGGGGCCGAGCTCGCGTCCGCGCCGCCATGGCCGGAGGGCCGAGCTCCCCGCGCGCCATGGCCAGGGGGCGAGGTCGCGTCTGCGTGCCGTGGCCGAGCTCGCGTCCTCCGTGCCGTGGCCGAGCTCGCGTCTGCGCGCCGCCATGGCCGGGGGCCGAGCTCGCGTCCGCGCCGCCATGGCCCGGGGGCCGAGCTCCCCGCGCGCCATGGCCGGGGGGGGCGAGGTCGCGTCCGCGTGCCGTGGCCGAGTTCGCGTCCTCCGTGCCGTGGCCGAGCTCGCGTCGGCGCGCCGCCATGGCCGGGGGCCGAGCTCGCGTCCGCGCCGTCATGCCCGGAGGGCCGAGCTCCCCGCTCCCTCCACGCCATGGTCGGGGGGGGGGGGGGGGCGAGGTCGCTTCCGCGTGCCGTGACTGAGGGAGAGCTCGCGTCCGCGCACCGCCGTGGCCGAGCTCGCGTCCGCGCACCGCCATGGCCCGGGGGCCGAGCTCGCGTCCGAGCGCCGTGGTCGAGGTCGCATCCGCGCGCCGCCATGGCCGGGGGTTGAGCTCGCCTCGCCTCGCCGGCTCGCCCCTACCACCACTGCAGGGAGCGGATAGAAGAGAGAGGATACAATAGAGAGAGAGGAGAGAGAGACCGGGTGGGGATGATAAAGTAGAGTATGACACTTGGGTCCCACTGCATAGAGGATGAGATATAAAGGATGGATGGGTGCGGGAGAAAGTGGTATATAGGAGAGAATTTTGATGATCATGATAGAATATTCCTTTTAGAGGATGAATTTAGAGGATAATGAGTGCAGATGGTCTGAGACCGACTACTGTTTTTCTTTTCCTAAAAACATGGGTACTGGCTGAACACAAGGTCAATCTCAATGACGAATTTTATAACGTTGTTTTCAAAACTGTCATAGTATATAAAATAAATTAAATTTTGAATAAAACTTTGTTTTGAAAATAAACGTTTTATTTTTATAAGTTTCATTGACATTAAATATCATGACTCATAGAGAGTTGGTAATCATGTTCAGAGAGTTTCATTTAGATGAAACTCATTTTATCTTTATCTTATTAAATACTCCCTCCGCCCCAAAATAAGTATCGTTTTTTACCTTTTGAAATCAACGTTTGACCATTCTTCTTATTCAAAAAATTTATAAAAATATAAAAACAAACAAATCAAGATTAAAGTATTTCTAATAATGAATCATTTCATAATAAAATAATTAATTTTTTCACAAAACTTTTGAATAAGACGAATGATTAAAAGGATATAGCTAAAATCCTGAAACGACACTTATTTTGGGACGGAAGGAGTGCACCCTTATGTCATCGAATATGTCTGTGACAACCTATTTAATGTAAATGAAACCCAATTAAAAGTATCACTAAGACTGATCTAAGGGTATTTGTAGGATCACTGAAAGTCTAGAGGTGGGTGAATAGGCCTGCAAAAACTCAACTTGAACAGATATCAAAACTCAGGGTGGCACTGCCGCACCACTAGGGCGGCACTGCCGCACAATGAAAATTGAACCAAACTGCGCAAGTGATATATGGATAGAAAGAGTATACTCTCTACAGCTAGTTTCTAGAATTTCACTAAAGTTCACAGCTCGAAAACTGGATACCACAGAAATCCTCTAAATCACCAAATCGAAGCAAACCCTAGAACAAATCAACAACACAAGAGTAATATGGAGATAACAGCACACGGTGATTTATCCCATGGTTCAGTGTAATACCTCCAGTATTATTGCTTAATTAATTTGTCATGTCATCATGTTTATTATTAATCATCTGCATATGATTGTGCTTAGAGCCCCTAGAGTGATTTGATTTCATTTAGTATTGATTATGTAATTAAGTCCTCAATCAAAAGTCAAAAATAAAAATTAAATAAGAAATCAAATTAAGCCCTAAAGTCGACCTAAAACTCTAATTTAAAATATATAATGAATATGATAAAAGTGTCTTAATAAAAGTTATAGAACTTTTAAAATGGAACAACTTTTATTTTTGGAGATTTTGAAGTTCTATTGTAGAAATTCAAATTAAACTCAAATTACTTTGTTGAAATTCAAGTTTGAAACTTCAATTTCAAAAATATGTCGAATCTCCCAAAACTCCCTTAATAGAAGCTGTCAAGCTCACTGAGTAGAACAACTTTCATGTTTACCATTTTTCAGTTGTAGAGAAAATTTAGAAGTAATTTCAAAATTACAGTTTGAAATTCAAAACCACTTTTACCCCCTTTTTGATATTTTTCAAATTGAGCCGAATTTGAACATGGTGTCAAAAGCAAAAGTGTTCTAAATAAAATTTGGCACAACTTTTGTTATTGGAGCCCATACTGTAGCTGCACGGTTTAGGAGTAAATTTGAAATCCATAGGATTTGACCTAGCTGAGCAACAGTACCGGGCCCCCTCTGTTCTTGGCCGCGTGGGCAGCGCGAGTACACGCGCGTGCCGCGCCGCACGCCGGCGACGTCCGGCCGGGGGATGGCCCTGTCACCGTCGAGCTGCGACCGCATGGGGGCCCCGGACCAAGCTCGATCCTATCCACTCGTCTGCTGGCCTTTAAAGGCGATGAGCACAGCTCCCTTCCTCATCTTTCCCATTCGGCCGCCGACGAGACCACTCCGGCCTCCGGCCAAATACAGTGAGTCTCGTCCACTTTCCAAACCCTCCACCTCACAGCCAACTAACCTGCTTCCTTGCACATCGTTTGGTGCCCTTGGTGTCAGCTGTAATCCCCTGAGTGAGCCAGAACGGGTTTCGTCGTCTTTGCGGGTGGCCGAAGCGTCGCCGCGAGGATCGTCATCTTTGCGGGTGGCCAGATTGCTCGGGTGAGCTCTGGACCCTTGTGCCTTGTGTTCCAGTGTCCTTATGACCTATAGTTTCTCACGCGCAGGTCGGTTTCTCCTTTGGTTCCTCGGGATCGCCGAAACAGGGAGAGTGTCATCGGGGAAGCACCGCCGCAGGACCGCTCGACGTCGAACTCGCCTCACCGAACCGTCTCTACGTCGACCAGTGGGTGCTTTAGAGTCTCGATGAGCTCCTGCGACATTTGCGCCCCAAACTTTAAACCCTACTGTCCTATTCTTGCCGGTGTATGGTGCGCCATCGCCGCCGAGCCGCCATGGGTGGTGTTGAACTCGTCTCCGACCTGTGCTGCCCCGTTTAGGTCCCTCGGATAGTGCGCTAGGGTTTGGGCCAACCGTCGAAGGTCTCTCCCTCGCCGGAGAAGCCACCGGCGGCGAGCCACCGCGATGCAGGGTGCGCGCGCGTCGCGTCGGGTGTGGACGTAGGAGGTAGGAGAAATGACTGACGGGTGGGGTCCATCCGTCAGTGGCGCTGAGAGGGAGAGGCGCTGGGGTGAGCGTGTGGGCCGCGCTGGGCCGGTCTGACTTACTGGGCTGGCTCGGGTTAGGATTGGTTTATGATTTTTCCAGGGATTTTGAATGGCATTTTCCATTTCTATTTTAGTGAATAGTGTTGCTGTTTGTTATTTTTGTTAGGTTAAATGTGTAGCTCCAAAAATTGTGAAACTATTTGGGTAGACTCTCTGAGGTGTTTACTATTTAATAAAAATATTAAATATGTATGTTGAACACTTTCTACAGAAACTAAAAATTACTACATTAATGGAAAAGTGCAAATTTGAGCAATTTTAGTTAATTCTCTGTAATTCTAAAAATCATGAAATTTTGTTTAACACTATTTGGGACTGAAATCTAACTGTTGGTAAATTTTGGGCATAGTTGGAAATAATCTAGTTGTTTATTAATTAAATGATGGATTAATGGAATAATAAAAGCAATAGGAAATAAAGATAAATAGGATGTTGATGTGATTTTGGATTGATTGCGATTCTAGGTCAAACACCCTTATGACCTAGAACATCTTATATGAGAGTTATCATGGTTAGCCTGTGGTAGGGTTATGATCAAGTCTGTATTATTTATTATTGAGTCTTATCTGTCATTTCATGTTGCATCGTATTCATGCATTCATTATTGCACACGTGTAGTGACCGAGAATACTGAGGTGAAGCCCGAGGTGACAGTTGAGGAGCCTGTTGCTGAGTTTGTGCCAGGGTTTGATATTTGCGGCACCGACCCCGACCCGACTCTTTTTGCAATTCAAGGCAAGCCCCGGTGCATTTGCCCCTCTCCTTGTTGTTTTAAAAATATTTATCACTCGAGTTAATTAATTGCATTAGGTTAATAGGAGTTGGGTGACAACCAATTGATGCATTACCATCCTTGAATACCTGTCAATACCTGAGAACCTGATTTATAAAAAGTATTGAAAAATGCTTAGTCATGCTTAATGGTTAGTTTTGCAAAAATGCTATTTCAAATTGTGATGATATAAAACAAAAGAATCACTTTATGGGACTGATTATGTCCTTGTTGGTTGGCAGTGTTTCTAGCTAGTTCATTGTCATCAATGAGGAAGGGTTTTCCTGCTCGGTGATCGTGGCATTGGGTTAGAGTCCCACAATTGTCACCGACAGGAAATGGGATTTGAAAACCGAAGTGACGGGGGTATCTGGGTTAGAGTCCCAATGCATTGTCGCCGTCGGAAAAAGGTTTAGGGACCGTTCGTTGTAGGCCTGTTGGATCGAGACTTTGCAACTAGCCACATACTACGGGAAGCCTCTGACTCCGATGGCTCTACTGCTGGAACCGACAACCACGCACTAGGGAGTGGAGAGATGGCGAGAGTAGCGTGTACCCTCGTGGCCGTCGTGCCTGGAGACGAGAGGAGTACTGTGCTCTCGGGTGGCGCAGGACCAGTTCCGGGGTATGAAAAGCCGTGGTAGGCGGGGTTGGCGTATGCAAGCTTATGTGCTACATACGCAGTGTGGATAGGGATCCCCAGCTGGGTATTAATCGATTCGAATCGTCGTTGCTCCTCGGTTATGGAGACTTGATCCTTCGACCATTCAGCGAATAGTGGTTCGGAACTAGGATGTTTTGGAATAAATTTAAAAGAATGACGATGGATATTTGGAAAGGACTTAGAAGTGTAGATGATGATTAACAATATCAAGGAAAATAAAATATTGAAATAGGTCTAGTAATGCTTTTCCGCAAAATTCTTAAACTCTTGCTAAAGCCTTACCTTGACTCCCCTCAGCCTGCATTCCTGAGTCTAATTTTACACCTTTTGTCGGGTAAGTCTTGCGGAGTACCCCAGTACTCAGGGTTTGTTAACCCCGTTGTAGGTAGCCAGCAGGAGCCTGAAGTCTGCCTTGCTCCGTGATGTGTCACTATTATCCAGGAAAACGAAGAGGAGTAAAGTTGAACCTGTGGGCAGGGTTCGTGTATTATCTATCTATCTTGTTGTACTATTGTTCTACCGCTACTGCTACCTCTTTAAATTATGGTCTGTAATAACTGCACCTAATTTCTATTTAAACACCGGTTTGTAATATTAAGTACTATTTAATCTTCCGCACTTCTAGTCCGATGTAATTTGTTATAAAATATTGTAATCCTGTAATGGCTTCGCAATGGGATCCTGTCGGAGATAACGGGTGCTTATGTAGCCCGACAGGGCCGCCTAGGTCATCTGGAACACGGGTCCGGTTGTCAGAGGTCATTAGTGACGATGACAGGTGTCCGTGGGTCATGTGATTTAGGCGGTTTTGTTACATTCAGCTCGCCACTTAGGCTTGCCTACGTCCACGTTGTTGAGGCTTGCCACAAAAAGCTAGGGTTACCACAAAGGCTGCCCTATTCCTCGTTCTCAAATCAAAAAAGTGAACTCTTAAAGAAAGGGGTGATTTTTTAGCTGCACACGACATTACAAACCTCCCTAGGCTGCCACAATGAGGTTGGCAAGCTCTAGGGCGACGCCTAGCTGGTTAGGAGCAAAGCTCCAAGGAGTAGACCTCAAGAATGCCAGCCAAACGTGAACCAAGTGCTCTTAAACTTTGGGAATCAGTAGATCTGCTCTCAACTCGTAAATTGCTGCCCTTTTTCTCAAGTTTCTATGGTGAAAAGTGGAAATCCAACTTTGAGCTCAAGGTCAACAATGGAGGAGAGAGGGGAGCTGCTTTTTCTATCTGTAACGGGCACAAAGTCGGGAGGTGAAAGAAGAGACCGTTGAGAGAAGGAAAAGTAGTATTTATACGCTGTCGTCCAACGGTCAGTTAAAGTGCGGCACTGCCGCCCTGGCAGATTCCAGCAGAAAGGTGCAAGTGAGGTATTGCTGGAATTGTCTAGGTGTGAGAATGTTGTTTCTGGGATGTGAGCACTTGATTCAATAGATTGACAGGCATCGCTTAGGAACTCCTTAATAATATAGCATCCTAAACTCAAATTCAAAAATAAAACGAAATTAAACCTCCGTTTGAATTGGTCACCGCAGCTGCAAGTTAGCATTGAGTTATTTGAAACACATATCATCATCTCACATTGATTCCCTGCTCATCATCTTAATAGAAATCATTAGTTCTCTAATTCGGTGGTCATCAATACCAAAACCCACATTAGGGAGTGATTGCACTTTTAATCTCCCCCTTTTTGGTAATTGATGACAACCCAATTAGAGCTTACAAGAGGTAATCATAAATACTGTAAAAAGCAAGCTTTAGATGTAAAGAACTTCTCAAGAGGTGTGGAAACGATAATTGAATTTCCAAATTGGCATAAAAGGCCAACCATCCACACAAGGGTGAAAATAGGAGAATTTCTTTACATTCAAAGGTTCTGTGGGATGCTGCACACTGTGTCAAACAATTAAACGTGATGCATATGACAGTTCAAGACACAAAAGATTTGGCTGAGGAAACACAGGGCGGCACTGCCGCACTGGCTTCTTCAGTTAGATCACAACCAGATTTAAACAGCACCTGAACACTAACAAGATCTACACAGATATAAAATATGAAGTTCCAGATCACATAGACACAATATATATCCGAAAACGATGGAGATAGAGTCGAGGAGATAGCTAAATTATTACAAACCATAATGAAAATAGTTTTAACTCTCAATCTCACACACTAACTAAGCTCTAACAGCAGCAAGGCGACGAAGAAGAATTTGACCCTCTAATTTCTCCCCCTTTGGCATCAAATACCAAAAAGAGAGAATAGAAGAGAGCTCAATCCTGAAGCTGAGACCAATCGAAGCCTTCATCATTACCACCATGAGGATCATCATCATTATCTGAGTCGGAAACAACTGCCTTGCCTCCACGGTGAGTAGTGCCTGTGAAGCGAGTGGTGCCTGAAGTGCCTGCACCCTGAGCGGTGTGACCTGCCTGTCTCTGAGTGCGCATACACTGCTGATGGGAAGCAAGCGTATCATCTTCACCGGGCATGCCATACTGAGGCGGGTACTGCTGCTGCTGCTGTGTATACTGAGGATACGGGTACCCATACTGTGGCTGCTCATATCCATACTACGTGTGACAGAACCGCCTAAATCACATGGCCCACAGACACCTGTCATTGTCTCTCATGACCTCTGACAGCTGGGTCCGCGTCCCAAATGATCTAGAAGGTTCTGCCGGGCTACATTAGCACCCGATTTCCTCCGACAGGATCCCATTGCGAAGTCATTACAGAATTACAACATTTCATAACAAATTACATCAGAGTGAAAATACGGAAAGGTTATAAGGTACTTAGATTATAAACCGTTTGTCCAAATACGATTGAAGTGCGAATATTACAGACCATAAATAAAATAAGTAGCAGTGGAATGACGATACAACAATATTAAGTATTTAACGATAAGAACCCTGCCCACGGGTTCGACATTACTCCTCCTCACATCCCTCCTGTACCACTGTTACACAGCAAGGGGCGAAACAAACCTCCTGCTGCTGCGTCCTGCAACATGGGGTTAACAAACCCTGAGTACTGGGGTACTCCGCAAGACTTACCCGACTAAGAAAAAGGAATGAGACTCAGGAATGCAGGCTGAGGGGAGTTAAGGTAAGGCTTGAGCAAGAGTCAAAAGTTTTACAGAAAAGCATTACTACTCTATTTCATTATTTTAATTCAGTCTTATTTTAATCATATCCATAATTCCATGTTCCTTTTCATATCTCATCATAACTTCAAATTCTTACTCATTCTCAACAACACCTAGTTTCGAACCACTTTTCAATTGTAGGTCAAAGGATCAAGTCTCCATATCCGAGGAGCAACGACGATTCGAATCGATTAGTACCCAGCTGGGGATCCCTATCCACACTGCGTATGTAGCACTTAAGCTTGCATACGCCAACCCCGGCTACCACGATTTTTCTACCCCTGAACCGGTCCTGCGCCACCCGAGAACACAGTACTCCTCTCCTCTCTAGGCACGCCGGCCACGAGGGTACACGCTGCTCTCGCCATCTCTCCACTCCCAGTGCGTGGTTGTCGGTTCAAGTAGTAGAGCCACCGGAGTCAGAGCTTTCCGTAGTATGTGGCTAGTTGCAAAGTCTCGATCACAGCAGGCCTACAACGAACGGTCCCTAATTCTTTTTCCGTCGGCGACATTGCATTGGGACTCTAACCCAAGTATAAGTGTCCCAACAGTTTTCAAATCCCTTTTCCGCCGGTGGTCAAGCATTGGGACTCTAACCCAAGTTCACAACCAACAAACGGAAAACCCCTTTCCGACGGATACGGTGCATCGGGGCTGCTACCCAAGTACACAATTTCCGAACGGACTCATACCCCTTTTTCCTTTTCTCATGATTCATAATTGTCACATTTCCATGGGTCAAAATAGCCTTTTTACGCAAATCTAAATTGATTAAGCAGGGCTAAGCATTTTTGAACATTTTTATTTTTAAACAGGTTTCCGGGATATTATGTATCAAGGCAGGTAATGCATCAATATAGGAGACAAACAACTCCTAACAACCTAATGCAATAATAGACTCAAGTGATAAATAATTTTATAAAACACAAGGCGGGGCTGAATGCACCGGGGCTTGCCTTGAATCGTGTACAGCGTCGGGTCGGGATCAGTCCCGCAGATGTCAAATCCTTGGATGGCTTCTGAAGTGACCTCCTCAGCAGTAGTCTCGACCTGTACCTCCTCGGGAACGGGCACTACACGTATGCAATGATGTATGCTTAGCATGGCATGAGGGCAACAAATGAAATGCTTGAAAGTAAACCATTAATACCTTGAGTACAACTTTCCTTCACGGTAAAGTTGTAAACAATCTACGGAAGGTAAAAGCAATGTTTCCTACTTTTGTTTTATTGACCTTTTTAACGGTCAGAGAAAGCCGCTGCACAGCTTTACTACAACCAGCATGCGACCCTAATACTTCTGTCAAGGATCACTATGGTGAAAGACCCTTGAAGCCAATCAATCCAACATCACACCAAACAACAGGGATTATTCGCTTAGATTAATTCTCCTAATCAAATACCCCACAACTAATAAACAAGTGTCCTAACAGTTTCCAAATGAGCTCAAACTTACCCAACAGATAGATCTTACTCTAAAATAGTACCACATAAATTTTCATGATTTTTGGATAATTCTGGAATTTATTAAAATTGCTCAAAGTTACATTTACTAATTAATATGCTGGTTTTTAGTTCCCACAGACAATGTCCAAACCCTATATCTAATATTTTTGTAAAATACTACATGCTTCAGAGAGTACCCACAATTATTTTCATGATTTTTAGATTAACAGGAATATTCCTATGAAAATGACAAATGGCAATACTATTCATTCAAAATTAAAATGGAAAATCCACTGGAAATCCCTTCGAAATAAAGAAAACGGCTTGGCCCGAGGCGGCCCAATGCCAACGGGCCGGCCCAACTCCACCCGCGCGTTCGCCCGCGCGCGCGCGTACGCCCAGGGACGCTGACAGGCCGGGCCCGCCTGTCAGCTCCTTCTTCAACCTCGCGCGCAACCGCGCGCGCGTACACCCGCGACGGCACGGCAACCATGTTTCGGCCGCGGAGATGCCGGAGAACTAAGGGAAAAGGGCCAGGGAGGATTAGGAGCTCACCACGGTCCTAGCCCGATGGTTGGCTGAGGCAGGGACGGAGTAGAACGACGAGGTTGACTACGGCGGCGGACACAGCGACTCGGCCCCGACGACGAAGTCGCGTTCCGATGATCCTAGGGGACAAAATGGGACACCACTGCGAGCATGAGCTAAGGTATGACTCAGAGAGTCACAAATGGGAGGTCTAAGGTAGAGAGGCTCATCACAGCGAGCTCGACGCGAGAGAGGTGGCTGCGGCGGTGCTCTGCCGGGCCCGAAGACGATGGCGTGCGTTCCGGGACCCTCGACGCACGGAAGCTGAACCACTGAGGCACAAGATGTGTTCAAGGATCCAGTGAGGCTAGAGACGAGCGGAATTTGGATGAGAAGGTCGGAGTGCGGCCAATTTTTGGCTCGAAGCCGAGGCGGGTGCGGCGGTGGTCGGGAAAGAATGGGGGCACAGAGGAGGGTGCCGTCGCCCTTTAAGCCGGCCAGAGGAAGGGACAGAAGCGGCATAGGGCGGCGCGCGATCTCCTGCACGGGAAACGGCACCGGGGACACGATCCCAGCCGGCACGGACGGCGGCGCGCGCGCCCGACACGGCGGCGGTCGCGACTGTGCACGAACAGAGAGAAGAGGCAGAGTACTGTAGCTCGTTTGAATGCCATTCAACCGGTTTTTGACCAATTTCTCGAAATTTTGTGTGTCAACATGGAAAGGTGTAAACATAAAAGTTATAGTGTTCGAAATTCTGAACAACATTGGTTTTGGGATCAACTCCAAATTTTGAATAATTTTGAAACTATTCAAAAGGGGGTAAATTCGCTATTTAAAATCCATTTCTAATCCCATCAAATTCTCTGGATTTTTCACAATAACTTTAAAATCTTAAAAAATAAAAGTTGTCTTATTTGAGGAGCTCTACAACTTTCCTTAAATAAGTTTGGTCAAATTCTCAATATTTTTTAAATTAGCATTTTAAATTTGAATTTCAACATAGTAATTTGAGTTTAATTTAAATTTTTATATTATAACTTCAAAATCTTCCAAAATAAAAGTTGTTTCATTTTAACAGATCTACAACTTTTATTAAGGCACTCCCATCAAATTTCAAATAGTTTTTAAATTAGGTGTTTGAATCAATTTAAAGCTTAATTGAAATTTTTCTTTTGATTTATTTTTAATTCTCAATTGATGATTCAATTACATCATCCAAGGCATATATCAATAAACCACTCTAAGGGCCCTAAGCATAATCACATGCAAATGCTTAATAATAAACATGATGACATGGCATAATTAATTAGCCGTAATTCCCGGGGTATTACACTACGGCTGCTGGTATGGCTGATACTGCTGCTGGAAAGGATCAAACTGCTACTGTCCTCCATCATCATCAGAGTCATCATCATCATCATCATCAGAATCTGTAGGAAGCTCAAAGGGAGGAGGAGGCTGAATAGGAGGTAAATCTGGAAGTCCCACCTTCGCCGTAGCCTCCCTAGCCTCAAGTCTGGCTCCATAAGCTATAGCTGCTGAATATGTGCAAGTAGCAAAGATGGAAGTCAGAATCTTCTTGATGAAGCCTTTCTTCTTGTCCCTTATTCTACCAAATGATGTCCCTGGAACATTTGTATGTGCCTGATGACTGCCACTTCCCTTCTCTACACCATGTGGCCTTGGCCTGTCAATCTTGTATACTGGATGAGCTGTATCATGTGGAAAGCGAATACCAGAAACCCTCTCAATGACAAACATCAGATAGGGGGCATAAGGCAAACCCCTTCTCCCATCATCCAAAGCAGTAGAGAGCTCATACCACAAAAAGCGAGGAACATTGAACCTCTCACCTGAGTGAAAGCGAACAAGCACGTTCCTAGTAAAACCATTAATATCAGAAGCTGCTCCATCCTTTGGATTTATGGTGTTTCTGATCAAATTGTTCATCACATAATACACAGAGATCACGCCCTTAGCCTTGCCATCAGCCATCCTGGGATCCCTGTAGAGAGCCCTCATCTGCTCAATCTCAAGGCGAGACTCATCATGAATCTCAGAAAACTGCCTGTGCACATCAACAAAACCAAGAATGCGACTGAAGGTGATAAAATCAACTCTATAGTGACGACCTTCAGTCATCCAGTGAATCTCATCAGTAACAGCATTGTGATAGTAAGTGGCATGGAACTGTGTAAGAACCTTTCCATCCATACCTAAAGCTCATCAAATCAGTCAAGTCAAACTTATCACAAAGCCTGATAGCAGCATTGAATTCCGGCTCATTTCTATCTCTCATATCCTGAAAGTCCACATACTGCATGTGCACAATCCTGGATTTCCTGGCTTCAAGAATAGCTGTCCTATAGAAGTTAGAGTGAAAGACAGTCCAAAATCTATAGTCAATCCCCATAAGACCAAGAGATGTATATGGGTTGACAGCTCTAGCCTGCTGAGTCTCTGACCAGGACTTGGAATAGTCAACCACAGGGTGAGGCATAGTATCATCAGGAGCATGCATCATGGGAATCTCATCTGAATCTCTCATATAGCTGTCATCATACTCATTCAGATGATTAGGAGTGCTAGGACAACCTCTATATGAAATAGTGAATCCCTCCAGCTGGCATCTCTCCTAATCTCAAATGTACTGCTCATGAGCGGCACGATCATCAACGGCATAAGGAGCGGCACCGCTGCTGGTACTCTTGCATCACCTCTTGGACGGTTTCTTCGACAGCTGCTTCTTCAAAATCCGAGGGCCGCCACTTCCACCTCCTTGCTCCATCTATGCAATAAAATGAGACTTTGATAAGAAACTGTGTAAACTGGAGATATAGAACTTGCTGCACCAAAACTTTAACCACTGAACCAACATGTACATTATCCAGACAACAGAGCACCTAGTGAGCAACCCAGGCAGGGCGGCACTGCCGCACCCAGCTCTTCCATCCAAACTCTGCACATTTTGAGTCAGTCGCTAACCTTTCGATCCAACAACTTCTATACCCCATCACAATCTCATAAATCGAAGTACAACCACAGATCGGGTCATGAAATCCATCTATGAATGAGACAGGGAGCAATATTTTGGATCTAAGAGGTGAACTTTTGAAAACAAAATTCTGGAGGAAAACTAATCGATCCACGGGAACCTGACACGGAGCACTTGCTTCTACAGGGTGCGGCACTGCCGCCTCTGCAGGGCGGCGCTGCCACCCTAGCTAGGGTTCCCCGAATCGAATCGGGTTTCTTCCACGATTTCACCACAAAACTCCCCCTAAATCCATGATACTACCCCTGGAAACTCGAATCCACAACTGGAAATCACGCATTGCATAGATCGAGATGGTTTAGGGTTTCACCTTGATTCAAACCGAAGATTGAGGAGGAAAGATGAGCAATGTCCACACCTCCACACCTTGACCAGCATGAGAAGGAGCAGGAGATGCTGGCCCTAGGTGCACCAATGCCAGGGAAACTCTGGCAAGACGGCGGCGAGGAACGCCGGCGCCCTCAACTTCACGAGAGAGAGGAGAAGTTGGGGGCGGTGCGGTCTGGGAATGAAACAGAGGGAGAGAGACGGTAGGACGGCCAGGAATAGATGAGAGAGTCAGGCCCCACGTCTCAGAGAAATTTAGGCCGAAACCGCTCAGGTTTCAGAGTACGGCACTGCCGCACCCTATGGGCGGCACTGCCGCCCTGCCTAAACAGGGAGATTCAAAACCTATTTTCTCAGCCCTGTTTCTATCACAGAGATATATATATTTTCAAGATATTATGATCAGAAATAATCAACAATAAAAACTATGGTCATATACCTTGAAAACTTCTTTGAATTAGTTTTGAAAGACAATATGAAACTTTTCAAAATCTTTTTCTAAGTCACTAGGTTGTCAAACAGGTGTGTGCTACAAGTCAAGCCAGGTTCCTTGAATCAAGTATATTTAGTTCATTTCTCAAAGCACAAAATCCTGACTCATCGAGAGGCTTAGTGAAGATATCGGCTAGTTGTTTTTCGGTGCTCACATGGCGAATTTCGATATCTCTTTTGGTTTCGCGGTCTCTCAAAAAGTAATGATGGATGTCTATGTGTTTTGTTCTTGAGTGACTTACCGGGTTGTTTACAAGCTTTATGGCACTTTTATTGTCACACAAAAGTAGGATTTTGGTGAAGTGACCTCCGAAATCTTTTAAGGTTTGCCTCATCCAAAGTAGTTGAGCACAACAAGCACCAGCTGCAACATACTCAGCTTCGGCGGTGGAAAGAGGTACACAATTTTGCTTTTTAGAGCTCCAAGACACTAGGGACCGTCCAAGGAATTGACACGTCCCCGAAGTGCTTTTTCTATCTACTTTGCAACCGGCGTAATCGGAATCCGAATACCCAAGCAGATTAAACTTAGAGCCCTTAAGATACCACAAGCCAAGATTTGGAGTATGAACTAAATATCTCAAGATTCTTTTAACAACGGTTAAGTGACATTCTTTAGGATTAGCTTGAAATCTAGCACACATGCACACACTAAGCATTATGTCCGGCCTAGATGCACACAAGTAAAGTAGAGAGCCGATCATTGAACGATATACCTTTGTATCAACGGCTTTTCCTTCTTCATTGAGGTCAAGATGTCCATTTATTGGCATGAGAGTTTTGATAGGCTTTGCATTGACCATGTCAAACTTCTTGAGCATATCATGGGTGTACTTCGTTTGACAAATAAATGTTCCTTCCTTCAATTGCTTGATTTAAAAACCAAGGAAAAACTTCAATTCACCCATCATAGACATCTCAAATCTCTTAGTCATGATCCTACTAAACTCCTCACAAAAAGATCGGTTAGTACTACCAAATATTATGTCATCGACATATATTTGGCATACAAAGATGTCTTTAGCAAACTTGTGAGTAAAGAGAGTAGGATCGGCTTTGCCTATTTCAAAGCCTTGCTTGAGCAAGAAATCCTTAAGGCATTCATACCATGCTCTTGGTGCTTGGTTAAGCCCATAGAGCGCCTTTTGGAGTTAGTAGACATGGTTGGGAAACTTGGGATCTTCAAAATCCAGTGGTTGCTCAACATAGACAAGCTCTTGGATTGGACAATTGAGGAATGCACTTTTGACATCCATTTGATACAACTTGAAGTCATGATGGGCAGCATAGGCAAGAAGCATCTGAATTGCTTCGAGCCTAGTTACCGGTGTATATGTTTCCTCAAAGTCCAATCCCTCTACTTGAGTGAAGCCTTGAGCAACCAATCTTGCCTTGTTCCATGTCACCACGCCGTTCTCATCTTGCTTGTTACAGAAGACCCATTTGGTGCCAATCACATTTGTATTGGGTCTCTTCACCAAGGTCCACACTTGGTTTCTTGTGAAGTTGTTGAGCTCTTCTTGCATCGCCAATACCCAATTCGGGTCTCCAAGTGCATCTTCAACCTTAAGAGGCTCCAAAGAGAAAACAAACGTGTAATGTTCACAAAAATTTGCTAAATGAGAACGAGTCATTACTCCCTTTCGAAGGCTCCCAAGGATATTGTCAACGGGGTGATCCTGTTGAATCGTTTGACGTAGCCTTGCATGCTCAACACCTTCTTGCTGTTCTTCTGGCTCATCACAATCTTCCAGATCAAAGATTGGAGCAAGATCTAGACCATGGTCCAGACCTGACTCAGTTCTGGCTGCTGAGGAGGGAGCGGCACTACCGTCCTTGGGGGCGGCACTGCCGCCCTGCTTTTCTATAGCAGGGGTGCCCTGCTCTTCTCTGGTGAGTGCGTCAGCGGAGTCTTGTACAGCAGCATCTTGAGGCTCCCCCTGTTTGGCTGCAGGTATTTCTTGTGGTCTTATATCGCCAATGGTCAATTGCTTGATAGCCTCACAAGGTGGACCCTCCTTATCTACAACACTAGAGTCAACTTGCTCTACTTGAGAGCCATTAGATTCATCAAATGTCACATCTACCGCTATTTCAACTCGATCGAAGTTTTTGTTGAAGACACGGTAGGCATGCTCATTTGATCCATAACCAAGTAGAAAACCTTCATCAATTTTAGGTGCAAATTTAGAGGTTTTGGGTTTCTTGTTAAGTATGAAACACTTATACCCAAACACTCTAAAGTATGACACCTTGGATTTGTTACCGATGAGGAGCTCATAGGAGGTCTTCTTCAACTTCTTATGTAGGTAGAGACGGTTGATGGCATGACAAGCGGTGTTGACGGCATCACTCCAAAAGATGTCCGGCGTCTTGTATTCATCAAGCATTGTCCGTGCCATATCAATAAGTGTGTTGGCGTTTCTTAGCGTCATTACTAAAGATAGACTAAAAGCCATCCCTAGCAACGATATTAGAAACGTAAGTTGACATTCCCAACCACCATTACTTCAGAAAGGTAACCCTTGGCTCTTAATGGCGCTGGCTTAGGTAATGCAGTCTGGTAATAGCAGTTAGAAGTGCCGGATTGGCCTTCCTAACGGTCATTACTTACGATATGTAAAACTATGACACGGCGCCTTGGGGTGCAACAAGAATTACAATCCTTAGGTAATGGTACTTAGGTATGCCAATCATGATAGCTCAGTATAGATAAATCCGCAAGCGCACGGAACTGTCATTGTAGCATTTCAACCCGTGAGTATTCAGGGGTGTCGTATTTATAATTTCCCGTAGGAGGGCAGGACAAATACATCTAGCTTTGTCATAAACATGATCACTTATTGAATGTATAGGTAGATATAGCATAGGCAGGGGTAAATCATAGTTCAAAGATAGTGGACACACATCTGAGCCGACCTCAAGGATAAAAGAGAAATAAAGAATAAAAGAATATATCTAATTGAGCAGGCATTGGTCATATATAACTATGCAAAGAACTGTTATTAAACATCTAACTAGCATGTCTATTATCAGTGACTAGGTCTGGGATGACAGGGAGATCCCCGCAGCTGGTCTGCCAGCAGATAGAGACTTTACGAACTCCTACCCAATATCCGAACATGGGGGAGTGCTAGGGATGGACAGGGCTGTCACCACATGCCCACCTACCCCTCTGCCCGCGGGATACCGGCATATTCGCCGATCTCCGCATACCCGAGCACCATGCTCGCGTACTTGGAAACAACTCCTAGCCCCCTAAGACCCCACCCCTTCGGAGTAACAGGCTAAGCTAAGAGCAACCGAGAAAGCACGACGAACCGTCACCTCATCCCTAGTTCTTCCTCTATTCATAGTAAGTCGATGAACGATGAAGAACAGCGATAAACATATCGAGAACATAACACATAAACTATAGCTAGTTCATATATCATGATCATAACATGTCCAAGACTATACTCTAATTCATATGCATTGCTATATAAATAAGATAAGAACTTGAACTTGGAAGAGAACTGCATTGTATTCATACCGAGGTGTTCCTTCTTCTCCCAAGGATACAAACTCTTCTTTTTAGCTCTTGCCTTGCTCTAATACTAAAACTAATCTAAAGAATACAAGTGAGAGGTGAGGTAAATGGCTCCAAATGATGGTGTGTGTTGAAGGGGATGGAGCACTCTCTATTTATATTGAGACTATGACGGTTTGGGCTTTCTAAACATGGAAGTAGGTGGAACCGCCATCAGCAAACCGTCATCAGCACCGCCTTCGAAGATGGGCCCGGGAGGCCCCACCAGGGGGGCGGCCGCACCCGGGGGCGGTCGGTCCCTGGGGAGAGCCATCTGGCCACCGCCTGCGGGTGGTCGGTTGCTCCCTGAGCCTGGACCTCCCCCGCGGTTATGGATGGATTTAGTTTAGTGTTTGAGGTGAGCTTTCTTATTTTCTTAGATTGCGCCTTCTCTGAATACGTTTCCTGGATGTGCGCTTTCTTTATGGTTTTTGTGCATTTCCACATGTCATACCTGCAAGTCAAGTACTCACCAAAACTTGTGGAAATGTTAGTTTAAAGCCCTACCTACTATTTATTTTAGTAACATATTGGCGGTAAGAAATAGGCTCTAAGGACCTGCCAACAAAGTGTTCTATTCTTCCTCTCTACTACACCATTTTGTTGAGGGGTGTACGGAGTTGAAAACTCATGCTTGATGCCCTCTTCATCAAGAAATTCCTCCACTAGGGTGTTCTTGAACTCGGTCCCGTTATCGCTTCTCACTTTCTTGATAGGTAGATCGAATTCCTTTTGTGCCCTCCTAATAAAAGTTTTCACCTTCTCTTGTACCTGGCACTTATCATAGACAAAGAACACCCAAGTGAAACGAGAATAGTCATCAACAATAACTAAGTCATATTTGTTACCACCAATGCTAAGATAGGCAACCGGCCCAAAGAGATCCATATGAATCAACTCCAATGGTTGAGTGGTGGTCATGATGCTCTTTGGTGGATGTGGTACGCCTACTTGCTTTCCGGCTTGGCAAGCGTTGCAAATCCTGTCTTTCTCAAAGTGAACATTGGTTAGTCCAAGAATGTGGTTGTCTTTTAGAAGTTTGGCCAAGTTCCTCATCCCAACATGTGCTAGGCGGCGATGCCACAGCCAGCCCATGCTAGATTTTGCCACTAAACAAGTCTCAAGGTTGGCTTTCCCTTTAGTTGACCCGTAAAAGCAATAGAGGAATCCTCCCTTCTAGTGACTTCCACTTCCTTATCCGTAAAGAGACAATTGTAGCCCATTTCACATAATTGTGACATGGACAACAAGTTGTAACTTAACGAATCAACATGTAAAACATTAGTAATTGAATGTTCATGAGTGATTGCAACTTTACCAAGACCTAGCACACCTCCCTTGGAATTGTCTCCAAAGACAATGTTTTCATTTGAGTCCTTCCTTGGGGGTGTAGGATGAGAACATACTCTTCTCTCCGGTCATGTGATTTGTACATCCACTATCAAGTAACTAACTTGATCCACCGGAGGAGTATGCCTACAAAACAAGTTTAGTTCCTTGATTTAGGTCCCCAAATGTTCTTGGGGCCTTGCATGTAGTTACAAGAAACTTAGGAACCCAAATAAAAGCGTTATGATAAACATTCTTTTCTTTGCCAATGTACTTGGCAACCACTTCACCCTTGCTGTTGTTCTTCAACACAAAGCAAGAACTCAAGCTTTGTCTAGGTGCAACGGTCTTAGGTTGATAGGAATACTTGTTTGGTTGTCCCCAGATTGATTTCTTGCCTTTGTGTGGAACCTGCTTTGGCTGGGAGACCTTCTTTATGTGATGATCATTTCCAGATGCAGTGGAAGTGACCTTCCCTTTCTTTGGGGGGGGGCGGCACTGCCGCCCTGGACAGGGTGCAGTGCTACTCGGGGGGGCTGGTCGTGCTGCTCTCTGTGCAGGTCCCTCTGTACTTCCACTGCTATTAGAAGTGAAATGCACACATTCATAACCATTTATTAGCTTTCTCCCATTTGTTTTGCCTCCATGTCGGTGCCCAAGTCCGGTCTTGATGTGTGGATGTCTTCCATCCTTGAATTATGGCTTCTTTGGTTGATTCACTTGGCCACCAACATGCTTGGTCTCAGATTTGCTCTCTTTAGCAACTATTTCGTTGAGCCTAGTTATTTCCACCTTCATAGCCCCCATGTTTGCAAGGTTAGTAGCATAGATATCCAAATCAAGATCATGATATTTTCCACATCCTTTACTAGTGGAGGCAATAGAGGTGTCATTTATTTTAGAAAGATTTGAGGTGCTCTCCCAAAGAAGGTTATATTGCAACTCAAGTTCTTTGTGCTTTTCACATAAGACACAATACTTTTCATCAAGTCCAATATGAGCCTTTTTAGTGAGTGCATGGCCCTCTTGCTCCTTGGGCAAAGCCTTGCGCAAGGATTCCACCTCACTCCTTTCCAAAACAAGTGCTTCATTGCTAGCAATATAGAGATTTTCTTGTTTGATAAGAAATTCCTATCTAGATTCTAGTTCGGCTTGAACACTTTCTAAATTTTCCATTAGTTTAGAGATGAAAAATTTAGTTTTAGGGTCCAAGTTCTTGGTTATGTTATCTAGCTCCTCATCACTTGAAACTTCATCACTAGAGCTTTCACTAAGTTCGCCACTAAAGATATCACTAGGAGAAAGTGAAGGTTTGGATTTAGCTTTGCCCTTCTCACCCTTTGCCATGAGACAAATGTGAGGGGAGTAGTAGTCATCATCATCGGTCAAGTTATTGAAGAGCTTGGGTGGTGAAGATGTCTTTTGGATGGCCACGGTTGCAATCTTTTCATCTTCATCACTTGAGCTATCATATGTTGAGTCCCATTCATGACCAATGTGAGCTTCTCTCATTGTCTTCTTGCTGCCCCTCTTGTACCTTTGCTTGTTTTCTCTCTTGTCCGTGTTGTTCTTGCCATCTTCTTCAACATGAGGACATTGAGTAATGAAGTGATCGGTGCTACCACACTTATAGCAAGTTCTCTTCTTCTTGTTGGGAAATCTCTTCTTCACAAGCTTGTAACCTTGCTTCTTCAAACCTTTGCCATACTTGTTCATGAAGAGAGCCACATCTTCTGTTTCCTTGAACTTGGTGTTGTCATCTTCACTTTCACTTGAGTATGATGTAGACTCAACCTTTGCTTGACTTTGCTTGATTTCCTTGCCTTTGGTTGTAGTTGCTTGCTTGCTGCCCTTGTGCTTGTAACCTTGACTTGGCTTGCTTGCTTTGAGTGCTATGTCCTTCACTTTCAAGCCCTCCAACTTAGCTTAGCTTGCAACTCTCCAAGATTTCTTCTCTCATTTGCTTCTTCTCTTTGCATGTCAAATGTCAAAAGTCTACCAAGCACATCATTGGGGGTGAATTGCTCAAACTTCTTCTTGTCTCTAATTAGAGTGACTACGGTCTCATTTCTAGGTGAGTAAGCCTCCAACATGATTTTCACCACCTTGTGATCATCTAAGTCATCACACCCATAGCCTCTAATCTTGCCAACAAGTGTCATCAATCTATCAAACATAGCTTGTATCCCTTCATCATCCAAGATAACAAACCTATTGAGCTTGGCCATCAATATTTCAATCTTGGCCTTTCTAACTTTGTCAACACCTTCATAAGCAAGATGAATCTGTTTTGCCACACCAACTCCCGTAACCCGGTTGTACTCATTTCCATCCAAAGCACTAAGTAGCACACTAGTGGATTGCCCATTCAAATGGACAGCCAATAGCTTCCTCATGTGTGGGCTGTTCGGGGTCCACGGGAGGCTCAAATCCATTGCACACAATCTCCCAAATGCCGGGATGAAGACCTATAAGATAAGCCCTCATCAAGTGCTTCCACTTGGTAAAGTTAGTCCCATCGAAATTGAAAGGATCAAGGATGCTCAAGAGGGGGGTGAATTGGGCAACTAATAAATTTTTCGCAAATCAATTCAACCTATCGCACTTTGCCCAATGTCACTCCACAAGTGCTTTGTGTCAATTCTATTCCTAAAACAAGTTATGCAACCTAGAGCTAAGTCCTATCACAAGTATACTACTCTAGGAAAGTAGAGAACACAAGGGAAATGCTGGAATGTAAAGAGTTAGAAAGACAAATCCTGTTTTTCCCGAGGTATCGGAGAGTCGGCACTCCCCACTAGTTCTCGTTGGAGCACCCGCGCAAGGGTGTAGCTCCCCCTTGATTTTCGCAAAGACCAAGTGCTCTCTACGGGCTGATCCTTTGCCTCTCCGGCGCGGTGGATCGCCCACAACCGCTCACAACTTCGACTTGGGCCGCCCACAAGCTCTCCAAGCGGTCACCAAGCCACCAATCGCCACCAAACCGTCTAGGCGTTGCCGATCACCAAGAGTAACAAGCCTAGACTCTCACTTGACCAAAAACAAGGCCAAAGAGAGTGATGGATGCACACAAGTCACTCTTGATCTCTCTAGGGAAGAAGCTCACAAGCAATGGAGTTCACACTAATCTCCCTCGGGCTCTTGCTCTCTCACAAAGTCACAAGGGTTCCTTCAGCTGTTAGAAGTGGTAAGAGAGAATGGAGGCTTTGGTGGAGTATAAATACTCACCCTCTCCAAAACTAGCCGTTTCTCACTTTCCTGCGAACTGTCGGACGCTGCCGAGGCTCGACCGTCGGACCATCCACCACGGTCCGACTCTCACAGTCGCACTGTGCTTAGTCCTGTGCCAGAGGGGCGTCGGACTGAACTCGATGGTCCGACGCTCCTCAGTCCGACGCTTTTGAACAGCTGGCACAATTCCTCTCAACGGCTATAACACGGATCAATAGTCCGACGCACACCGTCCGACCAAGTCCGACGCTCTTTTAGGCTGCGGGAACCTCTCTGGAAGCGTCGGACGCTAAGAAACATTAGTCCGACGCTCACTCTCTCCACGGTCCGACGCTCGCTGAACACCCAGAGGCACCGTCGGACTCTGGCCAATGGTCCGACAACCATCCAGCCAGGGTCTGACACTCCCTGGCATGCTGAGAATCATCCAGGGGCTGCCACGTGTCGTCGGATTCTAACTATTGGTCCGACGCCCATACTAGGTAGAGTCCGACGCCTCTAATTTGATCAAAACTTGGCCGAATTGAAAACTTTCCAAAACAAAGTTTGATCCTCTCTCTCTCAAGAGTCTCCCTGGGCTGTCTAGAGCTATGTTGGACAAGTGTGAATCACATCTACACTCTCTAATCTTGCTCTAAGTCAAACTACCCATCCAAACCCCTCTTAATAGTACGGTCAAAGAGAAAAACAAAACCTAAGACTACGCCAATTGTCTCTCAACTCCAAACGACAATTGGCATTAGCCTATCACCGTCTTGTCTTCCATCCTTTGAAAACCGAATCGAATTCCATCGCTAGGGGCTTGAACCTACATGTTATTATGACCTAACCTCTAGGTTATCCTGCAAAACACACGTTAGTCATAATAACCGTCTTGTTGTCATTAATCACCGAAACCACTAGGGCCTAGATGCTTCAAAAATGAGATAACTTGCCCGCGGGCACATTGATGAAAGACTTGCGATCACGGTTAGTCATAAGAGCATAGTTAAAGGATACGGCCGCATATTTCTTCTTGGTGGTGGTGCTGCCCTTGTCCTTCTTGGAGACGTGGTAGGAGACATCATCATCGCCATCATCAGAACTACTAGAGAGCTCACTAGATGACATGTGCACCGCCTTGGCCTTCTCTTCCTTCTTCTTCCTAGCTTCCCTTCTCTTCTTCCTTTCTTCTCTCTTGAGTCTTCTTTCTTCCTTTCTTTTCTTCTTTTCAGCTAGACTTTGCTTCTCTCTTTCTTGTTCATGAGCTTCTCTTCTTTGCTTATTTTCGGCCTTTCTTCGTCTTCTCTCTTCCTCATCTTGTTGCCTTTTGTCGGGGTCGGAGGCAACATGAGGAAGATCCACCCTTGTTGTGGAGGCTGAGAGCTCACTGCTTTCGCTGTCGGTATCGTGGAGATCCACGTCCTTCGAGTCAACTCGAGCGGATCGAGTTGAGCTCGCTCCAGGGCTCCATACTTCACGCGGTGAAGCGTATACGAAGCAACCGGCTCTGATATCACTTGTAGGATCACTGGAATCCTAGAGGGGGGTGAATAGGCCTGTAAAAACTCAACTTGAACAGATATCAAAACCCAGGGCGGCACTGCCGCACAATGAAAAATGAACCAAACTGCGCAAGTGATATATGGATAGAAATAGTATACTCCATACAGCTAGTTTCCAGAATTTCACTAAAGTTCACAGCTCGAAGACTGGATACCACAGAAATCCACCAAATCACCAAATCGAAGCGAACCCTAGAACAAATCAACAACACAAGAGTAATATGGAGACAACAGCACACGGTAATTTATCCCGTGGTTCAGCTCGCCACTTAGGTTTGCCTATGTCCACGTTATTGAGGCTTGCCACAAAAGGCTAGGGTTACCACAAAGGTTGCCCTATTCCTCGTTCTCAAATCAAGTGAGTGAACTCTTAAAGAGAGTGGTGATTTCTTAGCTGCACACGAGATTATAAATCCTCCTTAGGTTGCCACAATGAGGTTGGCAAGCTCTAGGGCGACGCCTAGCCGGCTAGGAGCAAAGCTCCAAGGAGTAGACCTCAAGAACGCCAGGCCAAACGTGAACCAAGTGCTCTTAAACTTTGAGAATCAGTAGATCTGCTCTTAACTCGTAAGTTGCTGCCCTTTTTGTCAAGTTTCTATGGTGGAAAGTGGAGATCCAACTTTGAGCTCAAGGTCAACAATGGAGGAGAGAGGGGAGCTGCTTTTTCTGTCTGTAACGGGCAGAAAGTCGGGAGCTGGAAGAAGAGACCGTTGAGAGGAGGAAAAGTAGTATTTATACGCTGTCGTCCAATGGTCAGTTAAAGTGCGGCACTGCCGCCCTTTAAGTGCGGCACTGCCGCACTGGCAGATTCCAGCAGAAAGGTGTAAGCGAGGTATTGCTGGAATTGTTTAGGTGTGAGGATGTTGTTTCTGAGATATGAGCACTTGATTCAACAGATTGACTGGCATCCCTTAAGAACTCCTTAATAATACGGCATCCTAAACTCAAATTCAAAAATAAAACGAAATTAAACCTCCGTTTGAGTTGGTCACCTGCAGCTGCAAGTTAGCATTGAGTTCTTTGAAACACATATCATCATCTCACATTGATTCCCTGCTCATCATCTTGATAGAAACAATTAGTTCTCTAATTCGGTGGTCATCAATACCAAAACCCACATTAGGGAGTGATTACACTTTCAGTATTCTTAGTGGCAAGTTTCAAATAGGTGGTTGGATGGAATTTAGAAATAAGAAAAAGGAACAATGTAAAGTTACGTGAGCCATGCTGTGAGGGAGTGATTTTTAAAAGGTCGTGCTAGATTAGTTATTTGATGAGGTATCTTGATAGCCAATAAAATTCTTCCTAGACTACCTATTTGGGAAACATTGGGAATGTCCTGTGTTGCAAGTGAGGGTTTTTGAAATGCAAGATTTGGAAAAACATAGAAATAGTGTATCAATACATGTATAAGCCAGAAGATCCTAAACTATATGCAAATGTCAAAGATAAATCATTGCTATGTATTGGTGGCTTACATTTGGATGGATATGCCATTATGTTGCATTTTTTTGCGTGGGGACCCACGTGTGCCATGCACACCATCAATTTTTACATTAAATAAAGGGTCGTAACTCCGGTCGGACGTCCGGACGGACACTTGCGTCCGGACGCCCGCACCCGCACCCGCACTCCTCGTCTCACACGCGCACGCATCCGTACTGCCCACAGCTTCGCACAGCACCCGCAGTGCTCGCCTCACACGTGCACGCACCCGACTGCCTGTCGCACGCGCCGCACCCCCACTGCCCGACGTGGCGTTGAACCGGCCCAACCACCACTATGGCGCCGTCCAGCGACCGCGTCTCGCTAGGGCCTAGCTCGAACCCCTTTGTCTGCAGCAGTTGAGAGAAGACGGGAAGGGGTGACGGGTGCAGCCAGCCAGGAAGATGAGTAAGACACAAGATGAAGGAAAAGACAACCAAAAAATGAGGATAGAGTTGTCACATCTCCAATCTATTTTTGAAACATTCGAATGCAACATTTTCAACATACAACTAAAGGGAGATGAAACACATGAAACATGTATTTGAAACACGAGTTATAACAACATATCTACCTTTTGAAACATTCAAATCAAAACAATTACAACATGCGTACTAAAACATATGAAACACTTGAAAATATGTGTGTGGAACACTTAAAAAATAAAATGAAAAAACTTGAAGAACCACTTCCAAACATATGCAACATCTAGATATGACACCTGCAACATAGACGAGTAGACATTGCAACATGTGCAACATTTCGATCTACTTTTAAACATCAATTTGCTTCAACTGCAACATACCTGTGAAATTTCTGAAACAACTAAAATATATAATTGCAACATAGAAGGAGGAGAGAGAGAGCATAGCGCAGGGAGCGCCATGGCCGCCGGATCTACAGGCACTGGAGGCTCCCAATGGTGGAGGACGCTAGTGTAGGGAAGGAGGACGTTGGTGTAGGGGAGGAGCCGCCGAAGTCGGGGAGGTAGATACCGAGGTGGACGAAGGAGCCACCAGTCCTCGAGAGTGCCATATCTTCCGGATTTGCAAGCCTTGGGGGCTGCTAGTGGTGGAGGACGCCGGAGGGGCTGCTCGCCGGAAGCCGACGCCGTCGTCCTCCTCTCCGGTGGCATGGAGGTCACGGGAGGGGAGGGCGCGGCGGATCTGCAGGCCTCGGGGGCTGCTAGTGGTGGAGGATGCCGGAGGGGCTGCTTGTCGGAAGCCGACGCCGTCGTCCTCCTCTCTAGTGGCATGGAGGTCACGGGAGGGGAGGGCGCGGCTCACCGGCCGTCGCGGCATGGAGGACGCAGAGGAAGTTAGGTGTGACGGCAGGCGGGCATGGAGTGGCGGGCGTGCGGTCGAGATTAGGCAGCAGGAGAGGTGGGTGGGTGTGGCCGCGTGGAGGCCAAGTGTGGGCACGTGGGCGCGCGGCGTCCGGCCGGGTCCAGACGTCCGCGCGGTATAATTACCATTAAATAAATCATTGCTCACATCTATTTTTTGCGGTTACAAATACAGTGCGGTGTTTTGTCTTCAACTAGCTCCTACTCGCCTGGTGGGTCCTAGCAAGGACACAAGCCTTTCTTGCCCTGCTAAGAGAAGAAGCGTGTGGGAGCTCGACTAAGCTCGTTGGGGGCACGATTGCCGAAGTGTGCGACTGCTAGGGTGCACAGTTATCGAGGTGCGCGGCCACCGCCACGCACGAGCGAGGTGGAGCGTGCGGTCACTGGAGCTCGACCACGCTAGAGATGATGACATGCGGTGAATGAAGATGAAGAGGCACATGCGGAGAGTACCGATCATCTAGGCGCATGGACTATCAAGGCATGCCACTACCGAGGCACATAGGTCATTGGGTGACTCCACTGTCGAGGTGCGTATGTAGTCGGGGAGCTTTGTAAGTTCAATGAAGCCTAACTGCACACTTTGGTGATTATGACCATGCAATTATATAGAATACTAGTGAGATTTATCGAGTTGACAAACAGGTAAAGTGCGGGTACGACAATGATGCACACCGTTGAGGTATTTTGTATGGTGGAATTATTTAAGATGGTATTGATAAATGTAAGATGGGCATCACAGAGTAGGTGATTTACAATGTCCACCATCAAAGTCGCTAGAGATAGAGTCATCATCGAGAAGTTGGCATTGCTCCTCATGAATATCGTCAGTGTGTGCATTGTGCTGAACAATAATGCATGATGAAATACATATAACTATAGAATACACTAACCAAATAAATATCCATGTTACAATACCAAATAAAGTTCAAAACTAAAAGGAAATTGAATATTTTATATAAGAAGCGAACATAAGTAACTACCTTTAGATCGCTAACACTCACCCAATCAACTTAATTGTTGGTCCAGATAAAACAATCATGATAATAACATGAACAAATTAAGGAAATTAGAAAGACTAACCCAAAATGTAACGTGGGGATGGGTTAGACATTTGGTAGGCAATAATGTAGAAAGAACAAAAGGGACGAAAACTAATTCTTAATTGTATAAGGTGGTATTAATTATTAATATGGAGAGAGGACAAAGAATAAAAGACAGATAGTATTAACTAATCAGCTAGAGTTATAAAACAATTTTTTTTAAGTATATACTTATTAGTTATTTAAATGAATACTATTAGACATTACTTTTAAAAATAGTTTTGATGGTACACATCATGTATCATCGGTCATATTTAACTGATGAAATTATAATGTACTACTACGATTTGCAGCAATGTTACAAAAAAAAAAAAAAAAAAAAAACAGTTTCAACACAATCTGATCACGGTAGTTTGCACCGAAGGGTAATATTGTTTTCCTGAGCACATGCTTAGAGTGACTGTTGACGTTAATTATATAGTTTGTTTGATCTGCAGTGTCATGTTCCTTCCAGTTTCAGTAATGCCATGCTTTATTGGCCTCCCTAACGGCATCCTTAATCACTCCGTTTATAAAAGCACAAAAGCCGTTTACAAAAGCACAAAAGGTCAAAGACATGCATAGTTTTCAGACTTCTCCATCGATTTTACTAGGTGTGTCGGTGTGTGACATGTCATGCCCAGTTCAGTATTAGGATGGTTCCAAACCTGTTGTTTCTCTAGTTTATCCGCTACTGTGCTAAACTTCAACCAAAATCCTTAAGCACCTCACTGTCGTGTCGACGGGACTAAAAGAACAACACCACCTACATCAAGTCGAAGCAATTTTATATATGAAAAACAAAGCCGACATTGAGGAACAATTTAAAGTTAGATGCAGTGTTCTTTTTAATATTTGTTTTTAATAACACGCAATCGATAATTTGACATCAAACCCCAATCAACTGACACACAATCTAAAACAGCACGGTTGCAACCTGGGCGCTTTTTTTTTAAAAAAAAAAGAATCTAAAAAAAGTTGAAATCGAATTTCATTCTAGGTAAAGACGCGTTCAGTGACAGAACGTGAACCCCTGTGGTTAAGGGAATGTTTGGATTTTCCTCTCTAAACTTTACCTATATAAATAGAGTTAAAGTCTTCAAATAAATGGTCTAAAGTTAACTCACAAACCATAACACAAAAAGACATGTATATTTAACCTTTTCTTGCAAAAAATAAAAAATAAGTTATTATTAAAGCTCAAAAGGTTAAGATATGCATAGTTTTCAGATTTTCAGTTCATACTATTTTGTAAGCCACATTCATTGTCTTCTCCATCAATATTCTTGTGTTTCAGCGTGTGCGCGCGCCTATGCGCAACGCCCAACATCATCAGTACCAGTAGTGGTTCTATAATCTGATGTTTCTCTAATTTATCTGCCATCTGTTCAGTCAAAGCCTTAACCACGTTTCACACACACACACACAGCCTTAAACACCTCATTGTTGTGTCGATGTGTGTGACGTACCACTAGAAGAACGTCACCTACACAGTTGGAAGTCAAATGCATCACGGGAAGTAGTGTTCTTTTTGGTATTTTGTTTTTTAGCTAAAAAATCAAAACCAATAATTTGGCATTAAAAGTTCCTAAAGTGCTCTCAAGAAAAATCAACCACGCCTCCAGAATCCCATCAAGAGAGCCAACCTTTTTGAACAACAATGAAACGGGCCAAAGCATCTCCAAGGCATACGACAAATCTGATCACACCCAGCTTTGCGAATGAAGCAGCCCAAGACTGCTAAACCAAACAAGTCTGGGCCTGCTCGTCTTCTGTGTTTCAGTGTCCCCTCTATTTTTGTGTGTTCTCTGCTTTCTGTTGTCTCTAGGTGTCTCCGAAGAAAAAAAGTTCTGCATCGCATAGTGCTCACTGCTGGCTATACTCTTGATGGCAGTAGGAACAGCCTTCCACCAGGCCATCGATCATGAGGGTCGCTAACCAGACCACCGCAATACCCAACAAGCGATTTCTTCGCCTTTGTAAGATTAGTGAAAGCTTTATAAGTAATAATTAAGCTATCAGCTTAGCTAATATGTTGATATGATAATCTTAATAAAGAAAAAAATGGTCAAAATTTCTCGTTTGAGTGAAATAAGTTTTGTAGGGATAAAACTGACATTTCTAGTAACACATGAGAATCTTAGAAATGAATATAAACCTCCACGAAAATAGGCCTATGAACAACTAGCTCTACTAAAGTTATCGTAGCCAAATATAAGGTTTAAGAGAAAAAAAAAATGCTCCAACAAGACTCCTACTCGAGTCCTGAATTTTGGCTGGGCATCCGAATTTCTCTCCATACCCTATTCTTTTTTACTCTCGACACAAGCCCTGAAACGGTAATTCTCTGCGTGGCTGCGCGTGCGTATTCTTCCACCATTCGCTCTGTCCCACCCGTCCACGCGAAAATCAGTTAAGATAACACTTTGCTGTGATTCGATATATCAAGCGTAAAATTTAAATAAGAAATATGTGTAAAAGTAACATAGATGGAGGAATCAGGCGCAGGTTGCTGCAACCTTGAGCTTCAAATGCCGGCCGGCGGGCTACTATACCGCAAGATCACCGACCAAGGTCGCCTCCGTTAAACAAAAAACCTGCCTGCGAATTTATTTATTTATTTAGCTAACGTTATATGCATGCTAATGGGGCAAGTATGTTTCTCATTGTGGTTCACCTTCATATTTTTCGTGGTCTATATTATGCGAGTTATAGCAGTCCTAGGGATGGGAATCGTGACACTTCATCGGTACATTCTTATCTACCTCTCCGGAATGAAAACTCTACTGCTAATGGATTTAGAAAAAGTCGAGCGAATAGCTGCCCAATCAAAGTCTTCTCTCTGACTTATCGAGTTTGAGGAAGGATGGGGATTGAGTACGGATAGGGTAGTAGTTACCATCCAGCCTGTGTCAGTTTACTGCCATATGGTTAGGCACGTTGTGCGCCTGCCGCCCGGCCCGATACGACGATACCCATTGCTCTCCCATCCGTTCCTGTCCTCAGACCACCCTGGGGTCTGGTAAACGAACCGGAAGGATAGTTTACCGGACGGGAGGCGCTGCAACGGCGTTCGGGGAGACGTCCAGAGCGGGCGTCCATCTGGGAAATCAACCGGAGTACAGGACGTCCGCTCCAGGGCGTGGGACCCGTGGGCAGACGCGCGACCGGGGAGAGAGAGAGTGGAGGGGAGGGGGAGAGAGAGAGGACGGCGCGCAGCAGCAGCCGGTTGCCGGAGCAGGACGGCGCGCGCGTGCCGGCCGGAGCTCCGCGCGCTCGCCGCCGGGGAGGTGGACGCGGGAGACGGGGGCTCGAACTCGCCCCGCGCCGCCATGGCCGGAAGGCCGAGGTCGCCCCCACCACCACCGACGCCGCGCCCCTGCTCTGCCTCGCCATGGCCGCCGAGGGCCGCAGCACGCTGCTCCGCTCGCCTGGTCGTCGCGTGCTCTCCACTGATCGGGGGCGCGAGCTTCGCCGGGGAGGGGGCGCGTGCTCTCCGTCGGGTGAAGAGAGAGAGGATGGGGAGGGAGGAGAGGGGAAAAAATAAAATAAAAAAACTGAAGAGTGAGCCCCACGTGATATAGAGTAGAAATATAAAGGGTGGATGAGTGCGGGAGAAAGTGTAATAGAGGAGAGAATTTTGATGACCAGGACGGAATTTTTTCCTTTTAGATGATAGATATAGAGGACGGAGATAGCGGTTGGTCTCACCACATGTGTACTGCACGAATGCGTCGTGTGGTTGCACACCCTAACCTGCGTTTTTTCTACTACGGAGTAGAACTAGAGGAAAACTGCTGGGAGCCACGTTTTCAGTACAGGTCAAGCAAAGAGACATTAGCCGTGTCCACGTTCTAGGTTCTACGACAAAATAAACTAGTGCGATCCATGCTTTCATTAGTCAGGGCCGCAGGGCAGAGAAGAGATTCCTCCGGCATGATATATTGCGCTGTTGGCATCGCATCTACTACCACCACTGTCCATTGTCCTATGGTCCAAGCTAGCAAGAGTTGTACTACAGCAGGAGCAGGTAGATTAAAACCGCCTCGCTGCATGCGGTACACCCAGCGCTAATCACGCAGATGCTGCTTGCGTATGGGTAAAATTGGGCTTGGGTATATGCCTACATGGTCCCATGCAGCAAGTCCCTGTCTGGTGTGGTGTCTGCTGTGTGAAACATCTCTTTCTACTGCTTCCGCGCATCAAAAGACTCGAGAAGCTTTGGCAAGTGCCTCTGCCGAGTGTCGAGGCCCGAGCAACAGATATGCAGGAGTACCTCTCAAAGCGAGACTAACAAGGGCCTTGCCTGTCGAGCTCTCCAGCTAGCTGCCGTCGTCATCGATGGTTCTGTTCGCTTCAGCTGAAAAGTTGAGCCTGATTTGAACTGAAACTGATTTGTAGTGAGGAGGAAATACTGTTCCTAGAGCTGAAAAAATACGTGCTATTTAGTTAAAGCAAACAGAGCCAATCAAAATCGAGAAGCGCTGCCGCTAACACAATAGTAGAGTACTAGGAAGTAGTACGCAACTAATCTCAGTTAGATTTGACAAAACTAAAGAGATTCTAGCTAATTATAGCAGGAGTACTATAATAATATTAAAGAGTATCGAGCTTGCTAACGGATGCGTGCGCACGATTTAGCGCATCCGCCTGCACACCTCCACGGTGCGCCTGCCCCGTCGCCCACCGCCTCGACTTCCGACTCCAGCACCTCCACGGCGATGGCGCCCCCGACTCCACCACCTCCCGCCGCCCTGCCGCCCGCCACCCACCGCTGCGGCGCGGTAGGGCCTCGCCGGAGCTCGCCTAGAGCTCCGGCGACCTAGGGCCGCGCTCCCTCTCTCCCTCCCCCTCCCCATCCCCCACCCTCCCCATGCACTGGCTTTCTTCTTCAACTCCGGCGACCCAGCTCGATGTCGTCTTCCTCAGCTCCAGGCGAGCTCGCCTCCGCCCTACCTTCCCGGCTACCTCCCCCGCCGCCAGGACCCTAAAGACCCGCCCGCCCTCCTCCCCACCGCCTGGCCGGCCTTTCCTTCCTCCCGGCCGACCCTTCTAGACCCCGCCGGAGTTGGGGAAGAAGGGGTGGGGTGGCTCGCCGGAGTGGAGAAGGAGGAGGAGGAGGATGAGGAGAGAGAGAGAGAGAGAGGACCTACCTGGAACAACTTCCACCGCCGCCGGATCTGCCGCCGCTGCCATGGCCGGCGAGCTCGGCGAGGGCGGGGGTAGGGGCGTGGGGAGCGCGTGAGGACGCTGCAGGGAGGAGCTCGTCGCGCCGCCACCGCCGGTCACCGTCACCGGTGAGGTGCTCTCGCGCGGGTGAGAGTAAGGATGGCAACGGGGCGGGTGGAGCGTTCGCGGACCCGCACCCGAGACCCGACAGCCACACCCGAACCTACCCCGAACTCTGTGACGGGTGGAGATGTGCCCCCGCCCCCGAACCCGCTGGGTTCCCCGAAACCCAACGGGTTCCTCGAAACCCGATGAAATCCACCAGCAGGTGAGAGGCGGAGTTGAGCCGTGCGGGCGTGAGCGGCGGTGTGGAGCCGTGCGGCTGCTGTCGTGGAGGAGGGCGGCGGAGTAGGAGCCATGCCGCCAGCCCGGGTGTGCCCTACCGTGCGGCAGACCGGTGGTGTGGAGGGGTGTGACCTGCGCGAGCACGGGAGGGAGGAGAGAAGTGGAGAGGAGAGGGGAGGTGGCACGAGCAGCTCACTGGACGGCAGACGTCAGGCGGTGGCGCGAGCAGCTCGACGGACGACGGACGGTGGGCGGTGGCGTAGACCTGCAGCAGATCGAGGAGCCGCCGAGCAGGGGAGCAGCGGCCTACGGATCCGCGATGCGCCGCGCGTGGCGTGCAGCTGTGCCAGCTACCTGTGCGGAGGGGAGGGGGGCGATGGCCGATGGGCAAGCGGCCGCGCCGTGTGACGTGGAGCGTCCGCGCGGAGGAAAGCGGCGGCTGGCGGCGCGGAGTCCAGGAAGGGGAGAGCGACTCGAGTAGTCGACTGCATCGTGTGGTATTGGGCTGCGGCGTATAGTGTTGGGACCATATGTTCTACGATTGATGTTTATTTACGGGTCCCCATCGGGCACCCACGGGGAAGATTTAGAACCCGCCCCCAAATCTGCCCTGAATCGGGGCCTCGAACTCGAGACACGCGGGGGAGAAAACAGACCCGCCCCCCCCCCTGCCCCTATCAGGTCTAAAATCCGCGGGTCTCGGGTCCTAGACCCGTCCGATTGTCATCCTTAGGTGAGAGAGAGGAGAAAGACGCGCATGTATCTGGATCCTATCGAGCTGCTACGAGTGGTGCGTACGCGCTCGCGCTAGCGCATGCGCGACCGAAGACTAGCATTTAGAAATATTAAATCATGGCCTGACGAACACGAATCTCGCTGGCTAATCACCAACCACCAACACGGCAACACCCCAACAGAGAGGCCGGCGGCCAATGACGCCACGACGAGGACGGACTCGGTCGCCACTCGCATTCCCACCGGAAGGAGCAGAGCAGGAGTGCACGACGGACGGACCGGAAAGGGCAGGACAGGACAGGCACAGGTGGAGGTGCTGCCATGGTCCAGCTCACAACTGTATGGGAATGGAAAAAATGGGAGGGAATGCCGAGACATAGGCCCAATTTGGATCCTAGGGCTAGAGTAAGTTTGAACTAGTTTGATCTCAACTAGCTTAAAAATATCAAACAAGAGGGCTGAAGGGTTATTTGAACTTACCAAAAAATAGCTCCTCCAAGAGGGTTATTGAGCTAGTTGTGAGGACATGCTTTCTCTCACTTGGTAGAGTTAGAGTTAGTTTTAACTACAACTACCCTCACTAGCTCTACTTGTGTTGTTTTGTATGGAAGGGTTAGAGATATAAAAGTCTTTTCTAATCATTTTGTGGACCATGTATGGATATGTGAGAGAAAAATGGTTCCCATCTAAACAGACAATGGTCACCTAGAGGAACTAGTTTTTAGGGGGTAGTTAAAATAATCTGTGATGCTTTGGTTGTTGAGAACGTTCAGATACCTGGGATCCACGGCATATTCCTTTCCCTTCCTGTCTTTCCTTTCGGGTGCTGCTGCGTGATCTGCTGCCCCTCCTTCCGTGCTTCCGGCTCGGATCGCGCGCGCGACGCAGCTTTGCTTTGCAGTTGCAGCCAGCGATCGGGAGAAGGGGACAGCACGGGCCACCAACAGAGAATCGCAAAAAAAAAAAGGGGCCACCAACAGAGAGAGATTGAATGCCCACTCTGCCCTCCGCCGCTCCGTTGTCCCTCCTCGAGGAAGCCGAAACACCGAGGGCACAGAGGAGTTTTCACCCACCAACCTGCGCCGCAGCCGGTCGAGGCAGCGCCGAGCCCGAGAGCTGGCAGTGGCGGCAGCCAGCCTTGAGCCCTTGACCCTTGAGCCGCCTTGTGCGTCCGACGAGACCCATCTGTCAGCACCTCAGAAAAGAGGAAACAGAACGTGCCTTTGTTTTTTTAATCTCCCCCAAAAGGCAAAAAGTCCCGTCTCCCCTCGGAAAAATTTCTTCCTTCCCACTCCCACACGCGCAGCGCGAGAAAATCGCCCACGCGTTGCGTTGTGTTTGCGTCGCATCGCGCCGCACGCCAGCTCCTACGACTACGAGTATCCAGCAGCGCAGCAGCGCTCCAGCAGCCGGGGCCGGTCAGTTACAGCGACTGCGGTGAGGCGACCGTTGCGGTGCCGTGCATTAAACCACCCTGCCCCGGTGCCCCCCTCCCTGCCCCCCTGCCGCGGCACCCCCCTCCCTGCCCCCGCTCCTCGACGCCGCGCCGCGGCAGCGACCGCCGGCGGCGCCCGCACCCGCACGGCGTCCGGTGGGGCTGGGTGTTCAGTGGAGCACTTGAGCTGAGCCGGCCGCACGCGCGGGGCCGAGCGATCGCGTCGCCTCCGGCCTCCTCCAGGTGGGTGGATCCGTCCTCGCTTCGGCTTTCTCGCCCGAGCTGCCGCTCGGTGCCTGCCGCGTCTTTTCCTCGCTCGGCCGGCGCCAGTGATCTGCGTCTCGGCGGCGCTAAGAAAGCTACCATCTTCCGCACTTCCGCAGGACCTTGATCTGATCGGGCGGCCGCTGCGCTTTTTTTATAATTTCCCGGGCCCTCACGTCGGAATTGACTGAAGGAATTGGTTTTCTTCATCTCGCGTTGAAGTAGATTCGGTCAAAAGTGAGGCCCACGCAAGGGGAATTTTTCTGGTTTGGTTTGGATCCGAAAGGCTGTGCATTGTCTACGACAACTGGTGGAAAGCGGTTGGTCATTAAATCGCCGCTGCTAAAGCTTATGCTCCCTGAGCTCAGTTGGATCGGAGAGTTTTAGTTCACTTTACTCATCATCCTAAACAGGGCGAGTTCTGCTGTGAGTTGTTGGCTTGTTGTTGTTTGATCCCAGTTATATAAATAAAAAAAAATTCGATTTTTGGGCTACAAGAGAGTAAACAACAAGGAGGCTCGGACGGTCAGCTCGTTCATTTTGTGGTCCACCTGTTTGGCGAGTGCTTGAGGAACAAGACGACTCGCTCAGCTCGTTCTTCCGTTGTTGATCGAATCAAAAGAGGGCTAGGGAAATGGGGGTAATGTCACGGCGGGTTCTGCCCGCTTGCAGCAACCTTTGCTACTTCTGCCCCTCTCTGCGGGCGCGCTCCCGGCAGCCTGTCAAGCGGTACAAGAAGATCATAGCAGATATATACCAGCTGCCACCGGTATGTCAATTCTGCAGTGCTTCTATCATTTCTGCCATTTTCTCAATCTTAGTTCTATTTCTGCAATTGGGGGGGGTGTGGTCAAACTGTGAGGGAATTGGATGACAATTGAAGTTTTCACGTTCTAGGATGGAGAGCCAAATGATAGGAGGATTGGAAAACTCTGTGATTATGTCTTGAGAAATCCAATACGCACACCAAAGGTAACGCACTCAACATCTGCCTCTTTTTTCTTAGAATGGAAACACTCAATCATTGCAGTTGTTCCCAGTAGTTAGGACTTAGGACTGAACTTAAGGCATTGAAAAATCAAATGCAACAGTGCAAGCACAACGGAAAAATAAAAACCCGAAAATGATCTTCAGTGAACTGAATAATCACCACAATGGAAAAGCTGACGCATTTGTTCTGTACTTAATGCTAATAAATTTCTAATATGTCAGGAAATGAAAGAATGAGCTTGGTGAAACCAGGATTTATGGTCACTCACAATTGCACCTCGTTTCTGCAGATCACAGAGTATCTTGAGCTGAGATTCTATAAAGATCTGAGGCACGAGAATTTCACGTTGGCCAAAGTTGTTCCATGCATCTATAGGAAACTTCTCTGTTCATGCAAAGAGCTCAGGTAAGCGTTAAAAGTTCTGTTTTGCCAATGATGCATTCATAACCATTCCTTGCTCCTGTGCTTATCATATTATTCTTAACTCAGGCCATTGCTAGCCACAAGCTCATTAAGCACCATTCGCACTCTTCTTGATATGAAAGAACATGATGATCTACAGGTTCTGGGTTGTCTTATGCTTGTTGACTTCCTGAATGGCCAGGTTATTTGCATAACTTGCAACGATATCCTTTTACTGGTAGATGTTCCCATATATTCAATTTAATCCGATATGTGTTGTAGGTTGACAGCACACATATGTTTAATTTGGAAGGTCTCATACCAAAACTCTGCAAAATTGGTCAAGAATTAAGGGAAGATGATGAAGGTCTCCGTCTTCGATCTGCAGCTCTTCAGGCTCTTGCTTCTATGGTAAGTTTTTTTTTTTTTTTTGAAAATTATTCCTATGAATGGTATAAGGTCTTGATTGGAGTTATATTGCATCTACTACATTTAGTCTCTAAGATTTAGTTTTCCTTGTTGCTTTGCATTGCAGGCTCCTTTTTTCCTAGCAAAAAATATCATCTGTAATCTAGCATAATCAAGTTGGATGAAAGGAAAATATTATTGTTTTTGTTTTGTTGTGTTGACTGCCTGTTTTGTATTTTCTCATATCAATATTCTTGTCTAAATTACCCCGTATATCTTGTGTTTTTTAATATTCCTTTTTCCTTGTGCGTACCATCTAACTGTGCCAATTCTTGTAACCAGGTCCAATACATGGGTGACCACTCACACATTTCAATGGAACTTGATGAAGTAAGTCTTTGTTACTTTAATATTATTACTAGGTGCATAATTAATTTCTTTCATGGTTATCTCTTCTGTACTTGAATGAACTTGATGGAGTAAGTTTTTATTGCTACAAGATAGCTGGAAAACTTCTAGCAGATGTTCTTGAGTTTTCTTATCTGCATTTTGTATATGATGTCCAATCATCTGAAATATGAATGAGCAGATTTACTCTGTACTAGAATTCCGAAAATTTTATATCTAGACTAGTCAATATACAAAGGAGTGAAGAACTAATTTTAATTGATGAGTGCTGAGAAACTATACTTTATCAACTATAATTTCAAGTAACATTCCTGAAATTATTCTTGAACACAGGTTGTCTCTGTGATCATAAGCTGTTATGAGGCTAATCAAACACTCTCAATAAAAGAGGTAGTCAGATTTCAAGATGATGATGATTTGGTCATTAATGGAAACTTGGCTGTGTTACCAGTGTCTGGACAAAACAGTGCCAAAGTGGCATCTGATACAATGTGAGCCCTACTTCCAGTGTAATGCCCCATTTCTAGAGCCTTGTGTATCTTTCTTCACTCCTATAATGGCTTTGTGTCAGCAGGTCTGCATCTGAAAATCCAGCACACTGGGCAAGGGTTTGCTTGCGAAATATGGCTAATATTGCAAAGGAGGCCACGACTGTGCGGCGTATTCTTGATCCTCTTTTCCGCCTTTTTGACAGCCACGACTATTGGTCTCCTGAAAGTGGGATTGCCCTTTCTGTTCTGCAAGAAATGCAGAAGCTGATGGACAAATCAGGTGCAGCAATTTTCACCCATGTAATTTCTTTTTCTCCTTTCCCCCCTTTTCATTACGTCTTTCAATTGCTAGGGTTCAACAGCAAACAAACTGAATACTCTATTAACATCCTTTTTCCCCTCATATTGCCAGGGCAACATGGTCATTTGTTGTTATCTTTCACTATAAAGCACATAGATCATAAAAGTATTGCCAAGAATTCTGTCAAGCAAATCAATATTGTAAAAGTTGCTTCACATCTTGCAAGGCATGCGAAGTTGAAGGCATCAGTGACAATAGCAAGTGCAATCAGTGACTTAATAAAGCACTTGCGCAAATGTATGCATTTTGCTATTGAAGCATCTAATGCACATGCTGATGATGACAAGTGGTACAGTGCACTTTATGTGGCCTTGGAGGAGTGCCTAGTGCAGTTGACAGAAAAGGTTATCATATTATTTTGGTTCATTATTACTAACTAAACCTTTCTCTCGTCGTTGAGATCTTTAAGTTGTTCATTAAAATCACTTCATAGGTTGGGGATGTTGGTCCTATTCTTGACATGGTTGGGGTAATGCTTGAGAATCTCTCTCATACTGCTACCATTGCAAGAACAACAGTTTCATCTGTTTATCGCACATCACAAATAGCAGCGTCTGTCTACAAGTCATCATACCATCAGAAGGCAAGTGCCTGGCATGCCAACTACTGCATGAGAAGTAATTTCTGCTTTAAAAATATTAACCGGGTATTCCTTTTGCCTATCTCAGGCATTTCCTGAAGCTTTATTTCACCAGCTTCTCTTAGCAATGTTGCACCCAGACAATAAGACGAGGATTGGTTCACATCGTGTTTTATCCACCATTATAGCACCTTCATTGCTGTGTCCATGGTCGGCCATGATCTTTCCTATCCCATTGAAGCGAGATGATTCGCAGAACTTGCATTTGTTGGTTCTCTCAGCTCTCTCTTCCGAGGCCATAATCAGTGAAACACTGACCAAAAACAAGATCCAAGCATCCTTGCAGGAAAACAACAAATCAGAAGCTTTAGTTGATACTGAGAATGGATACACACAGACAGAACCAGATAAAAGGAACTATCCAGGGAGCCCATGTCTGAATGAGCATTATCATACAGCATTTAACGATGAAGTATGAAATCCAGCCACCATATGTATACAGTAATTTTGCTTTGTGGGTTTTTAAGTGCCCAACTGATTTTTCATCTTAATTTCTTCCATCCATGCAGAACCTAAAGTTCATGAAGTTGAACAACCACCAGATTGTTCTCCTCCTTTCATCTATTTGGAGTCAAGCATCTCTGGATGATAACTCACCTGCAAATTTTGAAGCAATGGGCCTTGCCTACAGCATTGCTTTATTATGTTCGAAATCAAAAGTAAGTCGAGGTTCAATATACATTATTATATTGTTATCCCATAGCCATGGCAAACCACAAACCTGGGATTTTTTTATAGCTTAGATGCTACTTTGTTCTATATTCTTTTTTCCCAAACAAACTACTTTGTTCATAGTTTCTTGTAATGATGTCAAGCATATGTAACTAAGATTTGTGAGCTTGGATGCTACTGTTTTGTTCTGAAGGAAGGCCCTTAAATAATTACAGAGAAGAGAAATAGAAAGATTCTCGCTGTTTGTGTTAAGCCTTCCTTTGTTCCATTAGAAATTTATTTATTGCATAGACACTTTTGCATATGTGTAAAAGACGTTTTTTTATTGCAGAGCTCCAGTGATGTGGCACTAGTTCGCTGTTTCCAGTTGGCGTTCTCTCTCAGGAGAAAGTCTCTTAGCCATGAAAGTATGTTCCTTCACTGTTGCTTGCTTTGTTCCCTTTTCTACTTCTACACAAGTAAATGATGTCTTAATACGATGATACGCAGCTCACCGGTGTATTTGAGAAAAAAAAACATAAGTAATGATGATTCAAGAACTTATAAGCTGCTGTTCTCTTATTTCATTTACCATACCAAATGTCATATCTATTGCAGCTAAGTTTACTGCTGATTTCGTCTTACCCTTTTCACATTAAATAAAGGTGATTTGCAGCCATCTCGTAGACGGTGTCTGTATACGATGGCATCAGCGATGCTCATCTTTTCAGCAAAAATTGCTGACCTTCACCAGATAATTCCTCTTGTGAAAGCCGCAGCACCTGAGAAAATGGTTTGTCGATTCCCATGTTTGTAGTTGTAGCATTGTATGCAACTTTCTGTGGTCTAGTAATGTTCAATTTGCACTCGCTCTTTTGGTGATTTTGCAGGTTGATCCTCATCTTTGCTTGATGGATGACTGCCAACTTGTTAATACCTCTGCAGAGTCATCTAATAGTGAGGTGGTTTATGGTTCTGAGGAAGATGAAAGTGATGCACTGGCCTTTCTTTCAGCCATAAACAAGCATGACTCGGAGCTAATAGAAATCGTGATGTGCCACTTTAAGGAGAAGTTTGAAAAATCACCAGAGGTTTGGATTTAGCTTTCCTTAGCATTTATTTGTATAGAATCAACGACATAATAGATAACTGATTGTTTTTACCTGTGATCTTCAGAAGTTTAATGGGGTAGAGAAACAACTTCTTCAAGAGTTTTCCCTGGATGATTCATTTCCTCTTGGTGCTCCACTATTCATGGAGACACCACACTCTTGTTTAATGTATGCAGAAAAGGACGAACAATGTTTTGATGAGGTACCTACTGATCCTTCCCAGGATACTGTTACAATGTTAATATGAAAATTGCAGTATTGCTGTTGTAACATGGTCTTTTTGTATCCTCATCTCCTGTCCACAGGATACTGTTCCTTCTGAGCTCGATGACGACGACATCATCTTTGAACACAGTGGATCTCAATCTGACAGGAAAACATCAGGTTCCATGGCTTCGTCAGATGTTCTAACTGTCAATCAACTAATCGAATCTGTATGTACCTTATCTACTGACCTCCACACCTATGTCTGTCTCTGTCAACTTCAGACCATGTGCCATCATGTTTTTGATGTGGTGCTGTTTGCCACGCAGGTTCATGAGACTGCAAGGCAAGTTGCTAATCTTCCAGTTCCCGCCAACCCTGTACCATACGACCAAATGAAGAGTCAGTGTGAAGCCCTGGTCATGGAAAAACAACAGAAAATGTCTGTTCTCTTGAGCTTCAAGCATTCGAGGACTGACTCGCATGGTTCAACCGGAGTGGATGGGCTCGAAACAAATGAAGTATGCATAAGAAATCTATCATGTTTCATTCAAATATCATCTTTTCCGTCTTAAGGAAAGCAATATTCAAATCTTAGCTAACTCTCCTCGCTTGTCACGCGTTGCAGTCTTCTTTGCGATCTGAGCCAGAGTTGAGGAAGGGCCGCATGCGCCGTAGCGATTCAGCATCCAGCGAATCTGACTGTTCGTTCAGGCTGCCACCTGCTAGCCCATACGACAAGTTCCTGAAAGCGGCTGGACGGTAGCTTTGGTACGATTGCGGCGGCTTGACGCTTCAGTTTTCGAGTCTCAAGTCTGTATACATGAGAGTTCATCACAGTCATTCCTCGGCACCCTCCCGTTCTCGGAGTCAAATTCTTTCGAGTGTATATTTTACATCCCTCGACAAGGTGTACAAAGTTCTGTTACTGTTGGAGGCTTTAGAATAAACCGAAATGTATAGGTTATCGCGGATGCTCATTTTCAGACAATATTTGTTCATTTGTTGGTCGTGAAAGGAATTTTTTTTTTTTACTTGAATCTTCTGAAGATCACGTCGCCCCATTACCTACTTCACCCACGGTTTCAGCCATGTGTCGGCGAGTTGATCTTTTCGGACAAAAAAAAAAAGGCAACCTGCAGCCGTCAGATCCGAACTGTGCGGTCAGATTGAGGTACTAGGCAAACAGCTCCATCTCCGCAAGCCGATCCTGCCGCCGCCGCGACCTCACCGCTGGTGAGTCACAGCAGTCACCACGCCCATAGCGTCTCCGGCCCCCGGGTGACCCGCTTCGTCGAAGCCCAGGCCGTCTCCATGCCCGCAAACTCCAGCACTCGCGCGTTTCCCCACTCCCAAAGCGATGGATGAGGCACTCTATGCCCGCAAACTCCAGCACTCAAACAAGAAGGATAAAAGGAGACGAGATGGATGAGGCGCGGCGGTCGCCGTGGCATCCGATGGCTATACAGCGCAACAACTTCCGCGGGCGCGGACTGCTTCTTCTGCTGACTGCAGATTGAGCTAGTGATGAACAGCTTGTATGTGTATGTCGGGCGGCACTCCGCCCTCACATTTGATTCGAGATTAAGCAAGGGGATAGAGGGCAGGACCGCAGGAGGTCGCGCTTTTCGGCAACTTTGTTTGCTTATAAAAATGCAGCAAAATCGCTTATTTTTTCTTCTTACCTATTTTTGGGCAGAATGATGAGCAGCCAATGTGTTGGTTTGGGGTTTAGAAACATCAAGGATACGGTGTAGGTGATGAAGGTGATCAAATCAGAACTTCGTAATGCTCCTTGGGCAATCTACACGGTATTCATGTTTCACATCATGGCTGCACGGGTTTGCAAATCTGTTGAGTTTCATCATTTGAGTCTCGGTAAGCTGTTTTTTGATCACTGATGTTTTAATTACTCATAGGTAGCTGATGTCATGGCGCACTACTATAAGCAACTAAGGATTGAATGCTATTTCGATCTTTCCCTACAAGTTTTGGCTCTATCATTTTTAGGAAATTTCCAATTCTTGTTTAGAATTTAATTTATAGTACCTTACATAAATGCAAAAAAAAAAACAAAAAAAAAAACTTGTTACCACAAGCCCTAACACTCTTTACTGGAAGAATCACAATCTGAAGTATAGAACTTCATTAGGTCCTATTTGGATGCAAAGTATTTTTAGAGTTTTAGAAAAATATCATGGTTTTAGAGTACAATGAAGTATTTGGATGCAACAAACCTTATGGTTTTGAAAACCATAGTATTGTTAAAACTAGTCTTTTTGCTTTTTTGTAAACTCCACTCTAGACATATTTGTTTCTAAACCATGGTTTTGCAATCTATGGGTTCTAAAACTGTAGTTTCTTGATATTAAGGTTTCTTAATACTACAACATCCAAACAGGGTGTTGATGTTTTTACCCTGAACATGCCTGACATGTGTTTGACATGTGTTTCATTCAAAGGAGAAGCACTTCCTTAATGTTATGATGTGCAAGTAATCTTCCTATGTTTCTTTTGTTTCTTTCGTATACATCCCAAACAGATGACAGCAGAGGACTCTGGTTCACATCCAAGGAGTAGGGTTCTGAGTTTATCAACAATAATGTTGAGTTGATGATTTTTCTAGGGCTCCAGGGTTCCATTTACTCAACCTCTATTTGTTTGCCTCACTCAATCCTCAATTTGGACTCAGATCAGACTCCAAGAAACTAAAAACAAAGTAGTACTTCTTAATCATAAAGAACACTAGCTTTACAAGGTGTGAGCATTTACTTGCCCAGTTGTGTCTCAACATGACTATTGCAGGATAACCAAGCTTGTACTCATATGGTATTTTTATTAGAAGTAATCAAGTAAAGCTAATATAACAAAAAAAAGACAGGGTCTTGAAGGTGTGAGACATATGAGCAATCCGAAAAAGTGTAAATTACACATCTTTTTGGACAAGTGCATAAAGATACTTCCAGAGAAACAATGCCAAAATCATCTTGGATAAGCTTGCCAGCCGTTTAGCAACTGTGCTTGAGTGTAAAATATATGCAACATTCCTTGTACAACAAAATCAAAACTTTTTTTTTGCCTTTTCAGCATGATTTGTCTTTTGCCTCCACGCCTATAAATAGCATTTCACAGGACAGAATTCATAAGTAGCTCTTAACAAAAGCTGAGTAGACGATCACAGATCATACTTCTTTGCCATTGCAATGGAAAATAATTATGCATGCCCACCATCGAGCAAGGGAAACCTGATCACAATCTTGAGTATCGATGGTGGTGGGGTTAAGGGTATCATCCCTGCTACCTTCCTTGCATTCCTTGAATCTAAACTTCAGGTAAATTCTACATGTTTATTGTATATATTGCTTAGCAGTTTTTCTCACATCGTCACTATTATTGACATGACATAGTTTTGATCACCGGACATTGGAAATTGAATTTTTATCTGTTTATTTTGGTAACTTTTTTTTGCGAGTATGTTTATTTTGGTAACTGACATCTTCTCTATGCACACATGCAAGTTTGAGGGCCATTTATTCATTGCTATTCTTTTACCTTTTTAGGAGCTTGATGGAAGAAACGCGCGCATAGCTAACTACTTTGATGTCATCGCTGGCACAAGCACAGGTGGTCTTATTACTGCTATGCTAGCAGCTCCATCGCTGAGCAATGCTAAGCAACCATGCTATGAGGCAAAGGATATTGTGCCATTCTACCTCAAACATAGTCCTCACATCTTTCCATGCAGGTTTGTATGGTTAAGAGGCTACTGTTAATCATGGCACTTTAATAAATATTTGTGTGATTTTTCATCTGAGACTGCTCATTTTTTTAATAAATTGTTTATGTACAAGTGAATCAAAAAATCTTCTCTCAGTATTATTATGTCTATAAAATTACATGAAAATACTTCACCTTTATTCGTTCTGATGTTGCAACCAGAACTGGAATTTTTGGCTGGTTCTTGAAGATCCTACAAATAATTAAGGTGATAATTGGGCCAAAATATGATGGAAAGTACCTTCACAAAATGACCAATGATTTGCTGCGCGATACGAGAGTGAAAGAAACACTGACAAATGTTGTTATTCCTACTTTCGATGTAAAGTGTGTAAAGCCAACAATATTCAGCACATTCAAGGTTCCATTTCGAAACTTGGTGCATGGGATAGCTTCCATTGATTTCGTTAGGGTGAACTGAATCTTTTTTTTTTTTTTTGGCGGTGCAGGCGAGATCTAATACCTTGATGAATGCTCGTCTTGCTGATGTGTGTATCGGCACATCTGCAGCACCAACAGTTCTCCCTGCACACTATTTTGTAACTGTGGATCATCACACTGGTGCATCCCTTAGCTTCAACGTTATTGATGGGGGGCTCGCCGCAAACAATCCGGTGATTCATGCTTCTTTGGTTATAATTTCTGGTTGGATTTTCCTGACGAAATCATGTGTGTTATATTTCTTTAATTTAGCTGTACGTTTTATTAGTATGAAATTATGTGTACATTTTGTTATGATTTTTTGTAGCCTTTAAGCATCAAACTTTGTTTTCCAAAAATGGACATAAAAGAATGCAAATGCTAAATGACCACCTTGTCCTCTAATTTGACAGACTCTGGTGGCAATGGGTGAGGTAACAGAGCAGATCAGGCAGAAGAGTAAGGAATTCCCTGAGACCAAGCCCTTAGACTATCATAGATATCTGGTAGTATCATTAGGCACAGGTCTTCCAGAGCAAGACATCAAGTTCGATGCGTATCATGTTGCCAAGTGGGGCATTTTTGGATGGCTTGGCCAGAAGAATACCATGCCTTTGCTGCAAATGTTCTTGCATGCTAGCTCAGACATGACTGATAGTTATGTGGCAGACCTTTTCAAAGCAATTGGGTGCTCAGACCAACTGTTGCGTATTCAGGTAGTAGACCTTCTACAGAACAATTTCACGGTTCCATCCAAGTAATTGCTCCAGTTGTGTGATCAAATCTGGTATACTGATGTCTATGTTCATTTATTTCTTGCAGGAACACAACATACCAATAGAGGCTGTGCCAGCTGACCTCTCAACGGAGAATAATCTTCAAGGGCTGGTTAAGATTGGAGAAAACCTTCTGCATAAGCCACTAAGCAAGGATGATTATAAGATCAACTACATCGAGCCAGTGCTAAAAGATAGCCGTACTCTAACCTATGCTGGTTTGCTCACACGGTTTGCAAAACTCCTTTCTGATGAGAGGAAGCTTAGGCTTCAGAACATGGAACTGGATGCCGGTCATAGCAAATCATGAAACTTGAGGTCTTCCGAATACATGCTCCATCCATCTTTAGCCTTTATGAGTTCGTGTAGATTACTATAAGCTGTTGTGTCTATTGCAAGTTGTGTGTAAATGGTTAAGGTGATATATTTGCTTGGAGCCCTGTAAATGGACAAAATGTCATGCCCTGTGGCGTCTGGTTGTCTAGCTGTGTGTAATTTGAATGTGGAACTATGTATGGTATGTGAGCTAGTGTGACTGCATCTTAGCCAGTAAATGATGTATTGCTTGTATATTGAAAATAAAGTTTATTATGTGACTATTCAGCAGTCCAGGCAGCTCTGCAATCGATTTGTTTGAATATTAGTCTGTTAATTATTATTCGTTTGTTTTAAAAAAATGTAGGTAGTTTACAGAGGAATTGCATAGCGTGACCTACAGTTTTATATTGTAATACTTTTCCTTTTTAAAACCAGAGTACACGCTAACAATTATTGGCTTCGAACCCTGGTACCTAAACTATCAAAGCAACGGCCATTAAATAGTATTTAGGTTCTTTTTTCCCCTAAGAATATTTCCATCTACTTTGGGTCTAACCTTTTGAATATTTGCAAACTATTTTTTCTCTTGCAGTATATATTTAAATTGCACTTTCACTATATAAAATTGATTAGTTTTTCCCCTCGATACATGTCTGCAGCTAAAACTGTGATTGTCCATGGCTCTGTTCGCTGGAGCTGATTTTTTTTAGAGGAAAATACTGTTCCAGAGATGAAAAATAAGCGCTTTTTAGACGAAGGGAACAGGGCGATGCTTCTCCTTTCCTGTCTAGGAGTATTTTGTCCATATGCCAAGCTTGTACATAGTACATCTTAATCAACTGGGTCTCCGATCCTAGTCACGTATGTACTCATATCCATCCTTTTCAGAACACCCTGTACTTCTCAATGATGCAGTAGTCCTAGTCCTAACCATATATTAAGCATACTGTTTTCCCTTTCAATATACATGTCTGCAGCTAAAACAACTATGATTGTGCCATGCGTCTGTTTTTCTGTTAGGAGGCTTTACTTTGGACATATTATATACCGTACTTTGTACAACTACCAGCTGGCTCTCCTAGAGTCAGGGGCTGTTTAGTTGGAGAAATTTTTTGGGTTTTGGTACTGTAGCACCTTTCATTTGTATTTGATAACTTTTGTCTAATCATGGACTAACTAGACTTAACAGATTCGTCTCAACATGTACATGTAAACTATGCAATTAGTTACTTTTTTTACCTACATTTAATGTTTCATACATGCGTCTAAATTAAGTATTCGATATGATGAAAAATCTGGAAAAAAATTGGAACTAAACATGGCCTAGTCACATACTCACATCCATCCAGCTACACCTTTTCAGAACACTCTATACGTTCTCAATGATGCAGTACTCTTAGTCCTAACCATATATCCTAAGCACTTTAATATAAGCCAAACTACCACTGTTCACTGGCTGCACATATAATTCTGCCGGCCCATCGTTGTAGTTATGCAAGCTCGTTAGCGAAATATCTTGGCTTGCACGTCACATACTCATTCCAACTGATTTCTGAATATGTATCACATCATCGTGCAAGTGCACCATCACCTATCTATCTTCCAATCGTTACACCTAACCACAGCTGGCAGGAGCTCGACAATTACTTGAACGAAGCCAAGTGCCCATAGGTAGCATACCAAACGACCGGAAACGGCGACCAAACAGGTTGAATGAGAGTCTCAAATTTTTTTAAATATTTAACAATTGTCCTAAAATTAATCACAAGACACAAACACCTCCTGACACGAGAAATCCACGAGCCAACTGGTGGCTGGATATCTTCGATGACGACCGAGAAACATAGCGGAATTCTCAAAACACGGCCAAACAGATCAGAAGATATGAGAACCGAATATCCGAATGGTGGAAACTTAAACTCTTATAGAAGAGAAGCGAGTTCCCAACCCAAAATACCCAAGCTAACTAGTGACAATAGTACTTATAAACGATCCTTGCGTTGCTAGAAAACCAACACAAAAATCAAGTAGCAAATCGGAGCTCGAACGTGAAAAAACGAACAAAACAATATAAAACAGAGCGCACAGGACGCTCCAATGCATTGTAGCAGCGTCCGATGCTATTGTAATAGTGCTTGATGCTACTATTCACGCGCTGCACCGGATTAGCTGATGGCACTGTAACAACATCCGGTGCTACTGTAGCATCACATTATGCTATTGTTCACGTGTTGTGCTGGACGCGCTGGTAGTATTGTAGCAGCATCCAATGCTAATACCCTCGAAAAACAGCCCCAAAATCAAAACGGCTCGATCTCTTCCGTCTCAATTCTGATTGACTAAGTTTTGTGGACATGCTCTCTTAATAGCTACGAAGCTACTAAAAAAATCATGGCCTTCTATGCCTACAACTTCGGGAATCAATCGAAAACCAAGAGAACCAAGAACACCCTCTCAAAAACAAAATCATTCGATCTTAGTGCTCATTTTAAATTGGATCAAACCCTCTAGTGAAAAGCTTCCCTGGAATTCATAGCACCTCTCGAAACAAACGGTTCGCAAAAAGATCAAGCGGAGAGAGAGATCGAGCACTAGAAAGAGAAGGAGAAAAAGTAAGAACACGAAGAACAACAAATAAAATTTACAGAGTCGAGGCACCAAATTTCAGATAAACCACGGCGGCCGCGCTTCTGAGAAATCAAGGGGCTGCTTGGTTTCTTTGCCTCCACAAGCTAGTCGGGTCAGATTGCCTAGCCTTACCCAGCAAACATAGGCAATGACAGAATAAGTGTCTAGTTTCAGGCTATTCGAACAGCTAGTTAGTTCTTTTCTTTTCTAATAAAATAATAACATGCATACATTCTCAATTAAAATAGTATAGCCACAGCATACCTGGACCCATCCGTAGGCAGAGCATGTATCAGCAATAATGTGCAGCTTTTCTGAGCCCACGCACCAGCTGCTCACCTCTCCAGCACAGGAGAGCCAAATCAGCTCGCTTGGCTAAGCAAGGAAAAGCTTGCCCAAACAAGCTAGGAGTAGCTTGCTAGGCAAAGCAAGATTCTAGAGCAACTACCAAACAAATATCCTTAACCAGTAAGGTGAGACTAGGTTCTTTTGCCACAACTAGCCTCACCTTACCAGTCAAGGATATATGTTTGGTACTACTCTAAAATCTTGCTTTGCTTAGCAAGCTATCTTGCTCGGGCAAGCTTTTCAGGCGAGCCGATTTGGCTCTCCGGGGCTGGCAAGGTGAGCGAGCACCGGTGCATGTGCTCACTACTGACAAAAGCTGCATGCTCTGCCAATCCGAGGCTATCGCTGACATATGGGTCCATAGAATACTACTATAGTATTTTAATCGAGACATGCATGGATGCTACTATTTTATTAGGAAAGAAACAAGGCAGCTAGCTGCTCCACAAGCTTGAATACCAAACGCATATTCTTGCCTTGCCTACATTTGATGGGTAAGGTCAAGCAAGCTAACCGGCCTAGCCTGAAAACCAAGCAGCCCCTAAGCAGCTTATGAAATCTTCTGAATGATTACATTGGAAATATCTTCTGCAAATTACTTTCTGCCTAATAGATGATGAAAAAGAGAGAAATTACTGCAAGTCCTAAACAAAATGATAATATGGAAAGTAACCAGCCCTCTCCTATTGAGGCTTATTATATTTTTCACTTAACCCCCTGATTACTCTACTAACTACAGTAGGTGAACCAATTAACACTAAAGCATTTTGGCACAACCCTCTGTACTGATTCGATCCGACGGTCACGCTTTCTGCCTCGATTTGCCGTCATCCTCGAAACAATCTCCAGGATTCCACCACGCTTGCTCGAAGCCCCACCTCAGATTTTGAGGCCAAAACCTGATTTTGAGCTCAACCACCAAACTTCCGCAAGTAGAGTCCTCCAATGCGTCTCCCACGTCCTGGGCCATGTCCGGCCAATCCTTGACCGTGTTGGCCCACGGTCCGTCTCCATGTACACTCGTGCCCATCGATATCTCCAATTGTCAGCCACCACGGCTAGTCACCCGGTGACTCCGGTCTCTCAGTCCAAGTCTCGGTGTCCGTCTTTCACCGTTCCCAGTTCATCGGCATGAACCCGCTGGACCTTTATCTTTGTTGTCGACCACCATCTCGAAGCTCCACCCACCACAAACTAAGAGACATGTTACGCAACATCCGTTGAAGTCATCACAAAATCGAAACCGAACCACAAGGACACATATCAAACCTGTGGTCGCACATACGTATTCATTCATTTGGTTACTATCTACCAGCTCTAATAGCTCTGCTTCTGCTCGAGCTGCTAAGAAATTGTGTGCCAATTCAAATAGTTAAGATCAATCTAAAATAGCTAAGAAATTGAGCTGCCAAGGTTGATGCTATAATTGGTACCAGTTTGTGGATGCATTGTTTAATTCGAAAAAGCAAATTACTCCCGAGAACTAACTGCTCAGGATCCCACTGCACAGTCGTCGTACGTACCATCTGGAGTGGCATTCCTAGCAGTCTCACCTGCACATACATCCGACAAAGAACGGTCGTATACTCCAATACAAGAATTCTGCCAAGTTTTCTGATGGACGCCAGAAGCCGAGAAGCAGAAATTGGGCGTCCCGATGGATGCACAATGACCGAGCTAATAACAATGACCGAGCTAATAACGGCCGGCCTGCACTACGGTGGCAGTGTGCTTAAAAGATGCAGAAGAGGCTTCAGGGAGTTGCTGGCCTCGAGTCCCGCTTCGATCGATCGACAAGGGGAAAAGTGGGACAACAGATACAACACGACGCGATCAACTTGTTTTATCGCCGAGATGAGAAGATAGCGGCGCTGTGCGCCGCGGAAGAACGCAATGATCGAGGGTCGGGTCGGTCATAATAATTAGTCGTTAGATTTGGTAATAGTGCAGGATTACTAGTTTATAGTACACAAATTAAGGGATCCTGCAGGTCGCTATGATTAGTGTGGCTAGCTGCCGGACCATTCTTATACTACTACTGATAGAGTTCGTTCAAACTTAGGGGTTTTATAGTACTACTATATTGTATGTGTTTTTTTTTTTTTTTGGTTTGCGAGAAGTACACAACCCAATTTCTGGACTTGAAAAGGCTGGGATCATCATCAGCAGCACTAATTTTCAGTTTCACGACAATAATGTGAGGTCGCTGCAGCCTGCAGGCCGCCGCTTTGAGGCAGTTTCAGCATTGACTGTTAACGGCGGCTGGGACATTCCATCGAATTGCCCACTTTTAGTTAGGTGTGTAACGTCGTGCAAATTTCAGGCTCAACTCAAACATAACACCAAGTTTATTTTAATTATGGACTTTGCTCGGATATGCTAGTTCTACGGTAGGCCGTGGCTCCTGTGGTCCTGCCGTTGATTTTCTCTGTAGAAGAACAGTAATTGCAGGCGTGCTTGCTGCAGCAAGCTCTTCTGAGCAGAACGTATTAGGGCCTATTTAGTTTGCCAAAAGTTGACAAAAAGTGCACTGTAGCACTTTCGTTTCGTTTGTATTTGATAATTTTTATCCAATCATGGCCTAATTAGACTCAAAAGATTCATCTCGAGCTAGCCAGACAAAAAGTACAAACATGTAACAGCTGCTACTTCATTTAATGCTCCATGCATGCGTAAAGGACAATCGATGTGATGGGGAAAAAGAAAAAAAAGTTGTGAACTAAACAGGGCTTTAGTAATTTAGTGTACCATTCGATTACTGGTGCTGAAAAAATAACTCTCATACGCCAACTAATACGGATGCTAGAAACCATAGATGATCAAGCATATCCTTTGATCTCCGGTTTCAACATCAGTATGCTTTGATCTCCGATTTCAGCATCAGTATGCCGTAGCTACTCTTATATGATCAAGTTAATACAAAATTACACAATATGTTTGAATAATTCCACATCATAAATCTACTAATGTATTTTTTCTTTACAAATTGTACTAAATTAGAGAAGTCTGATTTAGGTGAAAATTTAAATAACTTTTATTATGGAGTTAATGAGCACCAAAATTATTAAATGCTCTTGTGACCGTCGCCGAAGTAGAGCAGAGTGAAAGGTAAGCTCTGCTTGGACTGGATAACACTGCTGTCAGTTTCTTACTTTCTTATCAATAAATAATAATTTCACGTACCATCGCGCGGGCGTGTCACTGTGATATCGTCGATCGTGGAGGTGCATGGTACGTGCAAGAGGCCTGCAACCACACAAGGCATAGAAAATGTAGCTTCCTTTTGTTTCACTCCTTTCCTCTGACATATGTTCCAATAAAGTTAATTTGAGGTAGACGCTATTTTGATGTCCACTATGTACACAGAGGGTCCAACTTTCGTTTACTGTCCTTCGAACACGTACGATGATGCATGTCATTGTATTATTAAGTAGGACAGAGTTTAGTTACGAGGCTGACGAAAACTCATGTGCTCATTGCCTAACACACCAGCCCTAGAGCTCGTAGCCTGAAGCACCAGCTTCGATCCAACCAGGCGGAACCCACAACCACATGTAGAACAATGTAACCGTGCAGCAGATTCCCAGGTGGTGCTCTGGTTCGCCGTGTCCGGGCGTGACCCGCGGTGCCGCCGCGCCGGGCCCGGGCTGCACGAGCCACATGCGTTTCGCGTACGCACGCGAGCAGGCAGGCAGGCAGGGGTCGACGGAGGTAGGACGATGCGGCCCGCCACGGCACGAGGGGGCGCCGGCGCTCGTCCACATACGAGGGTACCACGCACGATGGCGACACGCCACATGCCGCACAAGTGGAGTTACGTAAAACCGCTTCTCTCGCGTACTTAAATTACGTGACGTTATGTTAATCCAGTGAAGGACAATGCAGGTCTCAGATCGACGATTTATTTTACTATACTATTTTTTTTACCTGATCCAATTCGATTACAGGATAACGGAAGTACTATCGGGAATCAGGCAAGAAAAAGAATACCTGCGACGACTGTTCATAAGGATGGAGGGAGTAGCTGCGAATGCGAGCTGAAACATTTCTTTGAAACTGAGAAAACGCAAGGGAACTATACTCTACACATGCTAGTGGAGCGGTAACAACTAGCAATGAGCAACATTAGTAAGCAACTATAAGCACAAGCTCAGCAACACGAGCGCACTATATAACAACGAAGTAAACTTGTGTTGAGGTATGCAAACCACAACGGTCCATCGTGTCCCGAGCCTCTAGTTTGTCCTTCACCTTGCATTGCACACGGTCCTTCCTAGCCAAGCCTTGCATTAGTTTCACTTTTTTTTTTTGTTAAGCTTGATTTGAACGTTCCAACATGCTATCTATCATATCCATGTCAATGCCCAACATTTTTTTGAACTACATCAACTTTCCTTCACATACTCAGATAGAAAGGTCAGTTCAGGAGCTTTATCTTTAATTACCAAAGCTCCAATGAGGGCGTAGATCTTTCAATAGCCTTTTTCATATATAACTAGTTTTGGACTATGTCTAGATACAGTATAGCGAAAATGTCTTATAATTTAAAATGAAGGGAGTACAACACTATAGCACGGTAAAGCTCTAGTTGATCAAATAGCCTAATTAATGATTCATTACGAACTGTTCAACCATACAATTATAAAAATCTATTAGTTGGCTTCTAGTAACTACGCTGCAATTTATAAATATTAGCTAATCCAAATGGGATTAAATGTACCTGGACACAAATAGTTGTCATATGCCTCAAACCATTTAAACCTTTCTCAACATATTGTACCCCTAAAATCTTTCTTGATACTCCCTCATTTCAAAATTATAAATCGTTTGATTTTTTAAAATACATAATGTTGCTATAAGCACCTAGATATATATTATATTTAGATAAATAATAAATTTTATGTATATCATTAAAATGGTAGTACTAGCCTGACAGAAAGATGACAACATAGCATACATAATACAATCATAAATACAAATGGCCTAATAAAGTACTCTATAAAAGATATTACCCCACAAAAAACATTTTTAAACCAAGAAACACTCGCTTCGTCTATAAATAGGCCAGAGCCAGACGCCCAACTCGAACCTGAGTACCTGAAGCGGCATCACACAAACAAAGCCGAGCAGAGAAATGGCGGCCGTCTCCTCCACCTCCACCGCGTACTTCTCGGAGCCGCAGCTGCCAACCTCCACCGCCGGCCCTGCCGACGCCAGCAGCAGCCTGGTGCGGCAGCCACGGCGGAGCAGCAGCTTCGTGATGGTGGAGGCGTCCTCTGCCAGCGGCAGCGACGGCGGGGTGGCCAGGACGAAGAGCCTCACGGAGGATGACCTAGAGGATCTCAAGGGCTGCCTCGACCTCGGCTTCGGCTTCGCGTACAGCGAGATACCCGAGCTCTGCGGGACGCTGCCCGCGCTCGAGCTCTGCTACTCCATGACCCGGAGGTTCCTCGATGAGCAGAGGGCGCCGGGGCAGGAGCAGGAGGAGGAGCCTGCGTCGCCGCCGCTCCCCAATTGGAGGATCTCTGGACCTGGTAAAAACCACTTTTCTCTACTCAGTTCTCGAATTTGGGGAAACTTTTTTTTTCCCCTTCAATTGGGATGACGTGAATTAATAGCTTTAACGGAAAGGCGAGGCGGTTTCGTTTTGTGGGAAATCACAACTTTTGGTCCGAAATTCAGAAGTTTCTGGCAAAACTTACTTCACTATGCGTGTAAATACATTGCACCAATCATATCAGTATCCCGGTTGAGGGTGGAGGAGCAGGGTGCAGGAGGAGCAGTCGCGTAGACGTAGTACGTATCTGTTTTTTAAATAGCGAAAATCAGGGGGAAAAATACATTAAGCATGTTTTGGTAGATTGCTGAACTGGTGTGTGATTGGATGCTTGATGAATTAGGTGCTCTTTGAGCTGCTAGTATAACAATTTACTCGATTCAATTAGTGCATCATTTTTCTCGTTTTCAGTAAGGTACTGAATGCCTGTTGATTAACAATTTGCAGTGAGATCTTTCTTGAAGAAGGATTTGTGACAACAGTTAGTTACAAAAGAACTCAGGATGTTGCAGAGTAGACTACTGTATCTCTTTTAGAAACACTAATTCGAAAACTCATGAGTTCAGTCATACTTACGTCCCTCGTACTGCTAGGTTTTGAACTCTCTCTTCTTCTTTTTTTTCTTTTGTCTTAAGACCTTTTTGTAGGAGCCATAATGATTCATTCCTTTTGTTTATTGACGAGTTGTGCTGCCTTTTAAGTTTTAGGAACCTCTTCTTCTACTCTATTTCATATCTACCTCTTTTTTTTTTCTTTTTTTTTTTAAGAACAGGAGGAGCAGGGTGCTCCTACTGGAATTTTATTAAAAATTAAACAGAGTTTACAGATACTACCTTTTGGGTATTGTCAATTCTATGGTTTTGGTGCTATCTGAATTCGATAGCAAACGAAAACAAAGAAACCTTTCATCATTTTGGTTATATCATCATATAGAAGCGACCTGACATAGCATGCATTTTCTCAGTGATGTCACTTCTCTCAGTAAGTGCTTAGAGTCTTTTCCAAGACAATCTTCACGACAAAGCAAAGCAAGACTAGGCTCCACTGAATTATGCTATGTCCTTTCCAGCACACGTTTCCTCAAAAAAGGGAGCGTAAATTTGAAGAAAGATTATTCTACCTTTACCAAAGGCCCATTTTAGGGAAACAGGCAAAAGGGTTCACTTTTGTAATTAGAAATCTATTGTGATTAGAAAAAAAAAAACAGCAGCACAAGTACACAACCATGTCCTCCATGGGACCGCATATATATTACCTAGTTTGGCCGTTACCCATTTAGTCCTGAGATTCTCTTCTGCCCGTGATTGATTTCTACGATGAAAGAACCGTTTTTCTTTGCTGAACACTGAACAGCATTGGTTCTGGCAGGTGACGATCCAGAGAAAGTGAAGGCCAGGTTGAAGTATTGGGCTCAAGCAGTTGCATGCACTGTCAAGCTCTGCAGCTAAACTGAAGGCTGGCTAGCTGCTTTCTGTTAGTTTATGCTATGACGGGCTGAACCGAAGGTCGATTGGAGGCTGAAGAATCTGGTTGTATGGTTTTGGGATGGGATACGGGGAGCGAAAGGGGGTGCTTCTGCTCTCTGGCATGGAAGCAGCATGAGTGATCTCATCTGCTTCTGCAAAAACTTGGAGGCTGGAGGAGTCATGATCCGGAACGGCGACAGACCTCGACTGAGAATTTGGGATCCATGGTCTGAGCTTCTACGAAAGAATTCAGAAGCTTGTCATTCCTCAGGGCGGGGTGGTCTGCATAATGCAGCGTTTGCAGATGCAGGACCTGCTGGTTCTTTTTGCTGTTTGCTTGTAATGATCACTAGGTGCTCTAATTGTTCGTATTCCTGTAATATTACTGAATGGAGTTTTGAGTTTTGGCTACTAATCCGAGGGTTGATTAGTTCCAATATTTGATTGATTTTGTGCTACTCTGATATTATTGCCATGTACATTATGCTTTCCTAAAAATTTGCAAAAAGTTAAGAAAGTGTCTGGTTGCTTTTCAAGCTTCAGTTGTGTAAAAGATGTATATATATTCAGCTTAGCTGGAAATTGACTGAAACTCTGTAAAGAAGAAACTCCACTTGTTTGTAAGGGCCATTTTGATAGAGCTTCACTTCTTGATTCTCTAACTTTACTTCTTGATTCTTCAGAGGAGCGTTCTAGTGGGGAGTGAGCTGGGGAGTAGACGAAAATCAATTCTGAAGTAAACCCTGTGGTAAATGAATGGCGAGCAGCGGGAAGCGGTGGAGAGCGGATTTTTTTTTTAGCTCTCAGGTCGTAATGTAAATGGATAAGTGATTCTCGTTAGTTCTTCACCAGAATTCAGTTACGTTTTACGTGTTTGACCGAGTTCCGCGAATGAAAGTGAAGCTGAGACTAGAAGTTGTGCCAAAGGGATCCTAACACGAATGTTACATGATAATCTACTGATCTTCTTTAATTTGCATAGTTCCTAACCCTGCCGCGGATGGATTAACCTATCGCTGTGTCGCATGATATCCTTGGGACAGATCACACACATGCATTTGCTCTGCTGCGATTTGCCGCTGGACAGTCAATGGTAGTGTAAAAGAGTAGAAAAAAAATCGCTGTCAGTGTCAGTGAACCGTGAGTACCACCACCACTTGTGCCCGGTCGGCGCACGCAGCACACGTGCCGGGCGCACGGCTCCCGACGATTCCGAAGCTTCCATGTGGAGCCCTTGACTCCACCACGGTCGCCCAAGCCTCGTACTGCTACTGTACTAGTACCTGCGATTAATAACTGATCTTCCCCTAACCAGTTCGGCGCGGCTACACCAGACTCATGTCCAATACCGCGAGCACCCTTCCTCTCTTCGAGCACTTCAACGAGATGCGTGCAAATACGGCCAAGGGGTCGCGGTAGCTCTGGAATTCCAGCCCATGTCTGGCTGGTCTCCACTTTGTCATCTATATATCCTCAGCAAAGTCAGCGATCTCCGCAGTGACGGTGGTGGCCGGTGCGGCAGCAGCAGTAGAAATGGCATTTTTCAGTTCGAACCCTGGCTTTTCTCATTTCTGCTTGTTTGATTTGAACATCGATCGTGACCGAATTTCTTTTGGTCTAGGTATGTGTTTGGAACATGGTTTTAAATCGCCGACTAAGTTATTTAGTGGCAGGACTCCTGTTATGGTATTTAGTAGGCTATAGCCGGCTTTTTAGCAAACTATAGCCAGCTTTAGCCGAATAGTTTTTTGGGTAATTTTGGTGAAGATTGAATAGAGGACAGTTAAGAGCGGGGTTTTGTTAGCTCTCGACGTAAATGGAGAATTTTTTTTGTCTCCCACCAAAATATGTATAGATTTTTGTTGTTTGATTAAGGAGTCTCACATATGTGAGCGACATCAACATGATACAAAGAAAAGTTTTGACAATCATTTTTAACTTTGGAAGAACTTGTAAGTAGATGCAAGTTTACTTCTCTTAAGATTATTAGGTAGACCAAATCATATCGGAATGATCTAGTTCAAGTCTCAAAACAAGAAAAGGGAGCATTTTTTTTAGGGAAAGAAAAGGGAGCATAAGTAAACTATGAAAATGGCATAGAACAATCATTCTTTTGAAAAAACAAAGAGACTCCCTACTTCCATTACGACATAACAGAAAGTGTATCAAGAGTTTAACAAAGTAGAAAGATAAAAGGGGGGAGGGAGAGTAGCGACACGGAGCTAACATAATTGTCTTAATCTAGCCTTACAAGTTTCACCTCTATCAGGTGTCTCACAAAAATCTGGGCAAAAGATGCAACATACAACACATGTGGTCGAAGCACAACAGTATTAGCAACAAGATGAAAACCTTAGTGTCCACTCACATGAAAACATGAGAATTTTTTTACTCCAACAAAGACAAGTAATTTGTTCAACCATATAAACAAATCTCTACCTTTCTGACTCTGTCGTTGATCACCTACTCACCTTCTTTATGTTGATTTTGTGATGATTAGCGACACTTCGATGAAAACAAGAATGCTCAAGAACATAAGCATAATTGAGTTAGGCCCCATTTAAATCGATATAGACCTGATTGGTACACATATTTATAGCAGCTGCAAACATGGTTAGCTGTAACTCCATCTCATAGGTTACCATACTAGCAGCAATAGCCGATTACAATCTTACTAAAGCAAACACTTAGGATCTGTTCGGATTCATTAGCCGCTATTGGCTACTTTGATCCAACTAGTAAAACAATCATTAGTTATTTACTTACCTAACAATTAGCTAGACATGTTTGGATCGAGGAGATAATTATTAGCACCTAACTATTATCTCCTTAGTTCCAAACATGACCTTAAAATAGTTGGTTGCTAATAATTAGCCTCTTAGATCAAACATGTCTAACTAATTGTTAGCTAAATACTCAACTAATAACTATTTCACTTAATATTTGTTATCAATTATTAGCTATCTAACTTTTAGCAGCTAATGGATTAAACATGACCCCTTGCAAGTTTAGTTACAACAAATACATCATACTTGGGGAGGAATAAAATATGAGAAATGAAAGGAAAGGAAACTACCAAAGACTAGGGCAAAGACTATCAGTGATAATTTAATACAATAAAGGGGCTTATTTGGAAAGAGAAATCTTACAGAAAAGTCCTCCATTCTTTCGTTCTCTTGGCATATTCCATGGGAATAATTTAATTACTTTAACTTTAACTATTTGTACATTTTCAGCTCCTCTCTCCGCTCCCCATTGCCGCATTGCCCTCCCTCGGCTCGGCTCCTCTCGTCTCCCTCGCGGCCTCGCCCACCGCGCCTTCGAGGAGCTTCGAATCCCGATCGCCTCGGTCCCCGCGAGCTCACATGGTGGGGGAGAGCACCAGAGGCTAGGGTTCCCAGTTCCCACCATTCTCCTGGCTTGCCCCGGTTCGCTCCTGTTTTTTTTTCCCGCGATTTTTGCTGATTCTCCTCTGATTTTCCTGACGTTTTGGGGCGCAGCTGATTGGAACCGCGGGGTTTTGGCGAGCCTGAGGCGGCGGCAGGAATGAACGGGGAGGTGGAATGCAGCGTGTGCCATGCCAAGGTGCCGGTGCCCCCGGCGGTGTCGAAGGCGTACGACAGCCACCGGAGTACCGTGTCGTCGCGGCAGAGAGCTCTAAACGTTCTCCTTGTCTCGGGTGATTGCGTCCTCGCTGGCCTTCAGGTGAAGGCTGCTTCCCGTTTGCATTTGGTCAGTTTTGATCAGTGCTTTTTGTGTCGAATCGCCGATGTTGCGTAGGACTGTTGAACTTTAGCTGATGGGTGCGGTTGCTGCATGAGGAGGTGAATTGAGTAGCAAGGTGAAAGTAAAATGCCTCGAATGTGTGTGTGTGTAGCCAGGCAAATTTGGCTTAGCTGTACTGTAGCAGATTCTCAAGATGTTGTCTGGAGCTTCAGGACCTACTATTGTTCTGGGACTATGTTTTTACTAGGCTGTGCGGATGCTGCAGACGGTTATGGTCAGAGATTTTCTTTTGTTCTTTTTGGAATTTGTTAGAATACACACGGAAATTTGGCTGTGCCTCCTGCAATGCTGATAGCACGTGGAGAGGATTCGATTATCATGATCAATACATGATATCAATCATTAAATAGTGAATTGATTGTAGCCCCTATTTTTCTAGTAAGTACCATATGTCTAAGTATTGGGATGGAGTACTCCTGTGGTTCTGCCCTAGTCTTTTTTGCAAAATCATATATGACATAATAAGCATATTATTTCATTTTCTGTTTGCTATTGTGTACTTTTTAAAAGTTGCTTGACACTGTTCTATCTCATTTTTTGGTAGCCCATATTAGTGTACATGTCAAAAGTGGACGGGAAATTCAAATTTAGCCCAATCAGCGTGAATTTCTTGACAGAGATTACAAAACTTATCTTTGCCGTTGTCATGCTATTCATCCAGGTAATTCCATTTCAGCTATTTGCTTTCTATAATTCATGTTCGTTTTCATATTGTTTAGTTGGATGCAGCTGAAGTGATGGCAATGCTAATGCTATTCTTGTGCAGTGTTATCTTTGCTTTCCTTACTGAGTTGGTTTTATCTTTTGCAGGCTAGACGTCTAAAGGTGGGAGACAAGCCACTTCTCACAGTTTCAATATTTGTGCAGGTAATATGATTTGCAAGACTGAAACTTTGCTATGTTCATAGTTTGGACCTGGCCAGTTCCTTCCTGATTTGTGTCTTGAGAAATTGTTCTCTTGGCTGAAGAGAATAGGACCTCGACCACCTGGCCATTTGCTGTCATTTTGATGCATAATATCACTTCGTACTAGAAAACTCATGTAAATTAAAATAGAAACTGTACAGTAAATCTTTCACTAGTTCCTGTAATCCATAGGTCTCCCTTGATTTGCTATGAAATATTACTATACAAAGTTAGTGATGTTGCCTGCCACACTAACCATCCTTCTTCACTGGCCAGGCTGCTCGCAATAATGTTCTTCTTGCAGTACCTGCTTTTCTTTATGCTATCAACAACTATTTGAAGTTCATAATGCAGGTAAAACATCTTTTTAAGCACATCAGTGGTCAGAACTTGGTGTACTCTAGTTTTACCCTTCTTTATCTGTCTGTAGTAGTAGTGGATTCTAACAGTTGTTTTGACCTAACTTGGATCCCATACATCTTCTCTAACTATGAGTCCTGTTTTAACCTAACTTGGATCTTGTACATCTTCTCTAACTATTAATCCTATGATTTATGCAGTTATATTTTAATCCTGCTAGCGTGAAAATGCTGAGTAATCTCAAGGTATGCTACTATGGTTAACTATTATGTTACCCTTTTCTTTCAAAAATCTTAGGATTACTAGTATATGTATGTACACGGATATGCACTCGGTGGTTTGGGCATGCACTCTTTGTTTCGTCTGTTTAAAAAGATCTATTAGCCACCGCCTTTATATATGTTTATCTTTGATGTTTAGCATCTGTTTGGAGTTTGGCTGCACATGACACTAATCATGTATCCATGCTCTACTGAGTTCTAACATTTGCAGGTTCTGGTAATCGCAGTGCTTCTAAAGATAATAATGAGGAGGCAATTTTCCATAATCCAGGCAAGTATACTCTTTATTTTCGTATATCTAAAAGTGATGCAAACCTAGATTTTTATTGAAATTGTCCAATTTCATTTGTGGTAATTGGTTTTTGACGTTTTCTAGTTCTGGGTGTGTGTGGGGTGTGCTGTACTTGGGGAGGTTTTGCCTCTTGGCAGACTTGTATACTACTTTTTTATATACCTTATTAAAATGGCATGCAGCTTTCCTTCTTAGTTTGAGAAAAAAATTAATTGTTATTTGACAATTTGTATTTCTGACATATAGGAATTTGTCTCTGAGTGTACTATATTTTAGTGACTTTAAGAACTTATTTAGTTGACATCATGCTTTTGTATATTGACAGTGGGAGGCCCTTGCCCTTTTGTTAATCGGAATATCTGTTAATCAGCTGAAATCATTGCCAGAAGGTTCTAGTGCGCTAGGTCTTCCTGTTGCAGCTGGAGCCTACCTATATACACTATTTTTTGTAAGTTCTGATTTTCTTAGGGTAATCCAGTAATGTACATGTTAATGCAATGTAAACAATGTCTCCCATGAAATTTTGAATGCTAGTTAAATTTTTATACACTCAATTTTTCTTGGTGAGCTCTTTTTTTCTTCCGGAAACATAATAGGCATGGTGCTCTTGCAATCAGTTGACTGCAGCACAGTGTTGCATCTGCATTGGACATTAGCTTTAGTAATAGTAATAATAAATTCTGGAACCATTTCATCCCTTGGACATATCGTTGAGCCCCTTCTGTTTGACACTTCCAGGTTTCAAGCTGCCAGCCATTCTCTGTTCAGTCATATAACTGATCTAAGGTTCATTTTAGCTCTCTCCAAAACAGTATAACTATAGGCTCTAAGCACCCTTGGACTAATTTACTAGCATAACTGCTTTGCATATACGTGGTTTTTTGCTCATTTAGTTGAAATTGAAAATTGCAAACAGTATAACTATAGTATTTGATATTTCATACTAACTTTATGCACAATCAGGTAACAGTTCCCGCATTAGCTTCAGTTTACAATGAAAAGGCTCTTAAAAGCCAGTTTGATACCAGTATTTACCTTCAGGTATGTGTACATTCGGTTAGTTTTCTTGCCCTGGCATTCTATTTTAAGCAATCTTGCTAATGCTTTTATGATCTGTGTGAAGCTACCATTTCATCGTGATCTTTATCTCATGCTTTCAGAACTTGTTTCTGTATGGTTATGGTGCGATATTTAACTTTCTCGGGCTTGTGATCACTGCTATCATCCAAGGTAATTATTGAGAATGCATGTCTACTTGAAAGCAACATGCTTATTGCACAGGTTCATGTAAAGTCATTTTAGACTGTTCTATTGAGCTGAGCTATCAATTGCTCGAGGCTATATAAATACTATTTTTTTAGATAAGTGAAAAATACTAGTAGTTTGTCGATGTCAGCATGGTATTTTTTGTAGGTTATTTTGGTTTGTCCTTGTAACTGGTTGTTCCTTACAAGCTTATCTGTCTGTCAATATGATATCTAAATGGATAAGGCATCTAAGTCTCAGATATCTAAACAAAACTGTAACTGCTGACCTTTCACTCAAAATATCAAAATTCTGTTGAAACTGTTGACGGCGTATATTCTTGCATGATTAAGTACTTTGATGGTTCTGTAAGAAATCTGTTATCCTTCACATTTTTTCAGGGCCAAGTAGTTTTAACATTCTAGAAGGACACTCAAAGGCCACAATGTTTCTTATCTGCAACAATGCTGCACAGGGCATATTGTCATCATTTTTCTTCAAGTATGCAGGTATATTATCAACAAAGGGGAAAACATTATTTCTTATTCAATATGCTATTTAATAACATACATGTATCTCTGAAAACTTGCTATCTTGCATGCATCATGCATGCACCCATAAAAGATTACCTTGCATGACATGCATCTTACCAAAGTCTTGCCCAAAGGTTGAATATGGACATTTATTAGGAGTTGAAAGATTGCACATTTATTTCTGGTCGTGCATACTCTGTGGCGATTCAGCTTTTTTTGTTTTTGGTTTCATGTGGGTTGTAATATGGACAGTATTCTTGTTAGTGTAAAGGTGCACATCCTGCATACTTGAAGAAAAAATTGTACATGCACATGAATGAGCTAAATCAGTAGCATTTCCATGTTGGTTGCTACACCTATGTCCTAGTTTTTGCAAGTGAACTATGTTTATCTTTAAGCAAATAATGGTGAATGCAGATACGATTTTGAAGAAGTACTCATCAACAATTGCAACTATCTTCACCGGAGTAGCCTCTGCTGTGTTGTTTGGCCACACACTGACAATAAATTTTGTTCTTGGAATTTCAATAGTAATCATATCTATGCATCAGGTAACTTGCTTTTCGCCTTGCTGATTCAATAGTATTGATGTTTTCTTACTATTAAAATTTATTTTATTTATTTTCAGTATCTTTCTAACCAAATTAAGGACGAAGTACCTAGCAGCAAAGTTGAAATGGCTGAAGCCCATGATCACAGGTTTGTCATATCATATTGTCGATTATACTGTAGTCATGGTCGCACCCGCACCGGGTTGGGTTTATAGTCTGTCCTTTTGACTGAAAGATGAAGTTTGGTTGAGTCCTCCAGATGAGTCCAGTCGCCTCCTTCACATAGGTCCTTTCCATGAGGGCCAAAGTGAACCCAATGACTTGTGTTGGCTTTTTTATTTATATCCATGTGGCCAAAACAAGATAACTAGCAGGGATACAGTCATACATACAACATGATTTCCGCTTTCATAGCTTGATCAGGTAGCTGAAGTTGTGGTGTTGATCACGTGGTTTGCCTCCTCTCTTGTGGCCATGTGTTTGGTCAGCGTGGTATGGAGTGGCGAGTCCTCGTTAGTCTGACTATTTCTAAGTAGCATCTTTATCTTTTCAGTACATACAGGTGGCTATTTTTGAGTAGTTTGTGCTTTGGGTAGGGTTTCACGCCTTTTGGAGACCATGAAAATTAGATATTTGGAACAGTTCTGAAGGTCCATTCTGTCATCTACCATTCTGCCATCAGGCGACGTTTCTCGTTTTCTGAAAACTTGGTGCAGTGCATCTTATTGCATTTAATGAACTTTCAAGTTTGTTAACAACATAATTTTTTTATGATGCTCAGCAGAAAGGAACCTAGTTATGTCAATGTGCCTGATTCAGGGGCAAGTGAGGTAAGTAATTACTGCCTAGAATTTCAGGTGGTTTGGTTCATTCTTCTGCACAACTAATGGCCATTCTATGCATCATGAAGGCTAAACACCGCCATGGATCTGACGAGAGGCAGCCACTTCTTCCCGTATGATTTTGTAGAAGAGGTTGTTCTCCCCGTGCTTTGTAGTAAGATTGCACTCCGGTTAACATTGACCACAATGCACCAACATCTAAAACATTAAATTAGTTTTGTTGAATTATCCATAATAGATTTTTTTCTTGAACATGCATGAGAGCTATGTATCATTGTGTTAATAAGAAAACATAAAAGACGTTTTGATAGTGTATTTATTTGAACTTTTATATATTACATTTTTCTAAAAACTTGGTCAAAGTTAGAGTAGCTTGATTTGGTACGAAGCCAAAGTGAACTATAATTTGGAATGGAGGAAATAATTGCCTATTGCTACAAAGATGTGTGCTATCCTTTTAACAAGTGTGCTGCAACATCCGTAACATCTCTGAATTAAACTCTTCCATTTCTGACAGCAGGCGCACTGTTTCTTCAACAATCAGCGTGTACCGATCTTACAACGTGACACGGAGGAAAAGAGTACTTTTAGCTGGTATTTGACCTGATTGTCTCTACTCTCTAAAGCCACATTGCTGCCATGCTGTTGGCGGACTAGAGGATATATGCGCATTCGGCGGCAGAGTGAGGAGCTTCGTGGAATAGACTATATTAGAGTAATGATCTTAGGATGGATGAGGCGATACCTCTAGCGTGGGTGGTAAAACTAATGTGATAAGATTAGTGAGGAATAACGTCACCATCATTTTTTCCCACTCTTGTGAGATGATACAATCATCAGCCGTGGTTCTATGATTGTCAAAAAAAAAAAAAAAAAAAAAAAAAAACCCTCGGCACCAATGTAAATATCAGTTCGTTTCTGATGGCGCATGATGCCAACCAGAGATTCCATTCCTGTATGTGCGTGTTGCATTGCATGAGATACTACGGCGTGTTTACAGATTACTGACCTTTGCAGGACTTTCAAATTACAGTGAAACGGCCAATTACTACGTTTTTTGCTCTGCATATCTTTCGATTCGCAGCAGAATCAATTACGTTTACAGTTTTCTGCGTCGAGCATGTATGAATCTCTGAACGATTCCATTACTGTTTGTGACATCAAAAGAAGGATTTTCTACAATTCTGCAACTTTGCAATAAGTCTGAATATTCCAAGAGTCCTTGATACTGGTATTTCCAGAGAGATGAACATGAACATTGTTGACATGCTTTAGAACCGCAGATGCAAAGTTCACTACTGAAGACAAAACGTCCTCCATGCAGTTAGTATCCAAGCTGTTGCCGCTCATATTTGCAAACTGAACTGTATGTCCAAATCAAACACAACTTCCTGGTTAACAAGTATGATGAGTGAGATTGGAAATGGGACTCGATGAACTTACTTAAGTTAATTCTGTACATCAACTGTCAACAACAGATGAAGTCTGCTTTGTTACGAGTAATGGAGACAAAGCCTTGACCACAATGCTCATATTTGGGCGGAATTCAGCTTCATATTGTACACACAAAGCTGCTACAGCAGCAAGCTGGCGTAGAACAAAAACAGTAGTTAGAAAATTTTGGATAGAGAAAATAGCCATTAGTTGTCCCAAGCTTATGCATACAGCACATGTAGAGATAGCATGGGGGACCTTAGCGAGTCCTTCTGCTGGATATTCACCCATCAACCGTGGATCTACACACTGCTTCACCTTGTCTTCAGTTAACCTTGGTGTAGCCTGCAGAATCGAAGAAAGGCATTATCAGAGGGGAGCTTATCAGAGAACTAGTTAGAACAATGTCTCCATTAAATATGGGGGGCTGTGTCATGTTATCATCAGATCAGACTTTTAAGATCATACGAGGTGCTATTTTATTCTACAGCATGTTTTAAGGGCACACAGTGTGCACTAGTGCAGTTTGATGATTTGGTAGAATCTTTCAGATAGCAAAGAACTGCATCAGATAGACTCCTTTGGAATAGCTAGTGTTGTGCTGAAGTCACTTTTGAGGAGCCTGGCTGCCTGAGAAATTCAGGTCCAGCAGTGGTTCACTCTCCATAGATCACAGCTGAGAGCTGCTCTTTTGGAGCATGGATCTACTAACTCTGAACACAAATCTGATCCTTCAGATTTCCTATCTATTCTACTAAGATATTTGATGCATGATGTTCAAGTTCATCATCATCTCATTTATTGCCACTCAAAAAACATTGATAAAAACTCTGGCTTTGGGATTAACAGAAGACATTATTATCTAGTTGATGAATACCCAAATCATACCATACACACAAACCATAAACCATACAGGTTTAGCTTGGACCCTCTGGCACTACATTAACTTATAAAAAAATAAAAATTGAGTAATGGACACAATTTGTAGCTTCAATGTCGCAGACACTACTTATATACAGATTCACATATAATTACAAAAGAGGAGAAAAAAGAGAAAGTTAGCAAGTGAACATACCCAAGTTACCAGGCTCTGCTGCCCTCTAGGCATTGTATGGTCTACTGGCTTTCTACCTGTCAAAAGCTCCAAAAGAACTACACCAAAGCTATACACATCACTTTTCTGGGTTAGTTGACCGGTCATTGCATACCTGCAGAATCAAATCAAGTCTTGTAGACTGCTCAGACAGCATTACTTCAATCAAGAATCTAAAAGGCAATGCCCATTATAAAATTAGTTGCTGCTAACTGGAGAATATGAGATTGTAGCTTTGCTTGTAGTTCAAGAAGTAATTGGTTAGTAGAAGTAAAAATATAACAAAAGATTCAAGGTTACCATGGCCTGAGCTGTGACGGTCATTTTTTTTTAATAATCTATTTCTTTTTTCGCGAACGAGTTTTGTACCCGTATTTCATTAAGGAGAAGAGAGTTTTACAAGCCGGCTTCCAAAACAACCAACGTTTGCGAGCCGCAAACCGAGTTTATAATCTATGAGTGCTATGAAAGTCCTACAGAAATGAGGTAAAAAAATTAAATAAGAATGTGAAACTCGGTGGCTTGCCACCTAGTCTGAGTCAAGAACAGTCATGGAGTAGTCGCCTGGCACAAGGCATCCATACCATACTTTGGGGAACAGGAGCTTTCCTTCAGAGCCAGGACAGATTCCTTATTTAGGAAAAGATAGAGATCAGACACCCCTCCGCAGGTCAATTTTTTTATTTTTTGTTGGAGTGTGTATTCAGCCCATGAGGCTTAGGCCCATGAGGCCCATGTACCCCTAGTATGTATATCCCTAACCTAGGGTTTACTAGTAATGAATTGAGTGATTTAACATGGTATCGGAGCTTAGGTTCTCCCTCCCACCACCCTCCAGCCGCCGCCGGCGCCATGGCCGCCGGCGAGCCTCCTCCTCCCTCTTCCTCCTCCTCCTCCTCCTTCCCTCCCCTTCCTTCCTCTCCTCTGCGGGGCCCGCCGGGGTTCCCCTCGGCCTCTCAGCTCAGTCGCTCCTCTGATGTATCTTGTACCCGGGCTCCAGATGAGCATCTATGTCATGCGTGCCAGTTGGGCCGTCATGTTAGACTCCCTTTTACTTCTTCTTCTTCTCATGCGGCCTGTATTTTCGATTTGATCCACTGTGACCTATGGGCATCTCCTGTATACAACATTTCTGGTTATAAATACTTTTTGGTGGTGGTCGATGATTTTTCACATTACTCTTGGACTTTCCCTCTCCGTCTCAAGTCCGATACCTTTCCCACGCTCCTTCACTTCTTCGCCTGGGTGTCCACTCAGTTCGGCCTCACCATTAAGGCCGTCCAATGTGACAACGGGCGTGAGTTCGATAACTCCACCTCTCGCTCCTTCTTTCTCTCCCGTGGGGTTCAGTTGCGCATGTCTTGCCCTTACACTTCTTCGCAGAACGGCAAGGCCCGCTGGGTCCTCCGGGGCTTCACTCAGCGGCCCGGAGTGGACTACGACGAGACCTTCAGCCCAGTGGTGAAGCTTGCGACAGTCCGTACTGTCCTCTCCTTGGCTCTTGAGCGCTCCTGGCCTGTGCACCAGCTGGATGTCAAGAATGCCTTCCTCCATGGCACTCTAACAGAGACGGTGTACTGCAGCCAGCCAGTAGGCTTCGTGGATCCTTCCCGTCCCCAAATGATCTGCAAGCTCAACAAGTCTCTGTATGGTCTGAAACAGACACCTCGGGCGTGGTACTCCACCTTTGCTTCATACCTGCTGACTCTTGGGTTTCTGGAGGCCAAGTCGGACACCTCCCTGTTCATCTACAGCCATGGGGGCGAGACCGCCTATCTGCTGCTCTACGTCGATGACATTGTCCTCACCGCCTCCAGCGAGTCCCTGCTCTGCTGCATCATCTTCTCTCTTCAGAAGGAGTTTGCCATGAAGGATCTCGTTGTGCTCAATCACTTCCTTGGTGTCACTGTCGAGCCCCGACCTTCTGGCCTGCTCCTTCACCAGCGGCAGTTCACTCTGAACATTCTGGAGAGGGCTGGGATGTCCGACAGCAAGCCCTGCTCTACTCCGGTTGACACGCAGGGCAAGCTGTCTGAGGCAGCGGGCCAGCTACTTGGTCCAGCGGACTCCACTGCTTACAGGAGCCTTGCTGGAGCGCTCCAGTACCTCACCTTCACGCGGCCCGACATCATCTACGCCGTGCAGCAGCTCTGCCTCTACATGCATGCGCCACGAGACCCTCACCTGGCTGCCATGAAGCGGCTCCTCCGGTACCTTCGGGGCACCCTCGCCTACGGGCAGCTCCTCCGTCGGTCCTCCTCGGCCGAGCTGGTTGTCTACACCGACGCTGACTGGGCGGGCTGCCCGGACACCCGCCGGTCCACCTCCGGCTACGCTGTCTTCCTAGGAGGCAACCTTGTCTCTTGGTCGTCCAAGCGTCAGCCGGTGGTCTCGCGCTCCAGTGCCGAGGCAGAGTACCGCGCCGTCGCCAACGGCGTGGCCGAGGCCGCCTGGCTCCACCAGCTCCTGGCTGAGCTTCACCGCCCCCTCGCCAGGAGCACGCTCGTCTACTGCGACAATGTCAGCGCCGTCTACCTCTCCACCAACCCAGTGTAGCACCAGCGGACCAAACATGTGGAGATCGACCTCCACTTCGTCCGCGACCGTGTGGCAATCGGCGACGTTCGGGTCCTCCACGTCCCGACCACCTCCCAGTTCGCAGACATCTTCACCAAGGGTCTTCCCTCGTCGACCTTCTCCAAGTTTCGTTCCAGCCTCAACGTCACTAGTAGCTAGTTGTGGCTGCGGGGGGGGGGGGGGGGGGGGGGGGTCCTGTACTTGGTGTTCTTCTTTCTTCTTGTCCAGTCTTTGACTCCGTTGCACCGGTAGTCCAGACTGCGCGGGGGGGGGGGGGGGATGTTGGAGTGTGTATTCAGCCCATGAGGCCCATGTACCCCTAGTATGTATATCCCTAACCTAAGGTTTGCTAGTAATGAATTGAGTGATTCAACATTTTTAAAGTGTACCTCTATGACCTAGAAACAACTTATCTGCAACTATATGAAACAAACCTTCGACTTTAGAAATAACAAGGACAATTTTCAGAAACTAATCAAACCTCTTAAAAATAAACACCACCCAACTTGCTGATCAACTCGAAAATTAATCAGACAACACATACAAAAGCAGGAAAACATACAGTTAAGCAACATATTATAAACATATAGTTACTTTAAGAAAAGGATTTTTTACTCTGGGGCATGATATCCGAAGGTTCCCAAGACACGAGTTGAATGCAACCGGGCAGCCATATCTGGAGCCTGATTTGAGAGATTAAAGTCTGCGATCTTTGCCTTGAAGTCTTCAAACAAGAGGATATTACTTGATCTAATATCCCTATGGACAATGGAAGGCTGAACTTTCTCATGAAGATATTCAAGTCCTTTTGCAGCACCAACAGCAATTCGCACTCGCTGCATCCAATTAAGCGCCGGGCCAGGTTGAGCACCTTGAACTCCTTTTCTTCCTATTGACATGAATTCAAAAATGAAATCGCAAATTATCAGTTGAAGCCACAGTTTTCAATCAAGTGTAGAGTTGTGCAACAAGTTGCAGAGGATATGCGAAATCATACCATGTAGTACATCATGCAGAGAACCCATGGTGGCAAATTCAAAGGCTACTATGCGAAGATTACGCTCTGTACAGTACCCCAACATGTCAACAAAGCTTTCATGTTTCAACCTTGAAACCAACGAAACCTAGCATCAGAAGTAAGCATCATTGTTTGATTAGGAATGCACAACACATTTTAGCACAACGAAATAACCAAAGAGAAACCCGATTAATAATCAATGACAACATCAACCTGGGTCAAGAATTCGGCAGTGGGCTCATTTTCAGTAGAGTCAAGTTTCTTTACTGCCATTTTTGTTCCATTATCAAGAATAGCATAGTACACTCTCCCATAAGAACCTTCGCCTATCAAAGCAGTTGAACTAAAGTCATCAGTTTTTTCTATCAGTTCATCCAAGGATAGAACAGGGATATTGATAGGGGGAGCAGCATTGTGCAGCTCAACTTTTCCAGTAGCAGAATCTTTCAATCCCTTTGCCACCCCTGAAGAAAAGGATACAATGACATCAAATTCTCTGAAGATGTTAGAAAAGGGAATTTCAAATGCAGCAGCATGAAGATGGTTCACATTTTCAGTAACTAACTGGCGGCAAGTTAAGAATGTAGGAACTGATTATCCAAGTACACTGAAACGGGCATACCATCAATGTTGTTGGTTGTCGCCTTGACGTGCCCATTTTCACGTTGATTGGATTCATCCACTTGGCAATTGCAGCACCAACGGCGCCACATTGCTACCTTTTAATCTAATTTACACCTAGTCTGCAAACCAGAAATTTATGTCATCAGGAGAACACATTTATTCATTAGTCATTACTGCAGACATTTGGACATCATGCATCACGTATATCGACGCAGACAATACTGAAGTTGTGCCAGTAGAGTGCATACTAGCTCGTAAACTTCAAAACGTGGGATGGTCAACTTAAAGCAAATTCTAGATTCGGGTTAAAAGGCCAGCAATAGCAATACAGAGCACAAACGTGATGCACAGAACCATTTTCGACTAAAAATCCAGGCCACAAAAATCGCCTCAGATAAATTCCCCACAAAAGTAACCTGAGAAATCACCTTTCGCTCAAAAAAAACCTGAGAAATCACCTCGGATAAACATCTACTACTCTAGAGTCAGAAGCCACGGACGCACATACATCATTTCGCCGCACATCTCAGACGCAGCTCGCCACACACAGCCCGCGGTCCCGGACGATCGCTCACCTTCGACCCCAACCAAACTCCCAAGCGCACGCAGGAACACCGAAATCCAAGCCACTATCCACGGCACCGCCACCCAAAAAAAAAAACGCTCGCCCAATTACTAGACCCGGAAGCGCAGGCCCACAAGGCCACAATCCCGAGTCCAATTCCCCCCGAATCACGCGGTTTCGCCGCCCGATCGCCAGCATTTCGGCGGAGGGAACACAGAAGCTCGTAGCAGGGAGAGGAACTCGGGTGAGAGTCTGGGGTACCTCGACGTAGCGGGTGCTGTCGTTGCGGCGTCGGCGCTGCTGAGCTCGCCGTTGGCTTCGTCCCGACTCCCGAATGCGGGACGGGAGGTCAGAGGTGGGCGGAGGGCGGTGGCCGCATTTTATAGCGCGTTTCCCTTTTCGTTTTCTGTCTCTTTTTAAAATCAAGTCAAACATGCCTCCCTCCGTGTCAGTTGCACGGCACCAGTTTGGCCGTACTAGAGAAAGGCTTTATGTTTTATTTTGTTTTGTTTTTCTGTTTGGGTATCGATGTTCCCCAAAATGTCAGTTTCAAATTTGGCTAATTGTTTAATGTGCGCTCAGTTTAAATTGATGCGATTTTTTTTTTGCCTTTTTTTTTTTCTCTATATCTTCTTGTCCTAGTGATACTTTCAGCTGTCGACGCTTCAGAAGACTGTCTGATTGCTTATCCGTATCCGCGTATGGCAGTTCTGGGAGACTCAGATGAATGATGTCGGATGGCCTGTGTCGGTTTAATTTGTCTGTTTTTTATGCAGAATGGACCTCGTTTGGTTTACCCCGTCTCTTCAAATCTTTTGGATCGAGCGAGTATACAAAATTAGCTCGGTTTAATTTCCAAGGGTTTCTGAGCATTTCCTAGCTAGGTTGGAGCACCAGTCAAAATTAGCTCGGCTGCATTTGGAACATACTCTATACGGAAACCGCTAAAGTACGCATCACCTCCACGCGGCAATAATAACTGCCATTATGAACATTATGACAATGCCTACTGTAGATTAATCATGTCCATAATAGATCTGCACATTCACTTCGCTTGTACAACACCCCAAACAAACATCCCGCTTTCGGCACCCCAGCCTGAACTCTGACCGGGAGAGCTGGAAGGACAAGGACACCTGCTGAAATTTGGCCTCCCCTGTACAGACTATGCAGTACAAGCTGTAGATTGCTTAGCGACCAACCAAAGGTAGACTCAAAAACAGAATAGTCTAACACAACGCCTCACGCATGTTCAGATGTACAGCACAGCTCACAAGATATATACGACACTATATAGGCCCCGTTTAGATCCCAGTTGCAGTTGCAATTCTGCATTGTAGCACGTTCGTTTGTATTTGATAACTTTTGTCCAATCATGACCCAAGTAGGCTTAAAAGATTCGTCTCGTGATGTACATGCAAAAAGTACAAACATGCAAACATTTCGTCTACATTTAATGCTCCATGCATGTGCCACAACATTGATATGACTAGTTGCAGTTGCAATTTGCACTGGATCTAAACAGAGCCATAGTAGTATATACAAATGTACGGGCAATGGATTTACCTAAAACAAGGACAGTCAATGTAGACAAATGTACAGAGTCCAGATCGCATGGTTCCAGCTGCACAGCTTGACGTCAAAGCGTGAGAAATCAAGCCTGCATATTGGAGCTACCAAATGGCATCCAGTGGAGTCGTCAGACTCGAATATATTGAGCTGGTCATATATGTATATCTGCATGCAATTCTGAATGTCTCGCTGTAGGATAGCCAATAGCCTTGTACCCTTCATCTGTATAGGCAATAACGTTTTGTTTATCGAACACCTGTACAGGTAATAATAACATCCCAGTCGCCTGATACGCTTCATCTGTACATGTGGATGTAGTGAGATCTTTTTAAGCCAAAAGACGTACTGTAGAGGCAGTAAGGTCGCAGACCACTGGCTCTTTCTCGAAACATCAGGAGACCTAGAACCTGTTGTCATGGACGCTGCTGATCTTGGTTCTTGCTAGTACTCACTTCAGCTCCCTGGGAATGGGAGGGAATTGTCCACAATGAGAAGCTTCTCTGGATCCAGAGGACCATTTTCAGTGTCGACAATTCGGCTATGCTATCGTAGACGGTCAGCATCCTTCTTGACTTTGACAACAACGTCAGCTCTGTCCCGAACTATAACTGCGCCCCCTGGCCGGAGAATGCGATCCATCTCAACAAGGATGTCGATAATCCCACATCTGAGAGTAGCTTCGTGTCAAGATGGATAGCTGAGCCAGAAATTAATTTAATTGCAAGGGACTATTGTGTACTACTTGAATTGTTCATTTGCTTCGTGAGAAGCATTCTATGCCTTTGTTGTTCTCTTTCAGAGGCTTAAACATAGCAAGGTTAGCGGGTCACTTACTTGTGAATATGGGAGCTGAAGATTCCATTACCATGTATCAGATCATATGTTCGTGGATAAGTGGAGAAGGCCTCACACCTGAAAATATATTAACAAGCAATATGGAGAGTTCTTTCGTATATCTGACTGTATAGTTTGTAAGTATCAGTTTATTTCCATAAAAAAAGGTTTCGTTAACAATACCAGTCAGTGTATGTTCCAATTAAACCACGCTCATAGATGACACCAAGAGTATTCTCTGTTGTATTTGCAGGAACCACATTCATGACCCAAACAGGATACTTGGACATAGCAGCAGCAAAGCCACCGAAACCAGCACTCATGTCCATGACATTTCTGTAAGTTCCATTAGACAAATATTTTAGATATGTTAGATAGAAGTTAACCCTTTTCTCCCAAATCATCGTGTCATGTTTATATCTCTGAATGGACAACCGCTTCATTTCCCCACTGGTTATCCTTGGTGGCACTGCACCAAGTCTTTTAGGCCATTTTTCCATGGCACCACCAGCACAGCCATTAAAAGGTTCAGCTCTTGGAATACATGTCATACACATTGAAATATTCGCATACCTGCACCGTAACAAAGTTATATTTAACAAGACTGTAATGTTGGAACAATTCGATAAATGAAACTTAGATGCAAAAGTAAATATTAGATTATTCCATGGCACAACAATTGTTTCCCCCCAGTTTGGCAGCAAATTCTTTGGAATACACTGGTGCACCTAATTGTAGTATTGTGCTCTTGTTACTTTGAATTATCCATACTGTGATAACAGAGGGGCAGCGGAATAATCAAATTCAGTAAACTAATTTCTCACAAGCATATCATCGAACACCTTATGTGCACAAGCTGAAACAGCTCCAATCTGAAATCTAACCAAGCACAGACTGTCCAAATATTCAACAATAATACACTTGCATCAATTAGCTCACTAGAATACAAATCCCCATGATCTTCACTCAATATATCAAAGAACACACATATACAGCATGCCCAAACAAACAACCACTTGACATATGAAGCAATAACCAGCAAGATAGTGACTTGATCAACACAAATGGCAAAGAAAATACCAAATCAAGAGGAGACACCAGATTTACGTGGAAACCCCTTGCGGGGAAAACCACGGGCGACGGCGAGACGAATCCACTATATGAAGAAGCAATACATGAGGTGGGAGCCAACAAATGAGGGGAGGCTCCAAATCCCCCACAAATCTCTCTCTTTTAGTGGTGGATCTGGTGGATCAAACTTTTCCTCTCTCAATCTCCCTAACCCTAGCTATCTCTCACTCTCTATTCTTTTCTGGAAGTTGACATATGAGCACCCTCTAGGAGAAGGAAGAGAAGCTGCTGCTTTTGGGCTGGTTGGGCAATTTTCCTAAAGAGTCCTTGAATTTGTAGGAGTCATACAAATATGCCCTCAACTGGAGCTGCAATCACACATACTGTGAACTCTCTAAAATGTTCTGGTACTATATTTGACTAAATAAACTTTACAACTGCACATGACATAACTCATTCAGAAAGAGAACATAGGTCGATGATGATATAGTTTTAGAATAAGTTCATGCTGCAAGGCATTTAGGATAAAACAAAAAATATAACTTAGTACTAACTTTGGACAGTTAAGTTTAGCTAACATAAAATCAAATTAAATACGTTTATTTATCCAACTAAACTAGCACGAGTTTGCAAAAAAATAAGATGAGGTTGCGCCATGCTTGATAAGTATTATCCTTTTACATGCTATTTCCATTTACACAACTTCTAAGTGGAAAAGAATAGCTGAAGCTAAAGTTTGCAGATGTTTCATTGCAATTAACTGGATATGCAAAGTAACAGGGAGACAGTTAAAAACTTACCAGGCACTATCTGGGTCTTCTCCTGTACAGAGTGGTGGCAATCCTAAGAGCTTTGCATTTGCTTCTTGGTCACAGTGGAGATAACAAGAAGGCTTTCTCCAAACAGAAATCCTGCCCTCTTCTGATACATTCGTCCAACGAAGCTTATTTAACATATCATCCATAGCTAATTGATTGTCCTGCATGTCTCTGGTCCCTTGATTCGAAACGTTGTATGTATATTTCCAGTTGACAGGTGGCCTAGAGAAAACCCAATAGCCACCGGGTTGGAGAAGACGGTCAATCTCCAGCATATAGAGCCCATCTGAAATCAGCTATAGGTGAATGAGAACAAGAGCACTCGACCAATTAAAAACTGTACTTTAGTATTGACATCGACATATGAGGAGGTGGTCTGTTCAGTGTTCTCTGACTCCAAAATTTGCCAATAGGAAATTCAATTTAATTTGAACAAATAAGTAATCAGTGAAATAAAAAGTTAATATAGTGGATAGATTATGCATCAGGAAGTATAAACGGTCAGGATTCAGGAATAGCATGATGATGTCTTCTTGCATGTCCTACCATGAGCAGTCCATGGAACAAGGCAGTCCGCACAGTGCACCATATCGAAGGACCTCGATGGATACGGTAGCCTGTGAGCAACAAGCGCTCCGATCATTGCAGGCAGTCCACGCTCCAAGGCGAGCTGCACCTGTGGTCCAAGTCTGTTATTCCTCGGAGCAATAGACATGGTGAGCACGCCATAGTTGAGCAGATAATCCCCAAAGCTCGCGACCTGTCAGTGACACGCATCGGCGCATGATGACATGAACAGAGAGACTTCCAACGAGAAGCTTCTGAATCGAAACGCTTTCAGGTAAGTACACACCCCACACCCGACGTCGAGCGCCGTGCGCACCACGCCGCCACGGAGCGGCACGACGCGCTCCAGCTTCTCGACATAATCCCGCACCCCCTGGTCGAACACCAGCCACTCCCCGCGACCGCGAACGGGGTCCTGCCCCGCCGGCACCTTAACCGGGGGCGGCGGCGGGAGGTCCACGTTCGCGTACCACGCGCGGTCGCGGCGCGCGGGCCAGGGCGGGGGCGAGCGGTACCCGGGCGGCGGCGGGACGCGGCAGTGCGGCGGAGGCGGCGGAGGGTGCGGCGGCGGGTCCTTTGGCGGGTGGCGAGGAGGAGGCGGAGGCGGCGGGCGCGGAGGGCAGTGGCGCTCGCCCGAGGGAGGCTCGTGGCAGGGGACGTCGTGGGTGGCGTTGGGCGGGCACGGGGGAACGGGCGGCGCGGGGGGGTGGTGGTGCTCGGGGCCGGGATCGGGCGCGGGCGCCGGGGCCAGAGCTGATGTGGTGGAGGCGCTGCCGTACGGAGGGAGCTGCGGCGACGAGGAGGACGACGCGTGGTGGGAGTTGGAGACGACGGCGGAGATGAGGTGCAGGGACGCGGTTGCCGCTGCGACGGCCGCGGCCGCGAGGGAGAGCGCCCGCGGCAGCGCCGCGAGCACGGCCGGCGTCGACGGCACCGAGAGCGGCATGGCCACCGGCTGGTACGGGCGTACGGTGGAGGATCGGATGCTCCGACTCCGAGTGAGTGCGCCGAGAGTGGTGGCGCCCGGCCGTTGTTTTTTCGTATTTGATTTGAGGCAGGGCAGAGCAGAGGAGAGAGGACAAGGAGAACGGCGGTTGCTGCTGCGCGGGCGGCGGGCCCCGCCTTTGGGGTATGGTGGGGCCCTGGGCCAGCAGTGGCTCGTGGCCTTGGCGCTTGTTCGCTTTACGGCCTTTCGTCTGGTGCGCTAGTCGCTTCGTCTCGTGCAGGGTTTTTTTTACCGACCGGTTACCGCGCTAACCGGCCGGTTACCGGTCATACCGGTCCGGACCGGTACCGGTACCGGTCGGTTTGAAAAAACCGAAATTTTAAATTTAAAATCGGTGGAAAAAATGGTAAAAAAATTTCTAAAAATACTTCATGATTTATAGATTCCAATGGTGTCAAAATTTTTCAAATTTGACTACATTTAGAATTTTTTTCGAAGTCCCGAAGTAAAAAAAAAAAAAAGCCCATTAAGTCCCGTTAGGCCCATTAAATCATGAAGGTCGAAAAATATACTAAACACACTCAAATTTGAAAAACTTTGACATCATTGGATTCTATAAATCATGAACTATTTTTAGAAATTTTTTTAGCATTTTTTTTAAAAAAAATAAATCTGTATTCTGAAAATGGGACCGGTTACCACCAAACCGGTCGGTAAACCGCTCAAACCGGCCGGTAACCGGTCAAACCGGTCGGTATACCGGTCCGGAACCGATTGAACTGGGGTTCAAACTCAAAATTTGAATTCGACCGGTTTCTACCGGTAACCGGTCAAACCGGACCGGTATACCGGTACCGCCGGCCGGCGGTTACCGGCTACCGGTCGGTAAAAAAAACCCTGGTCTCGTGTGGATGTATGTTCAGGGAAAGGGAAGAGATTCTGCACATGCGAAATCGCGATGGCTTAACTGTTTTTGTTTTTTTGCATCCGTGCAATGCCGTACAGCATCTCGTATCGTATGGTTCTTCAGAAGACCGTCGACTACTACCTACTTCCTCCATCCCAAATTACAAGTCATTCTAAAAATCTTAGAGAGTCAAATCATCTCAAGTTTAACCAAAATTATAGAAAAAAATATAAAAATTTATGAAACCAAATAAGTGTGCTATAAAAATATATTTGGTAAATAATCTAATAATACTTACTTGATATTCTAAATATTATTATCTTATCATATAAATTTGGTCAAAGTTAAGATGACTTGACTCTCCAAAATTTTTAGAATGACTTACAATTTGGGACGAGAGAGTACGTATTATTACAAGAGTATTCCAAGCTCCAAGCTGAAACTGAAAAGCGACCGACCTGAAGACATGCACAAGCCAGGTCGTCAATGGCTCTGTTTGGATCATCTAACTGTGCTAGAGGTTAGAGTTAGTTTCTAACTGCAAACTAGCCCTTAACTAGCTCTATCTCAAGTGTTGTTTGGATGAAGGGTTAGATTGATAGAAAAAGTACATTTCCAATCATTTGTATGGACCATGGTGTGGCTGCGTGTGAGGAAAAAGCATGGTCCCTATCTAAATTACTCCAAATAATCATCTCTTGAAGGGTCTAGTTTTTTTAGTGAGCTAGTTACAAATAACTCACTCTACCCCTTTTGTTTAAATACTTTTAGGCTATTTGATCTCAAACTAGTTCTAACCCTGTGATCTAAACGGGACCAATGTCAGTGAATCAAGGCCGCAGACAGAAGCAGGACGACAACCTGATTTGCAGCTACCGCGCAACACACCACGAGTCCAAAGGCGCCCGTGGTACGTACAACCCCACCACAGGACTGTACGTTAGGTACACTGCAATACTGCATCTGTCCGTGCCGTGGTGCCTTCACCGCAACGATCTCGCGGGTCGCTCTCGACGAACGACGGCGACTCGTCATGGTCACGATCGTAATGTCGCTGCCTTTGCAATTTCCACAGGACTGCGCGGACCCATCGCGGGCGGGCACAGTAACGGCTCGCCGTCGTCGTCGTCGGGACACTTTCTACCTGTATCTTACAAGCTACGTACGTACAAGAGCGACCAGACACCTTTTTCTCCGCGCCGCGTCGCCTTCTTCTCGGCGTACGGTCACAAGTGAAGGAAGCGACGAGGAGAGGAGTCCATGGTCGCAGTGGTAATTCTGTGTAGTACGTTCGTTTGTATTTGATAATTTTTGTCTAATCATGTCTCAAGTAGCCTTAAAAAATGCGTCTCGTGATATACATGTAAAAAGTACAAACATGTAAATATTTCGTCTATATTTAATGCTCCATACATGTACCGCAACATTAATGTGATGCAATTGCAATTTATAGTGGACCTAAACGGGCCTAATCTTTCCTACTGTAGTCTGCCGCATGCACATCTGCGGTACTGTACTGTAGAGTACACGTTTTCTTTCTCCTGGCTTCGAATCTGCTTTTGTTGTCGCCCTCGCCCCTCGGCGGTCGACAACAAGGCCACAAGCGAGAGGAAGAGCCGCTTGAGACGGCGCCAAGGGACTCCGCGTCAGCTTTGGCGGGACCAATCCGCGCGCGCGTCGTCTGGTTCGCGGGAGCATCACGGTGCCGTCTTCGGACGGCGACGGCCACTAGCAGCGTGCAGACATTATCGCCTCAGTTCAGTCACTGTCTTATCAGAGCAACGGCAGCACACAAGGGCTCCTTTTCGAAAAAGTATGGATTCAACACAAAAACATGTCGGCTCTATGCCTCCCTCCCTCCATGCTCCATCTGTCCCTATTTAATCGTCGTTACTATTGTTCATGTCACAAGTTTGACTCGATTTCTAGAAAATAGGTGTAATATTTATGTCTCTAAATAAATTTATCAAAAAACTAGATTCAAATATCTCTCCAATAATACTAATTATGTACCATGAATATTAATGTATTTTAATATATATTTAGTTAAAGTTTCTTCTCGGGAAGCGAAAGCCATAAATATTTATGGGCGGAGGGAGTACATGTACCAGGATTTTGTAAATATAGTTGGTTTTATTATAAACTTAGAAAAATGTCGTTCTTAAAAATAGTTACATAACGCTCATGTTTTTATCCATAATTAATTCATAAACATGTAACCTGTTCCAAATTCTATACTGTGTTTGGTTTTAGATGTTTTTGGTCTGATGTGGTTCAAACGACAATAATTAAATATAGAAAATGATTTTCGGTTGGATGTGGTTGAAACCATGATATTTTAACATAGAAAGAAGATTGCACATGGATAACACAATGTGAAAATAAAAACGATATACTCACTTTTACCTTTGACAAGTGGATAAGCTGAGCGTGTTGTTGGGTTCCTTCACGGCCCATTTCGAGTTCTTAGGTTCCTTCACCCAGTTTTAAGGTCTGCCAACTGAATATCTCCAAATACATTAGCGACTCCCTTGCACATTTCGTGAGAAACATTTGTCTCGCTAAAATCTTATGTCTTTTAGTAGACTAGTTGTTGGTGTTCCTTAACCAAGTTGTTCCTGTTAATTCTCAATAATGTTCTGTTGTAGCGAGTAATATTATGTGTATATTTTCTGGTACATCTTTAATAACATACATTAACGAGAGTGTGCTGGCATTTATACTTTTCGTCCAAACAGACCTGGGTTCCTCCCAGATATACTAACAAAAAGGCAATGTATTTGTGCAACACGCGTACTACAATCAATCAACAAATTTCCATTTGTAAAACTATGCTTGTATCTGTTTTACCAATAGCTAGACAACAAAAATGTTTCCACAGCACGCACGCACGCACGCTTCATTTTGTTTCAGTTGCACCACTTCTCCTCAAACTGGACTCCCTCATCTACGCAATTGGGATTTGTCATTGCATCAGTTGGATGTTTTGTGGCAAAGTCAGAGCAGATGCCAACCAGGGAAAGTGTTATATGCTCGTGGTTTGGCGTATATAGAACATGCTGTAGGGTTTGTTCTGGAAATTTTACTTTGAAAAAAAACTGTCCAGCATTTCCTTGCAGTACACGAGACGGTACAGTCGAGCACAGCAGCTCTGACAGCTAAAAGCACTCGAAACTTTATCAATTCATCATTTGTATATTCAACGACATAATCACAGTTACATTACGTTTATTCAGACATGAAAGAGACAACAAAGTTAGTTACAGGTTGGGGGTAAGAAGAACTGATTCAGGCCAAAGAGACCTTATTGCTCTGCCCTTTCCTCTCGCAGCTCGTTATTATTACTGGGAATTTGTAGCTGACAAAGCTTGGTCAGCTAATTAGTTTCCGCCAGCATAAAATCGCAGTTCATCTTTTACACGAACTGGCACCTTATTTGTTTTTTTATTAGCTGTCAAGAAACCGAACTATATTCATCGGCGAGTTCAAAACCTCAATCAGGTACTCTGATGCTTTTGGTCATCCTCATAGTCGACGGGTTGTGCGCTATCTCCTAGCAAACTCTCATAAGATCAAATCATTGATGTTGTGTTGATTCCCTCGACACCCTTGTCTTTGAACCAGGTGTTTACATGCTCTCTAAGGAAATCAGCTGATAGATCAAGACACATCTTCAGTAGAGGCTTTCACGTTTTTACGCTGGGAACGGGGGAAAAGCATTCGCCTGATCTTCTTTTCAGCCGAGCGTTCAGAGAGCGCCTGAAACCAAGTTTACAAGGAATTGTTCTAGTTCCATTGAAAGAAATGAGGTAATTTCAAAAGTTTATCAAGCCCAATAACTAACCTGTGCATTGAATGAAAATCGAACGGTCCTAGCTTCCAAGCCAGAAGAGGCCCTTACATCAATACCAAGGCTGTCAACACCAATCAAGCTTGCCTCCTACAGAACATATCAGATTGCAAACAGAACTTATGCTAAAGGAGTGCTTGTCCTATTGGCAATGCAACTGTGAGAACATCATGCTTAATTAGGGTAAAGTACATTTCAACCTCCAAGATAACATTTTTAGTTCATATATTTCTGATTTTTAAAAAAATAGTTATAAAATTATAGAGATTAAACCAGATTTTATTATTTTTAGAAAATAGAAAACTACCTTTGAAGAGGACCAAATTATCTAGTTTTGACAGTCGAAGGGTGTTTGGTACTCGATTTTGTAGTTCAAGATTGAAAACCAAACTACCACAAAAGTTGGTGGTTAAAAAATGGACTACTCTTTTCACAATGAAATACTTAATTCGAACATATGGTTAAAATAAGAGCACTCCATGCATAGGAATGATAATTTCAGATTGTGAACACGAAAATAACTCATCAGTGGTAACAAACACACCTCGACAGTAAGGCCCTTTTTCCTGCGACAGAGCGACCTGAGAGCCATTGCACATTGGTCACTGTTTTCTTTGATCCTTTCTATGATCGCTGAAGCAGAATTTGCAAGAATATCTGGTTCTGAATCTTGAAAATCTTGTGGATCAATCATAAACTGCAGTAATCCAAAGAATATACGAAATTGTAATGGCCACAATACCGAGAACAAGTAGTCATATGATATACTGAAGCAACATTACCTGCTTGCCATACATGGAAAACAGTTCAATTGTCATTATCTCTAGCTTGTAGATCATTGAATCAGTGCTAGTTTCAGCATCATTGAAGTCGAATCTTGATTTATCACTATCTGAATATTTGCTTAATACTAGTCAAATAAAAGTGGAGTAAAGTGGATAGCTGAAGTGCATGATTTCAACCAACTAAATTACCAATGAGGCGATTGGTTCCAGAAATTGGCCGAGTTTCTCTGTCGTATTCATCTGTTTCATTTACTACATCCAAAATGGCATTGGATTGTCAAATAAGATCGAGAGAAGGAAAGAAGCTTATTCTTATCCAATTTTTCTACAGGAGCACCTTTCCAGTCAGATGAATTACGATCACTGCTGCTTTCACCATGAAACAAGCTCCTCAAGTAAGACTCTTCCTCTATGAAAGCAGGTCTCAGATATCCGACAATAGAGAGACCATTTGATGGACTATCCATTTTCTCCTCATTATTGTTGTGAACGGCCTGTATAGTAAAAGAGCAGGTAACGTGATTTCCTAGTTTTCTGCAACTCGAGCGATTTGATGAGGGACGCATTTAGGGCTGTGCTTTTGTGACACTCATGCTATGAGACATGCTTCAGTGAAGCTTTTATTCTACAACAAACTGACACATGAAAGTTCAGACAAATGAAAGTTCATATTGGCGTATATATAAAAGTTACAATGGTCTTTAAATATATTCCATTTTTAGCAGAGATTTTATCCAATACTAATTGCTGCAAAAAGGGATGCTCAGAGCAAAAAAATCAAAATGTTGCCAATCTTTCTTTGGTTTACTGGCATTTGTTATCCCTGCTGAAAGATACCATACTCTGAAGCTAACATCAGACCATCTTTGCCATTTTTTCCAAAACTTGAGTGGCAACCCAAGTGGTCTGGAGTCTGCAATCTAAAGTGCATGATTCGAAGGTTCACTTTCAAATCGTACATGATTTAAGCCGAATTGAACACAATAGCATCTTTATCAGCTTCACGAATTCAACGACTTGTTAATAGCATCTTTATCAGCTTCACCATTTTCATTTTTTTTCAAGGGCTGCTGTTTTGTGGTGTCTAAACTCTTCAATAGCCATTTATCTCTTACCTTTGTCAAACATTTGGCAAAGTAAATCGGATGTATTGCACGCATTGTTGCAGGCATCCCCCACTCTATGAGAATATCAGTTATTTCTGTACCAATCTGGGACATTTCACAAAAGAAACATCAATAGTGACAGTGCTTCTTGCTAATAACAAAATGACCCATAGTACCTGCTGAAAGCAGGAAAAATAACTTGTTAGCAAACCTTTGTGTGGTGCTCATTAGGAACGTCCATGAAATTTTCACCATCCATGTAATCACTAAAATCACTAATCGCCACACTACTTTCTCCAATAATGGGTCTGTCCAATCCAATCAAAACTGTCTGCAATAGTGCAATTATTAAAGCATCATTTCAAGCAAGTAAATCATCTATCGAAGCACTGTTGCCCAAATTTGTTTACTTCAGAGTAACACAGTTTTGTAGCAAGTTAATGGCATGTTCACTACAGCACTAAACTTGCAATCTGAAAAAACTCAACGACTGCAACCCGTTAACATCACATTACTGGCCATAGAATGCATCTGTGCTAGCTTACATAGAGAAAACAAAATAGGGAAAAATGGTACTGTATTGTGAACATTATCCCTAAAGAAATAACTACCATGCAAACATAATACCAGATAACCCCTGGCAGATAGACTTAGTCTAGACTCCTATGAGTGTACGACTTTAACTTTTGGTAGAGAGAAGAACAATTCAAATTTTAGCGTTATTTATAATGGATACATGGTCACTGATCAGGACTACTCAACTTGAGCCCTAAGGAATAATATGTGAGCTATGTAAACTTGTTTGCCTGTCCGTAGTATAATATTCACTCGATCCCAAATTATAGGCCGTTTCTAGGTACATAGATTTGCATGCACCTAGATATACGCTATGTCTAGATATAAAGTAAAAATATATATATATGTATCTAAAAAGGCCAAAGCAACCTATAATTTGAAACGGCTGGAGTACATATTTACCTACGAGGAAACTAACCCAGTAACAAGGAGAGCAAGTTATTATTATCTAGTTTTTAACTAGTATTATCCTAGCGAGAGCAGCAGCACAACATCTTACCACAGGATTGTTTGCAGTAGCATCTTCCAAGATGTTCTCGCTGTCAGGCACTTCAAAGAAAATGTCTGTACATAAGTTGCCAACATGTTAGCTGCACATGATAAGCACTGCGAAGGCTCTATTGTACATTTTTCCCCTATGCATCAAGGCATTACCTCCATAATCATCAACAACATATTGAAACTCTGACCAAGCAACATGTCCATGAGGTTCATTGTGTACCCTAGCAGGAAATACAAGCAACCCCTTGCTATTGGCCTATAGACAAGATGGAAGATTGTAAGCGTTACCTAAGCTCAGATGCTCACTAACATATCTCATAAAGATATAAACCATTAATTTGTTTGTTACACGCCTGGAGGAATTTTTGCAAGGTTTTACAACAAGATATTTGGATTAGTTTCAGTAGCTCTATACAACAGGCCATAACTATACATATGAAACATTAAATAGCTAACAGAAGTACTATTTAGTTGCACCAGATTACCATACCTCTACTACTGTTCTAGCTGTTTCGACATCTGTCAGCAACAGGTCCTTCTTCTTTGGACGTTCTTTAACTTCTTCAAGAGGGTGATAACCCCGATCTCTCGTGTACTTTGAATCTGGCATTGAGTCTGAATAATCAGCAGCCACACGAACTTTGATTAGGGATGAGTCTTGATCAGTTGTCAGCCACCAGGGCTGAATTGACCCAAAAGGGTTTCGGCATCGTAAACTGCAAGAAATGGTTGCAGGTGTTAGTTTCAAAATGCAAGGAAGCAATTGACAGGAAGTGCTCACAATGAGAATTGGAAGGACCTTAAACTAGATAGGTCATGAAATCTCCGGGTGTCAAATGGGGTTTTAACCCAGTTCAAGGTTGCTCCTGCCGCCATTGCACTCTACAGCAGAGGGCCACGGAATAAGTTCTGAAAAAGGGAAAACAGAATTGTTAGGCAAAAAAAAAAAGAAAAGAAAATGCTGATGGCACATGTACTTAGTAAATACTCGTCTCGAATGTACATGATATGGATGATTCTGCATGGATGGTATTTCTCTTGACACAATTTAAACTTTGCTGCTATTTACCAGATCAAAACAGAGGTTACTAGTATTCTCAAAGAAAATACTACAGAAGAGGTTACCAAAAAAACGGTGATCAATCACAAAAGAAATGGTTAAATGCCTTTTCTGAAAAAAAGAACAAATGGCTAAAATTCATCTAGCAAAAGGAGGGAGCATAACAAATATTTCTACCGACTCCCACAATGATCCCAATGCATTATTGTGCTGATTATCCAATTAAATACAGCTGGCTGACCAATAAGACGTAACATGGTAAAGTGCATCCAGATAGAAGAACAATTGAGTGTTCACGAACATCTTCCTTCAAAGAAGTTAGGCATCTCACTATTCCCTCAACTGCAATTGTGCATAAGCAATGAAACGGGGAAAGAAATGCCCTGGTCCCTGGACAATGCCAAACATAATGAAATTCTAGTCAGATGAACCGGGATATCAATATCCCGAGGGAAACGAGACACTTGTGAATGTGCAAACTGCCACTCGTGCTCACAAAGATCACATCAAAAACGAACCCAAAGTTGAAAGTTATGTAATGTTCCTAATTCTTCGGCATCATGTAATAACGGTGGGACCCGGACACCCGGTGGATCAGAGCACTTTTTACCAACTTAAGCCGTTGCAATTAACAGACGCCAAACTAATACCAAAGCGATTCAACCAAATTCTCCAATCAGCAATCAATCAAGACTAAGTGAATCAGTGCGCAATCGCACAGGAATTAGATGCTGTGGTGATCACGGAACAGGTCTCCTATGTTCTTCAAGCCAAGCATCAGTATGGCCAGGCCACTGAGTATGGCCACTCCAAAGGAAACAGTAGGCATACATCTCTGGGCCGCCAGCCCTCGCAGAAGCGAGTCTAATTTCTAAGCGCAATCGAACTGGAGACGGGGAGGGCGAGGTCAGCGGCACTCACCGGCAAAACCAAGGCTGGCCGCCTGAAACGACAGAGAAAAAAAAAAAAAAAACAGGGCCGCACCACCGCAGGATCAAGCGGAGCAGAACCGCGGCGTGCGGCGGCGAGAACGTCAACCCCTGTCTCTGCCGCAGCACGGCGGAACACCCCAGGGAGACGGATCACCGCGGACTAGGCTGGCTGGCGAGTTCTCTCCCTGCCCTGCGCTGCCCTGTGCGCTCTGCCCGGTTTCCCCTCTTCCCCCTTTGGGACAGACGAGAGAGCAGCCGCCACCAGCCCAGTAGTGCAGGGCTCTTTTGGTAATTTGCGCCTTCTGCACGCACAGTAGTACAGGGTTAGTTTCCCGGTGCAGAATCTTCCTTTTTTTTTCAATTTTATAAAAACCATGTGTATCAATTTTTTCTTGGATTGGTGCATGAAGTGTTTAGATACTAATGAAAAAGCTAATTACAGAACTCGTATGTAAATTGTAGTATCATATTATCAAATCAAAGCCTAATAAATTTAAAATATTCATCTCGTAAATTACTCGTAATCTTTATAATTAGTTATTTTTATTTAAATTTAATACTTTATATATATGTGTCTAAACAAACTGATGTAAGTGGAGTATAAAGTTTTGACGTTGGAACGGCCTGATTAAAGATAGTGGAAGATGTTGACGTGAACATAAACATGATTTGGCTTAACTACGCCCAACGCTCCAGCACATGATTTTTGACGGTAGTAGTATGAGCGTAGCCCTAGGGTAAGGTTATGATTTGAGAGTTGGTGAAGCTGGGATCTCGAGGTAAATTCCGCATTTATTATTGGTCGTTGGTCTGGTCCTACATGTACCGATGGGTGCAGTTCGCTTCAATAATAATAACACGTGTAGCGACCACTGTAGTACGTGCCGAGTACGTGGGCTCTAGACGTGGTAGAGAACTGAAATGCACTCACCCCCGTATTTACCTATATACTCACTCCGGATCTAAAAAAAAAGACGTTTTGAAAAAGATTTTGTCATACATTAAGAATATAAATCATGAATGAATAATTTTAAATTATTGAGTTTGAAAATATAAAAACTATATAAAAAATAGATTTGTCTTCAAATATATTTTCATAAAAATATACATATAACACTTTTTAATAAATATTTTTATAGAAATATAAAGTTAAAGTCATGCATTAAAGACCATATCATTATTCTAAACGTCATGTTTTACCAATACAGAGGGAGAACTATACGGCTAAAGATGTGGCTGAATTTATTGAACTACTGACAGATTTGGTGTGAGACAATTGAATGTAGACGAAACTTTTGCATGTTTGCACAGTTTGCCTGTAAATCGCGAGACGAATCTTTTGAGTCTACTTAGGCTATAATTGAACACTTATTAAAAAAAAATTCCTCGCTGTTACAGTGTCACACCCCCAAACATTGGGAAGCAGCAGTAGCAGATGAAAAGGTTTGGAGACGTATGGATAGCATTTGGGCGAGGGAGAGAAGACAAAGGATGAGGACTGGCAGTTGAGATTAGATTGGATTGGAATTTGGATGGTTGCGCCGCAGCTCTATCCGTCTGTCTGCACAGGTGGCGCAGCAGGTGCTGGGCAGGGAATATCTCACTCATAGTATTCCGTTGGCATCAAAAAAAGTTCCCCAAGGATCTGTGCGTGCTGCTGCGGCCTGCGACTCTGCGAGCAACGCCAACCGCAGCCTCATGATCGGCTCATCATGAAAAAACGGACGACATGTTCCTGTTTGTTTTCGCCCAATTTTGGTTCGTCCGATTGCAGCTTTTCTTTCTTTTCCTTTTTTTTTTTCCTTTTTCGTGTCATCGATCACTTTGGTCGCTTCTCTGGAGAAGGATGGCCGAGCACCCGGCGCCGGCGGAGCCGCTGCATACCTCGCCTACTTGCTCGGGGTAAAAGGACAACAAAACTCTGACCGATGGCACGACAGTTTTTACATGGGGCTCTACCAAAGTTCCTGCGAGCGAGGTCCATCCGCTGCGCGCGTTACGATTTCCAGTCCTGAGACGCATGGAGAAATGTACTGAGACGCATCTGTTTGTTCTTCAGAGTTCAGAGAAGAATGTGTTTTGGTGCCGGTGCACCTGAACCGCGGAGGCTGATCGAGGATCGTCCACATGAAGAATGGTGCGACGGATCGTGTCTTCATGACTCCATGTGCTATGCATGTAGTACTGGATATATATGGAGAGGTGCCACAAGCCACATGGATCGTTGCGCTGCACACTTTCTTTCTTTCTTTGTGAAAGTTTCGTGTGCTGCTGCACACTTTGACCATCGAAGATGGATACAGAGGGCTTTTTTTTTTCTTCTTCTCTCTTTTTTGTTCCCCCCCCTTTTTTTTTTTGGCAATCTCTCTCCCTCTTTTATCCGCGTGACTGAGTGACGGCCTGGCCCAAAGGCAGGCCCAACGGTTAAGCGTGGGGCCTAAGCCCACCCAAACCGTCCGGATCTTCAGCGCCGGGCAGATGCTGCTGCTGCTTTGCTATGCCTCCGAATCCGACCGCGCAGGAGGCGCACGCCGCACGGGGACCATGCGCATACAGGACACAGCAGCATCGCAGCCGCCGGGCTTCTCTGCGGTGAGTCGCCAGAGCCACTCGTAAACTCATCTTCGTAGTCTGCGTAGGCTTCCCTCGCGTGTAGGCGAAGAAAGACTGGGGCGCAAAGACCGCGAGATCCGCGCCGAAAATAGTAATAATAAGAAGCGATTTTAGTGTGTCGAAGCTTTTCGTGATTCGTGAAGATTGTGTTGCCTGTGTGCCCAGGGGTTGCCATTGTCCAACGATTTTATTTATTTTTTACTGGCGAGTAAATAGTTTAATTTGAGTCATATTTTTTTATCGTCTCGTACAGAGGAGATATCCCTCCTGGATTCTGAACCTCGTTTAGATGCCACGGTATAAACCGAAAACAAAATGGAACGAGTCCTCTTTTTTTGGGCACAAGTGAATTGTCGGATTGAAAAAAGAGAGAGGCACAAGTGAATTCTGAATTTCTGATTCGTTCCATTTTCTTTACAAATAACAAGTAAGAGCACAAACAAGAGGGCTCAATTTTTTTAGCCGCAAGGAGTACACACCGTATATTGGATTGATAGAGCTGCTAAGAAAGCTCATGTAACTTATGATTACATTGCTGAAATAGCTATAGGCAATGAAATATAATATATTGAAATGAAAGTTGCAACGACTCTAGATAATGCAATAGACAAACTCTATATATAGAATACTGATGGACGCTGAAGGCTCCAGCTACCAGCTACGATGCTCCTTCAATCTTGAGAATCAACATGGGCTTCAGCTTGTTTCGTTTATCTGCTCATGCCTGGTCCTGAAATGCAACCAGGGTCACATGGTTAACATGGCACGAGACCCCACCTAGCCTTCTTTGAATTGTATTGTGTATTTTGAGTTTGCAAAAGTCATGTTGGAATATTCAAACTTGGCAATACCGTGATTTATTTTTTGAAAACAATGCACAATATTTTTTGACAATAAACAATGCACAATATCATATATTTAAAGTTTGAGATGGTGTATTTGACCACAAAAAGAAACTTACATTTGAATAGCAGCAGTGCTGATGCTCAAGATAGCTGATTGGTTGGCGGTGGGGATTTGTAGGAGTGCAGAGGTGGCATCGTCGATGGCATGACATCATTTGGAGGGGGTGGGATGTTGTACTGATAAAGAGGTTGTGGAGATGCTGATGGAGATTTCGCATGGGGGGCATTTGGATGTAGGTGTTTTGGAGCATTTGGAGGTAATGGAGGAGAATACTGTGCAGGTGGCGGCGAAGATTGATAGTTATATGGAGGTGGTGAATACTGGTATGTAGGTGGAGAGTTATAGTAGTATGGAGCTGCTGGTGATGATGGTAGAAGTGGTGACTTGTGGATGTATGGAGGTGGGGGGTATTGGTAAGCTAGTGGTGGAGGTACATAATTGTACTGGTGTTGTGGTGGTGGAGAGTTATAGTGGTATGGAGCTGCTGGTGATGATGGTAGAAGTGGTGACTTGTGGATGTATGGAGGTGGGGGGTACTGGTAAGCTAGTGGTGGAGGTACATAGCTGTACTGGTTTTGTGTTGGTGGAGAGTAGTAGTATGGAGGTGGTAAATACTTGTTGGGTTGTGCTGGAGACTTGGTGCCTTGTGGAGATGGGGGAGTTTGGTAGCTATTCGGAAGCATGGACTGTTGGTAAGGTGGTGGCGAAATGTAGTAGTTTTGTGGAGGTGATGGGTACTGGTATGCTGGGGGTGCAAGCTGGTTAGCATGTGGTGGTGGTGAATATTGATAAGGCAATGGTTGAGACTTGTGGATAGCTGGAGGCGAGGGATGCTGGTAAGGGAGTGGTGGGGAACTGTAGGGATGCATTGGTGGTTGCGTCTGCGGTTTCGAACAACCAAATGTATTCTTTGATGCAAATGCCATTATCTGGTTTGCTTTAAAAACCACCTCCTCGCTTGATTTGGAGTAAACACTGAGCCCGGATAAATTTAACTCAATTGGCACATTGCAGTCTGATCCTCCTGGTGCTCCATGGAGCTCGACCTTACACGAGTCAGCTCCATAGTTGTTGCTAATTGGCAAGCCCTTAAGGATCACACTGTATTTGCCATTGCTTCTGGTGTAGCCAAATGCCACTAGTGCCTGGTCATTTGCCTGACAAGTGACCTTGACCATGGCTCCTGCATCCAGATCATTGTAAGCAGATAAATATGAAACTCGGATGGACATTTAGGGATAATATGCTGAAAGTCAGCAACTGATATATAAGGAAGATTACTACGAGCAAACAGGGACATTGCTATTCTTCCAAGCTGACTGCATTAGCGGGATCAGATCATAAGAACAGGGGTAGGCACAAAATTTCACCTTCCAGGTGCTCCTTCCCATGTGATTCATCTGGGTGTGCTTCATTGAAGCATCTGTAGCAGTACACCTTCCCTATCACCTTAATAACAGGATCGTATGTGGGTGATATGGAAAGAGGTGGTGCAAAGCTTCTCGCTCCCTCGCTGTGCATTGCAGAAGTGACGATCAAAATGGTGAAGACCAGCCATAGGTGACCCTTTGGCTGGCCTGTCATGCACATTTTCATAGATAATGAGAGCAGGAGAGGATGTGGATGGTTTTGGCTTGAGATGTGGATGACTATTTATAGTTGCCATAGTTGCAACTTGCAAGGTTTGAGGGATCGAGAGCAGTTAGGGGATGGAGTGAAGTGGATCAACATTATCCTGTTCTAGTTGCTTTTAAATTTGCACTGTATTGCATACCAAATCCATATCATGATTGTAAAAGGGTACAGAATTTTTTGCAGGTTTCAGTTAAAAAAAAAACAAAACAAAACAAAAAAACTATTAGGATCTTTTGGCATGTCCACTCAGAAGAAACATGCTATGGCAGGCCACCATATGAAAATGAATTTGGTCAGGACATCTTCTTTTACCCCCAAAACTCACTGAAGGTTTGTTGGGTGTCATTTCTTCAGGCACCTAATTTTTCATTTAATGCAACGTCGGCCCTAGTAGTTTAGTAATATGAGTTATTTATTCTGTAGAATATAATGTGTGCCTGCTGCGTTACTAGGGCACACATTGCATTATTCTCGGAGTTTGTTTGTTGTTTTTTTTTTTTTTTTTTGGTGGTCACCTAGCTAGTCAATTCCAGCAGTTTCAGTGATTCAACATGTAAATGTTTGATACCCAGCATTTGTAGCTGGGAACACAAGAAGGTTACTAGAGATGAAGGAGCCTAAGCCTAACTGCTTCACTTTTCATCGTGAAACACAAAGGCCTGCATGGAGCATGGTGTGTCATGTGTATAGCTTCAAGCCTTCAACTGCTCTGCTCAAACACATAGCCCACTGAACAAGAGGATAGGGGCTAATCTCAAGTCAAAAGGTCGCCGCTCTTGGTCAACTCGAATGGTTCAGGCTAACAAATCTGTCCTGCTCCATCTCCATGCAAGAGTAGGTTTAACTAACAATGATTTTTTACTTGCTCGTTTGTTTCATTTGCATGGACTTCAATCTGTCATGTGGTTTCGCGACAGAACAGAGAAATCAGCTGAACCATGGTGGTGGCCTTTTTTTTTTTTGGTGTGTGTGTGTGCCCAAAAGAACGGAAGTGCACCTGGTCTGGTCGGTGGTTCAATTCAGGGCGAACAGGTTGGGCCCAATGGGCATAATGCATTTGACTTGGCCCATGATTTTCTATCTTAAACGAGAGGGGATTGAGCCCAAAAAACAGTCGGAGAGCATAAAGGACGATGAACAGAAATGGAAACAGCAAAAGCAAATGAATGAAATTTTCTTGATTTCCCTGCTTCAGTTTGATCATTTGAATGGAAACACTAGACCATTAGGATGCCATCAGTTTTCCCCTCATGTCAGGTCATTCACCCAAGCTACCATTTACAAGCAAGCTTGTCGGTTCCATTTTCTACCCATCTAATTTAATATGGCTTGGTTAATACAACTACTTGGTATCCATCTTCTGAACCTGAACCCCAAAATGGCGGCAAGTGAAGGTATTGTCATGGAGAAAACCCCATGGCACTCTTCACAAACCATCACCCCACCCTTCAGAAGAAACCCTAGCTTTCCTTCCAGCTACAAATTAAGAACTTAAAACATATGACAAATAACAACTTACTGGTCTCCTCCATCAGGAACCCCTAAGTGTTACTTATGTCGTCAGTGTACGTTTTATGACGGATCAGAGCCAGGCCGGCATACGTAGCTTATTTAAGTGTCGTTCCAGACACTGAAGAGCTGCGCGCCACCATGGCCGATGTCGGGCATGTTGTCGTTGCTGCTTGCCGCCGCCGCCACGGATGGCGCCGAGACAGTCGTCGGCCAGGTAGACATCCTCCCGCCACCATAGCTCTCCGCGTTCACCAGGTAGCTCTCGTACCCCATCTGAGCAGCCTGCTTGCTGGCATCGTCGTGGTCCCCCGGTGCCCGTGCATGCACCTGCTCGTGGCTCACCATTGCCGTGGTGGTCGTCACCGCCGCGGCAGCGCTCATCGGCATCAAGTAGCCCCCACCACCGGCGCCGACGACGGTGCTGCCGTTGCTATCACCAACCCCATTGTAGACGACGGAGTTGGAGCCGGTGCTGTGCTCGAGGGACGACGCATTGTCCATGCTACCCATGCCGCCGTGCATCGCCGCCTGCCCCGCCGAGAAGAAGTCGTGCGCGCCGGCGACACCCAGGTTCAGGTGGTGGAGCTCCTGCAGGCTGTGCGCGGCCGCGATCACCGCGTGGTCCTGCTCCTGCTTGCACCACCCGCCGCGCAACGTCGGCTGCGCGTACGGGTGGTACAGGCCCGTGGCCGCAGCGCTCGGCTGGAACGCGATGGTCGGCCAGGCGGCGCCATGGTAGTGCGCGCCGTACGCCGCCGCCGCGGCCAGGGCGCCACCGTCGCCACCGAGCTGCGAGGCGAGGCGGCCGACGTCGTAGCCCACCACGCCGGCATGGTGCTGCGCGGACACGGCGGCGGCCGCCTCTGCCTCCTTGAGGCGCTTGGCGGCGCTGCCGATGGGGAGCGCGCTGCTGTCCAGGATGCTCTTGACGTCGTAGCGGCTCATGTCGAAGTTGGTGACGGCGTTGAGGCCGCGGAACTTGATCGCCGCAATGTCGTACGCCTCCGCTGCCTCCTCCTGCGTGCCTGGTTGCACTCGGCTTCGTTAGTTCAGATAATCCAAGCACACGAGCATTTCGCTTTCGTGCACACGGTGCATGCATCATGCATGCATGGTATCCTGGTATACGGATGCTGGCATGAATGCATGAACAGTTGTAGCTTAATGGGTAGAATCTTTGGGATGCTGTAGCCTAATTAGATTATTATAGCAAATGCTGGAACTTGATTAGTCTGCTGCTGCCAGTGTGCATGCTTCGTTTGTTTCTTATTGAGGCATAGTACTATTTTGACCTGATGCACGGGTGAATGGGAGACAACAATAGCACCAGACATGGGATCAGGTTTGAAAAAGCCACTTGAGGAGCATGCACTAAGTAATGTACTACTGCAAATGCAACTTTGCATGACTTAATGCAATGGTCACATTTTTAATATATAGTCATCATATATAACACCCATATGCATTTCAGCTATAACACTGCGTTGAGATTGTTAGTTGACTTTAATGAGACTGTATATATGAGAGGAAAAAAAAAACGTCTCTGCTACTTACTGAAGGTGCCCAAGTAGAGATCCTTGTTCCCTGCAACTCGTCCAATCCGTGCTTGCCACCTTCCATGTTGGTGATGCCTATATAATTACATAGAGTCCAATTAAAACACCATTCGCACATTTTCAGTCCATACATGCATTTGCCTCTCCTCAATCCAAGTGTATGTGTGTTTAATTTGTCGACGTCACTGTATGAATCCATACCTAGTCACTCCCCTGTAAATAGATGCACCTCTGGAGAAACCACTGCTCTTCCTGCATTCGTATACAGTGCTTTATTAAGATCTAATATGTAGTTGATCTTGATCACAATTTAACAAATGGTAGATTTTTATTCAGTAGAGCTGGTATTAGTTAATCAACGCTGTTAGACCGACCTTCTCAGAGACGCTACAAACTCCTGCCTTGTCATGTGCTTCATATCCTCCAGCTCCTTTTCGTAATTATTCACCTAGAAATACAAAAACAAATGCCTTTAAGTACAATTCCAGCAATGTACATAATTAACAAAAATTACAAAACTTTCATTCCAGATCACTAACTAATGAACAACATTTGAGACATATATAACAACAATATGATCTTAAGTAATGTAAAACTGCATCTACATATACATACGGGAAAATTTGTTGTTGTTGTGGGACCCCAGTACTTAAGAGCAGCCAGATCATAAGCCCTAGCAGCTTTCTCCTCTTTATCATAGCCACCTGTCAATGGTACAAGATGAAAAAACAGAGGTGAGAATAGAGATTAAAAAATGGTATGTTTATAAGGGATAAAGCAAACAAACTAAATTAAGTAGTTCGACCCAAATCAAGTGAAATCGCGTACCTAAATAGACTGTAGATTCAAGAATTGATTTCAATCCAGCAAGCCATGACGATGAATCCAAAAATGATAAAGCAAAGTAATAATATGAGTAAATAAACAACAACATTGTGGAAAGATTGAACATACGAAAAAAAACATATTTTAAAACGGTATGTGGCATTATATTGGTACCTTGACGACCCTTGCGAGTTTGTCCTTCCCTTCTGCAACTGTTGTCCCACAGATGTGCCTCATATCTTCCAGTCCATCTATGCCTAAAATAATTCAAAAGTGGTAGCTTTTTGTTAATTGTCTACTACTATATATACCAAATCATGCTGCCCAATGCAAATTAATGGCACTCCTAATAATCAGCGAAGATCATCAAAGGCTACACATTGCCCTACTCATTTGATTCAGAACACTGTCTAGATGCAATCAAATCTATCATGCATGATTACTTTATTCATTGCTAATTTGTGCTATTTTAGTTCTCTGACGAAGTGACGATTCATTATACCAGACCCATACCTTGTCACGCCACGGTAAATCGATGTGCGTTGCCCGAACGTGTCCACCGTCTTCCTTGCCGCCGTGTCAGCCGACGCGCCGCTGCCGCCAGTGTCCGTGCTTACGGCTACTAGGGCGCCGGCCGCGCCGGCAACACCGCTGCCACCACTATCCTCCTTCGGAGCCGTGACGATGGCTCCACCCTGCGCCGACGTCGACACACTCTCGGGCGCCCGGCCGCGCTCTCCGGCGAGAAGTGGCATGCCAGCGGCGCCTTGCGTCGTCCCTGCCATGTTCATGGACAAAGAGAGCCCCTGTGCGCCCTCGGCCGCCGCCGCCACCCTCGGCTCCATGGGAGCTGGTTGGCTCCGCAGCCAGTTCTTGATCATGGACAGCCCGATGCTGCCGCCACCATTGGCATTGGCAGTGCCAGCGCCGCCATTTGCGGTGGCCGCGCTGAGCATGGCACCGCCGTCGTGAACGCCGGCCGAGGAGGCCACCATGACGGAGTCCGCGAAGTGGAGCGCGGAGCTGGTGGGCTGCTGGTACAGCTGATGATGGTAGCCGGTGGTAGCACCTGAGCTCGCGTAGCAAGCTGTGCTGCTAGTGCTGGGGATCATGTTGCAGTTGGCCTTGTGATGCTGCTCGGAGAAGGAGATGCCGCCGAGGAAGTCCTCCAGCTTCGGCTCGGCAACCAGCGCCGAAAGCTCTGATCCCCTCATGCTCCAATCTGAAAGAACGGCAACATTTCATGCTAGCTCCAATAAGTATTCGTGCCGCAAACTGCAGATATCTATGCGCGCTTATATATATGTACATATATTGATAGATCGATAGATAACCTTGGGGAATGTTGAAGCAGACATCGCCGGAGACATCGTCGGTGGTGGCGCCGGAGATGAGGGTGGAGTCCGTCTGGGAGGGCGGCAGCTCCTGCGGGGAGAGGGAGAAAGCGAGCCAGTTGTTCACAGTAGCCATGGTTGATTATCTGAAAGAGCAGCGATTAATTTGCCCTAATGGTTGCGACTTGAGTTTCTTCTTAGATTGATAGGGGAAGTGAGGACGAGATCAGGAAGCTATTTTGGACAGTGCAAAGGTTAGGGAAGAGAGGGGGAATGGAGTCAAGCAGAGAGTTTTGGAGCATTAAGCAAACAGTGCTGGTACTGGTGGATATTTATACAACTAGTACACTCCAGAAGATTAGTGGAACTATGTGATAGCGAGATACTCTATACTACTATCATACTACTATATGTAATCTATATATTGATGCAGAGTATGATATATATCTGGGGGAACTTTCTTTTAGTATGAGAAAATGGCAGTACTGTGCTTGTGTAAATAAAAAAAGTTGAAAGCATGATTTAACTGAACAGAAACAACTTTTCTGCTTTCTGGGGAAGTCTCCACTATACTTTGTCTCATTTTCCTCAAAACATGTCTATATGTGTGCCTATATGAGTACCTGATGATGTATCTGCGCATGCATGTACATGTGTACTACTAAAGTGGTGACCTTTTACTCGATAATAGTATACGTTGTCACGTCCATTTGACTGGCAAGTTGCTGTTTAAGAATGATTAAGAAATTGAATCCTCCTTGGAAGAAAAAAAAAAGAAATGACTCAAGATCTAAGCTTTGTTCTATTTGTCTAGGATCTCAATTAGTAAGCAGATGTTCTAGTATGATTTTTTTTTTTCAAATATATGAAGGATGCACATGCACGCACACGGGTACAGTACATCGGTGCCTGGACATTATGCACAGTTGACATATGCATGTATACGCTTCTTCAGCATATTATATATACTAAGTTGTTAGATGAGCCAAAACACTGTTCAAACCTGCTGAAATAAGCATATATGAACTTTACTCCTGGTCTGCTCTAGGCCTCTCCTGAATTAACCCTAAAGGCCTAAATCCATTCACAGTCACCTTCAGAAGTTGAATACGTATCTGACATGTTCTTTTTTAACAAAACCCTAGGCTGGCCCTTTCTCCATTATCACCATATAATAACACAAACACGCATTGCACAAACGGGTAAAAACATACAGCCGGCTAGTCAGGGTTAAAATTTTCAGTGAAATGTCGCCGAAATTGCGCAATTTCAGTGGTATATGACTACTAGTATTACAATTATTATACCATAAAATATTCCATTTATATCAACAGTAATTATAAGATATACACAACCATTCAAAAATTCCAGTCATGACCAAGATTTAGCTAGAACTAGAGAATCCAACCCTAGCTATCGTAAAACGAATCAGTCTGTATCCAATTAGATATGATACTATGAGATAGGACTGATTCTTTCAATGCAATCCGTAGTCAGACATACTCTCAATGGAGTACTGTAGAGGGTGCATGATAATCCCTACTTCCATGCATGCTTCAAAAAAGAAATACTACTGAAATGATGAAGGTCGACAGGCAGAAAAGATGAAAAGAAGAGGATCAAGTTCATGCAATGGTGGACGGAGAGGACGTGCCACCTGCATCCTAGAAGAGGACACGAACCCTTGTCTTCCGGCCATAGAAAAACTTGGCGTTCCCAAGCAAGTCCATCGTCTAGCTTCAGACGCCGCGCATAGAGAAGTGAGCAAAAAACAGCCTAAAAACCTCGCATAGGATCCTCAAGGACGAATTGTTAACAAGAGTGCCCTCTCTCTCTCTCTCTCTCTCTCTCTCTCTGACTACGCCAGCAGGCTAGTACAGAAGAACTAATCCTTTTTTAATCTCTCTTTACGGGGGAAGGAGAAGTGGAGGTTAAGATAGGGCGCCGTGTGCGCGTTTTTATCTCGGTAAGTGCACACCGCCCGCTGGGCCTCCCCCTCCCTGCCTAGAACTTTGACCGTCAAAGCTAGAGATGTCTACCTGGAGAGGGTTTCAAACTACTCCCTCCGTTCCAAAATATCTTCTCAAAAAACAACTACCGATAATTATATATTTAAAAATATTAATATTTATAATACATAATTAATATCATTAAAAAGATTTTTGAATCTAGTTTTTTTAATAAATTTATTTAGAGATATAAATGCTGCACGTATTTTGTACAAATCGAATCAAACTTGTGGCATAAAAACCGAAAACAACATATATTTTGAAACAGAGGGAGTAAATAATAAACGGCAGTAATAAATCCAGTTACCTATTCACACTAACGCTGTGAAAGCTGGTTTATATCTGTCCATCAACTACTTTTAACTGGAGTTCACACAGTTCATCAGTCACAGCCACAATTTTAGATCTTTGATGTGGGTTTTTCCTAATATTTTTGTCATTCAAAATTTAGTGTAAATTTTCTCTACTAAAAATCTTCTAGTGAGAATTCTCATATGTTATAATTAGTGGTATTGTTTTATTACTAACTAAAAATACTAGGAGAAGTAGTTTCAAGCATGGAGAGTGTTTCGGTCGTGTGTGAATGTCTACCTTGGACTTGAGATTGCCGATGATGGTATGGCCATGTCAATAAGTGACGAAAAGTTATTGTATTCCCATCAAAAAGCATGGCGTCTTGAGTACTCAAAAAAATCATGGCGTCTTGATTTATATGGTTCCAGACATATTTTTTTAAAATTACTTTCAAAACTCTGTCTAGTTTTGGAAGCACAAACACATAAAGGTTTGCCTAATTTTTTTTCACAATATAATACATGATAAAAGATGATGCTTAAAACTATGTGTTATTATGCATCAAGTGTCATAGTAGTCCATGCATAATTTTAGAAAATAGTGGCCATAGTTACGCATCGAGGGGTTGTTTGGATTGAAGCCCTCCCAGGCAGACTCCCACCCAGGGAGCCATCTCCACCCGAAGCGCAAAGAATTGAACGCCTAGGAGTGAGCCACAGTGCTAGGAAAGTTTGAAGGAGCAAACCAAACAACCCGCAAATGTAATGGGTTGTCTCATTTTAGAATGTGTGCATCATATAACTTTATTTTCTTTGTAGTGAGGAATATAAGTATTACTTAATTACTTTTAGTCCCCACCCCCTCTTCCCTCTGAAAAGCTTTAAACTAGTACAAAGCAACATTAGAATTTGTAGAAGAGAGGACATGTTCACACCAAGGAATGCTCTCATATCGGCTCTCCCTCTTGCGAGTTCAAACTTAGTTCATGTTTAATTAATTTCCACTGGTATTGTTAAGCTTGCGAGTCAGAAATAACGTTATTTTTCTCATCATGAAATATATATTATATGTATAAAACGTTAGGGAATAGGGATGCACTTTGCAGCGAATCTCTCAGTATGACAAGGTGGGGCATTGCCTATACCTTGAGTTTGTGTGATGCATAATGTAGTTGTTCATTTGCTAAAGCTACTATAAACTAAAATCCATTGTTCTATTAGACCATGTACATATGCCATGCCGGAATTCTGACCTATCTTCCTCTACTGGATGCTCTTATTATAATACTATGAAATTTATACATATATAGTTAAGTTCAAATTAATGTTAATTCATGCAATATAGATGGAGGCCGGGCTTCTTTTTCATAGTGAGAAGTGCGGAGGAACCACTGTATATCTATTATCCATTTGGCTGATTATTGTCAACAACTCAACTCGACATGTATGCACTGCTAGTTTAATTTTCAAACATAGATTTGACTATTTTGCAATCAAACACATATATGTGATATTCCTGCCATCCTATATTATGTGCAATTTTAGATCATTCGAAGGCAAAATAAATTAAATTTTTACTTGAGTTTATAGAAAAATATTGATGTTTATGATACAAAGTATGTGTTAGTATATTTATCACTAGACATTTTGAAATATGCATATTTGATGTCATAAATATTGATAGTTCTGTGTTTATAAACATGGTTGAAGTAAAACACTTTAATTATTTTGAAACAGAGAGGTATATATAATGCTAATGGTACTAATGGAGTACACTAGAGAAGTGGAGATTTTATGCCGCTTCTGACGTGCACACACTGATCACCGTCCCAATTCTCTCAGTACACCATCGCTGTCCAATCTTCTCTTGGTACGAGAAAGTGCATGTGTGTGCGTCCATTGGCATGTGCATGCATGCTTTGTTTCTACTCAATGCAAGTCGACCGCTGGTCGCTGGATAGTATGGACAATCACACGTGTGGGTCTTCTTGGATGTGCAATGCAATACTAGATGATAGTCTGTCTCCTTCATGACTTTGGAGACATAACCCACGTGCTCGCCACCTTGTTCGATCGCACGACTTGCTAGCTAGTAGTGTGGCATATGAACTTCCAGGTACTATAAATCAACACAAAAGGTGAACAAATAAGAGCGGAAGAGTTTTGTTGGAAATTTTTTCTTGTTGTATGCCCATATATACAACAAGAATTTTCTTCAAGTGGTGGAGCATGGGACGTGAATTAGATATTTTCCCCCAAAACTTTGTCACAAGTGTGACTTTAGTTTGATTTTGCTCGTTACATTTTCTATGATATCTATCTTGCCTAAAGTTGGATGTCGCAAACTTAATTAGGCATGAACCAAAATAGGATTGAGGTCACTAGCTTATCCTAAAAACCAAGGCCAAACAAACTTTTTAAAATCTACACGATTTCTGTTTAGATGTGCACAAGGTTTTTTTAGGTATTGCTATCTCTCTAGCGTAAAGTAGATTTGCACCCTAGGTTTTAATCCTAGCAACCAAACTAATAAGCTATCTAAAAAGGTAATAAAACGCACACCAAATATAATGAAGAAGTGAACGGCGGAAATGGAAAGGGGTTAGTTTTTTTTACCTCCAACTAGTAATTTATGTATCACTTAGAGGGGTATAGCACATGAAAAATATATTTATGCTAGTTTCAGCATGGGGTGCCCTAAAATGTAGTGCATTGTGCTTTTATTATTTGTGTACCATATGTTGGGATTGGTTCTGAGTAAGGAATCACAATTGTGCATCTATGGGTTGATATGGTTCTCTCTACCCCCTTCCTTATATGGTCCGACGGTAGGGATATACATAAAATCCTCATCGGTAAAGACATGTAGGTTTTATAGTAGGTTACAACATTTGTATTTCTTGCATATGCCCTGTCCACCAAATAGATGATGTATGTATCCTGTCGGGTTGAGCCTCTTGAGTAGTATAACTAGCCAACCGCTATTGGGGTGTCATATTTCTTCGATAAGGCTACATGGGGCCCATATCATCGATAATAGCCCTTAAGTCTCTTTGCAATTTGGAGAACCAGATGGAGGGTTAGTCGTAATTTAAGTTCGACTCCAAATACTTTGTGCATTCAAGTGCTTTGTGTCATCAAGTACGAGTGCGTTTTATGTAGTCATAGTTCATCGAGTGCGTACAAAGCGGACCTAGGTGGACTATCCTCTGGGTGGTTCGAAAAAAATAGGTCAGAGAGTATATTTGAAGTCATTATCATTTTTTATCCCTGAGCAAACAATGATGTTTAATTTTCCTAAGGTATCGTCGGAAATCTCGTGCTTTCAAATCTTCATAGGCCCTCACAAGGATGCACTCACAAGGGCCACCGGTTGGGTAAGTTCATGAATAGCACATAGGCCTTCCCCCACACATAATAGTCAGCCTCTACATGGCATCTCCTTGTTTGCTTTTCGCGGCCTCAACGAATCAAATTGACGTGGTCCTTTTGTCCCTTATACAACACTGGCGGCCACACTATAACACGGTCGACATGATCTTGCAATATTACAAGGCATATGTGGATAACTCTTGATGCGTGCAAGCACTAATAGTTTGGAGGTCAGCAAGCCTCACAAAACCCTTCACCTAAACTTAGAGTAAGCTAAAGCGAAATCTAATCGCTTAATCATCTTTTAAGCACATGTACTTCAACAACTCCACTAGATTGAACATCCCCTTTTCCTAAACGATGCAAGAGTTTGAGAAAACTAATTTAAAGGGGATAGGGATGTGTATGCTGTAGTAGATGACAAAAATTTCATCTTCTTGCCACCCACTAACACATGGGACCTATGTGTCAGTGGCTTCAAAAATTTCTCCTTCTCCTCTCTCTTCTCTACCTTTCCCACACCGGCCCGTTACTTTCTTTTTCTCGTAGAAAAGCTCAGAAGTTAGCCCTCGCACTATATCACCGCACCCGCATGCACATGAGGAGGACGGCAAGGGATGCTCCGATCGGTGGCAAGCTTGTTCTTTGATGGTCCCGGTGCCTAGTGGTGCGGCTTCTTTGGTGCAGCCTGCCTAGGTATGTAGTAGTAACTGCTCGAGGAAGACAAACGATGGCATGATGGCTCAATAATTCCAGTAGCGGATACAGACTGATAAGAGGTGGAACGAGAAAATAACCGCGGATGGAAAGGGAAAGGGGGTCTAGGCGTGCCCCCTTTGTTTGAGTGATTCTTGGAGGCTTTTGAGGGTTTGAAAACACAATTTAAAAAGTGGATGAGAAAGAGAATGTGCTGGAGGATATTTTTTTATCCTATTTTCTTATATGACATATTTTACAGAAAGATGATTGTTTTTCTCATTATAATGGAGATGCTCTTACGTTTAGTCATGGAACATGTACTCCAACCCTGTGCGTACTTGCTACTCTAGTAGGGAACAAACGAAGAAAAAATTATTAAGTGCAAAATTAGTAGTATATATAGTATATATATACTGCATGCATTTCGGAGCGTCAAGAATCCACAGATCGATCACTCCACGTACCGTGTGCCTACAATACAATTGTAGTCCCTCCAATTTGGCTTAGGCAGTTTGAGACGCAAACAAACCAAGGGTTACTAGCACTTACCACCACTTCATGATGGACGGAGTAGTTATTAATATAGGCCGGACTGCATGCATGGAGTGGCGTGGATCGTCGTTCAAACCCTACTCCTACTCCTAGTAAGCAGCAGCATGCACTGGCCTAGGAGAAATCAACGGAGAGAGGGCTAATTTTAGCTTAGCGCCCGTGCGCACTGCACCTCCTCGTAAACACTGTAAAGATGACCGGTCGCGTGTTTAGTATAATTACCCTGTCTCTCGCTTAGCTTCGCATGGCAATGGCATGCAGAGAGAGAGAGAGGCCAGAGCGGAGAGGCAATCCCACTGAAAACACTTGCATTGATTCGGGCAGCTTTTCTGGGACAACTCAACGGTATTTTTTTTCTCTCTTTTCTTCTAGTGCGCCATGAAAATACACTTGATGTGATGGGAATGTGATAGGGAATAGTAGCATATTTTGAAAAATAAACGGGACCTTAAAAAAATAACCTGCTACCAGACCCGGCCGTTTGATCTTGAGCGACTAGCTGCTCGATCGTCTACTCTACGCATACTGTATAGTAGATCGATCTACTACCGGGTTAGAGCAAGTATAGTAAGGCTGACTCAGCCGACCAAATGAAACACCACGTAGAGCAATCATACGTGGAGGAGGAAGAAAATAAGAGAGAGAAAAGAGCCTGCGCTTACCTCTTCGTCGGGCTGAACGCATGGATCGAGGACAAAACGTCGGCATGCAGCCCATTCGCAACAGAAAGAGGTGGCGCAATGCTGCCCCTCCCAATCGCGTCCGCGTACATATGTTATGCATTGAATGTTTGCATGGTAATACAGCTAACATATAAGCTACTCTATAATACTAGTTGGCTATATGTTATCAGCTTTACATGACATGGCATCTCTTACCTTCAGCGGGCTAAATCATTAGCCTTGCTCTTACTCCTACATAGGAGTACAAAACCCACATCAGGTCCTCAGCCTATAGTCGTAGTAGTAGCTTCAGGAGAGCAGGAATTGCTAGCTTCAGGTGCGTTTAGTTAAGAAATTTTGGAAAGTTTTATAACTGTAGCACTTTCGTTTGTATTTGACAACTTTTGTCCAATCATGACCTAAGTAGACTCAAAAGATTTATCTCGACCTAGGCAGACAAAAAGTATAAACATGCAACAGTTGCTACTTCATTTGGTGCTTCATGCAGACGAAAAGTACAATTGATATGATAGGGAGAAAAGGAAAATTTCTCAACTAAACGGGGTCTCATTCGCATGCTCCGTAGCTAGCTAGCTAGCCCCGTCACAGTCAAGCAAGCCTATGGCCGCACTTTCTGATGACCGTACTCTCTTCTTTCTCTGACACAGCCCGGTGCATGCAGGCGCAATGCAGGGATAATGGAATCTGAAGCATGCAGAGCATGGCTCTAGAATGCCATGTTTTAAGCTGATCCGAGAGCACTTTTTTCTAGCAGACGCAGATATAGGCTGCGGGAAATAAGCTGCAATTGCCTGCATTATGTTGCCCGATGACCAATGCCCATGCATGCAGGCTTTCTAATAACGGATTCATCAGAAAACAAAACAATACTTCCTCCGTCTTTTAAACATGCAACTTCGTGTTGCGTGTCAGGTAAAATAATTCATGTTTAACTAAATTTTTAGAGAATAGTATTCATATTTATAGCTCTAAATTAATATATTACTACTCAATAGCTAGCCTGGACAACCCATCGCGCACCGTCGATGTGTCCGCCAGGGTGACTCCCTCTCACCGATTCTTTTCATCTTAGCCATGGAAGTGCTCGGGAGACTATTCTCGGCCGCAAGGGACCAAGGCATCATCCGACAACCCGGGAGCGCAGCCATCACCCACCAGTGCAGCATCTACGCCGACGACGTCATCCTCTTCGCACACCCCTCGGTGGCCGAAGCAAGGGCGATCAAAGCCATCCTTGCCATCTTCGAGGACGTATCTGGGCTAAAAACCAACCTGGCCAAATGCTCCATCACCCCGATTGTCCTCGACGACGAAACCATCCTACCGCGGTTTCAGCAAGCCCTCGGCTGCCAGATCACGCATTTCCCCATCAGGTACCTCGGTCTGCCTCTGAGCACGAGAAGATTGCCCAAGTTCCACGTCCAGACGACGGTCGACGCCGTGGCCAGAAAGCTGCCGGCTTGCCACGGCCCCCTCATGGCAAGAAGTGGCAGACTCATCTAGGTCAAGATGGTTCTGGCGGCCATGCCAATCTACTGCCTACTGGCTGACGGACTACCAGCTTGGGCACGGCGCGACATCGACGTAATCTATAGGCGATTCCTCTGGGCCGGCAAAGATGACTCCATAAGAGAGAAGTGTATGGTAGTGTGGCCGGTGGTCTACCGCCCCAAAGAGCTCGGTGGCCTCGGCATACCGGACCTGAAGCTTACCGCGATTGCGTTGCAGACCAAATGGCTGTGGTTACAGCAAACGGACAGCCACAGGGCTTGGTCACAGCTGCCACTCGACGCGGCGCCGGAGGTCGCGGACTTCTTCCGGGCTTCCACGTACACCATCATCGGCAACGGGCGGAGCACCCCATTCTGGACCGGCAGGTGGCTTGACAGCAATGCCATCCAGGAGCTCGCGCCGGCACTAGCGAGCCTAGTCGATCGCCGACACTACCACAGATCAACTGTTGCCTCGGCTCTCAGACAGCGTCGCTGGGTAAGACACATCACCGGCGGGATCACTGCCCTAGCGTTCCGCGAATACCTGCTCATCTGGGACCGAGTGCAAAACGTCCAACTCTCTGCCAGCGAACACAGGCTCGTCTGGAGATGGACTAGCGACGGTCAGTACTCGGCTCAATCCGCGTATGCCGCCCTTCACCTGGGATCTCACCCGCTGCCCGGGTGCGCGAGAGTCTGGGAAACTTGGGCGCCTCTCCGCGTCAAGTTATTCTTGTGGCTCGCCCTGAGACGACGCCACTGGACGGCAGACAGACGTCGGCGCCATGGTCTTGAGGCGGCCGATCACTGCTTCCTTTGCGACCAGGAGGAGGAAACCATGGACCACATCCTAGTCTCATGCTCCTTCTCTGCGCAAGTATGGTGGAGCATCCTCTCGGCCCTCGGTACAGCAGACACCAGCACCGGCGCCGCCTGCATCCTGTCCTGGTGGGACACTTGGAGAGCTAGATGGCCAGGTCATAAGCGGGACGGTGCTGATTCCCTCTTCGCGTTAGTGGCATGGGAAATTTGGAAAGAGCGGAACGCGAGGTGCTTCCGAGGAGCTTCAAGTACGCTGCCACAGCTACTCGCCCACATAAAGACCATTGCCGATCTTTGGGTAGAGGCGGGAGGGCGGAAACTCCGTTGCCTCCTGCGCGAGTAGTCAGCTTAGGCCTTGTACGCTAGGACGGGACGCTTGCACGCCTACCCTTCGCCTCCTAGCTTCACGCCTCTGAGCGCACCTTGTAAAAAAAAAACTCTCCTCTCACTTAATACAAAGATACACAAGCTTTTTGCGTATTTGAGAAAAAAATTAATATATTATGAAAATACATTTTATAATTAATCTATTGGTTTTTATTTGACATTATAAATATTTATAGTTTTTTATTTATAATTAGTCAAAGTTGATACACTAAAACATGCTACCGTGCTAGTTTATGGTCAGAATTGTGCTAGTGCTAGGTACGGAGCTGTTCAGCACTGCACCTACTACAAATTTGAGTATAATGTACTCTCTCCGTCTCATAAAGACTGTCGTTTTAGACTTTCTAGACATCACGTTTGACCATTCGTCTTATTTGAAAATTTTATATCGATATCATTTATTTTATTATAGTTTGGTTTATCATGAGAGATTCTTTAATAATTATTAATTGATTTTGTATTTTGTATAAAATTTTTAAATAAAACGGACGGTCAAACATAGTTTCTGAAGAGTGTAAAACCACACTTTTTTTTTTTAAGGACGGAGGAAGTATATTACTACGCTGCAACACATCATATCAATTATCTCTCAATTTATTAATATGTACTAATAGTACTAACGCAAATGCAAAAGAGCTTATGTAATATAAGCGAATCTTTTTTTTTACATAAAAGAGAGTGATTAGCTAGGGTGGGGGTTTTGTACTACGTATCTGCCGATGGATGGCAAGGTCCCGTTTGACCATGGGCTTCGCGTGGCGCAGCTTTGCCGGGTCGGAGGCCGTCTCACGTGACCTTGGCCTCTTGCTCCTGCACGCTTCCTCTCGTTTCGTTTCGCTTGACACGGATCCATCCATCGGATGGGGACAAAACCGGGCGGTTCATGGTCAAATGATAGGGATAAACCTCTCTCGCTCGTCAGATTCTCCCTCCTCTCCCTCTCCCTCTCCGTGGTCCTGCTCCTACCTGCCTACCCCTCTACTGCTAGTACGTGTAGTCTGTATCGGCTCGTTTGTGCTATTTTTGTTCATACGCGTAGCGGAACATATTTCCCTCTCCGGCTCCTCTTGAATTCTTGAGTCCCTGCTCCAGTGTGGGCTGGATTCTTCTGTGCACAGGGTGGCGGCCCACGATACAAGGTCGGTAGAAGCCGCGCGGGCTGCGTGCGGAACACCCCGGCCAGATGGGCCCACGGACCACCTGCTGGTTCCATCGCGCCGCTGGGCCGTGGTCGGTGGGCCATCGCCAGTCCGGGCTACCTTCCTTCTTTCATGTAGTCCATTAGTAACAGGCCGACACGCAAATTTTATGCCAATCTCGTCCCTGCAAGTTGCCATTGATTGGTCCTTTAACACAACATCTTCCTTAGCACCTTGGGTTAGTAGCAACAGAGTCTAATGAATCAAATAAAAGAGGACCTTCCTCTACAAAGAAACACCACTACGTCATAGATTGTATCCATACCCTAATTACAATCTTTAGGAGCCGTTTGGATCCTGTTATTGAAGGAATTAAAATATACTGAATAAAATAGACTATTTGACTTAGTACGTGACATTCCATCATTTTTTTCAAAAATCATATTTAAGCCTACCTCAAATTTAGAGTGAAAAAATGGATTCTACTGTGCTATGTTTCTAATCTGAAGCTTGAAACACACTCTTCAATTCAGTGTCCTAAAGTTGAAATGCAACACATAACCTTCTTTTTCGTATAGCCAACAATAATATACGGATATAATACCATATTACCTTAATTAATATGTATTTAAATTATTATTAGAATGAATTCAATTCCAAGATCTAAATGGGGTTTTAATAAATTTAGTCAAATTGAAATTATCGTGACCCAAAAAAGATACCTTAGGTGACTTTGTTTTGAAGTGGATACTGGGTTTGTTGGGCTCGCTGGATTTACGGCTGCTTGAATTGTACGACTGATTTGTTGTGAGAAAAAAATACTATTATATAATTGACTTACAGCTGAAACTATGTCAGCCGAATTATTATACTCTCAAGATGTGGACTTATTTTAAAACTTGATTGCTTTAGTTTTTAGTAAGGATTAGTCTACTTATATAAAACATTTATATTACAAAAGTAGTTACACTGAATTAATAAGTAGAAATACTTTCTGCTGCTAAAACTTATTGGCATAAATTATAAATCAATAAGAATGACTAGTAGTCAAAAAATAACCCGAAAAACCGCTTGACGTCAAATTCAACCTTCTAGGAGTGAGGAAGTAGTAACGCTAAAGATGAGCAGAAACGCTCGCTTAGGATAACGACACGGTCTCCAAAGCATGACTTTGACTTCATATTTCTATAAAAATACTTATTGAAAAGTGATATATGTATACTTTTATGAAAGCATATTTGAAGACAAATCTATTTATATAGTTTTTATATTTTCAAACTCAATAATTTAAAAGTTATTAATGATTTATATTCTTAATGTTTGACCACAACCTTTCCCAAAATAACTTTTATTTACAACATAGAGGGAGTACTTATATAGTGGTACTCTGGACCTCTACAATACACCGGATCCGAAATGCGGCCCGTTTTTCTAAAATAAGTGCTGATTTTGGTTGATACTGATTTGTTCTACGAGAAAAATATTATTTCATAGCTTGGAAAAAGTGTTGATAGGTCATAAGAACGGGCGTAAGTCTAAGCTGCTGCTCAAGGAAGCGGAAAAAATTAGATACTATCCCTAGTTATAACATCATTTGAATCACCTGTATAGTAAATTAGATATTGATGAAAACTAAAATTCATCTGAGAGTTTCGCAAAATATTATTTTACGAATCTTTTAAACGTACTTAAGCTATGATTAGATAGTTATTATAAAAATTAAAACACTGTTACAATACTCTTAGAGCAATTCCAACGGTTTTGCATATTTTGTTTGACAAATTATACTGGTTCAGGCCAAGCAAGCCCTACGTCCAGTGGAGAGGAGAGTCGTGTTGCCTTACACCGAGGTGCTTGTAGTAGGGGGTTACAAGCTAGGCGAGAGAGGGAAGCGCTCCCAGGTCTCTTGTGTGTGTCTAAGTGTTTACAAGTCGTTTGCTATGGGTACGTTTGTGTGGGTGAAAACTTAGAACTTCTCCCTCGTTTTAAAGCTGGCCTCTGCTCTCCCTTTTATAGTCGCAAAGGAGAGGCAAGGGCGGCTACGTATTTTACAGTGAGGAGTTGCTGTTCCCCGTTTGACTGGCTACTGCCTTTTCTCCGCGTCTCCGGGGTATGGCTGTCTTGGTTCGCACGATCTTGGTGAGTTCCAAGGTGGGAACAGTCGTCCGGCTACGTCATGTCGTCAGCTCTCTGGGTCTCCAGGATATGGCCGTCGTGGTTCGCACGATCTTGGTGAGTTACAAGGCGGCGGCAGTCGTTGGATTACGATGTGCCATAGGGTCACACCTACCGGCTATCCTTCCGTACGATGTGACAAGAGGGTGAGTCACCTTACGGCGTTGTCTCCCGAGGCTCGGGACTCTGAAGGCGTGATGGGATGGAGCGGAGGATATCTCACCTGGTCATATTTTCGGTCTTTGAACAACTCTTCCCGAGGGTGAGGCGGGCCTGGATGGAAGGCGTGCTCGTCCTTTCGAGTGGACAGCGCACTAGGCGCCTTTCCTGTTCTTGCGTAGCCCGTCGTCAGGCGCTTGGACTGTCACAGTCGAAGTTGATAGATCCCGGCGGAAAACGGGGCGGCGCACCGTAGACCATACCGTGGAGGATGGCCGTAGTGGGCCTATCAAATCCGCTGCCAGGGAAATCCTGACAGGTGGTATGGCCGTCAGGGGCGTGCGAAGCACAGTCGCGTCGAGAGTCTCACCTGACGGGATAGTGCTTGTAAAGTGGTCAGAGAGATCTCTTGTGGTCCAAGATTGCTCCGCTGACATCACCTGTGCCTTGGATGTCTTTGCGAGATTGCGCTCGAGGGGGATAGGGCAGCTCGGGCGAATCGGAGATTTGGGCGCCGAGGGTGCTGCTCTCCCGAGCTCTCCCGGGGAGGCTCGGGCGCTCGGGTGCTCGGACGAATCGGAGATTTGGGCACCGCCGAGGGTGCTGCTCTCCCGAGCTCTCCCGGGGAGGCTAGGGCGCTCGGGTGCTGCTCTCCCGAGCTCTCCCGGGGAGGCTCGGGCGCTCGGGTGCTGCTCTCCCGAGCTCTCCCGAGGAGGCTCGGGTGAATCGGAGACTTGGGCGCCGAGGACGCCGCTCTCCCGAGGAGGCTCAGGCGAATCGGAGACTTGGGCGCCGAGGATGCCGCTCTCCCGAGCTCTCCCGAGGAGGCTCGGGCGAATCGGAGGTTTGGGCGCCGAGGACGCCGCTCTCCCGAGCTCTCCCGAGGAGGCTCGGGTGAATCGGAGATTTGGGCGCCGAGGATGCCGCTCTCCCGAGCTCTCCCGAGGTGGCTCGGGCGAATCGGAGCTTTGGGCGCCGAGGATGCCGTTCTCCCGAGGTCTCATGAGCTCTCCCGAGGAGCCTCGGGCGAATCGGAGATTTGGGCGCCGAGGACGCCGCTCTCCCGAGGAGGCTCGGGTGAATCGGAGATTTGGGCGCCGAGGATGCCGCTCTCCCGAGCTCTCCCGGCTCGGGCGAATTGGAACTTTGGGCGCCGAGGATGCCGCTCTCCCGAGTTTTCATGAGCTCTCCCGAGGAGGCTCGGGCGAATCGGAGATTTGGGCGCCGAGGACGCCGTTCTCCCGAGCTCTCCCGAGGAGGCTCGGGCGAATCGAAGATTTTGGGCGCCGAGGATGCCGCTCTCCCGATCTCTTCCGAGGAGGCTCGGGCGAATGGGAGCTTTGGGGCGCCGAGGATGCCGCTCTTCCGAGCTCTCCCGAGGAGGCTCGGGCGAATCGGAGCTTTGGGGCGCCTAGGATGCCGCTCTTCCGAGCTCTCCCGAGGAGGCTGTCATTAGTGGAATTATGTCGTGGGCCTCTGTAGACGCGGCCTTTGTGGGCTTCCACTGGACTTATTTGGGCCAGGCCATGTTGGGAATGAGCGTTTTTCATTGAAGTTGGGTACCCCTAACTTTGGTACCCGACACACAGAATTAGGAGGTTGGCAAGTCTCAAATGAATATGGAAAAGGTAAAAAGAGTCAATCTCCAACGGTTTGCCATTATTCACTTGGCAAAAAATAAATTTGTGGACCCATATATTCCTGTAATCTTTTGCATTTCGTGCCGCGGCTCCGTTGTCGTGAAATTTTCTTTGCTTGTCGTGGAGGGTCATCGCGTGCCTTTTCTTCCTTCGCGTGTCGCAGAGGGTCATCGTGCCGTCGTTAGGCTGTGATCTCTGTCGACCCTGCCGGCGTTTCATGTTTTGCAAGAAGCTCAAACGAAGGGTTTCAGGCCACGATCCCTTCGAGGTTCTTTTGTGGCTTCGCGGAAAGGTATGGTGGCGCGAGGTGAGGTTTCACGGGAAGGAAACCCGGTGACATAGGAGGGAAGAGCGCACGTGGGAGTAGTGTGTGAGACGAGATGCTAAGCCGATCGCGAGCTTATATATATATGGGAGTCCATCTCAGATTTTTACTAAGTTAATATAAATACCAAGTCTATTTACTAAACCGTTGAAAAAGAGATTTTTAGACTTTTTTGTAAAAATAAAATACTAAATCTATTTATAAAACCGTTAAAATTGCTTTTACTTTATAAATTCTATCGGAGTGTAACTAAAGACTCCTAGTCCTTCTCATCAGTGCTCCGTCTGGCACGCGGCACATGCCCGGGGGACACGCACTCCACGGCCTCACGTCTACCAATAAATGCTTTGTCAGCTTCCCTAATGCCCCATGAATGCCACCGACACTCAGGCTGTGTCTAAGGTCCTGTTTAGATCCTGTAAATTATGGCTCTGTTCGCTTTAACTAAATAGTACATATTTTTCAAGTGTGGAACAGTATTTTTCTTTATAATAAATTAGTTTCAGTCTAAATTAGCTCAGCTTTTTAGCTGAAGCGAACAGAGCCTATAATTGTAATTAGTCACATCAATAGAGTATTAATGTAGATGAAATGTTTATATGTTTATACTTTTTACATGTACATCATGAGACCAATATTTTAAATCTACTTGAGCTATGATTGGACAAAAATTGTCAAATATAAACGAACATGCTACAGTGCAGAAGTGCAACTGCAACTGGAATCTAAACATAGCCTCCCAGTTGCAGTTGTAATTTTACACAGTAACACGTTCGTTTGTATTTGACAACTTTTGTTCAATCATGGCCTAAATAAGCTTAAAAAATTCGTCTCATGACGTAGATAAAAAAGTACAAACATGTAAATATTTTATCTATATTTAATGCTTTATGCATATACCGTAATATTGATGTGACTAATTATAATTGTAATTTGAGGGCCTCAAGTTTTACTACTGTCCACTCTCTCTGGACCTTCCTCGCGGCAAATCCACGCTGCTCCACCTCCGGAACGCCGCCGTGCGGAGTGGAGCCGCCGGCACTCGTACAAAACAGCACAGACTACCGGGTCCGGGTGGCGTTGTCGTTGGAGAGCGGGGAGTGGAGGCCAGCTGCTCGACGTACGCCGCGGAAAACCAGATGCCCATCCGTCGGTTTGCGTGCCGCTTTGACAGAAGCAGCCACTGACCTTTCGCACACGTTGCTGTCGGCAGCCTCACCAATCTCGGCGCCAGATTGAACGGCGAGTGGACTCGTGGTCGCCGGTTCCTCCCGCTGCTCCGGCTGCTTTCCCTCCTCTCTCCGTCGCCTTCCCCTTCCGGCTACTGGTACACCAATTTTTCATTCACAGTGTGCCAACAAGTGCCAAGTGCTCGTGTCCGGACGCGCCAGCGCCTCCTGGTGGTCAGCAGATTTTTGCCCTGCGGCTCTGCTGTCACTCCAAGCGCTCCGCAGCTGTTTCTACTGAAAGCCTTTTCTTTCCCAGAATAAAGGCAGGCTCTCAGCGAGCAGCTCGTTGTTCGTAGTGAGAGGAGGAGGAGGAGGAGGAGGCGGCGGCGGCGGCGGTGGCCGAGGAGAGAGAGGGAGGGAGGGAGATGAAGACCCGGAGCTCAGCTAGGGGGGAGCCGAGGCGGCTCGGGAATGCGGCTCTCCTGGCGCTCATGCTCTGCTCCGTCGTCGCGCTCACCCTCATACGGGGGAGATTCGCCCCAATTGGTAGGTACCCTCTGCCATCTGCCTCTGCACGGTCGGATTCCTTGCTGTTGTGAGCTGATTTTGGGAGGCCCTGCTTGCTTGTCCTGCTGCCTGCCTGACTGCAGTTACCACCGTAGGAGACGCCATCAAATCCGAGGACGACGACGCTGCGTCGGCGTCGGCGGCGCTCAGGGTCAGCAAGGCGGCTGTCAACGTTGACACCGGCGACGGCGCCGACGAGGCTGCTGCCGGTAGGTCACCTCCTCCGTTTCCTTCCTTTTTGTCCTCGCTGTGGATAAGATTAGTTAGGATTTGGAGCTGGTAGGTTGCTTTGTGTTTGTGCAGATCTGCTCACCTGCTCCTTCCTGCCTAGCTCCACCTTCCATTTCTTTAGATTCAGCTTGATTTTTCTAGAAGAATCGCGTTAGATATAGTGCGGCATTCCGCTACGTGGTTGCGCATCGGATCTGACCCTTGCTTGGGATTTCACCGGCCCTGCAGAGGAGAAAGAGAAGGAGGAGGTCCAGCCGAAGCCCGCCGACGGTTCCGGCTCCGGCGGCGGCGGCGCAGCCAAGCCTGTGTGCTACGAGACGAGCCGCCGCTCCGACACCTGCGAGGCTGCCGGCGACGTGCGCGTCGTGGGCAGCTCCCAGACGGTGTACGTCGACTCGCTGGACCGGGAGTGGAAGACGAAGCCGTACTGCCGGAAGCACGACACCTTCGCGCTCGCCCACGTCAAGGAGTGGTCCCTGAAGCCGCTCCCCTCGGGCTCCGGCGCGGCGCCGCAGTGCACGGTGAACAGCTCGGCCACGGCGTTCGTGCTGTCCACGGGCGGGTTCACGGGCAACCCGTTCCACGACTACACGGACGTGCTCATCCCGGCGTTCATCACGGCGCACCCGCTCCGCGGCGAGGTCCAGTTCCTGGTGAGCAGCTACAAGTCGTGGTGGATGAACCGCTACATCCAGATCTTCAACCAGATGAGCCGGCACGAGGTGGTGGACATCGACGCCGACGACGAGGTCCGCTGCTACCGCGGCGTGGTGGTGGGGCCGACGTTCCACCGGGAGCTCGGCGTGGACGCGTCCAAGCTCCCGCCGCCGGGCTACTCCACGGCCGACTTCCGCAAGATGCTGCGCGACGCGTTCGGGCTGGAGCGCGCCACGGCCACGCCCAGCGGGGACCGGTGGGACATCCGGCGGCGCCCCCGGCTGCTCATCATCTCGCGCCGCCCGTCCCGCGGGCGCGCCTTCATGAACGAGCGCGCCATGGCGGACATGGCGGCCAGCCTGGGGTTCGACGTGCGGATCGGGGAGCCCGACACCAGCACCGACACGTCCAAGTTCGCGCGCCTGGTGAACTCGTGCGACGTGATGGTGGGCGTCCACGGCGCCGGGCTCACCAACATGGTGTTCCTCCCCGCCGGCGCCGTGGTGGTGCAGGTGGTGCCGTACGGGCGGCTCGAGTGGCTGGCCAGGAACACGTTCGCGGAGCCGTCGGCGGGGATGGAGGTGCACTACCTCGAGTACGTGGTGCAGCTGGACGAGACGACGCTGAGCGAGCAGTACCCGAGCGATCACCCGGTGCTGAGGGACCCCATGGCCATCCACAAGCAGGGCTGGAACGCGCTCAAGACCACGTACCTGGACAAGCAGAACGTGCGGCCGCACCTGGGCCGCCTCAAGAACACCTTCCTCCAGGCGCTCAAGATGCTGCCGCACGGCCGGGACGACTGATGATGAGTTGATCGATTCACCTGGACCTCATCAGCCTCGGTTATTTATTAGAGGGTAAATGTATAGATTAATGGTAATTACTACTTTTTTTTTGTTCTTTATTTGCTTGTACGAGTAAGAGGATGCACTAGCTAGTAGCAGCTGCCAGCAAGTAGTAGTAGCGGCCGCTGTGAATGGGTGCACAGTTCGCAGAGACAAAAGAACTTGTAGTGTTTAACTGTTTATATCTTGTCATTATATATGTTGCTTTGATAGCATGGAACGTGATTGCAGTTAGTGTATGTGCCTTGACTCGTTAGGTTTCTGCCATTCATCGAGTTTATGTAAAGTCATGATATTAAGTTTAGGTGTACATGAATGAGATTGCTAGCTACTTCTGAAGAACTAAACGAGGCATCGACAGTCTCAGGGAAAACTGTGACGAAATCAGGCTGAGCCCTACGATCTCCTAACCTGTGCGTCAAAATCAAAACAACTAGAAGTTTAAATGGAAGTTGTTCGCCGATGATCCACACAAAATCGGAAGAAGGAATATGAAAGAGGATTCAGTCAGCACTGTTGTCTGTTGCTCAGAATCGGCCATGGCCGCTTTGCCAGCCCGACGGGCGTCAGGTTTTGGTCGCCGCGTGTCTCCGTCGTCGACGCGTCTCGCGCCCTCGGCTTGCCACCTCGCGACATGCATGGGGAGAGTCAAACTCGTCCACCAGTTGCCGTCGCGCCTCTCACTCTCTCCATCCGTCTCTGTTCTCTTCTCCCCCTGTCTCCAGAAATGCATCTCCGCCGCGGCGCAACAACCACCTGTCGCGGCATTCCTCGATTGCTCGCGCACTCAGCTTCACCACACTTCCACCTGCCTCCCCGACGGCCCGAACCGACACTGTCGGAGACTCGTCACAGCTATGAGCTATGGCCTCTTTCATCTGTCCGCTGGCCAAGGAATGCAATGCTACTGACTGGATCTTCACAGTTGGGCTTGAGGACTCGGACGTATCGGCCCAGGAAGCGAAGCTAGGCTGGAGAAGGAAAGTCACTGAATCCGTCCGGCTCCCATCGAAAGATGTTTGGCCCGTTGATACGCAGTTAGTTAGGGGCCCATACCAGGACCCACCAAAGGAGTACGAACTGGGCAGGCCTTGCTAACTTCTACGCGTACGTACGCACGCGGTTTGCTTTGCCACGAGTGATCAGGCGTTGCGCACTTGCGCTCGACGACGACATGTCAGACATGTGGTCATGTGGACATCGAACATCTCAGCGGCCCACCATTCTTTCCATCGTGTCTGAGCTGAAGCTCACGGCTGAGCATGGGCCGTGCTCGCTTCCACGTTTTCGACAGGAGGCGTAGCTGTGTTCGCCGAGTGGGAGTGGACCCTTTGCGTTGACCAGAGACAACTACTGATTGATTCACTGCCTATAATAGTTAGCTATCTAATAATTCTTTATTTAATTTAGTCTAGATAGTGAAATAGTTACTATCTAAATATCAAACCAACAATTATTCAATATACTAACTACACGTATTTTAGAATCAAAAGAGATAATTATTGTCATACAAATAAAGTCTAAAGAACTTCGTCCTAGGAATAGGAATATACGCGACGTGCACGTGCCGACCGCTAACCCCCAACTTATTCACCCTGGCCCACGCAAATGACGTGTGGGGTCCGCTTCAACAGACCTTTCTAGCCCACACTTGACCCTAGTGCAAAGTGCAAACCAAGGCTTAACGCTTAAGATTCGCAGCTGACCGTGTGGGCCTAAAGCCAGATGATCTGTCCCGGGCCCGCTGACCAGTCACAGTCACCTAGCACCTACTGTAGCCGGAGTGATTTGCTTTCGTCCTCGCACGCGCAACCAGAATTTCGGTGAGACAGCGCGCAACAAAGCCGAGCAGCTCAACTGCCAACCAAATCGCAGTACCGTACATGCCATACTGCCACTGCCGCTGGCCCCCACCTCTTCCCACTCATAACAAACCCAGCGGTGCCTCCCCGTGGCATCTCGTGTGCCCGGCCACAGTGCCGGCCTCGTGCGCCTCCGCCTCGTCGCTTCCGCCGCCTCGCCCTCGCAGCAGCAGCTGCTGCAGCGGCCGCTGCGGCGCCGAGGCGGAAGCGGCATGGCAGCCGCCGTGCTGTCCACCGTCCGGTGGTCCACCGCGTGCGCGGCGCTGCTCAACGCCGTGGCCGCCTCCACGGGCGCCGCCGTCGCGGCCGTCGCGCTCGGCCGCTGCGGCGGGGGCGCCCTCGGCCCGGCAGCCGCCGCCGCGTCCGCGGCGTTGGCGGCTAGGCTCCTCGCTTCTGCGGTGGCGGGGTTCGCGCAGGGCGCCGCCGCCTCCGCTATCGCCGCCGGTGCTATCGGGGCCCACGTCGACAGCCAGCGCGACCTTCGCCAACTCTCTCGGGTAAGCTGCAAGCTCGAGAGATTAGTGCAGTCTAGTGTTCTATTGAATCGGTCTAAAGTTGCAGGTTAATACTTGATCCCTAAAATGCGAAGCATTATAATTGTTCATTCAAAAATAATTGTTCAAAAATAGCATGATAGAGTAGTAACGCCTCTGAAACCCGGGGGTAACGGTAGCAGCGGCATCGGTGGACCGCAGTGGCGGAGGGTGAACAAAAACATAGGGGGCCCAACTTGACAGAACACAAGTGACGAAATGAAATATAGTTGACATAAGAAATAGAACAATACTCCCTCCATATAGGAAAAGAATGTCGTTTAGAAGCTTTGTTCTGAAATTGCTGTTGATTTTTCTTTTTGGTAGTTTTACCTTCACCAGCATGGAGCAATCACATTACTTGGTGCAACACAAGGCTCGATTACTGATAGTTTCTCCTTATATTTATAGCATTTTAAATGTTCACGTAATCCATATCAAACCTCGAATTAGATTTCTTGTAACAGTACTTGAAGCTTCGTGTGAACAGCTACGATACAAGAGATGGCTTTGGTGGACAAGGTTTGGAATGATCATTACGGTGCTTCCAATTTGTGTTGGCAGTTTATTTGATGTGTATCATCTTAAAGGATGTCTTGGCTGGAGGGTCTTCAAAACAGTGTTTTTCAGGTACATGCACAATTGCAGAAACTATTCTCCAGGATTGGATTGGATAAGGTCTTTATTGAGACTTATATAGTGATATATCTTCCTTGGGATCCTAGAATTGTTTTGGTTACTTTAGGATTCTATGTGCCAAGTGCCCACTATAATATGTTATTAGAGGAATTTACTTTTCTATTGCTCTTGAACTTTTTATTGTCAAATAGTGAGGCTGATAAATATAAGGATGGCCAAAGGGTGCTTGGTCTAGTGGCTAAGACACTCGAGCGGCACTCCACAGGTCCTGAGTTCGAGTCCCCGTGGGAACGAATTTCAGGCTGTGGTTAAAAAAATCCCCTCACCGGCCCCAAAGCCAAAGCACTGGTAAAGAGATCGGCCTTGCTCACGGGTAACGTCTCCCAGTGTCTGGATGGGGCCGGGGTTCGGGGGTTTTCTCGGCCTGCGTGAGAAGGCATTCTTCTTACGTACAATGCCCGGGGGGCGGCTTGCCCCTCGCAGGTCGAGTTTTTTATAAATATATGGATGGACAGATTTTAATGCTGATGACCGAGTCATTTTATCTGAATTTTATCAGGACAAAATCAGAACAGTGACTGGAAGCGCATCTTGTTAATAACTTTCCTTGTCAGTATGTGGGTGGCAACTATAGTTCAGTGTGCCACTGGTTCAGATGTACTAAGGTGGAGATCATTTTATGCATCCCATGATATTGCAGTGGAGAGCTCACTACCGAGAGGTGTTTGATCATGGAATCCGTGAGGTCTTATGTTGCCTAGGGCGGGTGAAATATTCGTATGTTCTTGTATGCTCCATATTCTTATGTCCTAAGTCCTAACATCATTGATTCTTGAACAATCTCAATGGCTTAGTCTTCACCTTGCTAGGATTGTGTTGGAAGATGATGATATATGTGTTGTGGCAAAGTTATTGGGTGATCTTATGGCTTATCGAGCATCTGGAACTGGTCATCTTGAACTCGTAGCAGGTTAGTTTTCCATTTACCTGTAATACAAAACCCACCTCAGTTCAGTCTTGGTGAATATATCTAATTATATTTCCCTAATGAATAAAATCAGAGGCATCAATATGAATTGTAATTAAGATTGCAGTTACATTAGATGGGTAGTCAGCTAAAATTATATAGAACTATAGAAGCTGTCGTGTGTTATATCATGAACATGTTAAAGCCTATCGGCATTTTAGACAACCAACTTAGATCATTTTCCCTGACAAATAAAAGAGGATGAAACTTATTTTGAAGCGTAACCTGATAATGTGGTTTCATGATACTACTGTTGACCACAGTTATCTGCATCCCAAATGATTTTCCTTCAGGACTTTCACTACTGCAGAAATCCAAGTCATCCACAATTATTTCAAAGGAACTAGTGGAGGCTCCTCAAGATCTCATCCAAGAGGCTGTTCTGTTTCATCCATTTGCTGAAGCTGCCTACACAGTTATTCCCTAAACCTTTGCTCTGTGTCATCTCAGTTGTGGCCAGACATATTGAACAAATTCTGCTTTCAGGGCCCACTACTTGATTTTGGAAGGAACCCTCTTATTTTTCCCTGCGTGTGGCTCAATAGGCAAGGTGTTTTGACCCCATGGACTCGTGCTAGGTAACTGCGGTCCTTCTTTGTTGTCACCACTTTATATTGTGTAGTCTGCAGAGCTTCTGCAGAAATTGGAATGCTTTGGTGGTGATAATCTCTGCAGAAATTTGCAGTAACTCATGCTTTCTCAATTTGGTGGCTGTTTATTCTTGTTGTTTGTCAAATCTTCCATCATGTGATTGGTCAGGCATAGGATGGCTCATATGTGTTGTTTTCACTTTCTCCTTTGTATTCTAAAGTAAATTGGAAATCTTTTTTTTTTTAAGAAAAAGACCTTTGCGTCTGCATCGAAGCCAATAATTTCCAAACTCACAGTTATAATTAAAACCTTACTTCTTCAGACGACCAGTCCTTAAAGGCGATAACTGGTGGAGAGGGCATGCAGCTGCTTTCCTAAAATATGCAAATGTGGCTCCGGAAGTTCTGCCGAAAAGGTCGTGTTAGCCAGGTAAATCATCATATCCCCTATACAATTTGTAGTTAACAGCTTTGTTGTGAACACGATGTCTTCTTTTCTGTTTGCAGACAAAACGCGAGGCCGCCTATTTTGTTGTTGTCTTACATTATTTGAGTACAGTAGTCATTGCTATCCGTGGAACTGAGACACCAGAAGATGTTATAACAGATGGCTTGTGTAAAGAATGTTCTCTTACTATAGATGACTTGGATGGGTTGATCAAGTAACTCACTATACCTTTGCCTTATTTACTGTACTGAAAGCTGAAACGTATTTAGATTTAATTGCATATTTGCTTTTTTGCAAAAAGGTATATAAATGAACAATTATATGACCTTTGTTTGTGATTCATGTCATCAGACAACCTCCTTTGCATTACTGTTATAGAAACGAGTCTATTGGGCTGTAAACATGGAGATGTTCTTCCTGACATACACATTGCAGTATAGTCTACCAGTTAGGTCACATAATCAGGTCGTTAGACCATTCAATGACCACTAGGTAGGTGGCTCAAGAATTTTTGGACCATATAACCCCTACTAGTTGGCTGAATGAATCTGTGAAAAATATTCTAGGAAATTGATCAAGTAACTGTGGTCTTAGGTCTCTGAACAAATATGACGGGATGATTTGTTCTATTGCAGTTCTGACCAGCTGCCTCCTCAAGTGAAGAATGCTGTTCTCTCGTCTCCACACTATGGACATGCTGGAATTGTTGAATCAGCTCGAGAGCTGTACGCAGAACTTGAGGGACAACCCATACATCAAGGTCAACAAGAAAAGCAGCTGCATTATTTGTATCTTTTGTATTGTATGCGAAGCATGTTAAATTACAATGTTCCTTTCTCTTTTTTCTTCATCTGAATTTCGATGTACTATAGGTCAGAACCTAGAACTGATTAACTACAAACAAGGATACCACAATTGCTACAATAAATAATTGCCCTGTCACCTTATTCTTTAAAACATTGCACTGGAGCACCATAACATTTACTTCTGTCATGTGGCAGATAAGTCAGACACAGTGAAAGTTGGATTCTTATCTTCTCTTCTTGGGGATGGTTGCGAGTGCCATGGATACAATATTCAAATTGTTGGACATTCTTTAGGAGGCTCTGTAGCTGCACTTCTTGGTATTAAGGTTAGTTTATTTATTTTTCAATTTACAAGCCACCTGATGAGGTTTGTCTTATTTAGTTGTAAATTTGAGTGAGTCCTTTTAGCTTTTTCACTTGAATATGGACACATGCCCATTGGAATATTGACCGTTGAGTTCACCTTGGGAATTTATGGCAGCTGGGATTGAGCCCACCGCTAATAACGTTTTAGGATTTACTTTCTTGAATGAGGTGATGGAATGCAGGTAACACCGGAACAGGCGAATTCTAGAGGGTCTTGTATGGTTTCTTCTACTGAAATGCATATCATATCGAGGAATATGAGCTCATTAGATTAGACAAAAAAAGCCTTGCTTGTCAGAACAAAATAGCCCCCCTAATTTACAACATTTAAGTAAAATATGCAAAATTCTCAGTGATTAGGCAGTAAATGAAGCATCGAGTGCTTTGTTCTGGAAATGCATTGCTTGGTTCTTGTATTGTTTCCTGAAATATATTTTTCATCAATACAGCTATACGGGCGCTTCCCAAAATTACATGTGTATGCGTATGGAGCAGCACCATGTGTGGATTATGTGGTAGCAGATGCCTGCTCACGATTTGTTACCAGGTGAAACTCAAAACATTTTATAGTGGATTTTACTGTATAGTTATTTATTTGCCAATGTTAACAGCAACATGAGGTTTCTGATAAACCGTCCATCACTTACAGTATAGTCCATAATGATGAATTTTCTGCACGGTTATCCATGAATTCAGTAATTAGATTGCGTAGCTCAGCTGTGACAGCTCTTTCAAAGGGTACTTCCCCCAATTCTGCTAAAGTTGGTAAACTACTTGGTGGAATCATGAGTGCCAGAACAGACGATAAAAATGCACTAGATCACTGTGCTTCTGCTGGTGCTTTGCAGACAGGTACTGAGTCTGAGCGAAGTAATGATCAAACGCATGGAAGGAATCCAATGCATACAATTAGAGGTGGTTTATTTCTCTTTGGCCAAGCAATATCTTGCTTGATAAATACTCCAAAACATCGAGTTAGCTCAACAGCAGCAATTAACTTTGAGTTGGGCAGATCTAGAATGACTACTGTTAGTGATGGAAGGAAATCCATGCCTGGTTCGCATGGTTTTATGGGTGTTTCGCACTGTGGAGAATGTAATGCACACATAGACAGTCACTTTCGAGAAGATGGCTTGTACGAATGCGGTGGAGCATACAGATCGCCTCGTTCAAATGATGGTCCTGGACTCATGCCGGCTTCTGATGATCACATCATTACAATAAGCTCATCTGAAGGACAGTCACCAGAGGTATATCTTCCTGGTCTTGTTGTTCATGTTGTTCCAATAAAGAAAGGGGCTTCTCCATTGCAGAAGACAATTGTAACACGTCAAAAGAACAAGAGTTACAAAGCATTTATTGCTTCTCGAAAAGATTTCATGGACCTTGTTGTGACACCTCGCATGTTCCTTGATCATCTCCCTTGGAGGTATGCCCCCAAAAAAATTATAGTCTTAATGGAAGTTCTATATATTTAAAGTTCATACTTATGTGCTATTCCAAATGAAAATCTATTATGTATGAAATTCAGACCATTCTTATTTAGTGGGATTGAAATTTCATCAGTTTCACTTAACCCTTCAATCAATCTAAACCAAGTGCAAGTGCGCCGAAGTCTTGATGGAGTAGCACACCGGCAATAACCTTGCATTAGGAAATGCAGTCCGGCAAGAACAAGTGTAGGACTTATTTAGCGAATAGCAATGGTGCATCCAGGAAAAATGTAGGATTTATTTAGCAAATGGCAATTGTGCATCCATGTATTCTTGTTTGCTGAATTAGAAACTTCAAGACCGATTGGTTATGCGTTTTCTGAACTAACAGAAATTGACCTTTATGGTTTGTAGGTGCCACTATGCCATGCAAAAGGTCATAGAAACACGAAAACGGGATAAGATCACCAGTGATCCATCCACTGCAGAGGAAGCTGTATAATAGTGCATGCCTTCTTTGTTGTACATACGTTAGGAAATTAGGATAACTTATTATGGAGTTATGGGAAATAGGGGCTGACGGTTATATATAACATTGTTGTCTGTATAAGTAGAGCTTTAGGAGAGTTTAGGCGGACCGAAACAGGGTGGCTGCCCATTCTGATGAGGGTTACCTTTACCTGAATCCCAGCATTGTTGTACGCAGCCTTTGGCATAGGCTGGCTCTGCCAGATGAACCGAGCTGCCATTGTTGTTTATGGAACCAGTGTGGTAGATTACAAGCAGTGTTGTGAGTTTGGTACCTATGCACAGCCACGCATGTAACTGTGATCAAAAGTAAAACAGGAAGCATGAGCAGAGCAGGTAATACGGCATCTGCCTACTGAATAAACTATCATGTGCCATTGGATGAAGTTTCCTTGACATTCTGCTGGTGCGAAGTCTGAAAGAATTCCAGCCTTCTTCTTCCAATGAAAGTCATGCTAGCTAGTAGTAGTATGCATTTGAATTCATTTACGAGGAGCATTTTGACTTGCTAGCCGCAGGTATGACTTGTGAAGCAGATCCGCGTGACATATGATTGAAGGTGAGTTTTACTCGCAAGTACAAAACGATACTACGTGATCCAACCCAGTCAATAAAGGTAACTTGGAGGTTACAACTTGCAAGCGCTGCAAGACTTTCTTTGTCATTGACTTGTCAGGGATCACTTTTTAAATTCATAATGCCGGGTATTTTTATTAAACACGTATTTTTTTCTGTATAGAAAACAGAGAGATATATCCCGTTTGCAGAGTGAAGTGCCTGCATTGTGAATAATCCATGTGTCAGAAACACAACCAGAGCTCCGATCCAGAAGAAGGTGATGACTCGATGAGGTTACATAGAGCCACTGTCGTACTCTATACATTATCACGACTTCAATAGACATGGATGGAAGCGATTACGTACTCGGCTTATATTCAGAGCGCACCTGTCCGCTTGTTTGTATCAAGCTAGGATTAACTGTATTTTCTCTCGTAACATATCAGCATCAGCCAGCCAGAAAACCATCTGGCAAACAGGTGGACATCATCCCATGCGAGCACAATAAATAAAAGCATGACGTCAACCGGCGGCCGGGCAAGTGAAGTTGCGGTGATCCTTTTGGCTCTAGGGACCCTTGAGGCTTGATCCAATGCGTCTCGTCGTCATCTCCTAGCCTAGGAAAAAGGAAGCACAATAAAATGATTCTAACGATCCTGCAGAAAGTGTAGCTGCCTGTGTGGCGTCATCATCGTCAATCTCATCCATCACATCAGATGTACTAGTACTATGAAAGAAGGTTGGATTGGGAAGAACCAATGCTGCTGCGAGTGCAAGGATCGGAAGAATCGTACGGGATGACGCCAAGCAACTAAACGTTATAGATCGATCGATCACCGATGGTCGCTCCAGACACGCAATAGCAATGCATCCATCCAGTTCCAGCCCCAGGAAATTAAACAACAATATAAGCAGTTCTCTGAACTCAACTTGCTGTTGCTTGGTGACATACTACATGATGCAGGATTGCAGGGCGGAATCTAACGAGTGATCATGATCATCTATCGCAAAACTGTAAACCAAAAGGCAGGCCATGGATAGATTCGATGCGATCGTTATCGTGTTTGAGTCCTAAAGATCGTTCATCGCTCATCGCTCATCGCTCATGCTATCATTTATATATTATTCCTAAACTGCATACTATCCCTAACATTGTTTTGGGCAGGAATTCTTTTTAATGAAATAGTACGTACATAGTAGACCCCTTTCCCTTACTGGTTCCTTCCATACTCTCTACATCCAAAACTGTAATGACTTCTGGTACTTTACTCTTTTTTTTTTCGAACACGAAAGTATTCCATGTGACCCAACTTGCCTTATGTGCGCGGAGCCTGAATCAATCAATCACTTGTTCTTTGTTCTTTGAGTGCACTATTGCCTCTCTGATTTGGCATGAGATGTCTGAAATCCTGGGCTTGAGCTTGGGTCAGAACTTTGAGTCTACTGCTCGTTATTGGGTAGCTAATAAGAAGTATATAGTCACAAATATTGTCTCCTCTGCTGTCTTATGGATGTTTTGAAAATTCCGGAACGAATTGTGCTTTCAGGGACGAATCTGGCGGGGAATGAAGGAATTGCTGTTCAAGCTAGCAAGGATGCTGAAAAGATGGGTGCCATTACTGAAAACAGAGGTGGGAGAAGCGATCGAGCTGGTGGTGAGCAGACTGGAAGAAAAAGCTTCATCTCCACCCCAACTGCCTTGGATGGAAACATCGTCATCAAGATTGGAACAATCGGTTGCTCGGCGTTCGGACTGCAGCGCTGTAGTTTCCAGTCTGAGTGATGTTGATTTGTCTCATCAAAGCTCGAACCTGTTTAATCCTAGGATGAGCGAGTCTGTGGATGGTCATGAAACTTGTGTTCTCTGGCGTGCGCCAACGATGTAAACTGGAACTAAATGTTTTAGCTTTTTGCAATATAAAAGCAGGGGAGACCTCCTTTTCTAAAAAAAAGTATTCCATTAAGAGGAGAGACTTGCAGTACGTACTTTATAAATTTGTCCACAAATATACAAGGTTTTTTGGGCAGCGGCAAGAGACTAAATTTCACTCTCTAAATCTCTATTTGGCAAGAGACCTGCAGTATCTTGTGTCTCCAACAGATTGTCTGATTTTTGTTCTCTATAATGTAATAGATTATCAATAAATCTTCTTGTGTGAAAAATTCATGAGACATTTACTCATCCATAATGTTTATGTATATTATTACAAGAAATTAGTTCTTTCTCCATAATTTTATATGAATGGACTATAGTTTGGGCTCACTTTTTTTTTAGCGTATCTGCATCTTTCCCAACACTTTTATAAATCCCCAGCAATGTAATTCGCAGCAAAGTGGGATGACCACTGCCTCCAATAGAGACGATCTGTTTCTGCACTCTATGGTAGAAGATCTTGTATAAAAGTGCCATTATACCCCTCTCAGTTTAATTAGGAATAGGTTCCTGGTCCACTATTTTTTAGTTCCGACCTACGACCTAAATTCCTCTTAACTTGTTCTTCTTAATTGGTTCTTGTAATTTTTAAACCATCATACTAGCCAAAGGAAAGATTCATGGTTTTTTTTTATAAAAGTAAGGCTCACATTATTTCCAAGCACTACAAATTTTCTCTTAATTAAAAAGAAAGTCTTGCGGCTCGGGACACTAATAAATTGGGCTGCGTGATTTCGGGAAGAATTTGTGTACTAATCCAGTCGAGCTTTCCAATCTCATCTGACGTAGCCAAATGAAAAACAGCATGCATGCATGCGTGTATGAATGAACTGTACGTAATCCGTCTGCGCAGCACCACAAATGGGGTCTCGTTTAATTCTGCAAAACCGCCAGCGCCCGGCCAGGTGCCAAGAAGCTTCAAAGTGCTAGCTAGCTAGCTCCCGTATGGAACACCGCCAGCCGCGCTTGCGCATGCATGCATCCTTCCCTGGCCTAGCTCAAGTTTACGTCGATTCCTGGAACTAGCTTGTCCATCTGGCAAAAACAGAGCCGCCGGTACGGCAGACTTTCAACGCCGGCCCTTTTCCGATCTGTATCGTCAGGTCCGGCGCGTCGGCGGCGCGGCTTTCCTTTCCTCTCACCAGTTCATCCCTTTCCTTTCCTTTCCTTCCCGATCGAGGAAAGTAAAATGCAGGCGCGCGTCAAAGTTTAGTTTTTCCTCTGCCTTTTTCCGGTAATGCAGGTGTTGTTGTGGTTTCAGCGACCGGACCGGACCTGAGGAAAGAAGCCCGGAACAAGCACCGCCACCGCCACCGACCGGCCGGCCAATAATGCGCAGGTTTATTTGACAAACATTTGTCAAACGAGAGACGTTCAATTGTTGTGTGGAGGATGGATGGATATGATGAAATATCGATGGATCTTCCTCGATCGGCCAGCTAACTAGCTTAGCTAGGAGTACTCGTACTCTGCATTCTGCATTTCTGCTACTGCGGGCGGCCGACGAAGCTGGAAATTCCACGCCAAGCGGACGGCGGTGCAAGCATGCTCTCCCAGCTGGTCTATCTACAACTACAAGCAAGGCAAGGCATGCAGCAGCCCGTGGCGTGGACTACTCGACGTCTCGACCCCACCTACCAGCTGGCATCTGCTAACGAAGACTCACGACGTACACGAACTGTACGTGGCAAATGGCAAAGTCGCACGTCAGTACTGCCGTACCCGGGTAGGTAGGTGCATACGGTGGCCGGCCAGGTGTCAGAAGGCGGCGCAAAGATCGAGCAGAGGGGCGGGTCTACAACAGCTACTCCGTACGTGCACGGCCCGCAGAAGGAACAGGAAATTGCTGTAGTATAGTGCAGTACATGTTCCGATCCTCACTAGTCCCTGTCATAACTTCACGCGTACAGTACTGCATTAGAAAGAGGATGCGAAAAAACAACATATACCGTACAACGCAGCTATATGATCCTCGTTAGAACACAAACAACGACAAAGATACTACTGTAGAGCTGCCAGCAGCCCAGCAGTATAGCATGCATGCCCTCTGTAGTCTGAGTAGGCTATACGTACGCTATAGTGGCCATTCAGCGCTCACTGCATCAGTCACCAGTGACCAGCCTCCAAATTCTCCGGTCTGAGTGAGTCTTTCACCGCGCAAATCCCGATGCGCGCGGCGCCGTTGCATGTGCATGCATCATGCATACATGCACCCCAATAATCCATCCACACGACGATGAGTATAGTAGTCCTAGTACTCCCCCAGCACGCAACTTAGCAGGTGCTGCTTGATTTCATGTTTCAAGTTTCAAGAGGCGACGACTTGCAGGCAGCTGCTGCCGGCGCGGCTGGGGTGCCGCGCGGGAACGCACCAAGACAACACCCGGCCGGAAACCAGCAGCTAGCGGGTGCAAGCTAGCTAGACTCGTCGACCGCGTGCTCGTTTTTGTCAAATTGAATGGAAAAGGAGGTCTTCAATTCGATCAACCCTCTTTTGCGCTCGCTTGACACCAACAAACACCGTCATGATTAATGCTCTTTTCACAGTTACTACTAGCTAGTATACTCTATCCGATCTGATTCTGATGATCAACCGACGAGACGTCGGCAATGCAAGCACTTAAGCTAATGGTCGCCAGCTACACCATCGCACAGCTCGCTTCTGGGTTGGCACCTACTTACTCACTCCATCCATGAATAAGAAAAGGACTTGTAGATGGGTTGTCTTAAATCAAGTTCTTTTTCAGATATGCTAATTCATTACACCAAATTAATATTAGATGATAAACCAAAGAAATATATTTTTATACTGTGGTTCCTTGGTTCATAAATACTATTGTCGTTTTTGTATATATATAAGTTTGATCTCGACAAAGAGTTTTAACTAAAAAAAAATCTCTAAAGATTGGTTTATTATTTAAGACCAGGAAGAGTACTCCCATCGTTCTTTTTTACATGTTACGTTATGGTTTTCTCCTAGGTCAAATATTGCTATTTTTGACCCTCTATTTTTAAAGGAATCTTTATAGTTTCTTAATATGTGAATTATGGATCAAGAGATTATTTGTTATATTGAATTTAAAATCTAAATATTGTGTCGTGAATCTATATGATTTCTTAAAACGGTGGTTAAAGATAGAAATATTTAATTTAGGATAAAGCTAATGTAATATGTAGATGAAAACCGGGGAGAGAGAGAGAGAGAGAGAGAGAGAGAGTACTAGAGTAGCATGCAAGCAGTACCTCTACCTCACTTTAGGTAACGTGTGTGGCGCAGGTACGGACTAGGACATCCACCGGAAACCAACGGAATCGAAGCTCGAACCACTTACTACCCGCGAGACTGATGACAAGCAATGCAAAGAATAGGAGTAGGAGCATACGTATTATCATCAGTCGACACCTGTGCCGTTAGTTGCTCTCGTTCCGCGCAGCCTGAAAGCGTAAAATATCCAAGGAAGGAAATGGCTCGGCTTTCATGATGACAACGACGACAGAGGCCCCCGGCCGTGCCGGCCGGCCAGCGACTGTTACGTGTACGGGACGCCGATCGACGTACGTGCGAGCCGTTGGTCAAACAGATTACAGGTCATCTTGGTCACGATCTCGATCTCGATCTTAATTTGCTGGACTAATTTACAGCTAATATAATACTAATACAAGCTAGCTACTAGCTAGTAGCTACTCCATGCATACAGCATATATGCTTGCGTACGTAGGTATGTATGCAGACATGGTACGTAAGTGAAGTTCCACGTAGGCATGCATTCTCCATATATACGTGCATGCACGTAACGCAACCGAAGTCGAGCATGCGCGTACGCCTTCCAAGTTTCCTGGAAGCTGGGTGGAAGCGGCATGGCGGATGCGACCGATCGAGCGCGCGCGAGGGGCCGGGACGACGGACCGAGGTCGATGATGCGTGTATGCATGCATGCATGCGCCCGCCGCCGTCCGGCACCGGCCAGGCCGATATATGCGTTCGATCGCCATCGTCCGATCCGCCGCCGCCGCCACTTGTTCCTGCACGTTGACGCGCGCGCTAGCCGCTGGTGCCGCAGCACCCGACCCGACCCGACCCGGCGGCCGTCATGGACTAGAACTAGAACAGACTGGACGACGACACAGGTACAGTAATTTAAAGCCCGGTCGCGGGCTGCGGTTAGCTAGCTAGCGGATGTACCGAGACCGAGAGTGCAATGTACACGCGGACCGGGCCATGCTTGCATGAATGCATGGAACCAGGAACCCGGCCAATGCATTGCACCCGGACCCGGTCGGCCGGTCCGTCAACAGCAACAGGCCGGGGCTAAAGTATAAGAACTACGTACGTAAGAAGCGAGCGGTCCAAGCGCCACGGAAGAATATATGACCGGACCTCGATGGTGCGTTCCTCTTCCGTCCGTGTCGTACTTCGTCAGCGATCGAGTCAATGAGTAGTCAGTCAGTACTCAGTACCACGGACTTGATGATCGATCGAGGAACCGTTGGTGCGGACACGCGCGAGTGTGATGCGCTGCGCCAACCTCGACCTCTTTTTTTTTTTTTTTCGTTTTGGGTGGCACTGGCACTGGCAGGCAGGCTGACCGCGCCAAAAGTCCGCTCGCGCGCGGCTCGCACGCACGTACGCGCGCCTAACTAGCGGAAAACGCACGTACGTCACCGTCGCAGAGGCCGGCTGGTCGACGCGAGGCTTTCGATCAATTCCTGTGGGACGACGATGGAGATGGAGCGCAGACGGTATCGACCCAGGCCCCGGCCCGGGGGTCGCCCTTTCGGAGTTAAATAGCGCGGGACACAGCCGCCATCGTGTGGTGTTTAGTCGTGGCTGGCCAGGAACGCGCCATGTCGACGGGGTTAGCAGTGTGTACGTGCATTCGCTTCAATTCAATTAATTCCGATCCGCAGGGTCAGCCATCCGTGTAAGTTCACTCGACTCTCTCACTCGCCACTTCATAATGTCTTGATTGGCACTGTATCTTGACCACGACGTCCTCTCTTGCCCGGCCGGCCGTCGACATCGCTCTTGATCGATCTCATTAACTCCGCGTCTCCGGCCACCCCGGCCATCTCCCACGTCAACGACGGCCCAGAGATAGACAAAGCATCCCTGCTGCATCCGTGACAACGCAATATATATGCACAGTAGTACAGGACAATGGATATATAGTGCTGTCCTTTGACCTTTTATTCAATGTTGTCAAGTGTCAGCAATCACTGCTCGTTGCAGTAACAACTTGTAAATGCGCTGTTACAAACGCTGCTACTGCTACATACTCTCCTTCCATTCCGCTTTATGATGAGGCATACACTGGGTTTTTTTAAATGGACATTTTACCGGCCGCGACACTGTGGCATGTGTTGCAATTAAATTGGATGCAGCAAACAGTTACCAAGCATGCATGCTTTCGTCCACCCTTCGCTGCATGATGCAAAAAAAAAAGACACCACCAGCTAAAAAGGGAGCTGCATTTAAAAAGTTCTTGTTATATATAACAACATTGTTGGCGCCAGATAAAGAGAACGGAGGCAACAGATAAAGTATGTCCAGGAATAATAGGATGCTGCATATAAATTCAGCGGTAATGCTCTGACTCGGACGTTCGTCTATGAAGAATAAAACAATTTGTATTTTCCAAATGGAGAGGGCGGGCACCCCTTATCCAACGGAAGGAAGAGCACTGCAACATCACATTGGGGAGTGGAGCACGAATCACAAGCACATGGGAGCAGCAGGAAGCAGTTGGGGACAGTAGCAGCACGAATCTTAATGCGAAATAGAGGTGGGCGCACAAGCCCATTGTGGTTGTGATTTTCCCAAGAATAGGACGCATATAAATTCGGCAGTAATCCTCTCACTCGGGCGTTCGTACAATGCACGACCTCTCCACGGCACATGCCCGCGTCTCTCTCTCTCTCTTTCTCTCTCTCTCTCTCTCTCTCTCTCTCTCTCTCTCTCTCTCTCGGCGATGCATGCTACTACCTAGCGAGGTGTTCTCCGGCAACCTCCTCTCGCAGCTGAGCCCTACAGCCTCCCTGCCGCGTCGACCATGGCGGGTCCGACAGATCCAATGGTGGTGGCAGACCCATGCCAGGTAGGTCTCCTCCTCCTCCTCCTCCCCCTCCTCCTAGATCTGTGAAGGCTCCCTACCAGCCTTCCCATGTTGACCATGGCGGATACGGCAATAGTGGCAGATCCACGCCAGGTAGGCCTCCTCCTGGATATGTGTCGGTAAACTAGGGTTCCCTGCTCCTAGATCTATAGCGGCGCCCCACCGCCTCCCCGTGCCGACTGTGGTGAATTCGGCAATAGCGGTAGATCCACGCCAGGTAGGCCTCCTTCTGGATCTATGCGAGAGAACTAAGGTTCCCTCCTCCTAGATTTGTGAAGGCATCCCACCGCCTCCCTACTGCTGACCATGGCAGATCCGGCAACAACGGCGGATCCACGCCAGGTAGGCCTCATCCTGGATTTGTGTCGGTGAGCTAGGGTTTCGACGAGCTCTCCTCTTTCTTCTCTAACTCCGTCGAGTATAGAAGGGGCCAGCTGAGAGGGGTAGGTAGGCTAGGTGGTGGGGATGGGAGCGGGTGTCTTCGGGTCCTGGCGATGGTGGAGGCGGCCGGGCCAGGACGAGGAAGGGGGAGTTTTGTTAGTGTTGGAGAAGATGGCGGCGACCGAGCGCGTGGAGTTGGTGAAGAAAAGCGGCGGTGGAGAGGGGGCAAGAAGAAGGTCACTGCGGCGCGATAGGGTCTTGCCAGAGCCCAGCGAGCCCTACCGCATCGAAGCGGTGGCCGGCAATGGAGGGCGGGGAAGGGGTACGCCAGGCGTCGAGAAGATGCACTATTATCGTGGGGAGGTGGGCGTCCGGACGCGCCCTGTGACGAGAGGTCTGGACGCTAGTAACGCTGTAAATTTCAACGAGTTAGAACGTACTAATACCATTAATAAGGTGATCAAGCGTGTATAGTCTCAATTACTTCTCTCCTTTTTAGAACGTACTAGTAGTAGTTGCCTAGTTTCTTGCCAGAATACGACCCTCGATCTTTTGCTTGCTGGTTTGGTAGAGTTAATAAGCAACCGTCAATTGAAGAAGGAATAATCCAGATTCCACAATAATAAACTCGAGACGTACCGAGTTGGCAAGCAACAAGTAAGTGATCGAGCAGCAGGCGCAGCAACAGATGACTACAGGAGAGCTTTGCTCAATTAAGTGATGGTCCCATGCCATTGCCAACAACACAAACGGGCCACAGAAATGGCTTCCGAGAACTACGTAGCCTTCTTGTTTGTTTTTTGGCTAAAAAAGTCGTAGTCTTGTTTGTAGGCTGTAGCAGCAGTTTTGCCATGGCCCGTGGCCCTATCTAGTTTATTACTACAGTTTTCAGTGACCACCACAGCACCAAAACGTTCGCTATCGATTGTACTACGCACGCACAGATCCCAGAGCGGTCGGAGGAAGACGTCAACGCCTTGATGACGGATGCCTACTGTACACCGCAACCGCACAAGGGGCACGCTTGCGGACCGTTGGATCTCCAACCCCAGCTCCGACCACCGAGTGGACGGCTGCGGTGGATCCTCCGTCCATCCCGGCCCCCGCCACCGAGTCAACACGCGAGCTGCATGCCTCCGCTTATTTTATTCATTCATTCAGGTCTGATCGACTGATCCCGTCCCTCCACGTCTCCGAAAGTCGTGAACACCGTCGTCAGCCATCTGGATCCGACAGTAGCCGCTATAACTAGCCGTGAACACACCCTTCACCCTTGAGCGTCAGCGTCGCTATTGCTTTCAAGACAAGAACGAACTAATGAGCTGAAATTAATTAATACTATTATAAAAGTGGATTGCTCTAGAGCTGGCAACTTCTCCTTCTGAACTACTAGAATTCAACTCAGATTCCAATTTATTTTCGAGCATTTCATACACGATCAGCCAAAATCAGTATCTGCTAGCGATCGGAGGTAGCGCTACATGAATCTAACTACACTCCATTATTTGTTCTAAGTCTGAGCGATCGAATATCCCCTGGCTATTCGGCTTGTTGGATCCATCCAGATCCGATCCAGGCATGGCCCAATTTAATGGCCGAAAGGCGAGGGAACAGAAACGCTGATGCTACTCCGGCGACACTGCGACAGACGGGGCCGTTGACCCTCGTCACCCGCACCGGTGACCGCTGTCCACCATTACTGCCCTGTATAAAAGCCAGGAGGTGGAGGAGGAGAGAGCCAAGAAGACGGACGACGGCATCGGCGCATCGCGTCCATCGGTGCCGCTAAACGTCCGTCCGGATCGGTGCCCTGACGACACAAATAATGGTGGCCTTGTCCATCCACGCCGCCCCGAAAAGGCACCAAAAGAGCCTGAGCGGCCGGCCACGTCGCTCCGTCACGGCCGTCGTGGGCGGCGCGCGGCCTCCGTTCGGCCACGTCGTGGATGGATGGATGGATGGCCGACCTGCTTTCCAACCAGCAACCTTAATGGCCGATTGGTCAGCTTCAGATTGCCCTTAAAAAACTTTTCGGCATAAACACTCTCTGCGCCTAGCTTGTAGGAGTGTTGATGTTCTAGTTGTACGTATGGGGGCAATATCTATAGTTCTGGTACTATACTCCACTACTGGTGTCGACGTCCTACCTACCCTTCTGTTCTTCAAGGTACCAGGTAGTACGTAGTAGCAGTAGTAATGTTTTAAGGTGTCCATACGTACGGCGCGCAGCCTGCTTGGAATTGGAATTGGAACGTAACCACAACAACAGAGCAGGCAGGCAGCACTGCAGATCAAAACGAAAAGGAGCAGAATAGAAATGCAGTCTGAACAGAAGGGTACGCGGGAGAATGGAGTGCCTAGCTTGGTTACATTATTACATTCTCGATGGCCAATGGCGACTGCGGTCATTTTCAGCTGAAAGCGTTGAGGCAGCTAGCCCGTCTCTGCTACCGTCATGCTTGCTCTTTCTGAAACTGACGTATTTATTTTTCGTTCCTGAAATGCACTCCCGATTTTGTCTGCCCACGTCCAGGCTGATTTGTTGTCTGAACAAATTTACCAGGCAGTCTCACCTGACGGCTATAGATTCTGGTGAATGCCCCTGACCGTCTCCAAACCACACGAAGCATCACCTGCTCTTATGCTGGCCGCCGTACTGTACCGGAACTCCCTTCGTCTTTCGTGATTCTGGTCCAGATTTCAGACAACAAAGGTTGCCTTTTGACGCTGTCTGCTTGCTGGTAAACCAATCGGGTAAAGCAGCAGCAGCAGCAACAGGAAATCAGTGTAGAGTTCTGCGACTCCTAGCAAGCAGACAGCAGTACCAGCTTTGCACCCAGCAGGGCTATCCTTAGTAGTACATTTCCAATCCTGCTCTGCTGCCTCTGCTTGAGGTTCAGCTACAGCACGACAGGATCCAGCAATCCTGAGATTCCATCACCTCCGGTCTGTGGTCTGGCCCCTAGTCTAGTCGGGGACCTGTGATTCTGAGTATGACGACCGGGCCGCGGAGGATCACCCCAATCTCAGCTCACGACCAACCCCAACCAAACCCCCACCCTTGAAAAAGATGCATGCCAGAGTTCAGCCCCTGCAACTCATCTCATCCATCTCATTCACTGATCAATCACTCGCCAAACTAGTCTTTTTCTTTACCCTGCCCTGGCTTTTTGAACGCAGACGAGACGAACAAACACCATCGCAGCACACTATCCTGGCGTCTCCGGGAATCGAAATCCCAATAGATTACTCCTCCTAATCGCGATTAGCCCTTCCTTTTGCACATCCATCCAATCGATCGCAATTATGCCAGGGCCGGAGGCAGGTCGCCGTGCGTGCTGCCTCTGCCGGTGCGAGGCCCCCCACCAAGTTATTGACAAAAGCGCGCGCGCGTGGGGCGTGGCTGCTGCTGCTCTCCTCCTCTCCTGCTCTCAAGGTCAAGGCTCACCTTCCCCCTGTAGCAGCAGCAGCAGCAGCAGCACTGTTGGATATGGAGGGATTGGGACATGCGTGCAAGCCTCCGCAAGTGAATTCCACGCGCTCTCCTCTTTATAAACCCCCCGCGCCCCCGAGCGCCTAGCTCCATGCAGCAACAACAACACTCTCCCCCCTCATCCTCCTTCCACCTCCACCTCGTCGATCGCCGTCGTCTATGGTCTTCGTGTTCCCACCGACAACGACAGCAGCAGCGCGCCTAGGTTGCTAGCTCGCTAGCCCATGGCCTTGGCAGCCACCACAAAGGCATCGCCAATGGCGCCGATCCATCAGCAATGCGGCCGGCGCGCGCAGCGAGTCCAGTGCCGCGCGGCGGCTGGCGGCGTGGCTGCCGCCGCCGCCGTCGCCGCCGCGTCGCTCGCAAGCACACCGGTGGAGGCGGCGCGGCGGAGCACGAGCGCGTGCATGGCGACCGTGGCGGACATGTGGCGGCAGCTGCAGGGGTGCGACGACTGGCAGGGCCTGGTGGAGCCGGCGGCGGGGGTGCACCCGGTGCTCCGCGCCGAGGTGGCGCGCTACGGCGAGCTGGTGGACGCGTGCTACAAGGCGTTCGACCTTGACCCGGCGTCGCGGCGGCACCTCAACTGCAAGTACGGGCGCGAGCGGATGCTGGCGGAGGTGGGCATGGCGGGCGCCGGCTACGAGATCACCCGCTACGTGTACGCGGCGGCGGACGTGACGGTGCCCACCATGGAGCCGTCCACCAGCGGCAGCGGCCGCGGGCGGTGGATCGGGTACGTGGCCGTGTCCACGGACGAGATGACCCGGCGGCTGGGCCGGCGCGACGTCCTCGTCTCGCTCCGCGGCACGGTGACGCCCGCCGAGTGGATGGCCAACCTCATGAGCTCGCTGGAGCCGGCGCGCCTCGACCCCTGCGACCCGCGCCCGGACGTCAAGGTCGAGTCGGGCTTCCTCAGCCTCTACACCTCCGTCGACAAGACGTGCCGCTTCGGCGGCGCCGGGAGCTGCCGGGAGCAGCTCCTCCGCGAGGTGTCGCGCCTCGTCAAGGACCGCGGCGAGGAGGAGGTCAGCGTCACCCTGGCGGGGCACAGCATGGGGAGCGCGCTGGCGCTGCTCTTCGCCTACGACCTCTGCGAGCTGGGCCTCAACCGCGGCGCGCCCGTCACCGTCTTCTCCTTCGGCGGGCCGAGGGTGGGCAACGCGGCGTTCAAGGCCCGCTGCGACGAGCTCGGCGTCAAGGCGCTGCGCGTGGCCAACGTGCACGACCCCATCACCAAGCTCCCGGGCATCTTCCTCAACGAGGCCACCACCGCGGGGGTGCAGGCGCTCCGCCCCTGGCGCGCCTCCTGCTACACCCACGTCGGCGTCGAGCTGCCCCTCGACTTCTTCACCATGGGCGACCCGGCCAGCGTCCACGACCTGGGCACGTACGTCTCATTGCTCAAGACCGGCGGCGGCGACAAGCAGCCAGCGGCGGCCGCGGCCGGCAGGCGCTGCGACGACGGCGTGCTGGCCAAGGTAGGTGGAGTTCCTGGGGCGCCAACGAGCGGGCGCCTTGGCATGGCAGGACGCCGCACTGCAGATGGGAGGCCTGGTGCAGACGCTGGGGCTCATCTGATCGAGTGACATCAGCAACCGTCGGCCAGTAGCGATCGATTTACTGGACAGGCCAGTAGTGAAGTGATCCTCTCGGATAAATTTTTTTTTTGTTTTTTGGAGGATCCCTTCACTTGGTTTTTCCGGCCGGTTTCTTCTGTACAGTCCAGACTACAGGTCGATTAATTGATTGATTAACGTAGCCTGCTGATCATTCGCAGGGGCGAGATCAAAAGGGAATTTCTTTGTTCAAAACTTCAAATTCGTTTTTTTTTGTTGGCACAGATACAGTGTACAGCCAATGACCATGTAACGGAAGCAAAAGCTTTTTTGCTCTAAAAGGAGCAGACAAACACGCAACAGAAACCACATCATTTACCTCTTCTATCTTCCTCCGTCTCGTTGGCCTCCAGCTTTCAGCTTTTGCTCGTCAAACGGCCATGGGCATCCCGCCTCACCCAGCTCGTCGAATGCGACAGGTGTCGGATCTGAATCGGACGGCTGTCTTCAGCCTGACACTTGGCAGGTTACTACTACAATTAGAACCAGTTCGCTACAGCTCACTACTTCAAACATGTTTTTTCGAAAAAGTTTCATCTCCTTCTCACATAAATGATGAGTTAGTATAGAACTGGAAAAAGTAAGTTCTCACACCTATCTTACTCATTTATTTCTCTTGTTGCTAATAAAACAATATTTTTTTAAAAAAATCACTAGTGAAGCTAAACTTTGCCAAAACCGACCTTAGTTTAGACAGTAACACTTGCGTAAATAAACTTGTAAGTAAAATATATCTCTGAGATAGTATATTTATTTAACAATTGACTATGTATATCCTAAGAAAAAATAACGGTCATAATATGTTATATATATTTTTTGAATAAGGCCTATAAGGCCTTGTTCAATTTTATCGTAAAAACTTTACACCTATTACATCGGATATTTCGACACATACATGAAGTACTAAATATAAACGAAAAATACTATTTACACAAATTACGTGTAAATTATGGGATAATTTTTTTGAGCCGAATTAGTTCATGATTTGACCATATCGTGCAATGTAAACATTTGCTAATGATTGATTAATCCTAAATGCTAGAATAAAAACGTGCAGGCACCCGTCACCCGCACCTGCGCGCTTGTGCACAGCGCCGCCCGCCTGCTCGCCTCTCTCTCCCCGCGCCGCCGCTTCTCTCCCTTCCTCCCCGCGCCACCGCCTCCCTTCCTCCCTCCCCGCGCCGCCGCCTCTCTCCTCTCTCCTGCTCATCTCCGGCGAGCCGCCCCACCCCTTCTTCCCCAACTCCAGCGGTCTTAGAAGGGGCCGGCCGCGCGGGGAGGGGGGAGGAAGGGAAGACAGGCGGCGGGGACGGCTGGCGGGCGGTTCGAGGCCCTGGCAGCGGGGACGGCGGCCGGGCCAGGCCTAGGGCGGGGGCGGCTCGCCGGAACCCTAAGCCGCCGACGTGCCGAAGATGGAGAAGAAGGCGGGTGCGGGCGCAGTCGGAGCCAGGGGGAGGGGAAGAGGGGGACGTCGCGGGAGGTAGGGTTCGCCGGACCTACCGCCCGTGGCGGGGCGGCGGCCGGCGAGGGACTGCTTACTTGTTTTTTTTTTTACTCCATCTGCTCTATCTGCTGCTCTGTGGGGGAAGCGTGCGCGCCATGAGCCCAAATCCTGCGCGCGCACGCTTTAGCAAGCCCCTTGATTAATTAGACTTAATAAATTTATCTTTCAGTTTAGAGACGAAAACCGTGATTTAGTTTTTATTGAAATCCTAATGACCCATACTCCAACCCACATCAGATATGACACCCTAAAAAGTTTACGCCATATAATTAAACAAAACCTAAGTACGGTTATTGTTCCTAGACTGGAGTATCTTAGCTCCTTGCTGGATGGCGTTTTCGGTTGTGATGCTAAAACTAGGATGACGTGACATGTCGCAAGTGCGTCAGCGTATATTTTGTTGCCGGGAACGTACGACGTCGAGGAGGATTTGGCACGGCTCATGGAACTGTTGCTTCTCTGTCAGTAGTTCTTTTCATGGAAACTTGGACAGCTTGCTTACAATATTATATACAATGAAGCTATATAGATAAAAAAATAATACTAGTAATAGGACCAGCATCCCTACTATATATTCCATCTAAAACAAGTTTAAAACATACGGAGTATCAGACAAAGATGTGTCATGGCTAATAAGATCAGAGCTGTGTCTTTCAGGATCATGCAGAGCATGCTAAGCTGCAACTGCAATGGGAAGCCCTCACCCAATTGTAATTTACTTCAATATAAAATCGCGAATATTCTACTTAATCTCCTCCGGCCAGTTGCTTGATCAATTATATTGTGTGATGACAGAGATTCCTACCGATCCAATCCTGGAGTTCCCAGTTGCTTTCCACTAGGATTTATTCGTCCTGCTCTTGCAACCTGCCTGAACTTTTGGGTTTCTTTAGCTGTATTCGTAGATTGAGAATAAAATCTTATGAAATGGAGCTCATGCTCCGGCCGGCGTGAGAGCAGGCCAAAATCTTCCTAGCTTATTTGGTCAATCGCTACGTGCCTTGCCTGTTGCCTCCACCGACCACACAGCCGCATCGCCGCTCGCTTTCCCATTTCGTAGGTGGATCTCCGTCCACCGGCAATACGGCGCTGGTCCAAACTTCTACACCTGCCTCAAAGTTAGTTGTGTTTGAATGACAGAGACATTCTTTGTGTCCACTTCAGTGACTATTGTAATGTATATTTGAAACCCTAAATAAATTAAAGTAAAAAATTAAATAGATTTTTCGTGCACTGATGGATTTAAATAAAAATATTGTTAACTACAAAGTTTTAAATCTTTTCGGAAACTACACCTTAAATAAAGTTTGTCTTTATCCAATGTGATTTGGAAAACAAGTTATAACTTTTTTACTGTACTCCACCTATTTTTAGAGACCGCTAGAAACCCATTTCATCCATTTTCGGATGCGGCTGGCAAGCCGAACAGCCTATAGAAGTACAAACATCTCTATAATTGATACCGATTTGTAGAGACAGGACTGTCTCATAAACTAATTTTAGAGGCGGATTTCTATTAGGCTTCCTTTGTCCAGAAATGCCTCCATTTCTAGTTTTTTAGTAGTGACTATGGTTTGTGAATCATTTGTCAACTAAATATAAAACATATCAAGTATATTGCCTAAACGTGCTTCTATAATTCAATCTTTTGTTAAAATTGAAGACAATTCATTCAGAAGGTGTAAAGTCATCTTGAACACATCCTGACATCTCCAACAATACAAACAACCCAAAGGATACATGCCCTTTAATGACTTATTATCAATCCACAAAACTAGATCTCCACTTATCTGTCTGAAAAAAGGACTCCGTACCCACTTGCGCCAAACTTTGTATGAACATGACGCGAATTGGGAGCCCACTGTTTGTGCATTCGTCCGTCTAATCCTAAGCCTGGACGGAAAGGCAAAAAGGCATAAAGGAAATAAGAAGCAAAACAATCTAATACTACAGCCATGACAAAAGGCAAAAAGGATAATGACGTGACGAAGCTGACTAACTCACTACTAAGCCTCCAAAAACAATTGAGAAGAGGTTTAACAATTAGTGGCCAGATAAACAAGGTCTGTCCCTAGCCGTCAGATCAAGCCGAGAGACCGCACCACGCCGCCAATGCCGAGGACGGTCTCTGCTGGCCATGCAAACGCGGCGGTGCGCTGGCTCCCGATGAACTCCATCACCTTCTTCGCGAGAACGGCGGCGCCTCTGCTGTGAGCCGCAGTGTCGGACTTGGACAAGGCTTGCAACAGGCTTCGGCCTTGATCGTCGAAACATACGCGCCGAAGTCATGAACGCTCCCAGGCACTACACCACAACACTAAATCAATAACAGACTTCTGTTGCTAAAGTTAATAATTCGCGTTGGATGATGCGTTGCTAAAGGTTCACGTCGGAGTGTCCGTTGCTAAAACGAAATATTACGATGATGATCCGTTGCTATAAATATTTTTCTCTTGCGTTAAATCATTTATTGCTATATCTCAGTAGGTGAGTTGGATCGTCTGTTGTTAACTATCAGTGTCCATTGGCGGGACGTTTTTTGGCCCACTCCCGCCTAAAGTTTGGCCCCAAAACGTCAAAACCCTAAGTCTTCGGTCCAGGAAAAAAACAAACAATTCCTCTCCTCACTCACAAGCCACCTCCTGCCCTCCACTCGCCTGCGCTGCCTCCCTCTCTACTCACGGTTGCCGCCGCTGACGTCGCGGAGGCTAAGGAAATCGAGGGCGAGCTCCACGCCGACGTGCGTGTAGTCACCATGTAGCAGGCGCCGACGAGCTCGCTGTACCGCGCCAGGCACCACCTCGTCGAGCACGGAGTGCAGCAGGAGCAGATCGTAGTCCTAGTCGTGGGACCCTTGACCTGCCTTCACATGCGAAACGATCCACGATTTCATTGACGAGAAATCCACACGATACATCATGATGTGATAGTCCACAGAGACTCAGCTATCACATTATCATTATTCAACATAGTTTATACACCGCGGAATACAAATTTACAAGACATTACAACCGTTCATACATCACAAAACTATAAGTTTACAAGACAGTACAACACTTGGTAACACATATATACATGTGTTCTAATGAAAATGCACACATGACAACTTCAGACTCGGCATATAGCACGTCAACAGATAAGGGCTTCTCCTTCACGGGCAATCATCAGAGTTGGCGTAGAATGTCAGCGGTCATGAACTCAATCTTCTCAACCAAACTTGAGCGCAAATACGAGACCATCTAATCCTTTTAAGCTCCATTGTCATCGTCGTTGATGGCGTTCTAACCTAGTGTGCAAGTATCAGTATATTTCGTATCGGCCACTAGCTCCCGCCCAATATTTTGCGTTTGCTTTGTGGCAAGTGGAAATGCAGGGTGAGCAAAGGCCTATATATGGCTTTAGGTTTCCTATGCAAGTATTAGTCAAGTTTTTTAATAATAAATAATAATTCATCTGGTTTTAACCCATCTCATCCACACGTTCACCCATCACATCACCCACATCTCACCATACTCTCACTCTCTCTAGTCGGCAAGGGGCAATTCTCCCTCTCGTTCTTTGCCTCATCAGCCAAAGATGGAAACCAACAGCAACCTAGGAGAAAAGAAAAAGAACACCTCTCACTAGTCAAGTAAACATAAATCACAGGAATGTTCATATACAAGAACGTGACTATACGTATAGATCAATCAACTCTATAGAGTGTGTACACCTATAATAACCACAAGATCACCATCATCGATGATGGCCATCGTCTAGGCTGATATTGAGCTGCTTTCCATCTAGTATGATGTCACCCTACCACTCAGCCCTGGCCACCCCGAAGTCCATCAGCACGCTGAAATTATGAGACGCAGTACCAGGCCACCAAGGTCACCACACTGTCTTATGAGGGTGTGGATCGTCAAGCCGTACCTCCTTACACTATCATCTACCAACCTAGTAGTAGTGGCACCGTTCGGGATTGTCTATCATCTGGATTCCACCCAACCTGAAATGAGTTGTGTGCACGAAAGGTCATAAAATCTTGTTCTCTTGACATACAAGTCCTTAGGAGGACCAGAAGGGACATCTTCCCATCGGGATTAACCAACACCCCTACGCTTCAATAGCACCACCATCCTGAGGACTTGTCCCATAGAGAGTCACCTCCCTAGGATCTACCTATCTCACATGTCATATGTCATACGTACCCTTCACATGTATCTCATATGGGGAATGCCCAGGTCGCACTTCCCCGGCAAGACTTGCAATCCTATCTATTCGACTCGACCCTTACCACACACCCAGGACGTACGCCAAGATCTCCCCAAGTTGCTTTCATGTTATCGGTTCCAAGTGCCTTAGTCATATTCCATCCAATTAACCACCAAGCAACATATCGCAGATATAATGCATAGCAGAGATAAATAACAACAGTAATAAGCGTAGATGCAAGTCAGACTAGCCACATGATAAGAGGGCAAGCCAGAAAGAATTCCATTAGTTTCAGGTGGATGCTTTTTTTCCTCCAAAATGCACACAGCTGACTCTCTTTCCTCCGGAAAGGAATTTCGCTTTCCTTTGTTCCAAACGCTCTCATTCACTTCCTTTCAAAAGGAAAGATACACTCCAAAATTCCTCCAAAGTTCCTTGAGTCTCGATCAAATGGTAGAGAGCAATCGAGATCCAACTCATTAAAAAAATAAGTTTGCAGTGTAAATTAAGGTACATGAAAGAGTATGCATATGTGTGCTTTGATATGATGATGGAAAATGCGCATGTGGGGGACATCAGGGGAATGGAAAACCAAATCACTAATTAGTATGCCTCTGTGCAAGGGTACGAGAGGCTACTCTCAATGCATTATACCATGACGACGTTATCTCCAAAAGTTACTATGTCAGCTAATAATATAAATATATATGTTATAGCTCCAATTGAATTAGACGATGGAGATGGCTTCCTACGTCAAAAGAGTTAGTTGATCCATTGAGCCCATGACCCCCCTTGTCCTTGCTCTAGCCTCCCTGCTACATGCATGAACAAAGGCCACATATACCATAGCACCCATGGGCGGACCCAGGGCCCGGTTAGCCTCGGCAGCTGCCCGGGCTCCTTCACGAGCAACAGTGAAGGAGCATATACAACAGTATAGGTCATCCAAGACGCAATCAACCAAAAAACAGCACATAGAGACTAACTTTGCTTACTTTTCCTGTTCTACAACATTAATTCTTAATATATTCTCACTCACATGTGTACTTAGCGTTGGTTTTATTTCCAAAACTATCTATGCTACTGACATTGTTTCTATTAGTAGTTGATGTGTCATCTGAAATTGATATTAGTTGATATATTTGCCCAGGCTCCAGAAAATCTCTGGGTCCACCTATGATAGCACCCCTATGCACATGCCCCATAACGAAGAATGATTATTGCGGATCTAGCATGATATGAGATGCTGCCACCATCGTCTTACGTAGGTACGTGGCATCTAAATCTACCTTAGCCTGCTTTCTGAGGTTTGATTAGAGTTGGTTGGTGATGTGAACTTCATTTGCTCCCGAAAAGTGCAGCGAAAAGGACTCGAAACCTTACATCCAGATTATGTACACTAGTATATATACGTATATGTGTAGCGGGTTTTGTTGTTCTTTATGTGTGCAGTGCAAGTTCATTATATACCATAAACTCATATAACAGATTTGTGTTCACATTTTTTTATTTATTTTAAAATTTAATAGTATCAGTATGAGACCACGTACGAAATGCCCGTGATAACTTGGCGAATCTCGAAATCTGCCAGATGAGCCCTGGTGTTACTAGAGGTGGTCATGGATATCTGTCTGCTCGTCAATCTCCTGGCCGGTTTATTTTGTCGTTCTTGTTAAAGGCATAGCTAGCAGCGATACTGACGGATCCAGCCAGATAAGACACGATACAATTACGACGCGTAGCCTGTGCATCACCACCAGCGAGTATTGCCTTGAGCAAGCTATTGCCTTGACATTGAAATTTTTCTCAAGATTCTGCACGCGTTACGTTGCGTTGGTGTGTGGACGAGCTGATCATGAATCTTGAATTCGTGATTGTAGCCCGCGCGCGCTGGACCTCAACATCAATGATAGTTCTCCATCGACCATCGCGCGTCGAGATTTCAGGGTGCCACCGTTTCGCCCTTTCACATCCAAAATGACAACGCAAGATGCGATACTGATACGAGCTGCCGGCCGAGCACGATCCTGCTCGCGGCATTATGTGATTAGCATATACTCCTCCGTCAAAAAAACAGTCATCGTTGGTATACGTACCATAAGTTTAACTAGATTTATAAAAAAATACGTGTAACATTTACATCTCTAAATAAATTTATTAATTAAAAGATCTATTCGTATTATAAATATTAATATTTTTAATATAAATTTAGTTAAAGATATTTCTCGAAAAATATTTTTTTAAAGTAAGCACGGCTGAATCGGTGCAATGAAGCGATCGTTGTGCCGCGTCACAGTACCGTACGTGCCATAACTCTGACATGTACAGCATGTCGGAGTCGGTGATATGCATGCCTTGCCTCATTGCCTGCTAGTGCAGCTTAATTTCCTTGGACGATCACGATTCTGATCCGAGACGCTGGGCCGGGACGACGAAATGGATCTCTGTCGCTGCCGGCCCGTCGATCTCTGTCGCTGTGTCGCTGTGATAATTGGAGAGCAGGCACAGTGGCCACCAATGCAACGGCGACGCATGAGCGGAAAGGGACGCAAGGATACGTCGATCAACAGTTGCTCTACTGTCACAACCCGTCCATGTCCGTCGACGGAACTACCTACAGTATGCGAACGCACGCAGCTCCTGCCTCTTGGGGGGATATTTTTATATTTTAATCCTTTTTATTAAAATACTTTAAAATATCTAGATTTTTTTTAAATCCAACCTTCGCACCAGCAACATCTACGGACGTTGACAACGTCTATGACGTGAAAAACCTTATCGCGTCACCTCCGCTGGCATGACAGTATTGTCTTGTCACGTCGCTAGAAGTAGCATGACAAGTCTCGATCTTAAAAAAAAAATCATAACTCCTTCATACACATTGGATGAAGATGACTTTTTTATGGAAATTATAGACCTCAACGACATCTATAATTTTATGTTTTTGAGTTTTTTCATTTGAGGACACTAAAATACTTACTAAAAAATATTATGAACTTTCAACACCATAATCACCGTATACTAACGCTTGACGCATTAGATATACAAGTTTAGAGTTTTGATTTTTTTTTATATATTTGAGGTCGTTATGATGTTAAAGAAAATAATGTAAAGTCTCGATAACATATTAATCACATACTAGGGTTTGTCGTATATAAAAATTATATTTTTCCTGTATAGTGTCAAATGAAAATATGTTTTATATCAAAGTTGTAGTCATTGATGATATCAATAATTTTATATTTTTAAGATCTTTCATTTGAGATGGTTAAGATGCTTAGAAAATATACAAAATTTAAGATGACCGTATCGACTTCCTCAGCGTGCAAGACTCACCAAAATGTTTAATGACGAAGTCATCTAATAGGTTGGCATGTGTGTTCGTTCAATCCATCGATGGCTTGAGTTGTTTGTTTCTACCTGTGTATGTGCGCGCGCTCAGGATAGGCCCAATTGACTAGTATAGAGGTGATCGAGCTGATCGATAAACAATGCAATGAAGGTTATGGGGTTATCATCCTAGAAAAATCATAGCTTTTCAATAAATATATCTATATAAATGGTATAGATTTCTATAAGATCTGCATCTTATATTTCACCAATATTTTAGATGACATCAAATAATAATATATATTATATTTATAAAAAACAAGGTATACGATTAATATACCTCTAATTTTTATTTTTTAGCATCTTAACCATACCAAATGAAAGCTCTAAAAACTAAAAACTTGTTGCTTTCAATGATAGCTACAATTTTAATATAAAAGGTATCTCAATTTATCACCATATAAGAAAAATATATTTTTTATGTTGCGACAAGCCTAAGCGTACGATTAATATGTTACTGACACTTTATATTATTTTCTCTAGCATCTTAATAATTTTAAATATAAAAAATTCAAAACTACAATGTTGTATATCTCATTGAAGACTACAATACATAATTATGGCTAACAATTTATATTATTTTTTAGGATCTTAACATTCTCATATGAAAAAAAAATCGAAACTAGAAATTTTTGTATAAAAATTATCTTTTTAAGCACCGTCTGACATCCGTAAAGTTTACTGTACCAAGGCATATGGTGCTGCAATGTTACGTGGTCACGCTGACCAACATTGCTGATCGGACCAGAAAAATGTGAGATTTGCAAAAAGAAAAAGACACTGTTATTTTTAAAATATTTAGTGAGAATTATCTAAACAATATTTAGTGAGAAGAGATTAAAATATAAAAATATTCGGCCTCCGGGATTGCAGGCCGACTTGGCCTCCAATTGGCCACACACATGGCCAAGAGCCTGCCGTCCCGTCCCGTTCCGTTCCGTCGCGTCGTCCTGTCCCCGTGACAGAGGCGCCCGAAAAGGATCCCCATGACCCCATTTGCATTTACTAATATTGCCTCGATTTGACGCATCAGTCGGTTTCAAACCCGATCCATGCTTTAAAAGCAGTAGTCCCTCTCTTTTTCTGATAAAAAAAAGATCCTTCTCTTTTTATTCCTATGTTGGGTGTCTTCTCTATTTTTTCCCGAGTGGTGTTTGGCCAGTTTGCTCATTAGAATGGAAGTGGTGGGAGCGAGCTTGGGCTCGTCTTTCTGTAATTTGTAATCCCTGTTTTTTATTTTTCCACGTCAAATAAAAATAGTACTGAGTGGCCGATAATTATGATGCTGACGGGAGAACTCGTTTGAACTAAAAATACACGCTGATTTTGATTGTTGCTAATTTATTGTGAGAGAAAATTATAATTTCGTGTCTGTTGATTATGTGTGCAGTGCTGTGCACGGTTCGCTGGGTGGCCGAAAACCGACCGTGTAAAGACATGCCAAATGCTGCTGCTCTGCTGCCGATGCATCCACCGTTTCTAGCTGCTGCACTGCAATATAGACCGTGTTAGTGAGGGGGAAAATGAACTGACCATATGTTGACACCAAAATTGTATATTTTATAAAGTTGTCAAAATATAAAATAAACTGTACCATTGCATCCGGCACGTACTCTTATCGAGCTGATAAAAAAACATATATGTTGTGCCTCATTTGATGTCCGGATAAAGAAGTTACGCCCTCATGAAGATACCATGTTTTTTGAATTGAATGAAGATGCCACGTTGCCAGAAGTTTCGGCCTACGTCGGAAGTCTGACCGGTGCCGGAACTTCCGGGCATTCTAAAAAAACTCATCTGGGCATCCGAGGTCATCCCTATGCCAGAAGTTTCGGCCTAGGTCGAAACTTCCGACATACTCGATAAAAGACCTCGTTTGGATTTGACCTTTTGGGTTTTGAACCGAACTGTTCCGAACTCGTGGAAAACTTGAAAAATAAGCCTTTGAGAGATTTCCTGCTATGATAAGACCACCCCCTCTATATATATGAGAGGATTATAACCGATTAAGACACATCTATCTAATCGACACAAAATTAATCTACTACACCTTTTACCCTTCTCTCTCTACCATAACCCTAATCTGTTGTTCGTCACGTCTCCCGGCGAGATTTGGAGGCGTTCTAGGTGGCCTTGTCTATCCTAGAACAACCTCCATGCGCTTCTCCCCGACAGTTCTTCTCGGGAGGTGTTCGGGAGTCTATCCGGCGGAGAACGAGCTCTACATTGATGGTCTCTTGACCGGTCTCTTGACCGGTTGTCACCAATCACATTGCTTTGGCGCTGCGTTGAAGGTTATTTGCAATTTGTTGGACGTGCTAGCTAGCGCATCCTAAACCTTACCTTTCGGTGTCAACACCATGGCTAGCTGTAGCTGGTGGCTGAACATGGATGGGGATCATACTGGATCGCAAGGGTCTATGCATAGACTGCGTAGAATACAGTTTTCTATAGATAGCATGCAGCTGGATTGCATGGCAGGTTCGCCGTCATCAACATATAGCAAGACAAAACTGGCCCATTCCGCCATTGCGTATCCAACCTGTCCCCTCTTGCTAGAACGCATCGGGAATCGGTTAGCTGATGACATCTCAACCTTTTTTCATTCTGAGATTCTAACGACTTGCATACGATGTGACTTGGATAACACAAGGATATAGGCCCTGTTTAGATTTACTGTAAATTGCAATTACAACTAATCACATCAACGTTACGGTATATGTATGAATCATTAAATGTAGACGAAATGTTTGTATATTTGTACTTTTTTCATGTACATCACGAGACGAATCTTTTAAGCCTACTTAGATCATGATTGGACAAAAGTTATCAAATACAAACGTACTACAGTGTAGAATTACAACTACAACTGACTACGAGTACAGCTCGGAGAGCGCTGACGATTGTCATGGGTATTTAAAAAAACCCTGCAGTCGCTGAACAAACTGAACTCCACGGGTGACGAGCAGTAGCAGAACGGATTGCATTGTTTAGGCCCTGTTTAGATCCAGTGTAAATTACAACTGCAACTAGTTACATCAACGTTGTGGCACATATATGGAGCATTAAATGTAGACGAAATGTTTGCATGTTTGTACTTTTTGCATGTACATCACGAGACGAATCTTTTAAGCCTACTTGGGCCATGATTGGATAAAAATTGTCAAATACAAACGAACGTGCTACAGTGCAGAATTGCAACTGCAACTGGGATCTAAACAGGGCCTTAGGCTTTTTTTCCTGCAAGATGTTTGTCCTGCTGGATCAAGCAATTGGCGCCAGGGGCGTGGCGGCGGCAGTGGCACAGGAACGCCTCCGGGATCCTCAGCATCGAACGCGACGCGGTTTTAGCCGGTCGCCGGTTGCGTGATCTGCTTCCGTTCAGATTTTCGAGTGCTTTTGATGCTATATCTCCATCTCCATGCCGGACCTACTGTGGACTGCCGGTATGATTACAGATATTTTCTCAAATTTATAATAAAAAATATACTAGTATATAATATAATTAAGCTTGTTGTTTGGTTGGTTACTGTCCAGCAGCTTTTGGCCTAGGCAACTAACATCATGGGTCTGAATGCGGTTATATGAGGATTGAGGCCTGCCCACGGCGTAGAACCCCCTAGCTCAGAGCGCCAATGAACAAACAGCCTTTCGAACGTACTTAGAAGATTCATTAGTGGCATGTTGTACCCACGCAAATAGCGTGTGTAGCTAGCCTTTCTCATTATAACATTTATACTTCTTTTCCAGCTTACGATTTAATACTTAGATATATTTTAAATAATTTTGCTATTTATTTTATTAATCGTTCTCTCCCTACATGGTCCATCAGTATATATAGCTATTGTTGATAATTCCTTGGATTGAGGATAGTGTTGTTGACTAAACTCTTGGATTAAAGATAATGTTGTGCTTCTATCCTCTCTCTCTCTCTCTCTCTCTCTCTCTCTCTCTCTCCGACCTCGTTGCTGTGCAATTTCTACCGAAGGTGGCCTTTGGTTCTTTTGGTGAGATCCAATCCTTGAATCCTTGATAAAGTCATTGTTATCTTACAAACTTTTTAGTTTAGACCTCTATAAATTTAGAGTTCAGATTAACTGTATCTTACTTTTGGATCCATGCTTGCCTTTTCCACTAAAACATCGCTATATTCGTCATGGCATTGCCCATGTTTGTTGTAACCATTGCTACTCATTGTAATTGTGCCAACATCGGTGGAAACCATAATATCATCCCTCATGGCGATAGTAAACTAGGCCTCCCATGCTAGCGCTCCCCTGACCGGGCCTGGGGCGGCCCCCTCCCGCCGCCGGTGGCCTCCTCGGCCCCGGTCCCCCTCCCCCGCCGGCGGCCACCCCGGCCTCGGCGTCCACCAGCCTGCCTGTTAGCAGCCCCTTGCCCCGCCGCTCACCTCTTGTCCTACTCTGGTCCTCTTCTTCGGCGTGCCTGGTGCCTTCGTCGACGTCTGTGGATTCCGGCGGGACCTGCTGCTAGCTTGTTCACTCGCCGGGTTAGACCCCATGGCCTCGGGATCCAAGCTCCTCGCTTTTGCGGATTTGGCGGCGGGTGAGAAATTTGCTGCTTTCATCTCTCACTCCTTTGGTGTTCCTGTGGCTCCTCCCTCTTTGGATGGGGACGTGTTCTCCCTGCTGGTTTCTTTCGGGAGATGCAAATTTCGATTGGATGTTTCCCTTGTGGCGGATTGCCTCAACAATCTATTGGGAGCTCTTGCTAATTCCCTGCAAGTCTGCCTGATTGAAGACAGAATCTTCATGTTTTCTGTCTCTTGCAAAAGTGTTTGTTTTGAAATATATAAACTTAGGAAGCTGTCTTGTGTTGAATTCGAGCTGTTTTTTCATCTGTACAATGATTCGGGACTTTCTCTTGCTCGCTCTTGTTCTAGTAACTCTCAAACCTTCCCCTGGGTGGAAGTTGGAAGAAAAAGGTCCTCTTTTGCTGATGTTGTCAGGAGAAATTCAACCTTGCTCACTGGGGCCAATAAAACTCCTATTGGTGTTGATAGGAAAAAGGGAAACTTAGTCTCATTTCAGTTGCCTGTCAATAGCTCTGGGCGTTCTCTGCCTCTTCCCAAACGCAAGTCATCAACTGATGCTCGACGCCCCTCAGTTTTTCACCGTATTCAATTTCCAAAAGTTTCTGTCTTTGATCGCCTTTGCTGGGACTCCAATGGTCAGAGCAACAAAATTTACCGCTCATGGAAGGCCAGAGCTTCTAATGTCAGGAATGACCCTAAGCTGCATCAGTCAACTTCAGTCCAGTCCTCTGCTCGAAATGTTGTTCTTGATGGTTCAAGAGTTGATCCTTGAGAGAGCGATTTGAATTTGAACTTGAGTTTAGTTTTTTTTAAGGTAAACAGGAGGGGTTGAAGCCCCTACTATGCTTTTATTGAAAACTTAAAAGTGTAGGTTTAAACAACAAGTTCAAGAGACAAAAAAAGGAACGAAGAAAATAAAGAAGATTATACAAAGGAGTGCAGCCATGATTCTAACGCCGGTTGAAGAGCTGCTTTCGCCCGAAGCATAACCAGGGCCATTTCTTGCTTGAAGATGAATTTGCATCTCCCAATGGAAGGAGCTATCTGTCTGAAAATGCAATCATTACGAACTGTCCATATTGACCAGCACATAGAAATTATGATTTCGAAGGCAAACGGTAGGCGAAGCCTTCTAAAATCTCAACTACAGGATCATCAATTTGAAAGAGCAGGTTCAAAGTTAGCCAACATGCTTCTAAGAAAGGACAGTCAAAGAGGAGATGGAGTAATGATTCCTTAATGTCAAAAGGACATAAAACACAATTATAATGGTCCATGCCCATATTCCGTCTCTTTAGCAATTCTTTTGTACTCAATCTATCTTTCAAGATTAGCCAAAAAAATATCTTCCTCTTGGTTTGACATGCTGTCTTCCAAAGACTGTTGAAGATAGGACTGCATTGAGATGAGCCAATTAGACACCTGTAAGCCTTGGCAACACTAAAATCACCTCCCCAAAGATAAGTCCAACAGTCTTGATCCTGCCCAAGATGGGTGTTTAACATTAAGTATTGCTCATAGGCCTCAATTGAAAGGGAGTGTTAAAGAGCAAAATAGGCTGCTGAGAAGAGAACCGTTTTAACTGAACTTCTTCCATTTTTCACAAACGATGACAATTCAGGGAATTCCAGATTTATAACATGACCATCCCAAAGATCCAACCAGAACAAGCAGGTTTCACCCCCTGAGATTTTGACCATGGCAATACCTTTGAAGGAGTCTAGCTGCTTCAGCACATCTCTCCACCAAAAAGAACCTCTGAAAGATTTGGTTAAAATAGGAAGTTTGCCATTAGAATAATACCTATTCTAAACCAATTTTACCCAAGGAACATCTGTCCTATTGAAAAACTTATCCAAGTGTTTAAGGATCAGGCACTCATTCTGAGTTCTCAGGTTTAGGATACCTAAACAACCCTCCTTTTTAGGAAGGCAAACCATAGACCAAGCAGCCTTGGCAGGTTTTCTGTTGTTTGGATCAGAACCCCTCCAAAGACAGTGCTTTCTGTACTTATCAATTTGCTTAATGATAGTATTAGGAAGTAAGAATGTACTCATAGCAAAATTTGGAAGGGCGCTGAAGACTGCATTGGTCAATTCCAGTCGACCACCTGGACTTAAAAAATTGGAAATTCTCATCAGCCTTCTTTCACACTTGGAGACATTGGGCCAGAAATCTGCAACTGTAGGTTTTGAGATACTTAGAGGTAATCTAAGGTAGGTGAAAGGCAAGGAACCAATAATACAACCAAACTCAGCTACAAGATGCTCAAGTGTTTCCTGCTGAACATTGATTGGAACCATAAAAGATTTGTCAAAATTTACTTTTAAACCCATGGATTCTCCAAACTTGCAGAGAAGCTCTTTAAGGAACTTGACTTGATCCAGAGATGCATGTAAAAAGATCAAGGTGTCATCGGCATATTGGAGTATTGGGAAGTCCTGGTCATGCAGCAACTACATGGGCAAAGTGAGGTTTCCATCAAGACAAGCCATATTTAGTAAGGTCTGAAGAAAATCAGCAGCCAGAACGAATAGAAGGGGAGACAGAGGGTCTCCTTGCCTAACCCCACGGTGGCAATGGAAGACTTTTCCTGGGACCCCATTTAGGAGCACAGCAGAAGTGCCTGAATTAAAAATCAAATCCATCCATTTCAACCATCTGTCAGGGAACCCTTTAGCTTGCATAATCTGAATCATTAACTTATGTTCCACTTTGTCAAAAGCTTTTTCAAAATCAAACATGAGGATGAGTATCTCTTTCTTTGATTGGTGACACATGTGCACATATTCTAGAGCCCAGGCAAGACAATCTTGGATGGCTCTTTTTTTAATGAAACCATACTGATTTTTATGGATCAACAAAGGCATAATGGCTTGGAGCCTATTAGCCAAGACCTTGGTAATCAGTTTCACTGAGGTGTTGAGCAAAGAAATAGGTCTGAAGTCTGTGATTCTTTCAACATCATCCTTCTTGGGTACCAGAGTGATTAAAGAACCATTAATACTTCTTAGGCAGATGTCTAAATTATAGAAGCCATCAAACAGAGAGTAGAAATCTACCTTTATGATATGCCAGCATTTTTTAACAAAGTTTGTGTTGAAACCATCAGGTCTAGGAGCTTTATTCAAAGGCAGACTTTTGACCACAAGGTCAATTTCACTACTAGAAAAGGGGGCAACCAGCTGGGATAGATCCCTTTGTATCTGAAGGAGAGATGCAAGATCAAATTGCAGCCCAGTGAAATTTGTAGTGCCAAGTCTCTCCTTGAAAGAATTCCAAATTAGGTCCACTTTAGATGCATGATCTGAAACCAACAGGCCATCAGCATTCAGCATGGTAGTCACCAAGTTTCTTCTGTACTTGACAGTTGCATTGGCATGAAAGAAACGAGTGCTAGCATCACCCAAGGTCACCCATTTGATCTGCCCCCTCTGCATCTGGTAGGCCTTCTGTTGCTTGAGCAAAAAAATCAGTTTGTTTTCTAATATTGCTCTGAAATTCCATTCTACCAGGGAAAGATCTCTAAATTCCTCCAAAAGAATGAAGAAATCCAGCACAAGCTTCACCCTTTCAATGTTACCTTTCAGACTTGAAAGAGTATGGCTCCAATCTTTCAAAACCTTCCTCAATTGTTTAAATTTTCTTGAAATTTTTTTAGCAGGGTCTGTCTGGTGCACTTCTGACAGCCAAGAATCCTGCACTCTGTCAAGAAAATTCTCATGGTGCAACCAATAATTCTCAAACCTGAAAAGATTTGTTTTTGGAATAGCAGTGCAAATGGAGATCAAACAGGGTGAATGATCTGAGGTTTCCATTGTGAGAGGTGTAACAACTGTGTTTGGGTAGGTGTTGGTCCAACAAGCTGAAGAGAAGAACCAATCTAACCTTTCAAGCAGGGGTTTCAAATTGCTTATTAGTCCAGGTAAATCTCTTACCCTTTAAAGGAAGTTCCACTAAACCCAAAAAACTAATTGCCTCATTAAACATCAATATCTCAGTATAATCAGCCCCTGGCTTGTTTCTATCTTCAGGATTTCAATACAAATTAAAATTACCCACAATTAACCAATTTATGTCCTCAGGCATCTGAATATCTTTGAACCAATCAATAAATTCAAGCTTGCCCACTAGAGTAAAGGTGCATAAATATTAGTTAGCACCCAAACCGTGTTATTATGCTTTGAGGAGAATTGGATAGAAGTAGCATAGTCATTTTAAAAGATCAAGTCTCCCTGAAAAAAGAGGATTTTCAAATAATGATGGAACCTCCAGAGGCACCAATAGATGGGAGGAAGACAAAACAATCAAAAGTAGGAGGACAAAATTTATGAACAAAGGAAAGATCAAGGGAAGGACATTTAGTTTCTTGGAGACATATAATATCACAACTATTTTTCATGACTCTATCCTGGATAGAGTTCAATTTCTTCTCAGAATTTAAACCTCGCACATTCCAACAAAGTATCTTCCAATGTCTATTATTCATTGCAAATTTAACAAAGAGAGGAAACAAAAGGTCCTAGAGCCATAAGCCAAGGCAACAAACAAGCAGCTAAACTTGGGTCCCCGGCCCAGAAGAACTTGATGGCCCATCTCCATCTCCATCTTTTCCTTTTTTGTGCTGCTTGCTTTTCTTGGGAGGGGGTTTGCTCACCGGCTCCTTCTTCTGAGATTTGCGATGGAGATTCTCTTTAGTGAGAGCTTCAGGATTGATGTTGCAGAAGCTAGCTCCCAGATCGCGCACTACATTGGATGAAATAAGAGGAGGCTTAGTTTCACATCCGAGGCAATCTTTCCTCGAGCAAGAGGAGGGCTTGAACCCTTTATGAATAGCATGAAGTCTAGTACCACGTCTAACTTGGGATTCAGAGATTATGGGAAAGTCACCTCTTTTCTTTCCTTTTCTCACCATTGGTGTTTCAGTAGAATGATCAATATTATGATGATCAGTTTCCTCCTGACTGTCTATATTAATGAAATCCTCAAGGCTAAGCTCATCAACAATTTGACTTTCTGTTAAAGAAGAAACATCAGGGGAGCAGCTGATTTCAGAAACAGAAGAGGAAGGAAGTGATGGAGGAAGGGAAAAGATGAAAGAGTTAGCATCACTAGGCCGAGAGAGAGAGCTTCAAGCTTCAGTTTGAAGGAATTTGGTGGCCTATTTGTTTGTGGAATCCTTGAGCAACATCAAAGTGAAAAAATCCATCCATTCAGATGGGATGGCCACAAAAGGCTGGGCTGGATCTCTGCTTGAGAAATATTTGGCCCAAAGCCTCAAAGCATCTGGGCTGGGCTTAAACTGAGCAAAGCCATGTGCTTTGAGAGGGGGCAGTATCTCTGTGGTCAAGGAGGGCATGTGGGTATGAACCATTCCGATCTGTAGGTTCACATTCTGAATCTGTTCTTGATTGTTATTTTCACCAACATAGCCCAAAAGATCTTCTTCATGTATTTCCTCCATTTGAAATTGAGGTATATTTTGCAGATTTAGGAACTCAAGAGGCTGATCAACATCATCAATTAGGGGAGGAGGTAAATCAGGAATCTCCTCCTCTGAACTTTCAGTAAAATCATCCATTGCTAACACCTGTTCATTGTCTGAATGGTCATGCTGATTCATGCTCGAGGAGGTGGGGAGCTCCATCACCTTGAATGACTTCAACTTCATCCTCTTGATTAGCTTCATCTTGCTGGATAGGAACTAAATCTGGGGTTTGTTCCTGCTGTTCAAGAGCCTGATCAACTGCCTCAGCGTCATTATTCTGTGGCCAGACACCCCATCCTAAACCATTCAGAAAATCAGGATCAGGTTGAACCGGTGGTAGGGGGTGGGGGAGGAGGGTGAGGGCCATGGCGCATTTGCCCATAACCATGATAGATGAAATCATTGGGATTGAAGTCATCATTATCGGGGGGAAATCTTCATCCTGTGGGGCCCTTCCAAGCATAGCTGTCTGCAGAATCTCACATTGCATGGACCAACTGTCTGTTTCATAATTAGTCTCTTTTGTGAAGACTAGGAACCACGGGACCTCTTCCAGGCTCGACACTCTAACTTTAACCAGGGCACTAGCTTGATTAAGAGGAGACCAAAAGAAGCAACTGCTTTCTCCACTAAAGACCTTGTCCAAAGATCAATGTTTAGTCCCAAAAGCATAATCCAGACTTCATGCGTCATCAAAGCTGTGCGGTTATTCCAAGCCCTATTGTGAGAGATAAAGGAAATTGTGCCATTGCCATAGGGATGCGGGCTGCCATGGATCAAGAAATCCCTTTCATGCATGAAATTAAAGCGGACATATGCCTGTCCAAAAGGACAAGGCTGCATTGAACGAAAACCAATCTGGACATGATTACGAAGAAAATTTTCAACCACATTACGGATGTTCCAGAAAGTGACCTGCGCTACTAGCAAAGGGTGGAGCTGAACTATGGCTAAATCACTGTTTCTCTGTGCCACATGCCCAGTGACCACACGACGCATGATTTGCCTGCCATGTACTGCTAGACGCTGCATACCAGGTGGGAGGATGGGCGTAGGATCCACCAAACGGAATGCCATTGCTTGCTGCGGAATGGGAGGAGATGTTACTGTAGCTTGGGGAGGAAATGGGGTTTTCAGAGTCCAAGAAATGTGGAAGGTGGAAGCACATGATTGGATGCCAAGAACAGAGGAGGCAAACTTACGAAATGAATGGAAGACCGGGGCCGACTTCGACGTCACCAAAGAAGAAGCATCAACCTCCTCGTCGTCGTCAATGTCGAATTCCGGCGCCTTGATGGACCATGGTCGACGCCAAGGAATAGTGATTGGTGGAGGGGGCGGGGTACCCGTAACAGAGGTGAAGTATTCACTAAAAGAATTGAAAACGGGTGGTTTCCAGGACTTAGGCCCACTCGTCGGAGAGACACTTTCCCGACCAACATTGGAAGGTGAAGGTGCGTCTCTCAAAGTGGAAGGACGCGCCAATCGAGGATGGACACAACCAACGGCCACGTGTCTAAAATTGGAGTAGGCCCAACATCTCAACTTGCTCCGGCAACTGGGAATCGAGTGATCATGGGCCAGGCAACGAGTGCACACCAGACCAGGCGAAAAAGAATTTGGATATTTTCCTAAAATTCCGCGCTGATTAAAGTGGATAATAGGAATTTGCCCGTTGGTAGCATTGACAGAATTGACTGTGCCCAAGTTAAGTCTCTTAAACATAGAGTTATCACGATAATTCAAAATTGAAACTGGAAAACCATGTCGAGAATTTGAATTCCTTGGACGAGCAATGGAGATGAGATTGGCTCCAGAGAGAGGAGGGTGAGTCAAGGAAGGCTTACGTGAAGAAGAATTATGGAGAACCTTTGTCCAGGAGGATTGCTCCTCTGCAGCCCACTTCCTGAACTTCGCTTTGAAATTTGGACCTCCACCGTGCCAAAGGTTGAAAAAAACCTTGTAATTTGAACATTCAAAAGATTTAAGCTTGTAAACATGGAGACCAACTAGCTGACAAGAGACCGAAAAATGAAAAACTCGATCACTGAGATGCTAGACACGGAAGAGGTCCGCAGTGCCACCCAAAGTTGCCTAGAGAATGGTGGCAACCGAAGGAGCATCAAGGCAAAATTTGCACCTTCCAAACGAAGCAACAAGGAGGAAACCAGAGCTGTGGAAGGAAGGATGAAGACAAACCGGGACACCAAATTTGCGCTTGATCTCGGCTTCAACAACCTTCCTAGGGCGAAAATTCAAGCTGTGAAGCACCATTGTGGAGAGGAGGAAGAGACCTCACCTCAACAGACGCCATGAGGAAAGGCAGAGGGAAAACTCACTAGTGCAGAGGAGAGGAGAGGAGAGGAGAGGAGAGGAGAGGAGGAAGAAGACTACATTCTGTTTGTATGAATCGAGTTTGGATTTGAAACTGAGCCCTCCAATTAATGTCCCGAGAAGCCCTCCAGTCTCTAACCCTTCGGTTCCTGTGCAATGTCGGCGCTGTCTTTCTTCTTCTCACCCGAGGCATGCATGCAAAGCGCCCATTAAATGTGATGCTTGTAAGGGGTGGGGCCATGTTGCAGTGACTTGCCGTGTTGACAGAGGCATCCCGATGAATAATGTGAATGGGAGGAAGCTTGATAATTTTTCAAAGAACTTCGGTGCAATTTTCGATCACTGTAATTGGTTTAAATCGGTAAATTGTTCAGTGGGCTCTTCAGCTCCTCCTCGCTCCTCGTGCCTAGTGATTTCCTTGGTGGCTCTTCGGCTTCTCATGCTATTTCATAAGACCTTCTTATACCTTCGCCTGAGGCTGTAAACCTTTCTTCTTTCCCAGAAAACCCCACCACTCTGCCTCCGCAATCTCGTGTCCCCGGCTCTGGTGACTCAGAAATGGCGTTCTTCCAGGTGGACCCGATGCCATTCATCCATCTTGGCTTGAATCGCATCAAGGTGCAAGCGCGTAAACCCATGGAGAGGGTGGTGCTGTTACGACCAAGACCCAAGCAACAGAACCTGGCTATTGTCTCCATCGACCCAATGCCTGATCACCAAGTAACATTTCAAGCTATCAGAGGGGTAGTGTCAGACTTCTTGACAAATGAGCAGCATGTGGCCTTCATGGATATGCAGCCGACACATCTTGGGCAGGCTTTTGTCAGGTTCCAAAATGTATATGATAAGGATAGGCTAATTGCTGAAAGTCCTTTTCAGTTTGGTGATGTTTCTATCAGCTTTGTTGATCACAATAGGGGTTGTAATTGGCGCGCAGTGAACTTTAACAGGGAGTGTTGGCTGTTGTTCCTAGGCTTCCCCCTGGACTACAGAGAAGAAGCTTCATTGTTAATGCTGTCAGCTCATTTGGTAGAGTGCTTTCCCGGGTTGATGATCCTTGCTATCTGGGCAGAATGCTGGTTAGAGCTCGTGTTCTTGACTATGAAATTGTTCCTCAATTCCTTGTGATCACTGAAGGGGAGAACTTTCAGGGAGAGTCTTGGATAGTGCAATGTGAGGTGTTGCAAGGGCAATGACTCGGTGGACTCCCACAGGATGATGACCCTGCCCCGGGACCAGATGATTTCCCACCTAGGGGGCCTTTCGATCTTTTTGGCTTTGGGCAAAATGGTCCAAGCTCGGCTTTCCACCAGAATCAGCTACAGCAGAATGGACCGAATGCCCCTGATGCTGGCATTCCTGAACAAGGGCTTGATCGGCAAGGTAATGGACCAGCAAATGATGCTTGGGAAGGTTGGCCAGATGATGTCAATGCAGCTCCTGATGAGGTCATAGTGGCACCGATTTTTGAGCAACCTGATCTGAATATCCCAATTGACATGCAGGAAATGATCATTGACCTTGTTATCCACGGACCCCAACCACAGGAGCCCTTTCTTGAGCTGAATGATCTGCTAAATTAGGTTAATGAAGGAGAAGAAGGTGGGGAGATGAATCAGAATGAATTTAATATTTTAGAAGAAGAGCAGGTTGTTCCTGCTTTCATCCAACCTGACATAGAAGTGAATATCCCGGCTCTAAATGGGCCTAGAGTGGATTTTATGCCCCTAGAGATTCAGGAGGATGACTTAATGAATGAGGCAGAAATACAGCAGCAAGTGGAGGAGGAGGCAGCCCAAGGAAATCCATTTAGGCCTCAAAATCTCAATGTGGGCCATGTTTTTGTCCCAGAAATCTCATTGCCTCCCTCCAGGCCCAACTGCCTCTTGAATGGTTCTTTTGAACCTTGGACTAGATACTTTGCCCCAAATCATAATGTTGATATGCCACAGCTCCTGGTTCCTAAAGATTGGGCACGTTTCTTTGCTGCTCTTCTGCTTTCTCCAAAGCATTTTAATCAAGCTAATGACCTCATTCAGTACAAAGCCTTTCTCTCCTATATCAGTGAGGACCAGGGTATCTGTTTCTCTCTACCAAGCAAATGCCCTCTGATTGCTCCTCCAACCTGTATCCTATCTCAGGTTGAGCAAGAGTCTTCTGAAGTTGGCACCACTGAAGCTCCTGATAGTTCTGAAGTGCCAGTGAAAGAAAAAACTAAAGGAAAAGGAAAGCCCATCCTGGTAGAAACTGATGTGAGAAGGAGCCCTAGAATTAAAAGCAACAAAAAATGGCTTCAAGAATCCTGTCTGTAAGGATAAGCAGTGCCCTGGCTGTGCCTGCAAGCCTCCTTCATTATCTTCGAAGGTAATTAGAAAGCTCAGCTCCACTCTATGTGTCATTGATGCTGCCTTGGTTACTGATGAAGCCCTGAGCAAGAAAAAGTCCAGCTTGTTGGGAAAAGAAAAGGTAATAGGCAAAAAGAACCCTGCATCAAGCAAAGAAGAAGGGGAACCAAACAAGAAGAAAAAGAAGAAGGCTTCTCCTGTGGAGTCTGTTGCCTTCAATCAAAGTGATGAAGAGCCCAAAGATGATGAAGAGTGAAGACCTGCATGAGAAGACCAGTGGTGGCATATGGCCTTACTTTACCCCTTTTGTTTCTGTCTTCTTCTCTTTTGTATCTTCTGTTCTAGCTTTTGTTAAACTTTTAACTTTGTTGGTCTCTTGGAGTTGTAAAACTCAGATGCTTTATGATATTACCTGTGTTGGTGTCTTAGTTTCCCTCGTTTGCCCTATCATTAGTACTGATGTTATGCATTTTAGTACTAGGGCTGCTCTTTTCCCTTTTGTCCCCTAATGGATAATGGGCATAACATAAAATCTTGGAATATCCTCTGCTGGAATGTCAGAGGTATCAATGCAGAAAGCAAGTGGGAGTCTCTGGGTAATAAAATCTTGGAAAGTAAGAGTGATGTGATCAGCCTCCAGGAAACTAAACGGGACAATTTTGACCTGCACTACATTAGGAAGTTCTATCCCAGGAGTTTTGATGCTTTCCGCTATCTTCCCTCTGCTGGAGCTTCAGGAGGCATTATTGTTATATGGAAAAGCTCTGTCTTCTCTGGTACTGAAATCTTTCAGAATAGCTATGCTATCTCTATTCAGTTCACCTCTATCCATAATAATGATTCCTAGATTCTAACCTCGATCTATGGGCCTTGTGATGCTGAGGGCAAAATATCTTTCCTAAATTGGTTTGAGAATATCCAGATGCCAGATGATGTTGATTGGCTAGTGATAGGGGACTTTAATCTTTATAGAAAGCCAGAAGATAGAAATAGGCAGGGAGGAAATGTAAGTGATATGCTGCTCTTTAACAATGCCATTAGTGTCTTGCGTCTTGTGGAAATTCCTTTACATGGTAGAAAGTACACCTGGACCAATAAGCAACACCCCCTTTGCTTGAGAGGCTTGACTGGTTCTTCACCTCACAAGCCTGGACCCTAAGTTACCCAAATACAAGTGCTCATTCTCTTGTAATGGAAGTTTCTGATCATTGGTCATGTGTCTTGGACATCAAAACTGCTATCCCAAAAGGAAAAAATTTTAGATTTGAGAATTGCTGGATGCAACATGATAGCCTTCTGCCAGTGGTTGCTACCTCTTGGAATGGCTCCTTCCCTCAGTCTGATGCTGCTAGAACCTTGACTGCCTAAATTTAAGGCCCTTAGGGGAACTCTGAGGACCTGGCAGTCACAATTGTCTAATCTCAAGATCACCATTGCAAATATCAAACTTGTCATCTCTTTCATTGATGCTATGGAAGAATGGAGAGATTTATCAGTTCAAAAATGGAACTTTAGAGATATCCTCAGCTCTAAGCTTTCTAATCTGTTGCATCAACAGCAAATTTATTGGAGGAAGAGAGGGACAATTAAATGGGTACTCCAAGGTTTTCCACGCCTATGCAACAATCAAACACACAACAAACTCAATTACCTCTCTCTCTGATCAGGCAGGGACACCTGTGTTTGACCATAATTCAAAAGCTAAGCTGATTTAGAATGACTTCAGAGAGAGATTGGGATCAACAGCCTTTGAATCTATGGTCTTTGATCTTCAGAATCTGCTCTCTCAGGATTTAGACCTAAGCTCACTTGAAGCCCCATTTAGTCACTCTGAGATAGATGAAGTGATCAGGCATCTCCCCTTGGATTAGTCACCTAGACCAGACGGTTTTAACAATGAGTTTCTAAAGAAATGTTGGCATATCATCAAGAATGATTTCTATAGGCTCTGTGAAGCCTTCCATTCAGAGGAAATCTGTCTTCAAAGCATCAATGGCTCCTTCATAACCCTTATCCCCAAGGTTGATAGCCCTACAAGGATTAGTGATTATAGACCTATATCTCTCCTTAACTCATCAGTGAAAATCATCACCAGGCTATTTGCTAACAGGCTCTAGCCTTTAATCACAGGGCTTGTCCATAAAAACCAATATGGTTTCATAAAGTCTAGAACAATCCAAGACTGTTTAGCCTGGTCATTTGAGTACCTCCATCTGTTCCATACATCCAAAAAAGAGATAGTAATCTTAAAGCTGGATTTCAAAAAGGCATTTGATAGAATAGAGCACAGAGCAATGTTGCAAATCATGGAGGGTATGGGTTTTGGTGACAAATGGCTTGCCCGGATGAAGCTAATTTTCAATTCTGGTACTTCCTCAGTGCTCTTGAATGGTACCCCTAGGAAAGTGTTCCACTGCAGGCATGGAGTAAGGCAGGGCGACCCTCTATCTCCCCTCCTCTTTGTTCTTGCTGCAGATCTGCTACAATCTATCATAAATAAAGCTAAAAATCAAGGCCTTCTCAAATTACCAGTCCCTCTCCAATACTCGTCTGACTTTCTAGTACTGCAATATGCTGATGATGCCATGATTATCATGGGGGGATGTGGAAGGTAGATTTTTGTCCTAAAAGCTCTCCTACACTCCTTTGCTGCCTCCACTGGTCTCAAGGTCAACTTTGCTAAGTCCATGATGGTTCCAATTGATATGTCTGCTGAAAGAATCCAGCACCTTGCAGCAACTTTTGGATGCTCTATTGGTAGTCTACCTTTCACTTATCTTGGCCTGCCATTAGGACTCACTAAGCCAAGGGTTGAAGAGTTGCCTTTGGTAAGCATATGTGAAAGAAGACTTATAAGCACCTCACTTTTCCTCTCCCAGGCTGGAAAACTTCAGATGACTAATGCTGTCTTTTCCTCCCTCCCTACCTTTTTTATGAGCTCCTTTCACCTGCATTCTACTTTTAGAGAGCAGGTGGATAAATTCAGGAAACACTGTCTTTGGAGAGGATCATATGATGAGAATAGAATAAATGCTAAAGCAGCCTGGCATCTGGTAACTAGGCCAAAATCTGATGGAGGTCTGGGTGTCTTGGATCAAAAAACCCATAATAAGGCCCTCCTAATTAAGCACATTCATAAATTCTTCAATAGAGCTGATATCCCCTGGGTTCATCTTGTTTGGAAAAAACACTACTCGAATGGCAGACTCCCAAACCAAACTAGAAAGGGCTCCTTTTGGTGGAAGGATGTTATGAAATTGTTAGACAAATTCAAGGGTATGGCCTCAGTTAATGCGAAGGATGGGATGACATGCCTTCTGTGGGAGGATTGTTGGTATGGGCAACCTCTGAAACTAGCTTTCCCAGAGCTGTTCTCTTTTGCTAAGTCACCTCATATTTCTCTCAAAAGAGCTGCTTCTAGGAATGACATCTCTAGCTTTTTCGGTCTCCCTCTTTCCACTGAAGCCTTTGGTCAGTTTAGACAGCTTGAAACCATTCTTCAGAACTCTCAGTTGTCTGATGCTCATGATAGTTGGTATTACATTTGAGGTAGTGCTTTGTTCACTTCAAAAAAAGCCTACTCTCACCTGCAAGGAAACATGGGGGCTCATCCTGCTTTTAAGTGGACTTGGAGGTCATCTTGTCAGCACAAACATAAGGTATTTTTCTGGCTTCTTGCTCATGATAGGCTTAGCACTCGAAACATCCTTCGGAGAAAGAACATGCAGCTCCCTTCTTACAATTGTGTCCTTTGCTTATTTGGCATTGAAGAGTCAAGAAATCACCTTTTCCTGGAATGTGATTTTGCCAAAAACTGTTAGGGCCTTATAGGTTTAACAGTAAATAGTGGTACTGATCCCTTTCAGAGGCTTGAGAGTTTCAAAACACAGCTTGATGTCAATTTCTTGATGGAAATTATTATCATTATGTGCTGGAGCATCTGGACAGTTGAAATGATGTGATCTTCAGAGGGATAAATGCTGACATTCTTCGTTGCCTGCAGCTATTCAAAATTTCCTTCAAGCATCTCCGATGAAGAGCCAAGAAGAAATATTTCCCTGCAATTGACCTATGGCTAGAGCACTCTGTATAATCGTCTTGATCTTTTTTTTTCCTTTTTTTTATCTTAGGTTCTTTCTCTTCTCTTCTTTTATTCTCTTCTTCTACTTCTTTGTAATCGCCTTGATTACTGTTTTAATAAAATTTTCAGTAGAGGCCTCATGACCTCTCCTGTTTTTTTAAAAAAAATATGTAACACCCCTGGTGTTACTGTAACTAAAACCTGTCATGTCATCATGATTGCATGCAAATCATCCGGCATTCAATCCTGTTAGTGTACATTAACCAAATGAATTTTTATTCTTACATGTGATTATGCATAGCTGCTTTAGAGTGACTTATTATGCAAATGTTTGTGTTTGTATGTAATTATCTAAATCCAATTGGAAAATAAAAAGAAAATCATTTAAAAACCCTAAAAACGGACCCAAAACCCTAATTCAGAAACTAAAAAGAATTAGATGTTGGACCTTAAATAAAATTTGTACATCTTGGAATGTTGAGCAACTTCTATTTTAGGTAATTTTGAAGTTATTAAAACTAATGTCAAATAGAACCTTAATCTATGTTTAAAAATTTAAATTCAAAAACTAACAAGAATTTGATAATGGTACCTTAATGAAAGTTGTAGCCCTTTAAAAATGGAACACCTTTTATTTTGGGTACTTGTGAAGTTGTTAAGTTTAAATAAATCCCTAATTAGTGTTTTGAAATTTAAATTTGAAATGCTATTTCAAAAATTATTGAGAATCTGCCCAAACTCATTTAATGGAAGTTGTAAAGCTCAATAATTAGACAACTTTTATTTTTGCAGATTTTCAACTTATTGAGAAAACTTTTGAGAATTTGACTGAATTTGAAATGAAATTCAAAATCCACTTTTAACCCATTTTTGAATTATTTAAAATTCATTCAAAATTTGAAAATGGTCTAAAAACCAAAGTTATTCAGCAGAAAAATTACTACAACCCTTATTAAGGTAATTTTTCAAGTTATTATAGGAAGTAAAAAGTAATTTTGCAAAATAGGAAAAAGAACAAGTACCTGCTACAGTAACTCACCCCTCCTCCTTCCCTGTCTGTGCGCAGGCGGGCGTGCCGCGCCGCACGCCGACGTCGCCCGGGGCCGGCCGGCCACTTGTCGATCGCGGTCGAGGTCGTGGGGGTCCTGGACGAGTCCTATGCTCGCCATGGCCATATTTAAACCCCTGGTGGCCGTCCTTTTCTCCTTCCTCTTCTTCACCGCGTCGCCGACGAGCTCTCTGTCAAAGGCAAGATATGCCTCGCTCGTTTCACCTCCGACGCCTACACCTTGTAGATAGCTCTAGCTTCTTTTCGCGCATCGATTGTGCTAGCTCGTGCCGTCCCTCATTGCCGGAGTCGACTGTGCGGCCGTCGTCTTCCTTACGACCGGCAGAACGCCGCTGCCGGCAACTCCTCTGTGGCCGGCTCTCTACGGTGAGCCGTTTTCCTCGTGCTTGCGTGTCTCTGAATCGAGGTGATTCCCTGAAGCTCAAGCTCTAGACTGCTTTTCTTTTGGTGCTCAGAAGCTATCGGAACGGAGCCTTGCCGGTCGGAGCACGCCGTTCGCGTCCACTGCCTACGCTGAGAAGGCATCTCCAGCTCTCCTCTGCCCCAACTAGTGTGCAAATAACGCTCTGGTGAGTCCCCTAGAGCTTCCCCGTACCCTAGCCCCAAGCCTCTTTCACTCCGCCGCCGGAACGCCGCTCGACGGCGAGCAGACCGCCGCCGATCCGCCATGAACGCGGCTGCGCTTGCTCAGGCCACTGTTTCATCAAACCAATCACACCAGCGTGTTCGTCTTGTCGAGGGGAGTCTTGTGGCATGCTGCTGCCTCCTTGGCCCCTGCCGGCCTCTCGCGACCCTGGCCGGGGTTGGCCCGGCCAGCCGGCGGCCATGGCTGCCAGGGATCGTGCTGGCCAGAGTCAGCCAGCAGCTGGCTAGCGCGAGCTGGGCCTGGCTGGGCCGGCCTAGTGCGCAGGAGCTCGCTGAGGGGAAGCGCTAATTATAAAATTAATTCTGTAGCTCCCCAGTATAAAGAATATTAGAAAAATATGAAATACATGTTTTGGGTATTTTCTGTATGAACTAAAAATTCCTCTTTTAATTAAGAAATGGCACATCTAGGATTTTTGTAGGTTAAAGTATTAATCCAAAAATCATAAAAATTATTTTGTCACTGTTTTGTACTGCTGGCTACCTGCACAAATTTTTTTTGAGATTCATTTGATGATGTTTGATTATACCCTTAATTGTATGTTTTAATTATTAGTTGATAATTATTAAAGTGGTTAGCCCAAGTTTTGAAATAACCTTGGGTGAAATTTTGGAGCTGAGTAAAGATCATGGAACACTTCTACCACTGTTGGTCCATGGTAACTTAGTTACTTGGGTAAGGTGCTCATGTTCCAATTGTGATTATAATAAAAACTAAAAATGCTTTTTAGTCAAATGAGACTCATGAAAATATGCATATATGTGTGTACGTGTGTGTGATATTGATGGCTTCTTGGATGCAACTTTATGGGTAAAAAGGGGTAGTTAAATATGTTTCTTACAATAGAATTTTATTAGTCCTTTTATATGTAAACGTAGGATGACTTGCCTGATAAAACAATTAAAAATTAAATGAAATCCTAACTATTAAGAAACAAGTTGGTTTTGTTGGCTTGCAACTTTATTGTGAAGGAAATATTGTACTCCACTTTCTACACTAATTTTACTTTTATTACTTCACAATTTAGTACATCTCATGCATCATGGCATACATATTATCAAGTAAAGCATTGTATTATTATTTCGTATAATGAACGCGTGATAATTATTATCTAAAGAAAGTCCCGAGTACGGTATTCACTCGGTGGACGTGGATCTTTCTTGGTGATTGATTTCAGGGTTCTATCTACTTCGAGCAACAGGCAAGCCCCGGTGCATTCAGCCCCTTTCCTTGTGATTTGCAAAATGATATAACTTGAGTTAAACTACTGCATTAAGTTGATAGGAGTTGATTGATAACCCAATTGATGCATTACCAACCTTGACCACTGAAATACCCGGAAACCAGTTTGAAAATGTTTGAAAAATACTTAGCCCTGCTAAATTAATTTATTTTTGCACAAACTACTATTTTTGAGGTATTGTGATATATTAATGATGAAATTCATGAAAAAGGGAATTGGTAATGTTTTCGTTCGGTGGCTGTGCACCTGATCAGTGCATTCTCACCAATGGAAAGGGTTTTGTCCGCTCGGTGGTTGAACACTTGGATTAGAGTCCCAAGGCTTTGTCACCGGCAGGCAGGGATTTGAAAACCGTTTGGATACCTTGTATTTGGATTAGAGTCCCAATGCGTTGTACCAATGGGAAAAGCTTTAGGGACCGTCCGTTGTCGGCCTGCTTGTGATCGAGACTTTGCAACTAGCCACATACTCCGGGAAGCCCTGACTCCGGTGGCTCTACTACTTGAACCGACGACCACACACTGGGAGTGGAGAGATAGCGAGAGTAGCGTGTACCCTCGTGGCCGGCGTGCCTGGAGACGAGAGGAGTACTGTGCTCTCGGATGGCGCAGGACCAGTTCAGGTTTTGGAAAAGCCATGGTAGACGGGATTGGCATATGCAAGCTTAGGTGCTACATATGCAGTGTGGTTAGGGATCCCCAGCTGGGTACTAATCGATTCGAATCGTCGTTGCTCCTCGGTTATAGAGACTTGATCCCCTGACTTACATCGGAAAGTGGTTCGGAACTAGGATATTTTTGAGAATGAATAAGTAATTGAAATTGAAGAATACATGTGAAAGAACAGAGATCTATGGTTGTTGATTAAAATAATATTGAGTTAAAATGTTGAAAGTAGGATTCAAGATTAGTATTGCTTTTCCGCAAAATACTTTGACTTTTGCTAAAGCCTTACCTTGACTCCCCTCAGCCTGCATTCCTGAGTCTTCTCCCCATTTTCTTTAGTCGGGTAAGTCTTGCGGAGTACCTCAGTACTCAGGGTTTGTTAACCCCTGTTGCAGGAAAGCCGAGAGTACAATTTTGCTTGGGACCGTGCCGGTTCACGGGTCGTACATGGATGAAGATGTGTATATGATATGACCCTTGGGCGGGGTGTCTAGTTGTATGATGCTACACCACTACGAAACTCTGGTTCGAGATAATGTAATTTATATTTGTAAACCTATGGTCATGTAGTATTTTCGCACCCTGTACTCTAATTCAAAATATTTGTGTAAACTGTTGTAATATATGTAAGGTCTTTACAACGAGATCCTCGGAGAAATTAAGGTTTCCGAGGAAACCCGGCAGGCCACCAAGATCGCGGGGAACTCGTGCACAGTAACCGGAGGTCCTTAGGGACGATGATGGTGCACGTGGGCCCTATGATCTGGGCAGTTCTATCACAAATTATAGGCCATTTGAGCTTTTTTAGGTACAGGGCTTTTTGCATGTTGTGCACCCTAGATATATTATAGTATATCTAGAACAGAAGAAATTAAAAGTTATGTAAGCCAACACATCCTATAAATTAAAACGGATGGGGTATTAGACTATACGGATCGATTAGTATGACATACATTACATCATAAAATCTAATTAATGACGTGCGTTCTTTTGTTTTTATTGTTTTATTAAACCCTCTCAATAAACATGGTGGCTTCTTTAAACACTGTTATATTAATACAATATAGATAGGTATCAGGATTCTTAAAGGATTCATGCATGTGCTCGTAACGAACCCCAAGTTTTCATATTTACTCCCTCTGTCCCAAAATAAGTGTCATTTTTTTGACCTTTTGAAATCAACGTTTGACCATTCATTTTATTCAAAAAATTTGCGAAAATATAAAAATAAATAAATTAAGATTAAAGTACTTCTAATAATGTGTCATTTCATAATAAAAAAATTATTTTCTTCACAAAATTTTTGAATAAGACAAAGGATCAAAAGGAGATAGTTCAAATCCTAAAACGACACTTATTTTGGGATGGAGGGAGTATTTGCAGTCCTAAGAGCAACTCCAGTGGAGTCCCCAAACTCACCAAATGATGATCACAATCAAGTAGGATGAGTGAGAGTGAAGTGAGAAGGCTCACAAGTATGCTATGATGTTCAGGAGTGCCAAGAGATCCTGCCCAAACCAGCCAAGTGCCTATTTATAAGCCATACACAAAGAACTAGCCGTTTTAGATTTCACTGCGTACCGTTGGACTATACCGCACAGTCCGACGCCCCGGATGAACGCCACGTGTCACTAGCCGTTTGAAGTCGAACGTTGGATCACAACGGCTAACTTCCCGCGCTAAACGAACCGTCGGACGGACGAACGTCGGACCAACACCCGCGGTCCGACGCCAACTGCCAATGCACCGTCGGACTGAAAATACACGGCGCGTCGGACCAAACGAAACCACGGTCCGACGTTTCCAGAGAGCTCCCCGTGCCCTGAAAACCGTCACACGTTGGTCCGACGCTCACCGTCGGACTAACGCCGAGAGTCCGACGCTCTCAGAGCTCGCCACGTGTCAGCTCTCGTACGATCTGCACCGTCGGACGCTCGGGCAAAAAGTCCGACGCTCCGAAACTGAGCGTCCGACGCTCCTCCGCAGGGTTAGCCGTTGGACCGAGGCTAATGGTCCGACGCTCTGTGACTCTACGGTCCGACGCTCTATTTTCTTAGGATTTTCACTCAAACCTTTCACCCTTTGTTCCCATGTGCTAACACCAAGTGTTCTACACCTTGTGCACGTGTGTTAGCCTTTTCAAAAGAGTTTTCTAAGGGTTTGCTAGTGTCACTAGCATCTATATGCAATGCAATGATCATGAACACCTAGTGGCACTTGATAACCGTATTTCATCAACGATTTCGCCCCTCTTGATAGTACGGCTATCTATTCTAAATGTGGTCACTCCCTCTATGGAGTCTTGATCACCAAAAGCAAAAGAGCTCCTATGGATTATACCTTTGCTTTGAGCTCCTAACTTTTTCACCATCTCTTAATGAAGCTTGTGGACTCATTTTGATGATGGACTTATACCATTTGCATGGATGCCGTTAACGCCCTTCACTTGTGGCCTCCATCGACCCGGTCCTTTGCTCCATCTTGCCATTTGCTAATCAATTCTCATGAAACACTTAGAGCAATCGTTAGCAAACTAGGTTTCATCAATTACCCAAAACCAAACATAGGCTTTCAATCTCCCCCTTTTTGGTAATTGATGACAACCTTCACAAAGATATGAAATGAAAACCACGTTTGCACTTTGGTAGTATTAGCTCCCCCTACATATGTGATTCCTTATGTTTGGTTCAATTTTTCACATATGCATGAATTTGAAGGTTTGGGTGAGCTACTACTATCAAATGATGCTAAGGTATATAGAATGGACCTTTGAAGCGTGATACCATCGGAGTTGCAGAAATATACCATCCTTAGCACCATTGTTTACTAGTCATGCATCACAAACTCAAAATACCTCGTGAGATCAACATTTAAGTAAAAGAGGTACTTTGTATGACATGTAAGTCCTATGCATGCTAGTTTGTCAAATCACCATTCAAATCCTATTTCTAAGCATTTCACCAATTCAAACAAGTATAGGAATTGAAGTTTTGACAATGCAACAATTCATATGTTAATGCATACACAAATGCAACAACTTATTCATGAGCTTGCTCCCCCTACTTGTGTGCTTTCAAATTTTTAATTGACCCCTTTCCTTTCTTTATCTTTGTGACTTTCTTCTCCCCCTTTATCAACAATCACCAAAAATGGTGCAAATTATGGGAGTATCAAGTCAATAAATGGGGTTTAGTTCATGTTCACATTGGTTCAATCTAGATCACTTGCCTAGAATATGTAACTAAGTTTGAGCAAAGGACAAGTTTCTTCACACCTCACTAGTAGGGTTATCTTGACCATGTTAAGTTACACATCATGAGCTCATGTTCTAGATTCAACACTAGGTTTGTAAGCCCATCAATATGTCATATGCTACCACTTGATCATACAGGCATAAAGAACAAAAGTGGTACCATATATACATGAAAGCATTTGATTTTTCATGAATGAGCCTATAAGATGCATTTCATGTCTACATGAACTAGACAAATCCTTATCAAAGTATGAATGCCATGTCAACCAATTTTACCTTGCTTTAATCGAAGAAGAGGCATGTCATATAATGTGGAATGCTTTTCACTTCATGTTGGAGTAGTCTAGTATGTTTAGCTCATTTCTCAACTTGCAAAATCTTGACTCATCAAGTGGCTTGGTAAAGATATCCGCTAATTGATCTTCGGTGCCAACACTTCCAATTGCAATGTCCCCTTTGATTTGGTGATCTCTAATGAAGTGATGCCTTATGTCAATGTGCTTTGTTCTTGAATGCTGCACGGGGTTGTTGGTTAGCTTGATAGCACTCTCATTGTCACATAGCAAAGGCACTTTCTTGTATTTCAATCCAAAATCACTCAAGGTTGCCTTCATCCAAAGCAATTGTGCACAACAACTTCCAGCACTAATGTACTCCGCTTCGGCCGTTGAGAGAGCAACACTATTTTGCTTCTTTGAAGACCATGATACAAGTGACCTTCCAAGCAATTGACAAGTTCCACTAGTGCTTTTTCTATCCACCTTGCAACCGGCATAGTCGGAGTCCGAATATCCAATAAGCTCAAAGTTGGACCCCTTAGGATACCACAACCCGACATCTTGTGTGCCCTTCAAATACCTCAATATTCTCTTTGCGGCTTTCAAATGACTTTCTCTTGGTGAGGCTTGAAATCGTGCACACATGCACACACTAAACATGACATCCGATCGAGATGCGGTCACATAAAGGAGACTTCCAATCATTGATCTGTATAGCTTTTGATCCACCATTTTGCCACTATCATCCAAGTCCAAATGCCCATTAGTTGCCATAGGAGTATTCATGGGCTTTGCATGTTCCAATCCAAATTTCTTCACCATGTCCCTTATGTACTTGCCTTGACTTACAAATGTACCATTCTTCGTTTGCTTAACTTGAAGACCAAGGAAGTAGCTAAGCTCACTAATCATGGACATTTCAAACTCACTTGCCATCATGTTTCTAAATTCTTCACAAAAATCTTGATTTGTTGATCCAAAGATGATATCATCCACGTATATTTGTAACACAAACAAATCTTTGCCAAGCTTCTTAGTGATGAGAGTTGTATCAACCTTTCCCATTTTGAACCCTTTTGAGAGCAAGAAATCTCTCAATCTCTCATACCATGCCCTAGGTGCTTGCTTCAAACCATACAATGCCTTTCTTAGCTTGTACACATGGTTGGGCTTTTTCACATCTTCAAATCCGAGAGGTTGTTCCACATAAACCAATTCATTGATGTACCCATTGAGAAATGCACTCTTGACATCCATTTGATATAACTTGATGTTGTGGGCACAAGCATAGGCTAATAAGATTCTAATGGCCTTCAATCTAGAAACCGGTGCATAGGTTTCTCCAAAATCAAGACCCTCTACTTGAGTGTAACCTTGTGCAACCAATCTAGGCTTGTTCCTTATTACTATGCCATCTTGATCTTACTAGCTTGTTTCTAAAGACCCATTTTGTTCCTATCACATTGTGTTTCTTTGGTCTTTTCATTAGCTCCCAAACTTGATTTCTTGTGAAATTGTTGAGCTCTTCATGCATGGCATTGACCCAATCAACATCTTTCAATGCTTCCTCAATCTTGGTTGGCTCTATGGTTGACCCAAATGAGAAATGCTCACAAATTTGAGCTAGTCTTGCTCTAGTTTGAACTCCACTTTGAATACCACCAATGATTTGATCCAAAGGATGATCCCTTGCAATAGAGACCGGTTGGAGAATAGAAACTTGATCATTGGATTGAGATGAACTAGCTTGTTGATCTTGTACTTGAGATTGATCTTGTGAGTCACTTGCACTTGCTTCATTTTTAACTTGCATACTAGTATGAATTGCACCATCATCTTCATCATCATTGACTTGCCTTGGCCTAATATCACCAATATCCATATCTTTCATTGCATTTGCCAAGTCATTGCCTCTCACGTCACTCAGATTTTCAACTTCATCTTGAGAGCCTTGGGTTTCATCAAATTCAACATCATGTACCTCCTCAAGAGTACCACTAGCCAAATTCCAAACTCTATATGCCTTGCTTGTGGTTGAATAGCCAAGTAAGAAATCTTCATCACATTTCTTTTCAAACTTACTCAATCTTGTGCCTTTCTTGAGAATGTAGCATTTGCAACTAAAAACCCGAAAATATGCAATGTTGGGCTTTCTACCATTCAATAGCTCATAAGAAGTCTTTGTAAGCATACCATGGCAATATAAGCGGTTGATGTAGTAGCAAGCGGTGTTGATTGCTTCGGCCCAAAAAGAATGACTAACATTGTATTCACTTAGCATTGATCTTGCCATATCTATCAAGGTTCTATTCTTCCTTTCAACAATGTCATTTGATTGTGGTGTATACTTGAGTGAGAATTGATGTCCAATGCCATACTCATCACACAATTCATCAATCTTGGTGTTGTTGAATTCACTACCATTGTCACTTCTAACTTTCTTGATGGTTGTTTCAAACTCATTTTGGCTTCTCTTGACAAAAGACTTGAATATATCATACACTTCACTCTTGTCAACTAGAAAAAATACCCATGTATATCTAGTATAGTCATCCACAATCACAAATCCATACTTGCTCCCACCAATGCTAGTATATGTGGTTGGTCCAAACAAGTCCATATGTAAGAGCTCAAAAGCTTTACTAGTACTTATCATGCTCTTCTTAGGATGTGTATTTCCAACTTGTTTGCCGGCTTGACATGAACTACAAAGCTTATCTTTCTCAAAAGTGACATCTTTTAAGCCTCTAACTAGATCATGCTTTACTAGTTTGTTCAATTGTTTCATTCCAACATGACCAAACCTTCTATGCCATAACCAACCCAAACTTGACTTAGTGATCAAACAAGTTGACAATTGAGTTTCACTAGCATTGAAATCCACAAGATATAGGTTGTCATATCTAAACCCTTTGAATATCAAATTTGACCCATCAACACTAACAATTTCAACATCATCAACCCCAAATATGCACTTGAAACCGAGATCACAAAGTTGTGCAACCGAGAGCAAATTGAAGTTCAAGCTTTCAACTAGCAACACATTTGAGATGGACATATCATTGGAAATAGCAATTTTACCAAGTCCTCTCACTTTCCCTTTCTTGTTTTCACCAAATGTGATTGCATCATAGCCACTATTTGCACTTGTGTTGAGAGAGCCAAACATACTAGAATCACCCGTCATATGTTGAGTGCATCCACTATCAAGCACCCAATGCCTTCCTCCGGCTTTGTAATTGACCTAAAAAAGAGATCAATTCCTTTTAGGTACCCAAACTTGTTTGGGTCCTTGAAGGTTAGTGACTAAGCTCTTTGGTACCCAAATGGTCTTCTTCTTTGGACCCAACATGGATGTACCAACAAACTTAGCCTTCACACCGTTTGAGCCCTTTGTGAGAATGTAACGAGAATCAAACTTAATTGAGGATACATAAGCATTGGATTTCTTACTTTTGCAATCTTGCTCTAAGTGACCAACTTGCTTGTATTTTGTGCAATACCAGCCATTTCTCTTCACAAAACAAGTCTTGTGAGGAGCAAAGGCGGTTTTGCCTTTCTTGGGGGTATAGCCCAATCCCTCTTTGTGGAGAGATGCCCTTTGGCTACCCAGGCACATAAGCAAGCGGTCCTCACCACCATAAGCCTTAGCTAAGGAGTGATTGAGCTTTTTAACCTCCTCCTTTAGGTTCTTGTTCTCAACTACTAGTGAAGGGTCACTAGTGGGTGAGGTAGTAGTGGGGGTGCTACAAGAAGGGTTAGTAGTAGCAACAATAATAGGTTTACTAGATATATCACATGTTACACCTATGTTTTTAGTTTCTTTCTTTTGCACTTGTTGTTGCAAGTCTTCATTTTGCTCAACTAGAGAGGAATGAGCTTCATCAAGCTTAGTGTGAGCCTTTTGGAGCTTCTTATGGTCTTCTTTTAGACTCTCATAAGATGCTCTAAGCTCATCAAGTTCTTGCTCAATGGATTGTTTATCCTTGCGCAAGCCCTTACATTCCTTTCTAAGTTTATCAAAATGAATACATGCATCATCAAGCATTTTAATTAATTCTTCTTTTGTTAGGTCATCATCACTATCATCATCACTAGATTCGGTGTCGGATGATACCTTAGAGCCCTTGGCCATGAAGCAAGAAGGAGTGTCGAAGATGGAAGGCTTGTCATGAATGGCAATTCTTGCATGTGCCTTCCTCTTGCTCTTTTTGTCATCATCACTCTCTTCATCACTTGAAGAGGTATCACTATCTCATGTCACCACATGAGAATAGTTCTTCTTCTTCTTGTATGAGGATTGCTTCTTCTCTTTCTTCTCCTTCTTCTCATGCTTGTTCTTCTTTTTGCCCTTGTGATCATCTTTACTTGAGTGTGGGCAATCGGCTACCAAGTGATCTTTGCTTCCACAATTGAAGCATCTTCTTGACCCATCAAACTTTCTTGCATTCTTCTTCCTTCTTGCCCGGTAGCCCTTCTTCTTCATGAACTTGCCAAATCTTCTCACTAGAAGGGCCATCTCCTCATCACTCTCACTTGTGCTTGATGGATCTTCACTTGATTTAACTTTTGCTTTGCCCTTGTCCTTTGATGATGATGTGGCTTTGAATGCCACACTCTTTTTCTTCTCATCTTTGGAGTCTTCATCTTTTTCTTTCTTCTTCTTATTGATCAACTCCTCCTTGTCATCATCATCTCTATAAGCATCATCGGTCATCACCTCCGCTAGCACTTGATTTGGAGTCAATTCACTCAATGTTGTCTTCACCAAGACTGTGATCAATGTGGCAAACCGCTTGGACAAGCTCTTCAAGAGCTTCATGGAGAAGTCACTATCTTTCACTTCCTCATCAACGGCCTTGAGATCATTCACAATGACTTGCAATCTATGGAACATCTCTGGCACGGTTTCATCATCCTTCATCTTGAAGCTAGCAAACTTGTCCTTGAGAATGTATGCTCTTGCGGTCTTCACACCCTTGATGCCCTCATATGATTCCTCAAGCTTCTTCCAAGCTTCATGAGCATTTTTAATGTTCTTGACTTGCTCAAACATCTTCTCATCTAGAGCCTCATGGATAGCACAAACCGCAATGTCATTGAGTTGAAGCAATCTTTCTTCGGCGGTTGTGGGGTTAGCCGCATTGGCAATCTCAATTTTGGTCTCCACAACCTTCCAAACCTCTCTATTGATTGACTTGATGTGTGAGGTCATCTTGCTCTTCCAATATGCATAATTTGTACCATCAAATTGGGGTGGCTTTTTGGTGTTGTTGATGTGAATGTTGAGTTGAGCCATTTTTACACCGTAGGTTGTTAAGCCTCAAATCAACGGTGCCTTGGCTCCGATACCACTTGAAAGGTCTTAAATGGCTAGAGGTGGGTGAATAGCCTATAAAAATCTATAAACAACACTTAACAAGTCGATTAGTAACAATAGCAAGCTTTGCAAAGCACTAGCTCTAACCTACACTATGCAAGCCACCTAAACAAGTATACTACACTATGATCACTAGTTCACACTCAAAGGCTATGTCACTACTATACACTACTCCTAAGTGAGCAACTAACTAACAAACTACACAAGAGAGTAAGTACACAAATGTAAAGAGTAAAGGTGATTTCAATACCCCCGGTGTAGAGAAGAGATGAAGTCTAATATAACCAATCAATCAAATACAAGAGAAATCCTCGGTAGAGAGATGACACAAGATTTTTACTGAGGTTCACTTGCTTGCCGGCAAGCTAGTCCTCGTTGTAGCGATACACCCACTTGGAGGTTCACGCGCTAATTGGCATCACACGCCAAACCCTTCTCAAGGGTGCCGCACAACCAACACAAGACGGGGATCCACCAAGCTACGAGCAATCCACTAAACATGTCTTTCGCAATCTCCCGCGGGGATAGGCTCAAGAACCCCTCACAATACCTTGATCGGAGGCGGAGACAATCACCAACTCCTCTCAACGATCCTCGCAGCTCCAAGCCGTCTAGGAGTCGGCAAACTCCAAGAGTAATGAGAGAAACCACTGCGAATCACCGCTACCAAGTGCCTCTAGATGATCTCTATCAATGCAATGCACTTGATGCTCTCCAAACTCACCAAATGATGATCACAATCAAGTAGGATGAGTGAGAGTGAAGTGGGAAGGCTCACAAGTATGCTATGATGTTCAGGAGTGCCAAGAGATCCTCCCCAAACCAGCCAAGTGACTATTTATAAGCCCTACACAAAGAACTAGCAGTTTTAGATTTCACTGCGTACCATCGGACAGTCCGACGTCCACACCATCGGACTATACCGCACGGTCCGACGCCCCGGATGAACGCCACGTGTCACTAGCCGTTTGAAGTCGAACGTTGGATCACAACGGCTAACTTCCCGCGCTAAACGAACCGTCGGACGGACGAATGTCGGACCAACACCCGCGGTCCGACGCCAACTGCCAATGCATCGTCGGACTGAAAATACACGGCGCGTCGGACCAAACGAAACCACGGTCCGACGTTTCCAGAGAGCTCCCCGTGCCTTGAAAACCGTCGGACGTTGGTCCGACGCTCACCGTCGGACTAACGCTGAGAGTCCGACGCTCTCAGAGCTCGCCATGTGTCAGCTCTCGCACGATCTGCACCGTCGGACGCTCGGGCAAAAAGTCCGACGCTCCGAAACTGAGCGTCCGACGCTCCTCCGCAGGGTTAGCCATCGGACCGAGGCTAATGGTCCGACGCTCTGTGACTCTACGGTCCGACGCTCTATTTTCTTAGGATTTTCACTCAAACCTTTCACCCTTTGTTCCCATGTGCTAACACCAAGTGTTCTACACCTTGTGCACGTGTGTTAGCCTTTTCAAAAGAGTTTTCCAAGGGTTTGCTAGTGTCACTAGCATCTATATGCAATGCAATGATCACGAACACCTAGTGGCACTTGATAACCGTATTTCATCAACGATTTCGCCCCTCTTGATAGTACGGCTATCTATCCTAAATGTGATCACTCCCTCTATGGAGTCTTGATCACCAAAAGTAAAAGAGCTCTTATGGATTATACCTTTGCTTTGAGCTCCTAGCTTTTTCACCATCTCTTAATGAAGCTTGTGGACTCCTTTTGATGATGGACTTATACCATTTGCATGGATGCCGTCAACGCCCTTCACTTGTGGCCTCCACCGACCCGGTCCTTTGCTCCATCTTGCCATTTGCTAATCAATTCTCATGAAACACTTAGAGCAATCGTTAGCAAACTAGGTTTCATTAATTACCCAAAACCAAACATGGGCTTTCACCAGCGCGAGCACCCCGGGCGGCGCCTTCTCGATCTGGTGGCCGCGAAGTCACCGGTTCTGCTCCTATTGATGGCAGCATGTCAGGAGGATTCTCCGGAGGCGGGCTGCCTCCCCGTCCGACGGTGTCTACCACCCGACGTCGTTCTCCGTTCGTCGCGCCGCATACCCGTCCTCCCACGTCGTCTTCTCCCGGCGGCAGCGGCAGCGGCAGTGGCAGTAGGATGCCTTCTCCCGGCGGCGGCGGCAATGGTGGCAGGATGCCTTCTCCCAGCAGCAGCGGCGGCAGCGGCGGCGGCGGTGGCTTCCTCGTCGGCTCCCCAACGACACGCCTCGACTCGGCCCTCGCGCGTTGACCTTCACGGAGCCTCACCCTGCCACCTAGGACGCCAGCAACACCACAACATCACGAGCACAAGTATATGAGGTCGACGACGACGACTTCAGCCCCAACCACTGGACGCCTGACTACTCGGTGAGTTGTGCTAATTGTGTCTTGCCTGTGAACTGAGTAGAAAATGATAGCATTTGTGCACAGATGTTTGATGTTAACCAGCTGACAGCACTTCCATGCTGTTGTCTTCCTGATATTGGTACACTATTTTGCATGGCATGATGAGTATTACAGGCAACCATGTCTTGTTAGCTTTTCTGCAGTCTTTGGCCTGATTGAGCTGTTAGCAACTGAATGCTGTTGGTGTGAAGATCTATAGAACATACATTTGTAGGTTCTGAACAAGCTGTGTGCAGATTTTTTTCAGAGAGGCTTTAGGCTAATTATTTTTCAATGATGGAAGATAAATAAAACTGCTTCCCTGAGTGTACATAAATTTTAGCTGTCCTGTTTCATGTTTAGCTCTACATAGATTTTCAGTAAAGTACAGTTTGAACTCCCAGTGATACCTTCCTGAGCTGCATGTGTAGGTTCAGTTTTTCCTTGTTGGTGGGCTGTCTGATCTCTGTTTGTCTTCCTAGTTTACTTGTAAACCATTTTGAGTTACAGATTCTAGATTACTGCCATTACACAATGGGACCAGTAAGAGATTACATGGAATTCCCCCTTGCACAACTTATGATCGCTCAGATTAATTGCATGGTGGCTAATTGAAAACAGATCAAGGGGCAACTAAACCTTATTGCATATATAGATGCAAACTTTAATTTGGTTTCATCTGCAAATGAGTTGAATCATTGAATTTGAACGCATCTATGATTACTTGGTAAGATAAGCATTACCCTATAGAACAATTAGTGGAATCTCCTTTAGGACAAGGAATTGTTCAATATACACGATTTATTTTTGCTAAACATCTGCAATAAGTTCCAGCACTGATAAACCGATAGCAACTACATAAGTTGCCTGCTTGACATTTCTGTCAACACACTGCGAATGCAGACTAAAACCTTGAACGGTCACAAAAGATTTTCTAGCTTGTAACACAGGGTGCCTCAGATCAGAGGATGCATACCTCAACTGCAGTAGCTTGTAACTGCCAAAGGAGAGGACAGTAGTTCTTTAGTTGCTAGCTGATCAGATTTTCAGTTTTGGTCATAGCTGAAACTTTACTTTTTGAGCTGAAAGCATGAAACTCATATTTCTGTATATTTCTTTGCAACAACCAAGGGCTTCAAGTGCACCAGGAAGTGGATATTTCACAACTATGTTGACACAGGAAGTGGATTATGATTTGGAATTGTTGAGGCAGCAGGATGCCACTCCAAGTACAGGAGGCAAATCCAAGCGAGACAGCAACTACAGTAGTCTTGAAGATATCCAACTTTGCAAATCCTGGATTCATATCAGCAATGACCCTATCATAGGGAATGATCAGCCAGGAAAAACTTATTGGGAGAGGATTGCTAATGATTTTCACAGGAATAGGGACTTTGAGTCCGATAGGAATAGGGACTTTGAGTCCGATAGGGAATGATTTCCACAGGAATAGTTGGATTTCATATAGTCTCTTATTTTTTAATGTACCTGAACATTCAAGTTATGGTTAGCACGGGAGGAACCTGTTCATTCAAGTTATATCTGAACATTCAAGTTATACCAACCTGTTCATTTACTCGTTGTGCCTGATTATTTCTTATTTGCTGTGGGCAGGCTTCAAATTTTGCATGCTAGTTAGGTATTGTTTGTGAAATGACCTCGATTTCTGCGAAGGGAAATCCAAAGGCTCGAATTATAATTCAACAGATTGCTTGGGACAATCCATGAAATTACCCACATCTCAGTTGTCACCAGGATCCACACAACGGTAATTAAGTCTTACATAAACATTTATTACATCGCCACACTGGCGGAATCGACATTCAGAGAAGCTTTAGAAGATGCGAAAACGATTCATCCTTCACGGCCAACTTGAGTGTAGCACGTGACCCTATTCCTCGCCATCGTCTTCCTCGAAGTCGTACTCATTCTCGTCACCTGACAGCAAATTTATCAGTACGATATGTACTGGCCACGGAGCCCACCTATGCAGCATTTGCTTTGTGGAAAGTGGATGCAAGGCTAAACAAGCAGACCTATAGGCTGAGGTTTCCTATGCAGTTGTAGTCAAGTTTTATCTCCAATTAACACCATCATCCCTTTTCCCATCACCACATCTCACATACCCACACCTCACTCTCATTCGATAGGCCCAACTCCCTCTCGGGCCTATCTCAGCGGCACACTACCACAGCGGGTACACTGCCGGAAAATGTCATCCAGGGAGAGAAGAGAACACTCACTACACTAGTAGAAGCTTCACAGGAAAGGTCCATAGCCAACAAGTTGGCATATGTATCGATCGATCAACCGTACACTCTGCAGAGGTTTCACTACCCACAAGATTAGCCATCATAGGTGTTGCGCAAACACCTAGGCAGAATTCCGGGTGCTTGCTTGCCTAGGTCGATGCCACCCTACCACTCAGCCCTGGGATATTCCGGATCCTACACCGTTATGCTGAGACTGGGAGACACAGTACCGGGCCCATCCAGTGGTACTGCGCATCTAGAACGGAACGGGAACCCATCGACCGTCTCCGCCCACCCTTATCACCTCTCAACCTAGCAGTAGTGGCACCGTCCTACCAAGTAGTCCAGCCGTCTCCCGCCCATCAGAAGCGAGTGAGTAGAAAAGGATTCCCATGAACCTGAAACTAGTCCGTCCTAGGTTTGACCAAGCAGGCATCTTCACTTAGGGGATACTCTCCCCGTGCCATCACAGCACCTCCGTCCACGGGCTTCAAACCACCAAGGCTATCCCACCCGGAACCACCTCAACAACTTTACCCGCCACAGGTATCTCGCTTGGGGATGCCCAGGTTGCACCCCCGGCACGACTTGCCCACGGGCTTGTCTCACATCCCACTTGGTCGACATCAACCCTTACCACGCACCCAAGACGCACGCAGCACTCTCTCCCAGTGGTTATAATCAGTTATACACCGTCCCAATTCCACCACATAGCATATAGCAAGTAAAAAGTAGTGGAAGAGTAACAGTAAATTAAGCAGCAGCTAACCTAGCAGCGGATAGCAGGGTATAGTCTTATCAAGGCAGAGAATTCAAATATACTACCATGCAACCATTCCATACATAATCATAAAGCAATAGCAACAATGTCATTTGCAATGCGTAAATAGGATCTAAGGATTTGGTGGGACGTGGCACCTTCGTAGTCGTCTCCTAGCTCCTGAAAGTACTCGTGGTCGTCTTCCTTAGTCAGATCCTCCTCCGGCTCTGAAATCGAACACGAAATAGTCGTGTCAGCGACTCCTATAGAGTATTTCAGAAAAATCCAATAAAATAAAGAGCCAAATGCACACAAACATAGTCTTAGATTATAGATCTCATTTTTCTGAGAATTTTGATATATGGTGCGCAATTTTTGGACATCGTATGAATAAGTTATGAATTTCCGAAGATTATCCTATTTTCTGAAAATGGAAAATGGTCGATTAATCAGGGGCAGCTCGGGATTGGTCCACGTGGCGCGCGGGTCCAGTAGTGCGGCATGTGGCGCCTCATCAGAACACAGACCCGATGGTCGCCCACCAGGTGTTCGATGCTGGTTCCCAGAGAGTCGCCAGCGTCGGCGTAGCTCGGCGGGGCTTGGCGGAGCTCGGCGGTGGTCGGGAGAGCTAGACGGTGGTCGGGGTGGTTCTCAGAGGTCGGGGGGCGTCGGCGTAGCTCGGGCAAATCGGAGATTCGGGGCGCCGAGGGTGCCGCTCTCCCGAGCTCTCCCGGGGAGGCTCGGGCGAATCGGAGATTTGGTGCGCCGAGGGTGCCGCTCTCCCGAGCTCTCCCGGGGAGGCTCGGGCGAATCGGACATTTGGTGCGCCGAGGGTGCCGCTCTCCCGAGGGTTGGCTGTCATTAGTGAAATGATGTCGTGGGCCTCCTTCTCTCCCACGGCATACGACGGTTCTCCGACGAGGTGGAGGCGCACGTAGCCAAGGCGACAGACATGATTCGGGGCTCGGCTATCTACGCGGCGGTGCCGAGGCAGACTTGGCGAACCTCGTCGGCCTTTCTCCGCAGCGCGAGGCGATCGGGGGTATTCGGAACGGATTTTAGGCAAGGCGGAACGTGTCGGCGGCGATCACGTTTCCCCGAGAACGCACCTCTCGGTGTTCCGGGCTATGGAGGTTCGATCTTCCGCAACTAAGCTTGTCCGAGGTGGTCGGTGAGTTGGTGGTCACGCTAGCGGGTCGCGTCGGCTGTTTCACGGCTTGTGCGCGGGAACGCCGCCGAGGTGGCGGTGCTCCGAGCACGTGTGACGGCGATGCCCGTCGGAAGTGGTCTGACGTCCATAGCCAATGTCCAGTGGTTTGATGGCCGGTCTTGTGCGCGTGTTGTGCGAAGTGTTCAGGGGTCGGAAACAGCCCACGGCCTACACGCTCGTGATGCCGAGCGCCATGACCGTAGCACGGCGAGGTTGGATGAGGTGCTCGGTGGCTCACCGTGGGGCTGGTGAGGTAAGGATGGCGGTGCAGTGACGAGGTGACGCTGTGCAGAGTGATCGCAGTGCCGTGCCGCTCCTCGTCCGCAGCTCGGGCTTCTCCCCCGTGTCCGGCTCCGGCGTGCTCCGCGGCGGCGGCGCTCCGGCAGCTTCTCCTCCTCTGCTCCGCCCTTCTCCCTTCTCCCTCTCCCTCTATTGTGCGGTGTGGTGCAGTGTGCCGGTCTGTGCCGCGGTGGCGGCGAGGGGAAATGAGGGTAGGGCTTCGGGGTGAGCTCCTTTTTATAGGCGAGCTTGGCCAGCTCCAATGGCGAACGGTCCTGATCACGCTCGACCGATCGAAGGGCCGTGGCTCGAGTGGATCTAGGGCTCCGGATGGGCGCGGGTTCGCTTGGCGGCCAAGGAAGGAGGGGACAAGAGGGGGACAGCGGGGTCAGGGCTCTGCCATGCGTGGCGCTGTCGGTCACGCCATTTGCGTGACCCGGTGGCGTCGTCTTCGTGTGGAAGAGAAACAGGAGAAAAGAAAGAGTGACTGACAAGCGGGTCCCGGTTGGCAGCGGCTGCGAAAGGCGCTGCGCGCGTGTGTGCCCGGGCTGCGCGCGCGTGGTGGTTTGGCTGCGAGATGGGCCGGTTCGGAGTGACGCGCGCGCGGGTGTGATAAAGAGGAGACGGGCCGGCTGGCTGGGCCGAACCTGCTCTTCCTCTTTCTCTCTTCTTCTTTTTCTTTTTCTATTTTCACTTAAGTGTATAAATACATATATTACCCATTTTAAATATTGAGTAAATACAAACATAAATTGCAATAAATCACAACTGTGATACATAAGTTATTATTCTATGTGAATGGAATTAAAATGCAAGCTATACTCCTTTATTACCAAATTCATAATGAAACATATATGCTTGCACAAGAAAAATGGGTTTTCATAATAAATAAATGAAAAATTTTAATTGGTTGGGATTTTTAGGTTGTGTGGATTTTTAGGGTTGTTACAGTTTGTTACTGGCATTCTTCAAGCTTTGCATGCTTACATATTCAGCATGTCAGTTTGTGTGTTAAAACTGCAGAATTGTTGCCTTTTCTTGATGCACCATCAATGCCTAGAATCATCTGTTCATTAACCAAACTTTCATTAACATGCCGAATTCAATTTTATTGTCAAACCAAACATGATGCCAATACATTCTGCTCAAACCAAGCATTTGATTACCCTTGTCGTACAACTTTAGTTACACCATGTTTCAAAGAAGATTGAAACAACTCCATTTCAGCTTTACACACAGACTGGTCTATCGTCTATATATACCAATGACTAGTTAAAAAGAGAAGTACAGAGCGTCAAATACAAAGGCATCAAGTCAGACAAGGTGGACTGCAAGGGATATCATCTTCTTCTTCCGAACCCTTCAGTGAAGAAGGGATGCCTCAGGGCCTCTTGCGCTGTTAAACGGTTTGCTGGATCATACTTCAGAAGCCCTTGCAAAAGGTCAATGAAATCTCCTACAACCTGATCCACATTTTGCATCACCAGATTCTGCTCATAAACATAGATATAAGTTCCCCATGCTACAGACCAAAATGAATGTTTTGTCAAGCACTCCAAATACATACCTGAAGCCTGGACAATTTCATGACAGCTTTCATGCTCTCCCGCGAAGTGCATCCCTCAGGCCAATTCAGGCGCCCTTTTCTGATGTATTTGTCAGAGTGCCGACTACAAAGAAGGATTAATAAGCACAAGACTTTGTAATCAGGCACTTTAATGTACTCCGGAGAAACAAGGAGAATGTTCTCAGGATTTAAATTAGTGTGTATGAGGCGCAATTCATGCATAACCGCAACACATTACAGAGAGAGGGTAAATACATAAACATCTCATGATGTTAGATATTCCTGTAAGCAGGAGTAATGGATTAATGACAGGCTGCAATGCAACACAGATAATGCACAAAACTAATATATATGCATTATAGTGCAGGAGGAGTAATAGAAAGAACTGTGCACACACATGCTATACATTCCAACAGTTGTTTGATGCCATGTTTGGTTAAGACAAAAACTGAGAATTCAGAGTTTCTTTATTATAGCTGCGCAAATTGCACAAAAACTGTCAGGTTAGTCGGAATTCAGAGTTTCAGACTGTATCCCAAAATTTAATGCTGCTTCAAGGGTTGCTGCTTCAAAATCTTTTCTGAAACTGCTGACTGTCTACTGTCTACTGATAACTACTGAATGTCTACTAATAACTACTGAATGAATTTTTCTTACTTAGCTTGACTTGGTTGCTTATTGCTGGTCATATACTTATTGTTGCTCTACTACTACTACTGTTGTCCAGATGGATGGTGCAGCTCTCTCCAACTCTCCTCTACTCCTCTACTCCTATTTTGAATTGATCACATTTTTTAAACTGTGATTATCCTCTCTACTACTGCTGTACTCTCTTCTCTCTACTCAAGTTCTTTTGACCCCTCTCCAGCAAGACGAGATGAGCACAACTCGGCAAGATGATAATGTGCAAGCTACACTCCCATGACCAAAGTGTGTGCAGGAAAAGCTCAAAGTGAATGTACAAGCCACACACTTCTCTGCTTCACGGACGCGGATGAGCCGAGCCGTGCACAATTCTGTTCTGCAGAGACGCGTGCGTGGCGATAGCTAGCGACAATAAGCACCGGCGAAGAAGAGCAAAAATCGGGCGGGCTAGGGACGTACGGTACGGCGGCGGAGCACTTACGAGGACTCCGGCGGTGGCGTTGTCAATGCCGGTGCCGGCGGAGGCGAAGCAGACGCCGCGCGCGAAGTCATCGATGCCGTAGGCCGGGTCGAGCGGCGGCAGGCCGAGCACCTCGGAGATGAGGTCCGGGGGCAGCCGCCCGTTGCCGAACCGCCTCGTCGCGCATGGCCCGCCGGGCATGTCGCGCCCCGTCGCGCATGGCCCGCCGGGCATGTTGCAGGGGAGGGGGGTGCCGGTGCCGGAGCAGGCGGCGCGCGGGTGGGGCGCCGGAGCAGGCGGCGTTCTTGGGTCTTGCGCTGGAGCTGGAGTGAATTTTGGGTTCATATATTTTTTAACCAGCATGCAAATAAAAAAAATAGAGGCCCAATTTGCATGCTGGACTGGAGTTGCTCTAACAAACTTAGGATGTTTATACACGATATATCAGGTTAGGATTACCGTATGGGCCATGTTGTGGGCCTTCTGCTTGCCCGCTATCGTGGTGTACCAGCAGGGTGATCTATTTTTCTTTTCTTTTTATACGAAAAAAAACATGTACTGGTTTAATAGGGTTCACTTATACTCATCAACACTCGTACTACAAGCTAGGCGCAGGGGTATTTATACCGAAAAGTTTAGGGGCGATCTGAAGCTGACCAATCACCCATGCATTAAGGTGTTGCTGGTTGGGAAAGCAGGTCGGCCGATCCGTCAACGATCCACACGGACGTGGCCGAACCGAGGCCGCGCGCCGCCCATGACATGACACGGCCGGCACGAGAGGACGTCATCTGGGGTACGGATGCAGCAGGGATCGATGCTTGGCTATCTCTGGGTTGACGTGGAAATCGATGGCCGGTGTGGAGAGCCGTGGAGAGCGATGTCGACGGCCGGCCGGGCAAGAGAGGAATAGACCAGTAGAGTGAACATATATACATGGCTGACTTGCCGAATTGCATTGAAGCGGACGTACACTGCAGCCCCCGTCGATCGGCATGGCGCGTTCCTCGCCAGATACGCCTACACATACGTACAGGATGGCGGCTCTGTCTAATCCCGCGCGCTTGATCTTTAATGAAGCGAGCCCGGACCGACGATCCGTCCACACCTCGCTCTCGATCGCGCTCGCTCCAACACACAGGAATTGATCGAAATAAACATGGCGTCGACCGGCTGGCCCTGAGACGTACGGAGACGTGCGTTTTCCACACAACTATAGGTAGCGGCTAGTTAGGCGCGCGTGCGAGCCGCGAGCGCCGAACTTTGCCGCCGCCGGCCTGCCTGCCTGCCAGCCAATGCCATATAGGTCGCCGTCGTACGTCCATCTTCGGAGAGAGGTTGGCGCAGCGCATCACACTCGCGCGTGTCCGCACGAACGGTTCTTCTATCAAAGTCCGTGGTCGATCGATGACGACTCGGACGGACACGAGAGCCGCGCCATCGTGTCGTCGTCATCCACGCCAGTGCAGTCCATGCATGACGGCTGCCGGGTCGGGTGCTGCCGCACCAGCGCTAGTACGTGGCAGCACAAGTGACAAGTGGCGGCGCGCGGCGGCGGATCGGACGATGGCATATCGAACGTATCGGCGCGGCCTCGCCGGTGCCGGACGGCAGGCCTCGCGCGCGCTCGATCGCGTCCGTGGCGCTTCCACCCAGCTTCCAGGAAACTTGGAAGGCGTACGCGCATGCTCGACTTCAATTGTGCGTTACGTGCATGCACGTATTATGGAATTGATGCCTACGTGGAACTTCGTCAGTTACGTATGTCTGCAGCATATACATGTATATACCTACGTACGCAAGCATATATGCATGGAATAGTAGCTTATATGTTACTGTAGTATCAAGTCCAGCAAATATCGCATTAAGATCTCCGTTTGACCAACGGCAGGCACGTACGTACGCCGGCGTCCCGTGTCGTCGTCATCCTGAAGCCTTTTCCTTACCTTTTCTGCAGGCTGCCCTCAACGGCGCAGGTGTGTGATCTCATGACCGATGTTTACTCCTACATATATGCTTGCTTTTGCTGGTCATCAGTTCGCAGGTGTATGGTTCGAGCTTCGATTCCGTTTTAGTTTCCGGTGGACGTCGTAGTCTGTGCCATGCCACACACGCTACATATAATCAGTACATATCATCTTAATTAGCTTTTCCCTAAGCTAAATATTTTACATCTTTAACCACTGGTCTTTTTTTAGGTTCATGACATATGATTTAGATTTTTAGATTCATTAATAAAAATACTTAATATATAATTCACATATTATGGAACTATAAAGATTTTTTTTAAAAAATAGATGGTCAAATAACAATTTAACTTAGGACAAAACCAATGTGACATGTAAAAAAGAATGGAGGTACTCTCCCTGGTCCTAAATAAACCAGCCTTTAGAGTTTTTTTTGTTAAAAGGTTAGTTGGAGGAGATCCATGACTACACTGCCTCCACCATCGACGACAATGGCAACATCTCCCCAGGTAAAAGATGTCTTCCTAAATGGCATTTGGGAGTCATTGATGGAGAACAGGTCCCTGCTCGCGCATTTGAGGAGTTCCCGCACCACCCGCCTCCGCCCAGACGCTGTGGCCCTGCAGACAGGGAGGGGCAGCGTGAGCGAAGGCTTGAAGACATGCTTTCCCGAGGGCCAAAAGGGAGGTACAACAACGACCATCCTTACTTCTTCAGCGGCCGTGACAAGCGTAATGGCCATGACGATGACGACAACCACGACAGCTATGGTCGACGTGGGTGAGACGCCTCTAGCAGATATGCCTGAGGTGAGCGCAGCGAGGCTGGTGGTTACCGTGAGCGTGACCGCTCCCCTCCACGCCGCCTTTGGGCCCAAGACAGTAGACACGGAGGGCGGCAGCGGGCTTCAGACACCGACACCCAGGCTCTAACTCCCCAAACAGAGCTCAAGCTACCTGCAGAGCTTCCTCAGGTGAGCATTTTGCAGGACACTGAAGAGACGGAGCTGCAGCGCCTCTTCAAATCCCAGGCTCTCGCCCTCCTGCAGGATGCTGTGCACCGCATCCTGGAATGGGCTGGTGCCCAAAGCAACAAGAAGATGGCATCGTCGTTGCAGTCGCTCATGTACGACTACATCGACAGAGCGTGCGCGTTCGCGGAAGGTCTGGGGCTGCTCGAAGCCCCCACACCAGCCTGTGCGTTGGCGCGGCAGGGGGCTGGGACTGAAGCCTGGTCCAAGACGCCTCCCCAGGAAGCTGCAGCTGTACAGGCGATGGTCCCAGCCCGCAGCGCCTTCGACCGCATCCTCAACATGCTACCAACAACGGCAGCTGTGGAAGACAACTCCATAGCTGCTGTTGAAAAGGCTTTGGCGCGCATCAAGTTGGCGGCAAAGGGGAACCCCTTAGTTCAGGTTCAACAACCAACATCTTTACAATTCTGAACATCATGCAACTCCAGAATCCAATATGACGTCTCCACATCAGAGCTCTACTCTGAATCACGTCACTGCCTCACACGGCCCAGCGGATTTCAATAGTGTCGGCACTTACTAGTGCCATTGTCGCACAGGTGCAAAATGGAGAAACAACAACAACTCAAGCTGCAGGCACACAGCAATTGATCGGCGGAGTTGCAACCCTCTTCAACAAGCCGCTGGAACCCATACTTCAACAGCCGATGCGTGAAGTGATGCTTCCGGCAAGCGTCACGACTTCTTCAGCTGCCAAGCGTCGCCCCCGACGCCAGCGCGTCTTCGACATGTCCTCGGTACGGCATAGCGTCCGCCTCGCAGCTGCTCGACCAATGACCCAAATGCAGCGTGCGCAACAAAGTCTATGCACAAAGCTTGGTTTGGTGCAGGATGACCTTGAACCTGTGGAAACCGCCTTGCAGGAGTACATTGCGATGTTCAAGGGGCCGCTGCCGGCGGACATCATCACCGCCATGACGGAGATGTTCAACATCGTCAATGAGGAGGGGCATGAAGCTGAAGAGGCCCTAATTCGCATGGTGGGCGAGGGAGTTGAAGAACTCCGAGATGCAGCCACGGCTACAGCATAAGTGCCTCCGTGGGCACCCAATTGCGCCCATAGTTTCCATGTATCGAACAACTATCGTCCAGAATGTGTGTGTGTGCCTGCAGGCAACTTTTGTTTAATTCCAGAACCATCAGATCTACCTAAGATTGGACCCAGACCATGTAAGCGCTGCCTGTCAGGGCTCCGCAAGTTTATGTCCAGAATTTCCTGTGCGGACCCAAGTGGGGACTTGGTCCGGATTGTGCACTTGGCATGTTGGTCGGCTTGTGATGTGCAGGTATTGGGCTCGGATGTGGCGGATGGCGAAGTGAAGGTCAAGTGAGCGGGCCGTGCCGATGGACTGGGAGCGGTGAAGTACGGACGCGGAACTTGGGCCGGGGGACTTGGATGCCGCAGCGCCAGCTACGGTGGTGGACACTGCGACTTCGACAGGCGTGATTGAACATGGTCAAGGGACTCGAGCGGTACGCGGGTCGGCGGGACGCGGTTCACAACGGTTTTCGGGTTTGGACTCCAAAACCCTGGCAGAGCTGCTTTTGGCGGGAAGCGGGGCGACACGCGACGGAATCTCCAAGGTTGCATCAAGACGACGGCAACTCGAGCATGAAGCGGGGTCGTCCGATCATATCTTCAGTCACAGGCTGTTCCAGAATGTCCTAAGGCTAGCTGGCTCGCCTGTTTAGCCCTAATAGTTAGGGGGTTTTCTGCAAATTGTAATAAAGTGATAAGAGGGGAAGACAGCCACCTCCCTCCCTTGCCTCTTTTAATTTCATATTCCCTTAACCCTAGTTTTCCCCTTCCTGAGCTCTAGAGAGAGAAGTGATGAACTGAAATTTCGTAGTGGATTTTGTGTGACATTTGTGTGGAAAGTGAGGCCCTAACCTCACAGATGTCCTCTGGAATTCATCATTTTGGTGTATGATTTTTCGTCTCAATGTGTTCTTCGTTTTTCCCTTTTTCGCTCCTTGCTACGATCTGATTTTGCCGGCGTTTGGGTCAATTTCAGCCGGTGATTTCTTGGGGAAAGATTCTTAGCAGGTTGAATTTCATCTGAGCAAAGTTTGGTCTCGAGTCATGAAGTTTGGGGTCGGATTTCATCGACTGTTTGTTCGTTCAGGTCTCTGTTCGTGTTCCTAGTATGCACTCTTGCTTGGTTCTATGACAGCGCTACCAGCGCCGGCACTCTGGTGCCGTGCGTGCTCTCTAAGAGCGGCGCTCGCTCCTGTACGTGGATCCTCGTCCAGTTGCAACTTCTCCCCGAGCTGGTCGTGCTTGTTTTCGTCAGTCCAAGTTTCTGAAACCTGCTCGTCGTTGCGCGTCGTTCTGTTCTGGTGTTTTTCTCTTTCTGTTGACAGTCTCTCTCCGTTCTTGCTGAATCTACTTAGCTCCTGTGCTTCTGCGATTAATCGATCTGAACAGTTACTAGTATACAATGGGAAGGCATCAAGTGCAACAGCCTTTTGAGTGGTAAGTAGCTTTGTTCCTGCTTCCGTGATTTACTTCCAGCAATATTTAGCTAATCCTAGAGACACTAAATTAATTATATTTGCTTGGAAGTAGTGTTCACTGTTGAGAGATCAATCCATCCAGTTCCTGTGTGCTGAACGTGTGCTAGCTCTGCCCTTGTTTGTTTTTAGAGATTTCCTTCAGCAGCAGTAGTACCTCCTTATTTTTTTTTGCTGAACAATCTGCAGGTGCTCATCGATTGCTAGCAGCAAGCAGTAGGAGTAGCACTTTGTGATTTGTCTCTTCTTGCTTCTTGTGCAGGAACAGAAAGTTATCATTGCATACTAATTCTTTTCAGTTTTAGTATAGTGCAAGTGATTGATCGTTCCTTCTACAGTGACGGCATGGCTGAATTTTTTTGGCGTAGCTGAGCAGTTAGCTTTTCTGCTATTTGTGTCTTCAGGAATTTCCAGCTTGTGCTCTGTCATCCAGTTCGATTCAGTCTTGTGTGAGCCACTTCTTTTCTGTCTGTGACTGAATCAGTGTTTGCCAAGCAGCAAGCTGGTAGCAGCATACAATTGTGCAGAGTTCATGCTTACTGTTGCTGCTGTTTTCGTGCAGCTACAGTAGCTGATTTGCTACAGTAAATTCAGCATTGCCAACAATCTTGTTTTGTCCGCAGCTTGCGCGTTTGAGCTCCGATTCGATTTCCGCTTGTTGCGTTGGCTTTGTGGTGTCCCGCTGTGTTCTTAAGGAACACCCACCCACTCATTTGGGTCGTGGACATCACGGTACTTTGTTGTGTGCTTGGCGGTGAAGTTGGGACAGCAGCCACTTAATTTCGAAAGAAATTTTTGAGGCTCCCATTCACCCTCCACTCTGGTCGCCGTTTTCGGTCCTTCATCCTGCTGTTAGCCTTTGTTCGAAGTGTTCTGCTATGGTCAAATTCAGGTGGCCATTGTGCAGTCCCTTTGCTGCTGCTAGCTACGGCCTACGACCACAAAGCAGCGCGTCTTTGCGATTCCCGTTTCAGAATGTGTGCCCAAAGTCTAGATCGTTTATCTTGGAACGTCCGTGGTTTAAACCAATAGGCTAGACGAGACGCCGTCCATCAAATTTTAGCTGCAACTCCGTGCAACATATCTTGCCTACAAGAAACCAAACTGCACCAAATTTGCCAATATGATGCTGCTTACCTCGGTGGCTATCGGATGCACGAGTTTGCATACAAGCCGGCTGCGGGGCCATCCCAAACGCGGGGAGGCATCCTCATCCTCTGGAACGATTGTCGGATAAGCTGCACCGACATTGTCACCGGAGAGTTTCACATTTCAGCAAGCCTACACCTGAAGGATGTGGACGCCACCTTCAGGCTTACGGTGGTGTATGGGCCATCGCGGCGTGGTGACAAATTACGCTTCCTAGATGAACTTAAAGACCTAAAGCCTGCACCGGGTGTGTGTTGGCTAATCATGGGCGAACAACAGAAACTTGAGCCCGTGCCTCATGCGGCATTTTTGCGAAGCGCTAGATGATTGTGACCTCACAGAGATTAGTCTGCAAAACCGGAAGTTTACATGGAGCAATGAGTGGCAGCGACCCACATTGATTAAACTTGACCGGTTCTTCTGCAATGCAGAATGGGATGCTACTTTTAGCAGTCACGTTTTGAATGCCCTATCGACTTCTCTCTCCGACCACTGCCCGCTGCTGCTATCAAACCAATCGGGACCTAGAAGACCCAGCAGATTTAAATTTGAAAATTATTGGATAAAACTTCCGGGGTTCAAAGTAGTCAAGCGTGCTTGGGACACTCCGATCGCACACCACGAGCCATTCCATATCCTGTACCACAAGCTGCACCACACTGCACAAAAGGTTAAAGCGTGGAGCAAGGAGTTTGTTTCAGACGCTAAAAAACTCTTCTTCATGGCGCAAGAAGTGATCCTAAGGCTTGACATGGCCCAAGAAATTAGAGAACTGTTGTCTGCTGAGCAGCATCTATGGGCAAGCCTCAAGATAAGATTGCTCGGTCTAGCAGCGATTGAAAGAGCACGGTGCAAACAAGCATCTAGACTGTCAACTATCAAATTAGGCGATGCTAACACAAAATTCTTCCACCATAAAGTCAATGCTAGAAAACGGAAAAATCACATCCAGCGGTTGAAAAATGGCCATGGCTGGGCAATTAACCATGAGGACAAAGCGCGTGTGATACGGGAACATTTCTCAGATTTCATGAAACATCCGCCACGACGGCAAGTTGACATTAACTGGGAGGCGTTGCAGCTGCCGGCACATGAACTTAGTGAACTCGAGGTTCCTTTCACCGAGGAGAAAATAAAGCACGTTGTTCACCAAATGCCGTCGGACAAAGCGCCTGGGCCTGACGGATACACGGGGTTATTCTTTAAATCCTGTTGGGATATTATTAAGGCAGATGTTATCAAGGCTGCTAATGCACTCTACTCGCTGCGGACAGGCAACCTGGAAATCTTAAATTGCGCCAATGTGGTACTAATTCCAAAGAAAGATGGCGCTGAGTCTGTGACTGATTATCGGCCTATTAGCTTAATTCATTCCTTCGCCAAAATCATCTCCAAACTGCTAGCGCTGCGTCTAGCGCCGCACATGAACTCCATCATCTCCACAGCACAAAGCTCTTTCATAAAAAATAGAAGCATACATGACAATTACATGTCAGTCCGTAATGCAGCAAGAAGATACCACAACTCCAAGCTGCCAACGCTTTTCCTCAAGCTAGACATTACTATAGCGTTCGACTCAGTACGATGGGAATACTTACTGAACCTGCTAAATATTTTAGGTTTCCCTCGTGGATGGCAATATTGGATTGCCGCGCTCCTCTTCACCTCCTCCACAAGGGTGCTGCTGAATGGCATTCCAAACGCGCCGATAAAGCATGGCAGAGGCCTGCGGCAAGGAGATCCCCTCTCACCTTTACTATTTGTTATAGCAATGGATCCACTGCAAAAATTGCTCGATCTAGCTACAGAGAAAGGGTACCTTTCCAGGCTTAGGGGAAGAACATCTCAGCTAAGGGTGTCGATGTACGCGGATGATACAACAATTTTTGTCAAACCAAATAGAGAGGACATGGCAGCGCTATCCGACCTCCTTACATTTTTTGGTGAGGCTTCAGGGCTCAAAACAAACTTTCAGAAATCAACAATCATTCCAATTCGTTGTGAAGGTCTGAACCTAAACAGCGTTCTAGCCGGTTCTCCTATGAAGGTCTCACACTTCCCTATCAAATATCTTGGGCTGCCTTTAACAGTTAAACGCCTAAAGAGAGTAGACTTTCAGCCATTGGTGGACAAAGCGAGCAGCAAGCTCACCCTCTGGAACGGGCGTCACATCAACCCAGCAGGCCGCTTGACCTTGGTTAAAGCAATCCTCACATCGCAGGCGGTGTACTTCCTCACATCCTTAAGAGCCCCAAAGGAAACACTCAAGGACATTGATCGTCAGAGGAAGAAATTCCTATGGGCAGGGGGCGAGGCGCTATCTGGTGGAAAGTGCAAGGTAAATTGGCCTCGATCAGCGAGGCCCAAAGACTCTGGAGGCCTTGGCATCCTCCATCTTGGGAAGTTTGCAAGGGCACTTAGATTGCGGTGGTTGTGGCGGGCTTGGCCTAGAAACTCTGATAGACCTTGGGATGAACAAGAAACACCATGCAACAATGTAGACAAGCTCCCTTTTGCGGCTTCAACAATCCTCACAATTTGAAATAGCGAAAGGGCATCCTTTTGGAAGAGTGCATGGCTAAATGGCCAATGTCCCTGTGATGTAGTACCACATCTCTTCTCCATCTCCAAGAGAAAAAACAGAACGCTGGAGCAAGCCCTGAGGACCAACAATTGGATACGAGAGATCAACCTCCGGCATCAAAACTTCTCCGCCCAACACTTTGTTGAGTACATATGTCTATGGCGAGAGACCAGGCGCATCCAGCTAAGACCGGGCATGCCGGACGCCCTTACATGGAAGTTTGAGGAAAATGGTGAATACTCTGCTCCATCAGCTTACCATGCACAGTTTATTTGGTGCAACCCACAACAACTTTGAAGCAATTATATGGAAACCGTGGGCGCCGCCTAAATGCAAGTTCTTCAGCTGGCTTGCCATCCAGAACCGAATTTGGACCGCCGATAGATTGGAAGCTCGGAACTAGCCAAATCAAAGGATTTGTCTGTTGTGTAGGCTACATGCGGAATCAGCTCTGCACCTTTTTAGAGATTGCAGATTTACGAAGCGACCATGGAGCCAAATAGCCGCCTGGACTCGAAATTAAAATTTGCATCCGAATGCCTGGCCGCCTTGTGAGACCCTTGAGAGGTGGTGGATGGCCATGTCGGTGGCGCCAAGTGCAAGCAGGAGAGGCACTGCTTCGATCGTCATCCTAGTTTGTTGGGAAGTATGGAAGGAAAGAAATGAAAGAGTATTCCAACGAGTCGAGACCACAAACTTTAGGGTGTTTCAGAAAATCAAGGAAGAGGTGAGAGTGTGGATTACGGCAGGAGCAAAGCACCTAGCCAACTTAGTGAGTTATAACCGCCTGTAGTTTTGATCGGCTCCTCCCCTTGAGGAGGTCTTCCCTTTCTTTCACCTTTGTGTTTGTTTATAGTGGTGTTTTGTTTTTGCTATGGGTGTACTTCGCCTGTTTGGCAGCTCTCCTGCCTGTTCGTTAAAAAAAAAGGTTAGTTGAAATCGAATGTACATTTAACTCTTTTACTATAGTTGGAGGTACCTCTCCTAGTTCCTCTTAGTACCTAGGCTATATATTAATTTTAATTAATTTTATTCGTTCAAGGTTAATACGGTTCAAGGTTAATCCGATGGGCCCGAGCTTCGAGCGAGTGCTCTGCCGGGCAGACGGCGAGCTGCACCACTGTAACAACCCTAAAAATCCACACAACCTAAAAATCCCAACCAATTAAAATTTTTCATTTATTTATTATGAAAATCCATTTTTCTTGTGCAAGCATATAGGTTTCATGATGAATTTGGTAAATAAAGGAGTATAGTTTGCATTTTAAATATAATAATAGCCTATGCATCACATTTGGGATTTATTGCAATTTATGTTTGTATTTACTCAATATTTAAAATGGGCAATATATGTATATATACGCTAAAATGAAAATAGAAAAAGGAGAGAGAGTTAGGCCAGCCATTCTGTAACACCTCTGGTGTTACTGTAACTAAAACCTGCCATGTCATCATGATTGCATGTAAATCATCCCGCATTTGATCCTGTTAAGTTGCATCAACTAAAATCAGTTTTATTCTTGCATTTGATTGTGAATGGGAAAATTATAGTGATTTGATATGTAAATATTAGTATTGGTGTGTAATTATCTAAATCCAATTGGAGAATAAAAAGAAAATCATTTTTTTAAACCCTAAATCGGACCCAAAACCCTAATTTAAAAACTAAATGGAATTAGAGGTTGGGCCTTAAACAAAAGTTGAAAACCCTTAAAATTTGAGCAACTTCTATTTAGAGCAATTTTGAAGTTATTAACAAGAATTTCAAATAAAACCCTAATTTATGCTTTAAAGTTTAAAATTGAAATACAAATTCAAAAATTGTTAGGAATCTGATGATGGTCTTTTAATAAAAGTTTTAGCCCTTTCAAGATGGAACAACTTTCGTTTTTGAAGATTTTGAAGTTTACCAGTGAAAATTTAAATTAAAACCCAATTAGTGTCTGTTTATTCAAATTTAAAATACCCTTTTAAAAACTATCAAGGATCTGACAAAACTCATTTAATGAAAGTTGTAAAAATTGACAAATAGAACAACTTTTATATTTGGAGATTTCCAAGTTATTGAGAAAAACTTTGAGAATTTGTCTGGATTTGAAATGCAATTCAAAATCCACCTTTACCCCTTTTTGAATTATTCAAAATCTATTCAAATTTTGAAAATGGCCCAAAAACCAAAGTTGTTCAGCACAAAATTTACTATAACTCTTATTAAGGGAATTTTTCAAGTTGTTACACAAAATCAAGAGTAATTGGGCTAAAACAGTGGAAATAAACAGGGCCTAGCTACAGTGGAAGTCGTCCTCTGCTCTGTTCGCGGGCGTGGCGCCGGCAGGGGGCCGCGCGGCGCGTGCGTTGCCGGCCGTCCGGGGCCATGCCGGTACTCGCGTCGTGCACGTCGTGTGGTTGGGGCCGTCCACGACCATCCCGACCGGTCTCCCCTCCATTTAAACTCCCCACGTCGTCATTTTCTTCACCCCTGCTATTCCCGCCGAGCTCGGTTGGAGCACAAAATTCATCACCCCTAGCTGGCCATTGTACAATTCCACTTGTCCTCAATCTCGTCTTGCTGTTGCACTTCGTTTCCACCCGGTCGCGTGAGCTTTAGTGGCCGGAAGGTGCCGGAACGCCATTGTCGCCCTCGCGGGTGCGCAGAGCGCCAACGCGAGCTCCGTCATCGCGGACAGGCTTCTCGGGTGAGCCTTAGGTCTCGGGATGATTGGTCCTTGCGTCCCTTAGCCCCTCGTGTACTCATGAGCTTGACGGTTCTTCCTGTGGTGGCCTAGGTTCTCCAGAACGGACGGGTTGTCGCCGGTGAACGCCGCCAAGGTCACTGTCATCGTCGAACTCGCTTCCTCACGCCGCCTCTGCTCTAACCACCTCGCCTAGTCAAGTCGCGGTGAGCCCCTGAGTCTTGCGCTAGCTTGTCCCCGGTCTCTACCGCCTTGCACTCGCCGGCGTGCGGCATGCCGGTGCGGCCGAGCCGCCACGGTCATGGCTGGGCATCCCTCAAACCCTAGATGGAACCGTTACCTAGCTCGTTGGGCTCTCCGTTGTGTTCTGGGCACACCAGTGCTCTCGGCAAAGTCAATTGACTCGCCGGCGGCCGGCCAGGGGCGGTCAAATGCCGGCGGCTAGTCGGTCAGCGAGAGAGGGAGAGGGTGAGGGGTATCGGGTGAGAAGAAACTGAAGAACGGGGGGTTAAGTGCAAAGGAACAGACTCATATGAATAGTGCCTCGAGGACCGCGGGTTGAGTCTCATTTAATCGAAGGGCCCCTTTGCAAAATAGTCAGGGCGCGTGTGCGGGCTGGCCACCTGGGCCGGATTGTGCCTTAGTGGGCCGACTCGGGCCGAATTGGCTTTCTCTTTTATTTAGGGAATTCTAGGGTTTTCTAATTTTATTTTGTGTGAATAGTTCTAGGTTTTGTTATTTTTGTAGGGAATTATTCACTGCTCCTAAAATCATGAAAATAATTGAGTATCTTCCCTGGGTGATGAAGTTTATATTAAAAATATGAAATAGGTATTTCTATAATTTTCTGCAGGAAATAGAAATGTGCCCTTTAATTAATAAATGACACTTCTATGAATTATATAGCTTAAAATATTAATCCAAAAATCATGAAAGTTATGTAGTCACTGTTTTGTACTATGGGCTACCTCCACAAAAATTTGTTGTTCATCTGGAAGAAGTTAGATTGTTTCATAATATATGTATAATAATTAATTAATAAAAGAAAAAGAAAACCTTTAATGTATTAGGGTTTTGTATGGCTTTTGAAATTGAGTATTGATCCAAAGTGACCCTTGGCACTTTACTTGTTGTCTAAGTTCATCATTAACCTGTAATTGGGAATTTTTATTAATAAATGATGTAACCTCTACATATCATTAATAATTAATAAGATAAAGGGGGAAACCTAATCACCGTAGGTTTATGTGACTTTTGGATTGTTTGTTGACCTTGGGTCATTCGCTGTAATGATCCTCGGTACCTTGAATGGTGTATTGCGGGTGAGATTGAACAAGTTGGGCAACGGCTTTCTATGACCGTTAAAATGATCAATAAAACAAAAGTATGAAAACACCGTTTTACTTTCCGTAAAACGTTTACAACTTTACCGTGAAGGAAAGTTGTACTCAAGGTCTAAATGGTTTACTTTTAAGCATTTCATTCATTGTCCTCATACCATGCTAAGTATACATCATTGCATACGTAGTGCCCGTCCCCGAGGAGGTCCAAGTCGAGGCCACTGCCGAGGAGGTCACTCCGGAGGTCGTCCAGAGATTCGATATCTGCAGAACCGAGCCTGACCCGATGCTGTACGCAATCCAAGGCAAGCCCCGGTGCATTCAGCCCCGCCTTGTGTTTTATAAAATTATTTATCACTTGAGTCTATTATTGCATTAGGTTGTTAGGAGTTGTTTGTCTCCTATATTGATGCATTACCTGCCTTGATACATAATATCCCGGAAACCTGTTTAAAAATAAAAATGTTCAAAAATGCTTAGTCCTGCTTAATCAATTTAGATTTGCGTAAAAAGGCTATTTTGACCCATGGGAATGTGACAATTATGAATCATGAGAAAAGGAAAAAGGGGTATGAGTCCGTTCGGAAATTGTGTACTTGGGTAGCAGCCCCGATGCACCGTATCCGTCGGAAAGGGGTTTTCCGTTCGTTGGTTGTGAATTTGGGTTAGAGTCCCAATGCTTGACCATCGGCGGAAAGAGGGATTTGAAAACCGTTGGGACACTTGTATTTGGGTTAGAGTCCCAATGCAATGTCGCCGGCGGAAAAAGAATTAGGGACCGTTCGTTGTAGGCCTGCTGTGATCGAGACTTTGCAACTAGCCACATACTACGGAAAGCTCTGACTCCGGTGGCTCTACTACTTGAACCGACAACCACGCACTGGGAGTGGAGAGATGGCGAGAGCAGCGTGTACCCTCGTGGCCGGCGTGCCTGGAGAGGAGAGGAGTACTGTGTTCTCGGGTGGCGCAGGACCGGTTCAAGGGTAGAAAAATCGTGGTAGCCAGAGTTGGTATATGCAAGCTTAAGTGCTACATATACAGTGTGGATAGGGATCCCCAGCTGGGTACTAATCGATTCGAATCGTCGTTGCTCCTCGGATATGGAGACTTGATCCTTTGACCTACAATTGAAAAATGGTTCGAAACTAGGTGTTTTTGAGAATGAGTAAGAATTTTGAAGGTATAATGATATATGAAAAGGAATTTGGAATTATGGATATGATTAAAATAAGACTGAGTTAAAATATTGAAATAAGATAGTAATGCTTTTCTGCAAAACTCTTGACTCTTGCTCCAGCCTTACCTTGACTCCCCACAGCCTGCATTCCTGAGTCTCATTCCTTTTTCTTAGTCGGGTAAGTCTTGCGGAGTACCCCAGTACTCAGGGTTTGTTAACCCCTGTTGCAGGTGAGCCGAGAGTACGATTCTACTTGAGACCGTGCCGGTTGGCGAATCGGGCTTGGATGATGAAGTGTATGATATAACCCTTGGGCAGGGTGTCTAGTTATATGACGCTACTCCACTACGGAACTCCGGTGGGAAAATGTAATTTATATTTGTAATCTATGTTTAGGTAATACTTCCGCACCTTGTACTCTGATTCAAATTATTTGTGTAAACTGTTGTAATATTTGCAATGCTTACAATGAGATCCTCGGGAAGTTAGGGTTTCCTAGGGAACCCGGCAGGCCACCTAGGTCAAGGGGAAACTCGTGCAGACTGATCGTGGGTCCTTAGGGACGATGACGGTGCACGTGGGCCCTATGATTAAGGCGGTTCTGTCACACATTCGGCCCAACCGACCTGCTTGGCCTCACCCGCGCGCGCGCTCCACCCCGCCTCCCCGCGCTGGGCCGGCCCAACACCGCGCGCACGCGCGATGCCGACCGCACGCGCGCAACCGTTTCACCCGCTCCCTCGCAGCCGCTGACCGCCCGGCCCCGCCTGTCAGCCGCTCTCGCCCCCACTGTTCTTCTTCCTCGCAGAGACGACGGGGACGAGTGCACGCAATTCGCGTGACCCCGGTCCCACAGCCGACAGCGCCACGCTCCGTCAGGTTTGTCCCCTGCCTGTCGCGCTGTCTTGCCCGCCAAGAACCGCCGCGGCCGCAACCAAAGCCCTAGCATCGAGCGCCCGTAGCCCTTTGATCTACCGAGATCAATCGCGGCCGTCCGCCATGGGAACCTGCCAAGCTCGCCTATAAATGAGACCCGCTCCGAAGCCCTAGCCCTCATCCCACTCGCCGCCGCCGCGGCACAAGCCACCGCACCCCACCGCATAGCCGAGAGAGGGAGAAGGGCGGAGCAGAGGAGGAGGAGCTGCCGGAGCGCTGCCGCCGCGGAGCACGCCGAGCCGGACACGGAGGAGAAGCCGGAGCCCCGTCGCGGTTTGGCACGGCACTGCGTACGCTCTTCACGGCTCCGACTCGCCACTGCACCGCCATCCTAGCTTCACCGACACCACGGTGAGCCACCGCACGCCATGTTCGAACCTCGCCCTGCTTTTGCCATGGCGTTCCGCCCACGGGACGCGCAGGCACGAGCCTTTACCGGCTCAGGAAGATCACCTGCACCATGCACTCATGCGACCGGCCGAAACCCCCGGACTACAAGCTTGCTAGACCGAGAACGCAGCACGACGCGTTCTCGGCGGAGCGCGCTCACCACCGACGCGTTCCGACGCCGAATCACCCGTTCCGAGCAATCCGACTAGCACCCGTATAGGTTAGAGCGTCGTGGAGCACCGCCACGACCCCTTGAGCTAGCTACGCGGATCTAAGCGCTAGAGGAAGCCTCGTCCGCAGTGCGCCGCGACCTCGCCGGAGCGCCGCCGCGGACCGGAGCCAAAAGGAGGCCCTGCCCTGTCACTAGTTCACCACTAAGCGGACGTATGCCCGTTTAGTCACGCCAATTTGACTGAACCACGTCCGGTTATGCCAAAAACGAGACCGTAATCACCTTGCCGTCGTCAGCCGCCGCCGGCATCACGCCGCCGCCACAACCAAGCACCTTGGGAGCCTCGGTAGCCAAAATTGGAGGTCGAACCCTCGTCGCCAAGGAACATGAACACCAACTCACCGACCACCTCGGACAAGCTTAGTTGCGGAAGATCGAACCTCCATAGCCCGGAACACCGCGAGGCGCGTTCTCGGGGAAACGTGATCGCCGCCGACACGATCCGCCTCGCCTAAATCCGTTTCGAGTACCCCCGATCGCCTCGCGCTGCGGAGAGAGGCCGACGAGATTCGCCAAGTCTGCCTCAGCACCGCCGCGTAGATAGCCGAGCCCCGAATCATGTCTGTCGCTTTGGCTAAGTGCGCCTCCACCTCGTCGGAGAGCCGCCGTATGCCGAGGGAGAGAAGGAGGCCATACCACGACTCTAACCCGCCACCATCTGGTCGGACGACTGCCTGAGCACGCCAATTGGGGAAAGCCGAGCCCTGTCTTGCCGAAATATGGTCATCGCCGCCCTGTCATCGTCCGCCGCACCGGAGAGACACCGCCTCCTTGAACAGACGCCCTGGAACCCTACTAGCACCAAATCTCCGATTCGCCCGAGCCTCCCCGGGAGAGCTCGGGAGAGCGGCACCCTCGGCGCCCAAATGTCCGATTCGCCCGAGCCCCACCGAGCTACGCCGAGCTCCGCCGAGCTACGCCGAGCTATGCCGAGCTCCGCCGAGCTACGCCGAGCACCGCCGAGCTCCGCCGAGCTACCCCCGACCACCGCCGAACTACGCCGAGCTCAGCCGAGCTACCCCCGACCACCGCCGAGCTCCGCCGAGCTACCCCCGACCACCGCCGAGCTACCCCCGACCACCGCCGAGCTACGCCGAGCTACGCCGACGCCAGCGACTCTCTGGGAACCAGCATCGAACACCTGGTGGGCGACCATCGGGTCTGTGTTCTAATGAGGCGCCACATGCCGCACTACTGGACCCGCGCGCCACGTGGACCAATCCCGAGCTGCCCCTGATTAACCGACCAATTTTCCCATTTTCAGAAAACAAGATAATCTTCGGAAATTCATAACTTATTCATTCGATGTCCAAAAATTGCGCACCATATATCAAAATTCTCAGAAAAATGAGATCTACAATCTAAGACTATGTTTGTGTGCATTTGGCTCTTTATTTTATTGGATTTTTCTGAAATACTCTATAGGAGTCGCTGACGCGACTGTTTCGTGTTCGATTTCAGAGCCGGAGGAGGATCTGACTAAGGAAGACGACCACGAGTACTTTCAGGAGCTAGGAGACGACTACGAAGGTGCCACATCCCACTAAATCCTTAGATCCTATTTACGCATTGCAAATGACATTGTTGCTATTGCTTTGTGATTATGTATGGATTGGTTGCATGGTAGTATATTTGAATTCCCTGCCTTGATAAGACTTTACCCTGCTATCCGCTGCTAGGTTAGCTGCTGCTTAATTTACTGTTACTCTTTCACTACTTACTACATGCTATATGCTATGTGGTGGAATTGGGACGGTACATAACTGATTATAACCACTGGGAGAGAGTGCTGCGTGCGTCTTGGGTGCGTGGTAAGGGTTGATGTCGACCAAGTGGGATGTGAGACAAGCCCGTGGGGCAAGTCGTGCCGGGGGTGCAACCTGGGCATCCCCACGAGAGATACCTGTGGCGGGTAATGACTTATGAGGTGGTTCCGGGATGTGCATTGAAGTCCCGTGAGCGGAGGTGCCGTGATGGCACGGGAGAGTATCCCCTAAGTGGAGATGCCTGCTTGGTCACAACCTAGGATCTGACTAGTGACCGGAAACATCTGGATTCCCTTGCTACTCACTCGCTTCTGATGGGCGGGAGACGGCTGGACTACTTGGTAGGGCGGTGCCACTACTGTTAGGTTGAGAGGTGATAAGGGTGGACGGTGACGGATGGCAGATTCCCATACCGTTCTAGATGCGCAGTACCACTGATGGGGCCCGGTACTGCGTCTCCCAGTCTCAGTGTGATGGTGTTGGATCCGAAATGACCCAGGGCTGAGTGGCAGGGTGGTACCGACCTAGGCAAGCAAGCACCCGGAATTCTGCCTAGATGATTGTACAGCATCGATGATGGCTAATCTTGTGAGTAGTAAAACCTCTGCAGAGTGTATGGTTGATCGATCGATACATAAGCCAACTCGATGGCTATGGACCTTTCCTAATGTTTCTGCAACCACTATTAGATGAGAGCATATTCTTTTCTCCCCCTGGATAACATTTTTCCGGCAGTGTGCCCGTTGTGGTAGTGTGCTGCTGAGATAGGCCCGAGAGGGAGTTGGGCCTATCGAATGAGAGTGAGGTGTGGGTATGTGAGATGTGGTGATGGGAAAAGGGATGATGGTGTTAACTGGTGATAAAACTTGACTAATTAAACATTGATTACAGCTGCATAGGAAAACCCTAGCCTATAGGTCTGCTTGTATAGCCTTGCATCCACTTTCCACAAAGCAAATGCTGCATAGGTGGGCTCCGTGGCCAGTACAAATCGTACTGATAAATTTGCTGTCAGGTGACGAGAATGAGTACGACTTCGAGGGAGATGATGACGAGGAATAGGGTCACGTGCTACACTCAAGTTGGCCGTGAAGGATGAATCGCTTCCGCATCTTCTAAAGCTTCTCTGAATGTTGATTCCGCCAATGTGGCGATGTAATAAATGTTTATGTAAGACTTAATTACCGTTGTATGGATCCTGGTGTCAACTGAGATATGGGTAATTTCATGGATTGTCCCAAGCAATCTGTTGAATTACAATTCGAGCCTATGGATTTCCCTTCGCGGAAATCGAGGTCGTTTCAACCACCATCACGGACGGCAACCGCCCCTTTGCCGACGACGACCAGGCTGTACTCCCTGCTCTTCCCGATCGACACCACCTCCTCCATCACGTTGCCCACCACCACTCGCTCCTCTAACCGCAACATCGTCCTATACCGGAACTCAACCACTGCCGCTTCGTCCAGCTCCTACACGCAGCGTGACCTCGAACTGGAACTTCTCCTCGCTGCCGGCCTTGCCGTCGACGAACCGCACGACGGTGACCTGCACGCCGGGGTGCTCGGCCATCCTGCCGGCGGCCTCCCTATCGTCGGGCCTGCCGAAGAACACAGCGCATACGCAGTGAACCACCACCTGCTCCTAGCTGACCTGCTTGCCGCCACCAAAGCCACAGTCGACGAGGACTGCGACGGAGGAGGGTGCCTTGCGGAGGATCCGGTGGAAAATTGACAGCGCGCCACTCGGGGCTTAGGTTGTCAACGTCATCGCCATCAAGCGCAGCTCCATCGTGGCAACGGCGCCGGCCGCGAGGTGGACGGCGAGAACGGCGCGCGGAAGGGACGGGCCCTCGAGCTTGCGAAAGGGATGGCGAAGACGCAAAGTGTAGAAGTGTATAGTAATTGAGATGTACGGAGTACCATTCTACCCTTAATTATATTGAAAAATTTCGAAAATAGCATTATCTCGCCACTTTTTTAGTGTTGGTTCCACCTATTTTAATATGCGCTCCGCGCCTATGGCCTCATCATTTTATATGCACCTCGTGGCTTTCGGTTTCTTTAAAATTGGTTCCTCTTGGTTCCCCTATCTTTCTGACCATCGGATCACTTCTTGTGAGCCGTTCTTTTTTCTCCAATCATACTTAAAAATTCTCTAATATCTATGAACTAGACAATCACATTATAAAAATGGTATTTTAGTGGTGTATCATCTGATATTAATTTGGTGTTTAATTTATCTGAAAAGAAACTTGATCTAAGACAACTCTAGAAGTTCATTTGTTTATGGATAAAGTGAGTAGGTGCAGACCAGAAGCGAGCTGCGATGATGGAACTGGCGACCATTAGCTACAGTAATTGCTTGCACACTGTCAAGGTCGTCCGTCGATCAGACGCTGATCGATCCGGAAGGAACTGCTACTAGCCGGTCCGGATATACTAGTAGTAAAGCGCATTCATAATGTCGGTGTTTGTTGGTGTCAAGCAAATGGAAAAGAGGATTAATTGATTAACTAATTTTTTTTTAAAGATTCAGCACATGGCCGGCATCTATTAATAAGAAGAGAGAGTTACATGCGTAAGAAACGCAAAACAACTTTTCAAGTTTGACAGACCGTCAAACTGGGCGCAAGGTCATTACAGACTACTCACACACAGATACAACAGGTGGTCAACTCCCACTATCATGGGACCTCTAGCTCAGCCATTCCTGACTCTATAGCCACTGCAGTAAGGGCCTCGCAAAGCCCCTTGTTGTCCAACTTTAACGCGGCCCTGATTGCCTCGACCGTCTGCTCCAAGAAGCCTTCGCCAAACGTGTCGACGTACGACGTGACTACTGCATCTGGCACCGTAGATTTCCGGTTGAGAAATTCCATCTCGCGCTTAAACTTGTGCTGGACACGCTCTGCCACCGGCACGGTGGACGGGCGAGCTGCCAAACGTAGGCTAGAGCGGGTGGGAGCCATCAACCTTCCGCGTCTTCTGGTACTCGGCTTGTCGGCCCGCTTCTGAACATCCCCCCAGGAGGTGAGGCTGGCGTCGGTAGTAGCGGATCAGGGATCGGTTTGAACATCCGCGTGCAGAAGGAGGCGCAAGCATCAAAGTCCTCCGTCCTGTCACTGCAGGCACCATCGTTCCCTGTCCCCTGCAAAACAACATCCTCATCAACGATGCTATCAACGGCCGTCGCACTGGCCGTTGCAGCGAGGTCGATGCTTGAAGCGGCAATCTCATCCAGCATCGGGTCGACGGAGGCCGAGTGATGCGGCAAGCTCGTCCAGAGAGACGTGGCAAGCTCGTCCAGCATTGGGACGATGGAGGCGAAACGCATCGCATGCACAGCGGACCGGCACATCACCTCCACGAGCGGATCAGGCTCAGAGAAGCGATGTATAGTAGTGAAGGCGTTGGCGATGGTATCGCCGGCGTGGTCGGCAGGTGATCCCGTGGGTTCGACAACGGGCCCAGCCGGCCTCTTGCGGTGCCTCCGACGCCTGTGTCGGCTCCGCGCGCTCTGTTGTCGACCATCGGTGGCGAGGACGGTGATGTTTGCTGTGGCTCCACTAATCCCGGGCCGACCACCAAGGTCTGCCGGGCCACCAGACTGAGATACCACGGCACGGCCACCCGAAGGCTGATTGCCCATGCGCCTGAGCTGCTTGCAGTCACGTGCAATGTGATGAAAGCACCTGCACCATAGACATCGCTGGGGCAGTCTACAGGTAGCCACACGGTGCGCCGACGAGAGGCAGTGAGGCACTTGCCGCGCAGATCGGGCGGAAGGCGTCTCGTCGGCCGACGACTCGCAGGCTAGCCCTCGAGAGCCGGGCCAAGCGGGACTGTCGACACGGTCGCTGGATGTGCCTCCTACCGGTACAGGATCTCCCGCCACCCATCGGCGTCAGGGGTGGAGACCCGACGATGGCAGGCGAGGCGCTGGCGTGCCGAGGTGCGGCCCTCCACTTGGCGAGGTGGCAAGCTGTGCACCAGCTATGGCCGCGGCCGACGGCACTTGTCCCCCCATCGGCCCGCGCACTGATGACCCACCGCCGCATCCTCCAAGGAAGGCCGGGTGCGCGGTGGAAGCGGCGTCAACCGCGTCGGCGACGATAGCGAACCCCGACGAACAGCGTCCACGTAGGGCACCGAGGAGACTGGTGCCGAGTCCACGTCGGGAGGGTCCTCATCGGCCCACCGACGGGCCTTCGTCCGTCCAGCTGCGCACTTCCCCGGGCGGAAAGGGGCGGCCTCCGGAGACAAGGTGGACGACGAGCACGAAGGCGGGGCAAACGGGTGGACGAGGAATGCGTCGAGGCCGACTTCAGATGACAAGGGAGCGGATGCCAGCGCAGCTCCACCTGGCATGAACGCCGCCGTCCTCAACATCCTCCTCAATCCTCATTCCTCCAGCAACGTCTCAACGAGGACCATCTCCCTCCTCAGCCAGGGGGGTTAGCGAAGGCGGAGCCGAGGGCGCCACCCCAACGGCGCGCAAGAGCACGGGAGGGGAGGGGGCCGCCGTATCCAGGCGGGGCCGCGGCGGATCCGGCCGCCGTGGGGGCAGGGGTGCCCATCGGCGCCGATCGACGACTGGCGACGCTGCCGGTGCTGCTGGGGCGGCACAGCCAGGCG